>JAGMVK010000020.1:600000-1190659 GCA_020747065.1 Cadophora sp. MPI-SDFR-AT-0126 | reverse complement strand
TCGCTTGTTATTAGAGAAAGCCTTTAAGCTATTAAAAATAGTAGAGTCGGCTCTCTATTAAGAATATTTTATAAAAAGAGTACTTAGATCGACAGAAGTCTAAATCTTATAAAAGTATAAAATACTCACGAGCTTAAAATAAAGGTACTTACGTATACTTGTCGTAAGTACGCTTGACTTATTATTATTAATTTTAGTTAAATCGCCTGTTATAATTAAATACTCTTGAAAGCTTAAAGAATTCCTTATAAAGGTTAAAACTATATATTAAATTCGTTAAAGGGGTACCTTAAATATAACGTTAACTAAAAACTTAAGGAAAATAGTATTTTAAAAAGAAGCGGTTTAAAAAGTAAGGTAAAAACTCTAATTAAGACTTGTAGTTATTTGCAGATTTTAAAAGGATTCCGAAGTCTATATAAACCCCGGTAATAGAGTATATAACTTTAGAAATTAAAATACTCGTAGAAATTTAAAAAGTACAATAGAAAGTAAGTAGTAAGAGCATTATAAGTAGTTATGAAATACCCTTAGAACTACTTTAAAAAGCGTAGTTAAAGCTTATAAGAGCTTATTATGATTAGTAGTATGAAAAGTAAAGAATATTAACTTAATAACTTCGTTATAAGACTTATAATCATAGTATATAATTAACCAAAGGCTTTTAAGTAGTTGAGGGTAATTTGAAGTAATTAATTATTTTATAGTAAAAAAGTGAGTTAAATTATAAAAGAGAAGGGAAGTACTCCTTTAGAGTAGTAAAAGATAATAGAATTAAAATTAGTATAGTATAGTACTAAGCGAGTAGTTGTCTATTCTGTATAATAATTATCGAGGAACCTGAAGTATCTTTTTGTTATAGGAAATCCCTGCTTAATAATACATAAGAGGGTTATTAAGTGTCTAAGTCCGGGTTCCTTAAGTCGACACTTTCTAAAGAAGGACGTAAGTAAATTAAAAGATAAGTTGTTTATTATTTATATAGATTATAATATTTAGCTTAAAATTCGGATAGAATTACTAACCTACGTAAAGAAGTTTTACAAGATAGTTTCACGAGGCCCTACTAAGAAACTAATTACCTATATTATTATTTATTCTTAGTCACTTTACCTTCTACGTAAGTATAAGAGAGATTGCGCCGGCGCCTTAGGCTATTTGCCTTATTATTAAATTAGTTACGAACTAGAGGACAAAGATCTATATGTTCAGGCTTTAGATATAAGGAATTTAATTTTACTCAAAGTAAGAGTATTTTCTGCGAAATAAACATCAACAAAGTTGTATATTATAGCTATATTAAAATAATTTAAAATTTAAAATAAAATTCGTGAAGATATTAGCCTTTAAAAGTAGTCTTTATCGCTGAAATCGGAGTTCTTCACTTAAGCGAAGCAGTCTCCTAGTTCGTTAGTCGTAAAGGCAATCACAAGATAAGAACGCCACTTGTATTAGTGACTTCAGCCAAGGAAAAAACAGGCTTTGACTGACCACATAGCATGTCACTGAGCTGAGCCTCTTCATCCTGGCCAAGATTAAATAGATTCCGGCTCAAACTCTTGCCAAGCTCCCTCTCACTCTCTCTTTCAAAAGTCACTTGGTCGTTTTCTTCGCCTATTCTTACCGCAATGGCAAACATTTTGCAACGCATACCTTTTTGCCAATCCCTGCCTATCCGACGGGCTGCTGCCAGGGTTGACTTTCGCTTCAGGGTATCGCCCAGTCGCTACAGGCTGTGGCTCCAGGGTTTGCTATTCTCTCTCGAACCGCATCCCCCCCTCCCCCCAACGGCTGTGGCGGCAATCTCACGCTTCTCGATGTACAAACATCCATCTATAACGACACCCTCTAAGCAGGCAACAGCATCAACTGTTCATCAATCTTCGCAAGTGCCACAATACTCCTCGCAGCCAGCAACAACGATAACGCAACAGACTGTGCCGATTACTGCGCATCAACACCTTGGACCAATAACCTAATGGCTTGCATCTAAGATCAAGCAAATGCGAACACGACTTGTGAATGCTAGTATATTGTGGATCTGAATTATTACAATCTACCAGCGGCGGACCCGGGTGTGACGTTCATTGATTTTTACGAGCTGTGGAATTCAAGTGGGAGGCCCAAGAAGGAGAACAAGGGGAAAGGGGGGGGGGGGGGGGTGTTTACATTTCCTGCTGGTGCGCAGTCGGGAAGTACCGGGTAAGCCTGGTATTTTCTCAGTTTGTTTTCACTTGGAAATGTCTCATTTCTTCCTAGAGCTCCTCTAAATGTCATTTTCAAGAGGGTGCCAAGTATTTCGCATGCCTCACTCTTCTAAAAGCAGAGTAAGTGTAGGTTTATATACATGTGGAAGAGTCTCCAGAGCTCTCTATGCCTTTACAAACCAATACTTCTAGACCATTCGGCATTCACGTGACACTTGGATCACATGAAATCTAACAGAGGGTACTGATTTTATCTAGGACAGGAGCATCCTGGTGCGGACCCTTAACGGTCAAGCCCGCAAAACCAGCCTTAGCAAATCTTAGTGTCATCAGTAAGTATGCTGGATTCTACTCTGCGTATCCTAGCTTCGAATGGGTGTTGCAAACTAAAGCTTCGGGTTGTTATTGCTATGGTGATCTTGATCTGAATTATTCGTCGACGCGTTATGTTTCTGATTCTTTATGATTTTGGGCTGCATCCGACATCGAGCAAGACAACGAGTAGTTCTTCAACATCTACTTTGAAATCTCCGTCGAAGTCGAGTAGTAAGTCAAATCTGAAGTCTAGTTCGAGTACGAAAGGAGCGTCTTCGACTAAACCTTCCTTAAGTACCACGTCAGTCACGAAGACATCCTCTTCAACCAAGACTTCCTCGACCAAGAGTTCTTCCAAGACAGGTTCCTCAAGTTCCCATAAGAACACATCAAGTTCAAAATCATCCTCAGCAAAGACTTCCTCATACCTACCGTCCTCAAAGTTCAGCCTTCACGCAAGTACATCTAGTTCGAAGACTTCCTCGAAAACATCGTCTTCAACTACACGCCACACTAGAACGTCTACTTCCAAGTCCATAACATATGCATCAGCTAAGTCGGCATAGAAGATGGGGTAGAGAAGATCTGGGACAATTTACATAGCCTTGAAAATGTATTACCAATAAAAAATTATGGTTGGTTAGAGACAACGGAAGGACGTAGAAATCACTCGCCACCACTCGGTGATATATCCATTTACGTCCCATTCCTTCCATGTCGGAGAGTTGAGGATGTCGAGTGGATTTAATAATCTACCACGAATCTCCTGCCCGGTCAGTGAAGCGTTGACTTGGCAAAGCAACTGCATTTGAACTTTTTTATGAAACCTGTTTTGTTCACTTTCAGGTGTAATTGACTTCCCGAGGCTTGCTTCAATACTAAGGAGAAACTGGAGTACATTCCGACTTTCCTTGCAAGTTACCCCTTTAGCCTGTGTTCTCCCTTGCATCGCTTGCGTCACGCCAAGTCGCTCTACTGTTCCCTGTTCTTTCATCCCCAGCTCATCTCGAATTCCCACCTATAACCTTAATTATCCGAATCAATTAATCTCATCGGATTACGAAGCCCATGCACGCGCCATTGTGCGAATATGCGCCAAGCGCAACATCAAGTAACCTTCACCCTTTGCTTCGGCAGTCCGATGCAGAACTTTGGAGGACCTGCATCGGAATGGTCCGCTGGATCGAGATGGAAGCTTAACATGATATCCGGTCTCTCAATGCGGCGACCCGGAGTCAGTAGCTGCCGCGATGGCAATGCTTATTGGAACTCTTGAAGAGATGCCAAGTCATTAGAGACCCGTACGGATCATTTTCCCGGGGATCTAGCACCTAGACGCGTGTCAATGTCCTGAAATTTATTACTTCTCGCAGGTCCGACAGGCATTCAACTTTCCTCATGGTGGGGTAACTTCATACAATGAGGAAGGTCCATGGTATAATGCCCTGCAGCAAGATTCAGAAACTTGACGGATGAATTTCCTCCTGTCCCTCGCGGGGATGAGGACCGGGATGGAGTCAAGATGATCCTGCAAGGTCAGAGGGAAATCAACTCAAAGGAAAGACATATATAAATGCGTCTAGACTTGAACAAAAAAATTCTTTCTCTATCCCATCATCCGTCTACACATCTTCTACCCATTGTTCAGGTCTCAATTTGAAGTCCCCTCGACATCATGCACTTCTCTACTCTTTTCGCTGGAGCTGCCCTTGCCAGTTATGCCATTGCCCATCCTGGCCATGATATCCACGCGGAAATGCAGAAGCGTGAGGCAGCTCTAGCTGGACTTCCTCGCAGCCTCGACCACTGCGCTGAAAAGCTGGAAGCCAGAGGGATCACTGCTGAAGCAGCAGCTCGTCGTGAGGCGGCATTTCGCAAGGCTCGTGAGGAGCGTGGAATTGATCCTGGTAGGTTATTCACAAGGCTGTACGAGACAAACTCAGGTATTAACTTTCTTCTAGACTCCCCACAGCTCAAAGCAAGAGATGCCACTACTGTCTTGGCCACTTCTCATCTATCGGGCACTACTTACAGTCCTTCTACTGCAGCGTCTGTGCTATTCGCTGGCATGAACACTTGCGTTCTCTCTCCCGAGGTCACACAAGGCCCATACTGTAAGCCAAAGATATTGATCCCTCTTTCCAGAGGAATAGGAATTGACAGTTAATATCAGATGTGGGAGGAGAGTTTGTCCGACCTGACATTCGTGACGGTCAAAAGGGAGTGGAGGTTATTCTGGACACGCTTGTCATTGACATGTCAACTTGCAACCCCGTAACCAACGCCATGATTGAGATCTGGCACACCAACTCCACCGGTGTGTATGGAGGTATCGTGGCAAACGGCAACGGAGCTGGAACTCGGGATCCTTCAAACGCATACAATACCTTCCACCGAGGTCTCCAGCATGTCGATTCATCAGGTGTTGCCCAATTCATCACCAATTTCCCAGGTCACTATACTGGTCGTACAACACACATCCACGTTCTAGCACACTTGAACGGTGCTGTTACTTCGAAGGGCAAGTATGAGGGTGGAACGAACGCACACGTTGGTCAGCTGTTCTTCGATCAAAGTCTCATCTCACAAGTCGAGGCCGTCTCGCCATACAGCACAAACACCCAATCTCTCACCACCAATTCCGCGGATGGCATTTTCCGTCAGGAGGCAGCAACCAGCGACCCAGTGGTTCATTACTCGTTCCTTGGCACCTCTGTTTCTCAGGGCATCTTCGCTTGGGTGGCGTTTGGAATCAATACGTCGAATAACCTCAATGTTGGGCAGGCTGCGAGCTTGGCTGCCACCGTGACGGTTACAAATGCTCAGACTGGGACTGCTACTGCTACAACAACTACTAGAACTGCCTAAGCGGTTGATTTGATGGCGAGGGAAGGCGGTAGCTTGGTGTGGAGGGTGTGGAGGGTGTGGAGGGATTGGCTATCCTCGGTGTGGTCGGAATAACATATACTTAGTCCCAAGCCAACTTTTGGCAGTATTTATAAATAGTTGTGCCAATTGAAGGTAAAGGAATGGGTTATGGGCTTCCGGATACAACATAGTGGTAAACTACAAAAGCTTAACGTCTAACCCCTGCTTTCCGCCCACCCCTACATTCCGCCTACCCTGCTAATTCCGTCACCTGATTTTCAATACTCAATAACTCTATTCTGCGTTAATCTCTATATATGATATTATAGAATCTGAATCTTTATCTGATTTTAATTCTATAGGTCTAATTTAACGCTCTCTAGCTGCAATTTAAGCCTCCTTAATTGCACGTGTTATTATAAACCGGGAATTTAGACTAGTTAGGACTTTTTTCTTTTTCCTTAGCTATACTTGCTCTAATCTCTCTTCTAACTTTTTAACCCTTATATTTGCCTTCCTTAATTCGTAGTCTTTTTTGTCTATTCCTTTTATAACCTTCCTAAAGAGTAAACGCTTAACTGGAAGTTAGTTATATGACCTGCTAGCTAAGGTCCGAATTTATACGTATATCTTTTTCCGGTTCTTTAGAGTATATAACTTAATTGAAGTATCGGAAACCTCTAGAGATAGTATTAGTATCTCTTAAGCCTTTATAGAAGACAGAATTATTGATTTATTACTATTTTCTAATAGTAAAGGACTTATTAAAGGCTTCGCTATAGAGACCGGCTATAGACCTGTAGTCCTCTATCCAGCCTTAATATTAGAAGGGGTAAAGCTTTCTAGGTATGCTTTCCGGTAACAGATGAGGAAATTACGCTTGCTAATTAGTGTAGAATTGATTATTGAACTTAACTTTTAAAGCTCTTTCCGATAGGCACGCTTTAATGAAGAGAAAACTATCAAATCCAAAGGTTATAAGACATGTGACGTATATGCAGGTAAGAAAAGAAGGTATATATTGTACTTAAGGCACCTCTGAAGGAAATCCGTAGTCTTATAGTTTTCGTGGTCGTCTAAAATAAGGAGTCTTGCAGAATAGTTACGTGATTAGGTTTGCGGGATAAAGACCTTTTCTAGCTACTCTAAAACTATCTAGTTAATTATCTACCTATTATTAGTAGCTGTAAAGTACTATTAATTGAATATATCTAATTAAGATAGAAACTACTATTATTAGACTAATTTTCCCTTATAAATTACTGCCGGAAACGTGGAGAGGCTAGTTGCGGATATGCACTTAATAATTAATATCTAAGTACATGAACTTAGCTATTTTCCTTGAACCTTCCGTTTCTTAGTACTCCTTATAACATAGCTATTAAGACTATAGTCTTCTATAATACTAGTCTTGTCTATATTCTATTGTTAAGAAGCTAGAATAGCCTTAATTACTAAAATCTCTAATTTTTAGAACTACGGCTTAATAACTTTAGAGTAAGTATAATTAATATATATAGAATTAATGTATATTTGCCTCTTAGTCTTAAGAACAGGATTACGTGCTAAAAACCGTGTTATCTAGTGTTTTCTAAGTAGTTAGTAGTCTCCTTAAATAGCTAAAAGCCTCTCTCTAAAAACCTGTATCTGCGCGTGAGTAATTCTATGGCTAAGAGACTCTTAAGTTAAAATCCAATTAGTCAATTAATCTTTGACTACTGTAGGTAGCCTTTGTAAGTGCTTAGCGACCTCCTAATATAATTGTGTCGTTATATTCCGACTATAAAGGGTAGACCTTGAAATACCCTACTCTAAGAATGCCTTTTATAAGGACTTGCTATTTACGATTTCCTTAATAGTATATATAACGTTATATTTAGTATATTAAGGCTTTATAATGAGATTAATCTATATTTTAAATTTCAAGAAAATCGATTAGAGAATAAAATATTAAATAATTATTAAAGTTAGGCAGTATAAGAAGCAGTGAGGTTAAACAAGGTGGGCGGAATGTAGGAGTGGGCGGAAAGCAGGGGTTAGACGTTATCTAATACTGCGAACTTCGTAGTCTACATAGTTTCCAACCGTTTTAAAAGTATTTATTGAACAAAGATCACTCTGATGTCCGGGACTGTAATGGCACTAAGACCTTGAACCCTATCCTGGCATTACAGAACAACCCTTGAACAACCCTTGCAAATCTAGTTCATTCCCAAACTCATTTCTGTATTGATTCTGGTTAAAATTGTCCAGTTTTGGCCATTCCCGAAATTCTCGCAAAAACAGTAGTAGCGCTAATTTGATCTTGGGCTTTCTAGATAGCTAGAGCATTAAATACATGAGGAGTAGAGTGTAGACTCCACTAACGTACTTTAAGTAATACTATTAATACCTTACTAGTTAGCCTAATCTTACATTAACTTAGAGGTTTAATATTATTCCTAAGTGTCCTCTCTATTACTTACTACTATTACACTATATTTATCTCATTTTATCATCTCACTAGATCGTATTAATCTATTTCTTAAGGTCTTACACGTAAATATATTATAGTAGGGCTAATATTCTTTTTTAGCGGAGTCACGTTACCGGATACACTCTCAGCTAAGACTTAGGCGACATAAAAGGGACGTATTCTTACTTGTTTTTCTAAGACAGATATTATTAAATATATATAAAAAAAATTATATTTAATCTATTCTCTTCTTTAGTGCGCGATACTCCCTTATATTAGAGCTCTACTTATCTCTTTTAAACAGTTCTTTAAATAAATTAAGTTAATTACTGTGTTCTTTCTTTTAAATAGTCGAAAAATCTCATTATTTTCTTATTCCGGTAGTTCTTTTAATTATTAGTAAAGTTAAAAAGCATTAGTAAGTGGTTCTATAAAGTTAATATTAACTCCTCGTGACTATAATACTTATATTATAATATTTAGGTTATTTATCTTAACCTTCTTTTAGTCGTTCTTTTCTTAGTTTATAAGTCATTTTAAAATTTATACTATAAGTTATTATCTTAAAAAATTCATTTTTTATATTATTTAATTTATTTATAAAATCGGTATAATCGCTCTTAGTTATTCTAAGTATAATGCGTTTTTATTACCTCGTCTTGCCGTGTATTTAAGTTGTTTCTTATTAGTAACTACTCTCCGCGTTAATGTAATGCTTTAATAGTACTTTAATAGTAAGTCTATTATATTTTAATAAGGGTCGGTTAGGTAGTTTACTAAATAGCAATTCCTCACCTTTAAAGCTATTTAAATTATAACGTAAACAAGTTATATTTAAGTAAGTTTACCTACTATTAAGTAGTTAAAGTTTAGTGTATTATAGTTATATAAAAGTAGGGTTTTTTTAAAGTGTTATAATAAAGTAAAATAAGATATTAAATATCAAGTATTAAAAAATAGTATATTCTTGTCGTAATTGGTTCGCGTATTGGTTTCTTTATAAAATTATAAGTATAAGAAATTGTTTAGTAACTTGTTTTTGCTAGTTTATATTATTTAATTTAATTTCGAAGACCTACTAATACGGTTCTTCCCAGTAATCGCGTAAAGTAGTAGGAACTATTAGTTAAACCTAAGTCAGTTTGCTTTTATAAGTTTAATTAATATAATCCCTCCTAGTAACTGCGTTAAACTATTATAATAATAGGTTAAAGTATTACCCTTATAATTTTTTTAATAACTTAACTCTTTCCTTTTACTATTTTAAACTAAATAACGTGATTTAAGTGTTTTAATTTATAAACTAATTAGTGTTAATTACACTTTATTACCTAAAATTCCTATAATAAGTAACAACTGTAATTTAGTAGTTTAAGACTTAAATATATAATATATAACTTTAATTATAATTTATATATTTATTTAAGTCTAAAGAGCTACTCTAAGGTATTAATAAGAGCTTTATATAAGGATCTCTTATTATAGACTAGTCCTGAAGTGGCTAGCGTCGAATGCTCTTAATTACTCCCTACGTCCTATAACCCCTGTTTTCACCCGTTCTCCGTATTCACGTATTTTCGTTAATTACGTGAATATCATTATTCACACACTTATAATAGCCTCTTTTGACTTACTAGCGAATATAAAAATATATAGCTTTTTATTATATTTATCCTTAATTAATAATAGCGGTAAGAAAACTTTGTATGCCTTTATAAAACCACATCGGCATATATATACGACTAAGAAGCTTTTAAAGCTCACGGGGCTTATAACTATCGTGCAGCAACGCCTTGAGGCTTTATAAAGGCTAATATATGATTAATTAAACGTTGCGCAGTATTATATTAGACTATTGTTGTATTATTACATATAATATATTTAAGCTCCCTGAATATAGAAGCTCGCGGGCGCTTTGGCCATGGTGTCTTTGATTGGGCTCGCTTAGTCGACCAACCATAATCTACACGACAATAGCCTTATATACTATTATAAAGTACGGAGGTCGCGGCAATAAGTTATGAGAACGCTATTACTTTAGCGTTACTAAGGCATGCAAGGGTAATAAGCCTTAGTAATTCCTTTATACTTGATTTATATAGAAATTAAAAAAGATTCTTTATTTTATATTTATTATACTTTATCTGAATTATATTTCCTTTTCCCTAAACCTTTAGTGTACTTATTTCTACTTTTTAGAATAATTACTTATTTTATATACTCTAGGATTTTCTTAATCTATTATTAAATATATTTTTAATTTAAATTATTTTAATAATTTAATTAGTTTTCTTCTATTTGTTTTTACCTTATTATAACTCTGTATTTTATTATTTTCTTTTTCATCTAGAACTAAAGCAGCTCGATTATATTTAAATTAAGAGAATTTACTAATTAAAGTATTCGAAAGATCTTAAAGAGATTATATACTTATTATTAATACAAGTAAGCGTGCGGGAAGGTATTATCTTTTTAAACGATTATATTAGGTCGATCTTTCTTGCATTCTTAAGTAAAAAGTAAGAGCTTTTCTTAAAGAATTAATTTTTAATATTAATACTAATCGATTCCTTTCTTAAAGTCTTATATAAGCTTTCCTATTGATTTCTTCCATTACTAAATCGGTTTCTTTCCTAGTATTTTTCAAGATAATCAAGTACATTGTATTATAATCTCAAGTTCTTAATTAATCTTATACTCTAGCTTAAGAAGCTTATTTTACTCTTTAAATTATATATCTACTACTTTCTTTTTTATAACTATTTTACCCTTCTAAATATAATATAATCCCTTCTTATTATACGAAAAACAATTCTAAAACATGAATTACTTATAGCCTTTCTATTAATAATAAATAATATATAAATTATAAGTTTTAGAAGCCTTTCGCTAAACTTTTATTTAACCTCGCTAATCTCCTATTATTATAGAAGTCTCGTTAGATTAGATTATGTTTTTCTAATTTTTAAGAGTTTAATTAGTATAATCTTAATACTATTTAAGACATGCAGCTTTTATAGTTAAAGTAAGACTTAGTTTATATATTAGCTTGAAGTTTTTGTAGCTTAATTTTATAAGAATCAACTATATAGTACGAGCTGAGATCTTAAAAGAAGGGTTTTTATCGGTGAGGATATTTATAATTACTTAAGTTAAGAGAGTACATATAGTTGAGTTTTTTATTAAGATTTTTTTAACTTCTTATTAAATCTCTTTAGTAGCTTTAATAAGTCTTCCTAATTAATCTGTATTAGTAATATATAAAATTAAAAGCTTTTAATCTTCTTGTAGCTTATAGCCTCTTATAATTATAATCTTTTGTAATTAATAAATTAAGAGAGAAAATATAAAAGTAATTTTATTAATTAAAGCTACTAGTACTCTAATTTCAAGAAAAGTAAAAGCTTAAAGTCTTATACTAATATTATACTAACTCTATCGTATATCAGAAGTTATTTTAGCAACGTTATAGAATATAAATAGCTTTAAAATACTATATTAAAAGAGGGTATTTACATTTAGAGGGGTTCGAGTGATGCGCTGGCATACTAAGGCGCTAAGGTAGTAGCGTTCTCATAACTTATTGCCGCGACCTCCGTATATAAAAATAATAAGAGTCTCTTAAAATTTAAAACTAAAAAAAGAAGATAAGTAAGAAAAGAGATATTTAAATATAAAGAGGAAATGTTATAAACTTGTTTAACCTCGGTAATGCTTAGTATACTAGGGAATCGAAATAAGGCTTTTGGCAATATTAGTCATTATAATACTATTTACTTTTTTTTAAAAAAAAAATACCATTAAAGCTTTTTAATTAAAAGGACTTTGTGTTAAGATAAGCAAAAATGAAAATATAGTAATTAGAAGCTAAATTAAATTAATTATAACTACGGCAAAAACAGAAGATATAAACTCATTTAAATTCTAAGTTTATAAATATTTAAGCTATTTAAAGAACTTAAATTATAATTAAAGCTTAAGAAATTAGAACTATTAATTTAGATTTAGTAAAGATTTTAAAACTACAATAGATTATATAAAAGTTAAAGCGTTATAAAATTATTAAGTGTTGTTTACAGGTGGTGGTAAAATTGCAGGGTGTCCGGAATAGTAGGGTGGGGACTTAAGTGGAACTCAAACCAGTTATACGCCCAACGGTAGATAAAAAGTGGTATTGACAGTCCAAGAGCGCATGATATGAACACAGGAACAGTTATGTCAGTACTTCTCTTTAATAATCTCTCACCTTAGTTGTCTATTCAAGTCCCCAACCTCTATTTTCTTCAACAGCCTCGCTCTAAAAACCAACCTCCTTGAATCTTGGAGATAGAGTTCGGCAGCGATTTGTTTATATCTAGGCTAGGAATCTATTATGTATTACCTCCATATCACTTGTGGCCCTTCCTTGTGCTTGTGCCCCCTACAGCATTGACGCTCCTCACACGTTGTCAAGGGATGACTATATTGACTAGAATGAACGCGAAGAGAGAAGGGATCCAAAGAAGGTCCGAGTTATATACAGAGCATTCAGCTGTTTCCATAGCAACTGAGCATTGACCATTCCCTCACACACATGCTCTACGTGATTCACGAATATCTATAGGCCACTGCTAAACCACACATCCATATCAGCAAGACTGTCCCATGCAGAATCTTCCTTAATGGCCAATAGTTTCTGCGCAGTAGAGTTCGGAATACGAGCGATCTCTGCAGCCCCATTTTCCTAGAGTGATGTTAGAATTATTGCTTTGCCATACAAGTGAGTTTAATAACTTACAATAGTCTTGATAGAGTGAGCAGATCGGGTAACTATGCTCGCAGATTGTCGATTTCGTGGATCGTCCCAGGTATACGAGTCTTCAGAATCATTTGTAAGGACCATTCGAACAGTATCCCCATCATCCTGCCGGTCATCGAGGACAGTGACTGAGGTAATGGAACTAAAGTCCTTTGGCAAATAGAGTAGATTCTCTGACCCGCCCGCCACTGAGGAGAGACGTTTTAGTACTACACCGCCATCGCCATGACGACGTACGATACTCAGTTCCGGAATTCCAAAGCGCGAGGCGAGTGATAGCCCATTTAAAGGCAGTATAGGCTGACGCAGATTTTGTGACACCATCGGCCGTGTTGAAGTGCTCTTAGTTACTTGCATGTAGTCTTCCTCGCTGGCGTCCACACTGTCAAAGTCTAGGCTCATGTCTATTTCTACGTCGAGAGATCGCGCGTCGAACGGTGGTTCTGATGCTGATACTGGTGGTGGCACAGGCACGGCATCTTTCAAAAATCGCTCTAGCTGAATAATCCTAGGGTTCTTGAAGACTGGATGATCGCCGAAAAGATATCGGCCGCATGACGATATATGTATATTGAGAAGTCCTTCTGCGTATACCATTCTTGTCGTACGATAGCTACGCCATGCTTCACCAAGGTCAGCTCACAGCCAAATTTGATACTAATAAGAGGCTTACGTTTGGTCGTCGTACCAAAATTCCATACTGAAATTTCGTTTGGGGAGTCCGTGGTGTGCTCAAAAAGTCCTACTTGCTGAAACTGCGGATTGAATGTGAAGGTGCCACCACGCGTCAAGTCGCTATAAATATCGATCAGTTCGAAGTTATCCTTCCATACCTGCTCTTCCGCAGGCACTGTTGAATCATCTGTACGATGTCGCTTCCAAATAGTGATATCCCATTGTCCCAAGGCAGACCTGTTCATATCTTGTTGACGTTCAAGTCGAGCGATAAATTGGCCGCAGGGTGAAAATACTAATTTGTAGTATATTGGACTAGTCTCAGATTTAGGGCGCGATGTTTCTTTCGTAGGATAATTTGCATGGGATGGTTGAACCTGGGATGGTTTAGTTGAAATTGGCTTCATCCAGGACACCACTTTTGACAATTTTCGCTTGGATATTTTTTCACCATGAGTGGAGACAAAATGAATTTTCGGTTTTTCCATGAGCGGCTCGCTTGTACTGTGCTCTTGAAGAGAGTTATCATCGTCGGGAGTCTCTTTAGCAAAAGACTTACTCAATCTCTGTTGCTGGAGAGCTCCGCCATCGCCTATCGAGTAGACGGTATGAAGGATTGAGATGTTCTGAAGGTTGGGCGCAAAAGCGATAGGGAATCTAAACTTCTTGCTCTCTGCGGTACTCTCGACTTCTCGCAAATCATCTGGATCTAGAGGGATGCTGAATTGATAGACCACCGGGAAGCCAATTGCCAGCTTTAGGATCTGATAGGTTGCCAAGGCATCCTTCAGGTCTACCCGACTGGCATCGCGTTTGCAGGTACACCTTTTGTGCCTGCAGACGCAGGGCTCGTCTACTTCTCCCTCTCTATTGACGACTTAGCTGTTTCCAAACTCATATTTATGCGGACACCGGCCTTACCTGGGTACATCTGCGCGTGAAATTCTTACTATACCAATAAATTTTCCACATGATGATAATCTAGAGACCTTGAGGATCGTCTCTTCCAAATTTTCCTCCACGCCATCGTTGGCTACCATTGTTATATCAGCTTCTTCGTTGTGAGCCCATGAGACTGGGCCAAGGAAGACGGAGATACTAGGACCCCAAATCTCGTACGGTTTTGCGAGTAGCAAGTGACTCCAATGTTCGTTCAGCCTCTCCAAGTCTTCCGAGAGCGTACGGATCTTGGAGAGAGACTCGAAGACGTGCCACTCAGCGGTACCTCTTTGGGCAGTGATTTTGATTTCAGCCAGTCTCCTCTCAAACTCTAGCCACAACTCCTTGATGGATGCCGGGAACTGGAATGTCCAGCACACCTCGATCCATGCTGAAATGGATGACTTGCATGTGATGAATGAACCAAGCTGTTGAAGCAGGTGATAGCAATCCAACATGAGCTCGCGCGGAGAGCCAGGCAAAAGTTGAAGAGCGGAAACTGCATGGTAAACCCAGTGTCGAGCTGCATATTTGTAGAAGGGTAATTCCCGCTCGATATCGGTTTGGCTAGCAGTGGTCTCATGTGACCCACTTAGAGGCGCACGAGGACCGTGATAAATAAGGTAGGATAAACATACCGACGCGAATTGAAGGGACCCGGTTTTTTTGTCAACCCTGAAGGAGCTCTTCAAATCTATGGCGTCCTTGGATTCAAGAAAGGCACGAAAAGACAAGTGCGAGAACAGAACAACTGAACCTGTAATTTCGATCAAAGAGCCACAGAGTTTCTTGAGCGTCTCGGAAAAATCTGAAAGCAAGTCCGCCCTTTCCAGCTTACGGCCAGGTTTAGTCGAGACTGCGATGTTGAGTTGGTCGACAGACAAAGGTTCTTTTGCCAGTACAAGAAACTGTAGTATCTTGGTGAGAAGATTACGATCCTTGAAGTAAAGTGCTTGATATTGGCGAAGGACACCTGTAAAGATACCGTGCAATGAGTCCAACTGGCCAGAGTCTTCGACTATAGTTAGTCTTTGTACCGGGCTGAGTGTTGGGCTTCGTAGGTAAGAGATGATCAGATTAGCCCATAGGAATCTTGAATTTGCTCGAGCGGTCAGACTCCTGGCAACGAAGCCTGGAAGGATATTATCCCCGAAGTATCCAGCTTGCTGTAAGGTTTGCGTCTCTTTCTCTAGGTATTTCTGGATATCCAGACGGTTCTTTCCTTGCAGCGACAGTCTTTGGACGTCTTCCAGCTGCTCTGGTGGTATTTGGATGGAAGGCCGTGCCAGGCAGAGACATTGGAATCGTGTATCATGGCAGATAAGACTAAGGAAATCCCACATCTCCGCAAAGTCTTCGCACTCATCGATGCCATCCAGCACGAGCGTTAATGAAGACAGTCTGGGTACTGCGAGCTGGAGAAGTTCTATCAAATCCTCATGGGTCGCCGTGGTTCGATCCTTTTCAGCTTGCCGCATGGATAGCGACAATATTTCAATCATCTCCGGATCCTTCTGTAGTGTTTCGAATACTTGGAGAGCTATACCTCGCAGCGCATCTAAACACCTCTGTTTTCCTGGCAGCTGGGCATTGAAGAAGAAGTAAGCCACTCCGTTTCGTGCTCGTCCATCGTGAGACTCGGAAAGTCTTGTTGCAGATTTTTCAAGATCTTCGATGATGACAGTAGATAGTACGGTCTTCCCATAGCCAGGAGCTCCTAGAGAATAAGAGAGTTAAGTTAATGATTGCACGAATTGATGATAAAGAGTTCGCCTACCTTCAAGCCACAAGATAGGCCTACATTTCTTTGCGGTAGTTTTTCCATGCCTATCAGACTTCCAAACGGAGCGGTGTAGTTCGGTCCTCCAAGCCACGTAGCATGCTTCAGCCTGAAGCCAATCACCAGTACTCGAGCTTCTAGCATCCTTAGCTTTGACAAAGTCGGCCGTGTAATCTGGAGATTGAATCCATTTCCGAACATTCTCCTGAAAGAACCCTATAGCATTACGCGCGATTAGAGAATGCTTGAACGGATTGGGGCCGTCTTACGGATATGAATTTCTTTATCCTTCAGCAGGTCCCGTCGGATGGCACTGTTC
This sequence comes from Cadophora sp. MPI-SDFR-AT-0126, assembly GCA_020747065.1. NCBI lineage: Eukaryota > Fungi > Ascomycota > Leotiomycetes > Helotiales > Ploettnerulaceae > Cadophora > Cadophora sp. MPI-SDFR-AT-0126. Next base: position 1,174,303 of record JAGMVK010000020.1, on the reverse strand, counting down.
TGCATATACTCGTCTCTTTCCAGTAGGGCTTTTGTCACACGCCAGATGAACGCTTGTAAGTCAACGTGTTTCCTGTTACGAAGGCTAATGTCGAAAAGTCTCTTGTGTTCCGCAATGCGTTCGAGCATGTCATCGAAAGCTACCGTGAGTGGAATGAAAGTCAGGTTCTTCAGCGGGTCTGTCTCTATAGTCGCAACTGCAATACGTCAACACCGTCATCGTTACCACTAAAAGGACGACTTACGGCTAGGCGACATTTGGAACACTGCACAAGCGTCATGGCAGAATTGGAGTATATCAGTGTAGACGATAGCTAGCACTTTGCAGAGATCGCTTTTAGCAGCATCTGGACAGTCTTTCCGAAGCCGTAAGACATGATCATGATAGCTGGGCAATTGGTCTTTCAACTTGTCGAACATTTGAGCCAACTTCTCAAACATGTTCGTGTGGCTCTTGCATCGCTTCAGGTATCGTCAGTCATACTATTCTCACAGCAACAGGTGTCGTTATCACTTACAACAAATACTAGCCTAATAGCACTCCACATTGTTTGCGGCCATGCAGGATCTATCGTCATAGCCAGTTCAACCACGTCGAAGAAATGCCTCCATTTCAAGCAGAATCCGTCTATATATTTGCAGGCCACCAACAATCGGTAAGAATTCCTTCCGCTTTTGCAGTGGGTCACTATGTCAGTCATCATCTCCTCGGCATCCCCCAACGTCTCAAACGCAGGCCATTCATCCCAAAAAACGTTGTTCAAGAACGAGGCATGCGCGTCTTGAAATATTGATCCCGCGTTTGCGCCCTGTGCAAAATCCTGAGAAATAGCGTGTGCTCGATGCCAATGGTTCAGGTTTACCTCCGCGTCCTGCCTTCTATACGGCTTGTAAGGCCGGGAGAGTGCTTGGCTTGATCCCAAAGTATTGAGAACGTAGGCCTTCATCCGCTCTACTGCTTCCAGATTTTCCGGCTTCGAATTATATGCCGGAGCAGGCTTAGATGAAGATGGACCTTGTCTGGACTCGCCGGTGGTATGATCGGGTCCGCCGAGCGCGTTGTCATTGACAGACTCCTCCACCAACTTCTCCAAGCGTTTCATTGCGTTGACCTCTCCTTCTCCAGGAATCAAAGGCATGAAAATATCGAAAATCCCTAAGAGGCAGTACGCAATGTCTTCTTCCTCGGTTGTCTCTCGGCCATTGGCCCAAGCAAAGCGCTCTTCAACGGTGAACTCGGAGAGAGGTCGCCCTTGAAGAGCGTCTGGTGGGATGCCGGTGATTTCGGTGATAGCTTTCTCTAGGGAGACTTTGTCCCCAAGAAGCTGGCCTGCTTCGGAGAAGAACTCCACAGACTTTGGAGCGATAAGTTCCTGTAAGGTCCAGCCTCGTTTGAACCATCGACTATTCCAAAAAGCGTCCATGCAGAAACTGTCACCTTCTATTCCATTCGAAAATTGTAATAGGGGCACGTCTGAAACATAGACGTAGCATTTCGATGCATTGCGATACCATCGAAACATGCTGTTGATAGACCTTGTAAGCTCGGGAAGATTATTCTTGTCGATACAGCACGTATCCACCCAGAAATACTTCAATCCATCTTTGGCAGCCTGCTCTCCGCAGAAGGCGATCTTCTTGAAGCCAGCAAGGCTACTCGATATGCCATAGCTAAGATCCTGAAAAGTCACCTCTTCCTCGCTCCATGTGTGTGATAGGATAGCATAGGGAGGAGGCTTTTGTCTTTGGAAATCGGTGAAAGTGAGTGTACCGTCGTCCTTGAAGTAGAGGAGACGCATGACTGCTAGTGTGTAGCACCGAGGTTTGAGTCGCTTTGAAGAATCGTAATTACTGAGGCCGATGCGAGCAACCCGAACAAAGAAACGGTACCCGGCGGTCCAGGCTTTGCCCCCACAGGCCGGCCAGCTTCAAAAATACACGTCGCTGCAAATTATGAACAAGTGACGCAAATGGCAGGATGTTAAGATAGAGGCAAAGGTGAACATTACTGAAGGAAAAGAAAGTCATGTTCAACAGCCCTTGGGGCTGTGCAACGCGAGCAGGCAGTAACATTACTAAGAAAAAGAAAGTCATGTCCAATAGCCTTGGAGCTGTGCAACGCAACCAGGCAGCAACAGCCTCATGTTTCAGCTACGCGAGTGTGATTTCGGTGAGGCAGCCACTGGGCGCAGCGAAGTTGCTGAGTCAAGTATTAAAGCCTCATCTGGGTCTTCTGCCTTGAGTATAGCCGAGGAGCCCAAACCGTCACCTTCGGCTCACCCCACTGCTCAGCCCAGCTCACCCAGACTCACCCACAGCTCAGGTTATAGCAGCAACTGCTCAGGTCAAGGACGGAAATGGAAAGTGCTCATGCCGAGATTCCGGTATCGAATTACCTGTTCCGTCCAGCCATCTGGATCGCTGATCAGTTATTACAGGATTTAAATTTGCGTATGCTTAACTTTCTAACTGGTCAAGGATTTCCGCGGCGTCACTATCACAAGGGCATACATGTGCTTAATTTACGTATACCTAAAACTGAGTCTATACAAAAGAATCTTCCCTGTCGCTTGTTTCAGGAGCATATGCTTAAATTTGCGTATACTTGACTTTTTGACTAGTTAAGGACTTCCTCGGCATCACTATTACGAGGGTATATGCTTAAATTTACGTATGCTTAAAATTGAGTCTGTACGGAAGATTGTTAATACTAACTTTAAAACTAAAAGCAATTCTGATTTTTAAGGTGTAACTAGTAAAAGACTAGCGAACAGGGACTGCTTTAGCGTAAGTGCTATATACCTATTAAGTTTATTCGTCTCTAGCTATTTAAACGGCGATATTAATAATATCTAGCTTCTGCTCTTTATTAATTATGTAAGGCTAGCCTTCTTCGACCCGAAATTCGACACTCACTGAGCTAGTATATTATAACAAGCAACTAGTGATACTGCCCCGGCGCGTATAAACTACGCTACTTTCAATAGTACTAATAAATCAGAAAATAGGAATTTTTATATTTTAATTATAAAAAAGTTTAAAAATAATAAGAATAACTGCGCGACAAAAAAAGTCATAATTGCTAGCTACTTCTAATAAGAATAATACTACTAGCCTAAAGACAAGAGGTTACTAATGCCCTTATTGATAGGTAAGGTGAAAGGATATTAGAGATAATAATCCGAGAGCCCCTTTTGCTCCTTCTTATAACGTCGCATATTAAGCTGCCATATTAACCTCGCCTAGGAGTATATACGAAAGCGACAGGATTCCCGGCCGGGGATACCTTATGCTAAGGGTAAAAGAATCGAAAGTCGAGGACTGTGTGACGGCAGAGCCTCACGGCAGAGCCTTGGGGTGGATACTGGATTTCAGGACAATTTCCGCATGCCCGCCTAAGCGAGCCTAAGCAAGATGAAGCAAATCTCCCTATATATTACCTCTCCCTCTCTATACCTTCTTTACTACGTAATTGTAGATTTTAAGAGATTCTTATTATTATTATATATCTCTTTATTAATATATAAGATAGTAATTACACGTGACTATTGTTTTTTTAGAGTAAAGTATTATATTATTTATAACTCTTTACTATACTATTTAGAAAGATAGTAAATATCCCTTATAATAAATACCTCTAAAGCTTTGCATATAATAGTATAGTTAACTTAAGATAGAGATAGCCTATACTAAGCTTAGACTTAATAAATAGTATTAAATCCCCCTTTATTAAACGCGAAGATTATAAAGCCTCCGCCCCCTCTCTCTTTCTCGATTTTAACTTGATAAAGAAACTAACTCCGCTTCTCTAGCTCCCTTCCTCTAACTAGAAAGCTTAAGCTAAAGAAGACTCCTTCTAATAATACCAATATATTATCCTCCTTAATATCTAATCCCCTTATAAATATAACTTTCGTAAGAGCGCTAAATAATAGAGGTACAGCTAATTCCACTTCTTTTATAACTTCTAACTTATATTCGGTGAGCTCCGCGTTAACTACGCGAGCTAAAAATACCCTTAGTAGTAGTTCTAAAGCTACTAAGGTATAAGTAAAAAGAATTATAATATTAGAGCTAGAGCTAGATACTTAGAAGTAAATTTAAGAAACTAGAATCGCTTACTTAAAGAGATTAGTAATATTATAAGCTTAATTTCCTTAATGTAGTGCACTAAATAATAAGTCTATCTTATTTAAGCTAGAACCTATACTTCTATTTCTCTCTATTAAATCTGATAGCTTAATACCTTTATCCTATTACCTTACTAAAGGTAAAGGTACTGCTATAGCCTCTAAAGCGCTAAATAGTAATAATAGTAGTAATAATAATAGAGGCTCTCTTCCTACTTATTCTATATAATATTCAGCTATTCCTTTATATTCTTACTCCTCTCCCTTATCTAATTTCTTTATTATTACTTATATTAAGAAGATTCTAAACTTTCTAGTAAAACTCTCTAATAGTAAGAAGTATAGCTTATATCTCTAAGAGAACTAAGTATATAATACTCTTTAATAATACTAAGTGTACTTTGCTAATAAAGACTATAAGAAGAACTAGTTACTTACTTAAACTAAAGGAATCGCATGTAGTTTTTTAGAATCTTTCTTTATCTAAGTAAAGTATAATAAGAGCGGAAGTATTATTAATACTTTAGACTTAATTTATAAAGTAGTTTCCTTTTTTTATAATCTTATGAAAGAAGAAAGTATATATCTCTTATATAAGAGAATAGTAATAGAATTAAAGTAAATATTCTAGGAATTTTACTAACTCTTCTAGATTACTGTATAAAAAGCTAGTGTTATAGACTCCTTAGTCCTTAAGAAAGACCTTAAAGATAAGATACTCTAGCGCCTTTAGAAGAAGCTATACTAGGAATTCCGTAATACTACGACCTTAAAAGAATAAGTAGAAGTAATCTAAATAGAAGATTAAGGCTAAACTACTAAAGCCTTACTTATTAATTTTACTTATAAATCTTTAGCTTCTACTCTAAGAGTATTTATACGCGTAACTACTAATTATTAGAAGCCTCGGGTAGGTATTTATACCTCCCTGCTTATAGGAGCCTCCTCTCCTTAGTAAGTAAGGATAAGTAACTTAATATTTATATATATGGAAGATCGATTAGTCCTTTAACTCTCTTAACTACTTATATACGCTGATATACTACATGCTCTTTTTCTAATAAATACTCTACGGTATTTCTTACCCTAATTATTAGGTTAATAACTATATACTCCTTAGGTTAATAAGCTTTAAGTTAATAATAATATTTCTAAATCTAATAGTAAGACTATAGATAATAATAATTAGAATACTAAACTTTCCTTAGAGATACTCTAGGGAAATAATAATACTTAAGGAAAGCTTTTATCTTAGATTTTATATAAGATATATAATATCTTAATCTTATAAAGCTTCTTAGTAGTAAATTATTAATGATCCTAATTATCCTCTCTAAGAATAGCTTTTTATATAAGGTACTAGTACTTCTTAATTTAGAAGTAAATAGTTATTATTTTATTAATTACTTTCTTTTAAAACCTTTACTTCGCTAATTACTAGCGCTTATCTTAGTAAAAGGATTTAATAGTACCCTAAGTAGAAAGATTAGCTATTATACTATTATAAACTTTATTATAGATTAATATTTATAATCTTTTACTCTTTTTCTTATTATAAACCTTAGAAACTATAGAATTATTATTAGGAGAGTATAGTTTAAGCACTATAATGTCCTAATTAATACTACTAAACACCAATTAATATAGCTATTAAATTACCCCTTAACTATTACTTTTAAAAGAAATATCTAAATTACTAACCTACGCTATAATAAAGTAAAGTATCGCTACTAATATAATGTAAAACATAGAAACTACTAATTAAATTAATTCTAATAGACTTATAACATAAAGACCCTCTCTTGAAATAGAGCTTATTATAGCTTACCTAGTTCTCTTATTAGTATTAATACTATTACTTCTATTCTTATTTCTCTACGACTACTAATAAACTTTATATTAAGGAAGAATCTTTATTACTCTTATTAAATATATATCTCCCCTCCTAAAGAAACCCTGAGAAGAGTAAATTCTACTATTATTAAAAGACTTATAGTTATTAATCCCCTAATTGCTATAGCTTATACGGAAATTGTACTACTATAATAAATAACTTACTAAAGTATAGTATTAGGAATAGAAAACTCTGTACTTCTTTATAGAAAACTTAGTAAAAATCCTAAAGTATTAGTACTATAATATATTAATAAAGAAGTTATAACCCTATTTCTAAATAATAAAGAACTATTAAGAGAACTATAACTGAAGTTTAAGTACTTAATTACCCTTATAAATCTAGCTTTATTTAAATCGCCTCTATATAAGGAAGATACGACTAATAGCTATAACTCCTCTAGTAAGTTATAAGCGCGATTATGGGATAATTCCAGATCTTCTTTACGACCTTTAGATATAAGAACCTTCTTATAACCCTTTGGAAAAAGCACTAATAAACCTCTAAGCGTATAAGAACTAATAAGTAGACGTTATTACTCTCTCTTATTGTATAACTTTTACTTCTATAGTGAACCCTTTTCTTTTACCTAGTAAGATTAAGATCTAAAAATTAATAATTCTACAAAGTTTCATATTACTTAAGCTTATTAACTCGTTACTATTAATACTCTAATTATTATTAATAATCTCTCTTTTACCTTTATAATATATAGCTATTAAGAAATTAGTGCAAGTACTTCTATAAGTATACTACTTAATAAAAAGTCAAGACTAGAGAGATTTATAATACCTTTATAAGAGATAATAATTAACCTTTAACGCCGAACCCTTACTTTCGTAAGCTATTGTACTATCTGGAAAAGTAAGCTACTAAGTTAAATAAAAGGAATCAAAAGAAGATTAAGTATACTATAACCCCTAAAGGATTAGCTTTACTTGTACCTTCCTTATAAGCTATTAGTATAAAACTTTATCTAATTCCTATAAAAGAAAGAGCTAAGTACCCCTTACTTATAAAAGAAGGTTAGTAGAGTACTAGTTCTTATATTCCCTTAATAACTCTAGTTTCTAATAATAATTCTTTTCCTACTTAATAACTCGCTAATATTAATATTAAGAAGAATAATATCCCTTAGTCCTAAGTCGTATATAAACTTTCTCTTATAGAAGCGTTTATTATTAACTCTCCCTTTACTATTATTTCTAATAATACTTCTTTAATAAAGAAAAGATTATAAAACTAAGTAGTACCTTATCTTATGATAAATAGGATTATTACGAAATAAAGAAAAGAACCCGGAACTTTATATTTATAAAAGCTATAATAAGAGAATAGTCTAGGGCTTATAGTATATATCTTATAGTATAAATACTTGTTTCTTATTTTAAAAGTTAATAAGGAGTCCTTTTCCTAATTTATAAATAAGTATTTATACTCCTAGAGCGTATAGAAAAGAAAAAAGAACCTCTTAAGTAATTCTATTATTAATTCCGATACTCCTTTGTATCTTTTAAAAGGATAGAGCTCTTAAGCTAAGGACTATATTAATTCACCTTGAAAAATAGCTTAATAGATATATCCTCCTATAGAATTAAGTATAAATACCCCCTTACCTTGATCCTATACTTTTCTAATAAAGCTTATAAGAGCTTTAAATATTAGATAGAAAAGTACGTGTTAAGTGAATATTACTTTAATTAATAGTATAGCTTTCTATCTACTAGCTAAGCGTAAGGCCACGAATAAGATATTCGTAGCTATAATCTAAGAAGTGAATGCTTTACTCGAGTAATATTTGCAAGAGTAATATAGGACTATTACTATTTCTAATTTAATTATTAAACTAGCCGAGCACTGTATAATACTATAGTAATTTGCTATATATCTTAATAAGCTAGATATAGAATTAGTAATTCCCCTGGAATACACTAAGTAGTCTTATGTATTCTCTAAAGTAATAAGTAATATACTCTCTCCTTACTACTTATACGACTATAAGATTAAGCTAAAAGGTGAAGAAGAGAAAGTTCTTAAGTACTCTTTACTATATAAGATATTAGTAGAGGAACTTATAGCTATTAAAGAATATATTATTAATAATCTTAATAAGGGATTTATTAAATCCTCCTAAGTACTATTTACTGCCCTTATTCTCTTTATTAAAAAACTAAATAGTTCCCTCTATTTATATATTAACTTCTAAGTATTAAATTCCCTTACTTATAAGGATTAATACCCTCTTCTATTAATTAATAAGACCTTAGCTTATATTACTAGTGCTTATATCTTTATAAAGCTCGATATTTACTAAGTATTTTATAGAATACAAATGAACCTAACTTTAGAAGAATATATAACCTTTAGAATAAGATATAAAGTATATAAGTATAAGATTCTTTTATTTAGATTTACTAATAGTCCAGTGATATATCAGCCCTATATAAATAATATTCTTTTTAATTACCTTAACAATTTCTATACTATATACTTAAACGATATTCTCATATATTCTAAGGACTTCTTAAAGTATTATCTTTATATAAAGAAGGTATTATAATACCTATAAGATATAGGCCTCTAAGTGGATCTAAAGAAGTATAAGTTTAGAGTTATAAGAATTAAGTACCTAGGATTTATTATATTAATCTCCAGCTTAGAAGTTAATCTTAAAAAGGTCTTTATAATTACTAAATAAATTTATTCTCCTTTTATTAAAAGTATATAATCTTTCCTTAGTTTTTATAACTTCTATTAACGCTTTATCTACGATTATAGTATTATAGCAAAACTTCTTATTTATCTTACTAAGAATAATATTCTCTTTCGCTTTACTACAGAGTGCGAAAAGGCTTTTAACTATTTTAAATATATACTCACTTTAGTCCCCCTCTTAAGGTATTACTAGTAAGATTTGCCCTACTTACTTAAAACTAATGTAAGTAATAGTATTATTACCGGAATACTTTCCTAAAGGTATAATAAAAATTAGTCCTCTATTACCTTCTTCTTAAAGACTATACTCCCTGCGGAGCTTAACTACGCTATTTATAATAAGAAGATACTTGCTATTATCTATTCCTTTAGATATTAAAGAACTAAGCTCGCGAAAGCTCCTTATTAAATTCGTATTATTACGAATTATAAAGTTTTAGAATACTTTATAACCTTTAAATAATTAAATACTTAATAAGCTTAATAGATTGAATTCCTAATTAATTATAACTTTATAATTACCTATTGCCTTAGAGCTTATAATCCTTTAACTAACGCCCTCTCTTATAAGCTAAATAAGCTAGACTAATAGAATATAAAAAAGAAGATATAGCGCCTATAGTAACTCCTCTACTGTGATTAAGTTAATCCTAGCCTTCTCCTTTAAGAGATTTAGCTAGATAACGATGCGACCTAGCTAAGGGTAAGCGTAAGGACTACTGTATTCCTCCCTATATTCTTTATAGTATAATAAGTCCTTAACGCTAACTGTAATACTCCTTCTCTTAAAGCTTTTCGCTAATAAGCTATCTCTAGTTCCTTAAGTAAGCTAAGTATAGAAGGAGACCTCTTATTATATAAAGGTAGACTTTTAGTTCCGAATATTAATTACCTTTATACTCTAATAGTCTAAGAAGTTTATAATTGAATTATAATAGTATACCTTAGTACTAAAAAGACTATTTGATTTTTCTTTTCTTAGTACTAGTAGTATAGTATTAGTAAGATAGTAAAGTAGTACTGCTATAACTATTATACTTACTAATAAATTTAAGTTTCTTAGAATAAGAAACTTGGTTTTCTTTACCCTTTACTTATTCTATCTCGCTCCTAAGAATATATTATAGTAAATTATTACTTGTTTAATAAAGATAAACACGAACTTAATAACATACTTATATTTATTGATTATTTCAGTAAATAAGTAATAAGTATCCTTTACTAGAAGATAATAGATACTTATTAATTCACTTATATATATATCTATTATATATATTAATACTTTAGTGCCCCTTTAAGTATTACTTTTAATAAAGATCCTTAATTCGTGTCTAGATTCTGAATAGCTATTTACCAGATTCTAAGTATTAAAAGATAGCTATCTACTACTAACTACCCTTAAATAAATAGCTAGACTAAAGTATATAACTAATACTTCTAGTAAAGACTTTAGCTCTTTATTAACTACTATTAAAACAACTAATCCAAATTCTTACTTATTATAGATTATACGTAGATAATACTCCCTTATAACTCTCTAGGAGGTCTCTCCTCCTTTAAAGTAATCTATAAATATACCTTTTACGTAGATTAGGATTAGAGAATTAACTTGCCAGACTTAGCTACCCCCGCTAATAAGTTAAATACTTAATAAACTATTAAATATGCCGTATAATACTTCAAAGTATAGTAAATAGCTTAGTTAAACCTCTTTACAGCTTAGGCTAAAATAGCTTAATCGTATAATCTCTCTTACTATAAGGTTAACTTTAATAAAGATAACTTTATCTAGCTTGATATATATTACTTTAAGATACTTCGGCTATCTAAGAAACTAGACTTACCTATAAATAGACCGTTTCGAGTACTTAAGAAAATTAGTAACTTATATCGCTTAAAATTACTAGCGAGTATAAAAGTCTATAATATCTTTCCTACGGGTAAACTGTAAAAGGATCCCTAAGACCTCCTGCTAAAGTAAGTTCAAGAGCTACCTCTACTAATTAATATTACTAGAGATAATAAATAAGAATTAAAGAAAGTACTTACTTACTATAAATAACGCTTAACACTTTTTTACTATGTTACTTAGCTAAACTACGATATTAATTTAATATAGTATAATACCTTAGACCTTAAATATACTCCTTATAAGATTAAAGACTTCTATCTTAACTACCTTAAGTAAGTAAAACCGCCTGTAAAGCTCCCTAAATAACTAAAGGCTTAGAAAGATAGTGTTAATAATTACGACTACCTTAATAAAAATTAAGAAATAGTAGAACACTTAAGAACGAGCTTTTTCTAAAGGGGGGGATAATATAACAATAGTGTAACGTTGAAGTGACGGAAGTGCTGGAAATAGGGGTACTCAGGTTTAGCCGGAATATTACCGGACGGAAGCCGGACCAGATTCGTGTATATATAGGACCGCTCCTCCTGTGAGGGCTCCTTACCTTCTTGTTTCCTTCGTACCAGACCTATAATATTACTATTTGCCTACCCTCTTGCTCCCATACTTGATACTGCACTTAGTAATATTGCGTCGTTACATTAAACAAGAAGGTCACTCCCGCCGGGGACGGCCTATATAATATCCCACCACCCAGAAGATACAGTCGACCGATTCTTATCCGAATCGCCCCCGATTGCTATCCTCGAAGAGTCAGGATTCCAGAGATCTCCTGAACGAACTGATGAACCAGGGTTTGGTTCTGCTCGTCGCAAATCAGTATAATCAGAGTGGAGTAGTCTTCATTGACAGAGACTCCAAATAACCCCCTCCGCACAGAGGCCGCTGTGGACAAATTTGAGGTATCGCAACTACTGCTACCGGAACCCTCAAGTTTACGAAACTCTCTTAAACTACCTTCGTTCCCCTTCGGAACGCAACCGCGCAACTCCCACCGCCTATGGAGTTGCGGCGTACAAAAACTACCCTAATGCTAATATCCCTTGCTGGGAAATTGCGAAGTGTCCCCTCAACACTCCTGGAACCCCTATTTCGGGACTGACCCGAATCACGCCCGAATCTTCTCCTATTCCTATCATGGATACCACTAACACGGCAGGTCCGTCTAGCGGAGCCACTGACAACACTCTCAACTCTCCAACTCCAGCCGGAAGCCTTTCTGGCCGCAGGACTCGAGGCAACAAAGGCAAAGGTCGCGCAAACCGAGATGAGAGAGACTTCAGCGACCCAGACGTGTTGAGAGGAATTATCCAATCCATGGAGAATCGAAATCGTGCTCAAGAGGCCTCCTTGGCTCGTATCGAGCAATTGCTAATTTCCGCTCGAGCCACGCCAGTAGCACCCCCCGCCAATCCTACCTCGATTCCCCTTGGAACCGTGCCGCCGATTATTCGATCAACGGAAAGAGACGAATCCACAGGTCAGAGTGGACGTACCCCGTTTGAGCCAGAAAATACCCCCCTTACCACATACGGGGCGGAATCGGATGCCCCTCGGGGACCTAAGGTACAGCTCACAGAAAAGATCTCTCCCTTGGACGAAGGAACCGACCCGACGTTCAAGCAATGGAAAGCTTCAGTTAAAGATCGATTAGAGGTCAACGCGAGTCTCTACCCAGACGCTCGAGCACAGCGAGCTTTAGTGTGGGGATCGACCACTGGCCTAGCCCGCTCTTACCTAGAGCCTCAATACCTGTCCGAAACTGATACGTTCCGGACAGCCCAGGAAATGATTTCTTTACTGGAGACCTACTTCCTTACTGGAAATGAAGCCTACGAGGCTCGTACTAAGTTCTTCGATATGAATATGCAAGAACCAGATCACGCACGCGAAACCTTTGCCCAATTTCGTGCGAGATTCCAGAATACCGCAATCCAAGGAAATGTGGCCCGTACAGAATGGTTCTTCTTCATGTGGCTCAAAATCACCCCCCAGCTTCGTGCCGCCACCACGTCAGTCAAGAGCTTATGGCAAGACGACTACACGGCGATGGTAACCCATCTCATCTCAATTGACGCTGATAGGCGACGGAATGCACAACTCAACCCGTCTCTTGCCAGCCTCCGTAAATCAGACTCTCCCAGGAGGGCAGCCAGGTCGGGCCCCTTTCGGAAGACTTCCGGACCACCCACTTCTCAACCAGTACTTAAACCTACTTCTTCTCCCAACGCTCCCTTCCACCACCACTCAACATCGCAGACCTTCGCAACTCCCACCCTACCGCGTCGGGAGGGCACGCAGAAACCTCAGGGAGGTTCTGGCGACCCGCAGGTGAAGTGTTATGGGTGCGGAAAGTTTGGACACTACAAGTCAGACTGTCCCGAATCGGCTAAGGTTCAGGTCCTTGACGAGGAGGAAGTCAATGATGATGCTGAAGGGATAGCGGAGAGTGAGGAAGATCAAATGCAGGAAAACGAAGAGGCCTAGGAAAAGACTCCTTCTTAGGCCTGCGCAAATGTGATCTGTCAAAACTCGATTTGAACTCTCTAATGGGGGGGAAGCAGTTCGTAGTCAATTGTACACTTAGTATGAATGGATTAGGAGTTGCACTCTCCGCATTAGCAGACACTGGAGCAAACGGTTATCTCTTCGTGAATCGGACCATATCCACACGCCTTTCGAGGGCGTTAGGAGTGAAGATTCAGCCCCTCCCGCACACTGTACCAATCCGTGGTTTTCAGAACTCCGTCCGAAGCCACGCCACCCACTACATGCGTCTGCACTTGACGATTGACGGTCGACGCGTGTATAACTGTCCCTTTGTGATCCTTGACCTAGGGAAGCAGGATATGATAATAGGCGTCAAATGGATGCGTCGATTCCGTCTCAAGTTGCAGACAGACCAGAATCGATTTTTGTGGCCATCTGATTACCCGCCTACCAAACAATGGTCTCGGGAGCTAGTCTTGCCCTTTCCACGCACGCAGCTCCCTCCACGACGAGACTACCAGAGCGACGCAAACCGCAGAGATCTGGCAATCCAAAAGGACGAGATGCGACGAAAACATCTCCCCTTCACAGTTCAAATGCTAGGAGAACATCTCCTCCGAGTCGCTCCCGAACCGGCCCCGATATTGTCCCCCGCAAGTGAAGGACCTTTACGGGTCCGGAAATTAAAATGCAAACCATCGAGGACACCACCTACATCTGTGTTTATCTGCGAGATCAGCGCAAACGCCTTCCATTTCAACATGAAACGCAAAGATACCGAGTTCTTCCAAACCAGTATCTATGAGATAGACCGCATCTTACAGGAACAGTATGAACCGGAAGATCCTGACACCGCCCGACTCCTATCCGAAAGGCTTCCGAAACAGTACCAACACCTGAAGTCGGCATTTTCCAAGAAAGATGCAGATACTCTTCCACCTCATCGATATTACGACCACAAGATTCATCTTGAGGGGCCACTACCTGACGCCTACTCTCCTCTCTATCGTCAATCAACAGAGGAGCTCAAAGTGATGAAGGAGTACCTCCTGGAGAATCTAGACAAGGGTTTTATCGAGTCGAGCCAGAGCCCATTTGCATCACCTGTACTCTTTGTCAAAAAGCCCGATGGAGGTCTGCGATTCTGCATTGATTATCGCAAGCTGAATGCCCTCACACGAAAAGACGCTTATCCAATCCCCCGAATCGACGAGCTCCTTGCTAGAGTGTCGAATGCAAAGATATTTACAAAATTGGATATTCGGGCCGCCTTCAACCGCATCCGCATGGATCCAGCCTCCGAGGAGTATACCACGTTTCGGACCAGATACGGATCATATAAGTGTAAGGTACTACCATTTGGCCTTTGCAATGGACCTGGCACATACCAACGTTATATGAACGACGTACTCCTTGACTACCTGGACAACTTCTGCATGGCTTACCTGGACGATATCCTAATCTACTCCGAATCTGTAGGGGAACACCAGGCCCACGTAGAATCTGTACTGAAGCGTTTGATGGAAGCCGGATTGCAAGCTGACATCAAGAAATGCGAATTCCATGTCACCCGCACTAAGTACCTGGGCTATATAGTAACCACTGAGGGTATCGAGGCAGATCCGGAGAAGGTTGAACCACTGCGCAACTGGAAGTACCCCAAGACCGTGACAGCCGTCAAGTCGTACCTAGGGTTCTGTGGTTTTTACCGACAATTCATACGCAACTTCGGGCTCATTGCCAAACCTCTGTCTGCGCTTACTCGACCTACAGTAGCCTGGAATTGGACAGAAGAGTGTCGCGTTGCGTTTGAAGAGCTCCGAAAGCAGTTGCTGTCAATTCAACGGATTTACCATTTCCAGCCGGAATTGCCTACCAAGCTGGAAACGGATGCTTCTGACGGGGTAATCGCTGGAGTGGTGTCACAACAGCACGACGACAAACAATGGTACCCACTCGGATTCTATTCGCACGTACTCAACGGTCACGAACCAAACTGGGAAATCCACGACAAAGAACTGTACGCCATCGTGGAAAGCTTTCACAAGTGGCGCCCAGAGTTGATGTCCCTTCGGAACAGAATCGAGGTATATTCGGACCACCGCTCTCTGGAGTACTTCATGACCACTAAAGTGCTCACCGCTAAGCAAGCTCGTTGGATGGAATTTCTCTCTGACTTTAACTTCCAAATCATGTATACCCCTGGTAAAGATAACCAGAGGGCGGACATCTTGAGCCGTCGGGAGCAGGATTTGGAAGTACAGAAACAGGTCCAGAAAGATAGTCGGAGCCGAACCCTACTGGCACCGGGAAGGCTCGACCCCCGCATCAATTCTGAGCTGGCGGAACGGTTTGTTTCCTCCGTAGTTGTGGCATCTCTCTCGCCGTTGACCACTGCCGAGGCAGAAGCTCCTCCGAATGCTCCCCTGGACTCTTTTAACCTCATTGAAAAGCTTTGTCAGGACAATCGTACTGCCTTTGCCGACGTGCGAAAATCCTTACCCAAAGACTACTCGATTAAGGATGGACTCCTGCTCTTCAAAGATCGACTCTGCGTACAACGCAATACTCCCCTTTGCACCAGGTTGATCAAAGAAGTGCACGACCAGCCGTCCATTGCTCACCCCAGTGGGTTGAAGACGTATCAACTCCTGGCCCCGAAGTACTACTGGGTCGGAATGGGTTCGGACTGCAACCGGTACGTAAGAAATTGCCGAGCCTGTCAATTCTCGCACTCCAAGCATTCCAAACAGCAAGGCCTTCTCCACCCACTACCAATTCCAAGTTATCCTATGCAGCATTTGTGTATGGATTACAAGGATTTCCCAAAGGACAAGCATGGTTACGACAGAATCCTAGTGTTTATCGACCGCCTGGGAAAGGATTCCGTGACGATTCCTTGCCACCAAGATATTAACGCACGCGGTACCGCCAAACTCTTCATCCAGTGGATCTACCGATTCGGACATACTCCGGAGTCGATTGTATCGGATCGAGGGCCGCAGTTCGTCTCATCGTTTTGGAAAGAGTTCTGCCGGATCATCGGCGTTAAAGTCAAGCTTTCTACGGCATATCACAAGGAGACCGATGGCCAGACGGAGATCATGAACAGGTATATCGATCAGAGATTACGGCCATTTGTCAACTTCTACCAGGACAACTGGAGCGAACTGATTCCATTAATAGATCGAGCCCAGATAACCCTTCCTCATGCCTCCATTGGTATGGCCCCGTACCGGCTCAAATTCGGATCAGATCCGAGGAATAGTTGGGATTGGAACTCTCCTAAAGCTACCACTCCTCTGGAAAGGCTCAACTACCGTGATGCTAAAGCAGTGGCAGAACGCATGAAAGAGGCGTGGGAGTTGGCTAAATCGAATATGCAGGCTGCGCAGGATCGCATGGCAAGGGCTGTAAACCAGCATCGCAGACCTGTCGATTTCCAAGTAGGTGACAAAGTGTACCTGTCTACCAAGAACCTCAAAAGCCACCGACCAAGCCGCAAGCTCGGTAATCAATGGGAAGGGCCATTTGAAATCCTACGTCAAGTAGGGAACTCCTATCAGCTCCAGTTACCTGCAGGATCGAATATTCATGATGTGTTTGCTCCTGAGCTGTTGTTCCGGGACCCAAATGACCCCTTACCTGGTCAGGAACAGCCCCGAAACCCCCCCGAGGTAATTGAGGGACAAGAAGAATGGGAAGTGCAAGAAGTTCTCGCATCGCGATTGTACCGCAACACCTTAAAGTATCAAGTCAGTTGGGTAGGCCACGATCCTGATACTACATGGTACAACGCGTCTAATTTGATGGGGTCGCCTCACAAGTTAAGAGATTTTCACCAAGTTAACCCTTCTGCTCCGGGACCACCCCGAAACCTGCCCGAATGGTTAGCCGCATGGGAGAATGGAGAAGACGACTACAGTCACTTGGAAGACAATAGACCAGTTGGCAAGACGGCAAAACGAGGTTTGATTCAGACCATCTAAATACCCTCTGATTCAAAGCACCAACGCCGCGGTCTTGCGACTGCACCCCAGCCAGAACATCTCACCGGTTTCGCCACAGGGGGCTACTCCCGCATGAGAAGTCTGACCGAAGGTACAGCCACGAAGAACCAACGACGAAGCCAATCCGAAACAGGGCCTATTCTCCCCCTATTCCAAGTTATTTGGAATCTCCTCTCCCTCCCCCGCGCCACCAGGGCGTCCACTACTTCGAGTTGCCCGGAAACGGGCCGGCAACTCTCCCTCCTCCTCCTCCCCCTCCACTCTCTTACGCTTGACACCACCACGACGAACGGTCTCAGCCACCTTGGTGGCACCGGCGGCAATCTCCTCTCGGATTTGGCCTAGGGCCAAAACCAGACCCTATTCACACGTCAATCGGAGGTCATTCTAATCTCGCACAGGGGAAAACAGGTATATTCAGAACCAGATCTCTATCCCAGATGGAGATAGTTACAAGCGAAACTTATGACAGAAGAAAAAGACAAAAGAAAAGGGGGTAACCTACAGCTTGTTGTGCGGCCAGATCCGCAACAGCCCGGCGAAGAGCACGGGTTTCCTCCAACAACTCCAACTGCAGCTCACCCTGTGTCTTGGGGGCATTGGCGGCAGCAACACGCAATCCGGCATCGATCTCTTGGGAGGCAGAAATGATACCCTCATTGTCTTTGGCGGTGATGGCGAGGGAGAGCTTGTGATATTCCTCAGCCATATAGTGCGGAATCTGGTACAGAAATCAGTATTTTGGCTTATCCGGATCACAATCGGACCACATTCACAACAATCGGGATTTGGGAAAAGGAAATGGGGAGTACCTACGGGATTGCACTTTTCTGCTTGCTTCTTGCAGTACGCACACTTCTTGCTTCTGGCACTGTTGAACTCGCAAACATGGTCTGGTTCCGTGGCGAGCAGACGGACGCATCGGATGCAATGCTTGCGGTAGGCGGACTCGAGGGCGTTGACGGGGGTTGGAGCAGGCACTGTTTATGTCAATACACCGAATCAACTCCGAATCACCGCTGAACCACCAGGAATTCAGAACTTAACTTACTCTCGAATTGCTTATTTTGTTTGATACGGACTATCAAAATGTATTAGCAATATGTACAGATCGACAAATCTCCATGTACAAGGTTCGCTTACAGAGCTTGAAGTTGTAGTTGTTTGAAGAAGAAAGTCAGAATTCTGGAGATCTGCGCTGTTAAGTACTACAACACGCACAATAGCAAGCAATTATGGCCTCACCAGACCTGGTTCGGACGCCTTTCGGACGGCTTTACAGTCAGGTTACTACCTCGCTTACCACTGCTATTGTTGTTGACCAGCACTGCCGGATCAACACTTCCTCCGGAATCTCCCTACCAAAGCTGTATATCTCTACTGTTTTGTACAACGATAATTCTACGTGGAAATACGATTCAGAGCTTGGGGGCAAGCTCTCTTACAGGAGGGGGGTGATGTAACGTTGAAGTGACGGAAGTGCTGGAAATAGGGGTACTCAGGTTTAGCCGGAATATTACCGGACGGAAGCCGGACCAGATTCGTGTATATATAGGACCGCTCCTCCTGTGAGGGCTCCTTACCTTCTTGTTTCCTTCGTACCAGACCTATAATATTACTATTTGCCTACCCTCTTGCTCCCATACTTGATACTGCACTTAGTAATATTGCGTCGTTACAAACTTCTTATTTTAGATAGCTATAAAAGCTATAAGACTACAGATTTCCTTTAAAAGTGCCTTAAGTATAATATATACCTTCTTTTCTTACCTATATATATGTTATATATCTTATAACTTCTTAATTTAACAGTTTTCTCTATCTTAAAGTATACCTACTAGAAAGAGCTTTAAAAATTAAGTTTAATAGTTAATTCTACGCTAATTAGTAAGCGTAATTTCCTTATCTACTACTAGAAGGCATATTTAGAAGCTTTTACCTCTTCTAATATTAAAGCTAGGTAGAGGACTATAAGTCTATAGCTAATCTCTATAGTAAAGCCTTTAATAAGCTTATTATTATTAGAAAATAGTAATAAACTGATCGATCTATTTTTACTAAAGCCTTAGGAGATACTAATACTACCTCTAAAAGTTTCTAATACTTTAATTAAGGTATAAACTTTAAGGGCTAGGAAAGATTTATATAAATAAATCTATACTTTAGCTAGCAGATTATATAACTAACTTCCGAAAAAGCATTTACTTTTTAGAAAAGTTATAAAGGGAATTAATAAAAGAAACTACGAATTAGGAAAGGTAAATATAAGAATTAAAGAATTAGAAGAGTAAATAAAGTAAATCCGGCTAAGAAAAAAGAGGAAAGTCTTACTTAGTTTAAATTCCTAATTTATAATAACACGTGCTATTAAAGAGGCTTAAATTGCAACTAAAGAGCATTAAATTGAACTTATAAAATTAGAATCAGATAAAGATTCAGAATCTATAATATTATATATAGAAGTTAACGTAGAATAGAGTTATTAAGTCGTAAATAAGAAGTGTTACAATTAAGCGAGGTGGCCGGAATAGTGGGGTGGCCGGAAAGGGGGGGTGAGACGTTAAGTATTTCTATTTCTAGCACTTCTATTACTTTAACGTTACACCTAGGGCGTCTCTTATTCCAAGGCGTGTCTCTTTAAGGGGTCACCTTACGACATCTCGTTACGACTTTCCACACCCACTAGTCATCGTCCAACTACTACCTCATACATCAACGGATCCCACGCCATTTCAAATGCCCTCCTTCACTCACCAAGAAGGGCGTTCAGCTCGCTCACCAGGTTGTGAGGCTCTATTCATTTCTAATGGTCCTCGAGCCTAACGGGTGTTACACAGCAGAACGCCCTGGTCCATTTTAAGACTATAGTGTAGCGCTATCTGATCCCGCCCCTCCACTACTACCCCGATGAGCTTATTGAATTAGTAATTTCAGCCACCGAATCCCATTTTATTGCCTCAACTGTCACTCTTCGTATTTTTGGCGCCCGCATTCAAGAATGTGCTTTTTCGAACAAGGCTGCGCTGGCAGGCAGAAATCGCCCCCCTTTTCTGACACGGCTCAAACGGCAGTAAAGGAATCTTGAATCACCCCATATCCTGAGCCGCCATGTTGTCTGCGTGCCTTAAATGCTCCATCATCCCCAACATCCCTCCCTTAAGTGACCATTTCAAGTTCTACCTTTGTATCTTTACACTTTGAACCTTGTATACGATGGCGGAATCTAATACTGCCGATCGGATGGCTACTCTCAGTATCGAGGACCAATATCAAGATAACGAACCGACGATTGATGACATTATTTCAGCTACCATCGGCGAGGCTGAGGACGATCTTGACAGATCATCTTCATCCAGCTCGAGCCCTGGCCCCGAACGAGAAAGCTACACATTGGGAAGTCTGCCTTTAGAAGTGTATGTGTAATCGGATTTCTTTCGAGATCCTGTGACTGACGTTCTGCAGGCTGGCAAGGGCCACGGCTCAATTGGGTATCTCCAAGACCTGCACTCAATGTTGAAGGCCAGGAGAGATCAATTCCCTCTGCGTGTGTGCCGGCTGTAATGGCAGGCCGTACCACAAGACATGCTGGCCAGATGCTATTCCTCACCAGCCCAGCGAAGGCTTTGAGATCTGCAAGCCGCCTGTCGATTTCACCGAGTATGTCTGGGTGAAGTGGTTGCTTTACTCGAAGACAAGTCCAGAACAGCAAGCTTTGCTTCACAAGGACGACATCTGGTCAACTTGGTTTGGTGTTCCACAACATCTCGAGTACAATGAAAGCTCTCCAAGACTATACATCTACCCACGCCTCCAATATCTCATCACTCAAGCTCAAGAATTACGCGATGATGGGAATGCTTTAAAGCAGCATCCGAGTCTCGTCTCATTCTTCGGCGATACAGGAGGAGGTAAAAGTACTCTCATCAAAGCACTTGTCTATAACGCTTCACAAGACACAACAGAACAGGTTCCAGTACCTGGCAACAATGCTGACAGACATAAATCCACAAGTGGAGATATACATTTGTATTGCGATCCGAAGACTATTCATACCAAGGTTCCCATATTCTATGCAGGTAAAGACCACCCACGTATCAGCTTGAATGTATTTTGACACGTCTAGACTGCGAAGGACTTCGTGGGAGTGGTGTCTCAGCTGCCACAAGGGTTGCCACAGGTGATGTGCCATCGGCACCACAATCAAAACTCTCGAAGGCTAGCAACTATGGCTATGGGCACTTGAGTTCGCGACACCACCTTCCCCGACATACGATGCGGCACACTCCAGGATTATCTCCTACGGAGGTTCGCGCAACAACAAGCTCTCACAAGTCCACAGCAAGTCGCAAATTGCAGTGGGCAAGAACGATGACCACCGGATCGTCGGCACCGAGCTTGGGCATGTATGCATATGCCCAGGAACAACTCGAGGTACGTATTTTCCATTCTATGCGTGTGGATATGACCTTCTCAGGTTGTTGTATCCATTCCCTTCTGAGAACTCCTGCTTATGCTATATTATCAAGGTCCACCCCGCGTCTAGACAAGTTATTGTCACGGATTTATATCCTCGCCTGCTCTACACTTTCTCTGATGTAGTATGCTACATTACCAATAATCCAAGGTACATTTTTCTCTCTTGTGTGTTGTCTCTCAAAGTTTGTGAACCATGCTAATTGACTATAGAGCGACGGAGTCCGAGCTGATTCAACTTTTTGAGTGGGCTGTAGCTGGTCACGAACTAACCGTCAATCAACGAGTACGACCAGGATTGATCATTGTTGTCAACAAGGATGTCCCATCCGCGGATAAGGAATGGCTAGATGTTGACTACGCCACCAAGACACTTCTGTCGCATCTGGAGCTCTCTCCAGCATTTGCAGAGCTTCGGAAAATCTGGAAAACAAGAGGCAAAATCCTGACCACAGCCGAGGACCTCATTCATTGCTATTATGATTCTTTCCGAATCATCTGCATTCCCAGCCTTACACCAAGCACTACCCAAACAATTGCAGATCAGTATCGGAAACTCTACGACGAGATCAGAAAGTCATCGGATAAGCTTCGCAAGAAGAAGGTCCAGGTCGGTATGAACCTGGACGTAGGGAGCTTCAATAAGTACATGGAGACTGCTTTCAGCAGGTTAGCTAAGGACCTCACCAGTTCAATCGATTTTCACTACATGGCATTCAAGGACGCTGATCGGCCAAGTAAATTTCGTGAACATGTAACAAACTTACTAGTCAAGCTGAAGGTCGATAGGGAGACGACAACCTATGAGCCAGAGAGCATATCTGGAGATCTAGAAAGTGTTCCAGAAGCTGCATTATTAGATCAGATTACGCCTTTCATTGCATGTTGCATTGTAGCAAAGATTCCTCGGGTCGCATCAATTACGAGTATGTTGTTCCCTTCTCCTTGCTTGGCTTCTGGGTGGTCCTGACTGATTTCCGCCCCCTCCAGCACAATCAACGATCACAGATAAGTATTTGCGTGAGTTTCGTCAAGCTCTGGAAAAGTTTCGTGATTCTTCGTGGCGTTGTGAAGCTACGGATGACGGAAGACGATGTCTCAACTACTGGATCGGGCACGAGAAAGGACATCAATTTTCAAGACAAAGAATTAGAAGACAAGCCTCTTCTCCAAGCGAACCCCAACGCTTGGATAGATTCGGAGGGCCTCGACTCCTGGTTGGAGAGTTCAAATGTAGCCTCAAGCCGGAAGACGTTCTTAACGCAACGTATTCTGAAATTCAGCGCCTGCGTGCCGCCGAGTGCCTAGTCGAGGATACAGTACCCCTCGTTGCAAAGGCTAGTGGAGTCATCAAGATCAATGGTAATCAGACCTGCTTCACATGCTTGTCGGCATGCCCAGAGTATATCCTTCCTTGCGCCCAGGTACAGCATGCAATCTGTGAAGACTGCGCGTACAGATTCAGCTACGATCGTGGACGAAGTCAGTGCACTCTTTTCTTGAAATCATGTCCTCTGGGTTGCCAATTTCGGAACGGAAAGCCTTGGCAGATTCGGCTCAAGCCACCAACAGCTGGTGTAAGGATGCTATCGTTGGATGGGTAAATCTTCCACCATTCTCAGACATAACAGTGAACTAATTTTTTTCATGATAGCGGAGGCGTTCGTGGTATTTTGGAGCTTATGATTCTGAGAAAAGTGGTGAATGAGGTGGGCTTGGGCATACCTATCCAGGAGCTGTTTGATTTAGCGATTGGCACAAGCACAGGTACGCTGAAAGAGTTCCAATTCTACAGGCCGAGCTAACAATTGCAGGTGGTGTAATAGCACTTGGATTATTCAAGAAGGACTGGTCAGTGGACAAGGCAATCACGGAATTCGAGAACCTCAGCCACGAAGCATTTTCAAAACGACAGTGGCTGAAAGTTCCAATGTTCCGCCATACGGCGCAGCTTCTTTACTCCCACCGCTTCAAGAGCGAAGGTATCAATAGTGCTCTACAGAAGGCTTTTGGCCAAGAATTGTTATTTGGATTCAACGAATCGTCTTCCTCAGACAAAGTCAAAGTGGGTGTGATTTCCGGCGTCTCTGGGATCCGAAGGTCGTTCCTCTTCAGTAACTATTCGAGGAATTCGACGGGCAAAGGTAATTCATTCCATTCATCAAATTCTATATATGCTAAGTTGCCAAAAGACACCGATTATCTCGAGCGGGAAGAGAATCCAAAAGATGACTTGAAGATATGGGAAGCTTAAGGGAACATCTCCAGGGGCACATAAGTTATATACACCATTTCTAACTTTACTTTTTGTAGCACACGAAGTACTTCAGCAGCTCTAACATATTTTGAACCTTACTACCACGATGGAAAAAGGCGGTCCTTCATCGATGGAGCCCTGTTACGAAACAATCCTGTCCAGATTCTTGAGGAAGAACGGCGCTTGCTTTGGAAAGACAAATGCCCACCCGACATCATCCTTTCAGTCGGCACCGGTATTCAAGCCTCAAATGGAGGACTCACCAAATCCGTCAACAAGCGTCTTAAAATCGGTCAAAAATTGATTCCCAAAGGGCTTCGAGGCAAAATCGCGGTCGGGCTCGACATGATCCAGAGTACGCTGGACTGCGATAGGCAATGGAACGACTTTGTGGCCTCTACAAAGTGGGATCGCGATATATCGAGTGTGTGCCACCGTCTAGATATTGGCCTCGCTGAGCGACCACCGGATCTCGACAATGTGGATGCTATCCCTAGTCTTAAAATGGAAGCGTCAAGGTATCTCATGCCTGAACGGACCCGGTATCTGAATTCGAAGCATGCATGTGCCCACGACCACATCACGACAGTGGCAAGACGACTCACAGCCGCACTCTTCTACTTCGAAGAGGACAAACCAAGGAGTACAGACAAGACATGCAACGGGACTTTACACTGCCGTCTCAGCGCAGCTATGATGCGGCAATTTGAAAATCTCGTCAATGCTGAGCCGGAGTTCAGGGTGAGGACGAAAGGGTCATTCAATCTGAACCCAGTGTGGGATCTGAAGTCTTTCTCGGCGGATGTGGAGTTCGCCAGGTCGAAGGGTGAGATGTGGGTAATTGAGGTTCATATGCGAAAGTGGCCGCAGTGGGAGAGGATCAGTGGAATGCCGGGTTTAACTTAGGGGTTGAGGTTTTGGGGGTTGTGTTTGCGATAAAAATTGAATAGAATGTCTCATGCAAGATGTTATGATCAAAAGGTGTGAACGATCGAGGAGACACTTACTTAAGGGTACGGAGTGAGACAAAAGTTTCAGGGAGAAATACACTCATCATCTTATACCTTCTTCATATAAAATGGTGGAAGCCACAAGAAGGAGGAACCAAGAGTTTTTAGAGGACGATTAAGGTTGAAAGGTAGCGATAACGAGGACTGCTCGAGTGTAGGACAAGCATAGAATGCTTACACCCCACCTGACATTCTTTTCATGAAACTCGAGACAAAATCAGTGACTTTTCTAAATACAGCTCTTTATTATAGTATTACTTAAGATTTCTTCAAGAATTAAAAGAGAAACCTAAGTCTTTTCATTTATAACCCAAACCCGTCCAACACCTAGCCTTGTTAAGATCCAGAAGCATATCCTCTTCCCTCGTTCGACTTTTCCACCAGACCAAAATGTATCCCATCAAAACGCAATAACTCTTGTGCGACTCTTTCCTCGTGGACAGAACACTGCTGAACACCTTCATCTAAGCTCAGAGGTCCAAGTGACGCCAAATCGGGAACCGGATGGCTAATTGCAACATCTTCCGTCGAAAGTCCTCGAAGGTCGCACTCAGTCCCCCAGCTTGTCATCTTCCGACTCAGGGTTTGTGAATCCAATTGGGATATGGTAGATTGAGGATTGGGCGACGTCCCGTGACATACTGTGGCTGAGGCGGAGCTCGGAGAAGGTCTTGTTCTTTTGCTAGAGCTCTCACGAATGGAGGATCTGCTGATAGGTTTAGTGCGTTTCTTTTGAGGGTCAATGTAGTAAGAAAAAAAGAAACAAATGATTGTGGCTGTTCTCACTCCTTCGTCTTGGCCGCTTTCGCATTTATGTGTGGAAGGGGTACTTGTAAGGCGGGGTACATTTTTGCCATATGGCAAGTAGCTTGAGCCATGGTGATCTGTAGTGACGCTCGGATTTGGAGGGTACGCAAAAGCTGACTCGAGTCGATACCTGAGATGCTTGTGTTATGCAGGTATTTTCTACACGATATATATCTTTTCCTATAGTCCTAGAAAAATTGAGGTCAACCATACGATTGCTACTGCGTAGTTTCAGACAACGATTTAGCACTTCCGCGTGTACAGCTCGATTGGCATAATGCTCGAGCGGCCTCGATTACTGAGACCCGTAGTCACACACCGAACAAGCTCTGCCCGACCTGGCACGCGGCATCGGCCTCGAAATTCTGCTTGATTTCAAGTATCAACGATGTTCTTAGCGTAGCTCCCCCAGCCTGACCACAATATTTGAGGCCGGTGGATGGTGATTATTGGTGTTCCTGAATCGTGACGCCCTAGGCGAGACAGTGTTCGGTAAGTGGGTTTCAGGGGCGAGGTGGGTCGCTCTCGCTTAGCCTGCCAGGCTCGGTTGGAACGGCCTCAATTTCTGTCACAGGATCAAGATAGTCAAGGAAATGAAGTCCGCGTACCTTCAGAGCACATACAATGAGCCAGGAAGCCCTCCTTCCGAATCCTGTAAGATTTAGCACAGCAGGCAAAACTGAAGAGACCAGCTGGGTCTTGTTTGCAGAAGGCTTACTCGTACTCAACTTACAGCACTTGCACTCAAAGATACTAATGCGGCCGGAATGGCACAACGAGCAAACCCGTTGAATGAGATACGGATTTCAAGCCAGCGGGGAGTAGCCTTGTTGTAATCTGACTTCCGGAAATCGAGTGATGTGAAGTATGGTCTATTGATTTTAAAGGGGTTGTTAATAACGAAGACAAGGTGAAAAGGAAAGTTGGGTTTGATAGTTCGGGCAGGGTTGATACTAATGAGCAAGGTACAAAAGGTAGAGGTCTTAGTCTGTCTACTGTTTGTAAGAAAGAGACTCCGAGAAACTATATAAAAGGATGGCATAAGGGTAATGCGAAGCTCGAAGAGGTTCCACGTACCCTAGTAGTGGGAAACATTGAGAACACTTACACATGGACGATGTCCACGGGACATGTACCAACAGGATTATGAAGTGAATACAATAAGAACACAAACCCGCCGCATGTACAGATACATTGAGTCTTGACTATATATACAAGTATCTTCATTATCTTCATCTTGAAAGATTATATCAAGTGTGCATCAACGAACAAACCATTTCTGTCGCTCTATTATAGAACACCATAATCCATGACCTGTCCGTCTTCTTCAAACTCGTAAGAGTCCTCTCTCTCCCCCTGCCGTCAACTCTCCACTACCCCCAATTCGTATACTATTCCTCCAACATGTGACAGTTATTAGCTTCCAAAGTAGTCGTCGGGTATTCCTTCGGTTCCTAAGTACTGGTCCTCGGCGCCACGAAGAGGCTTCTGCCATGCCGAGGAAGCTTTTTTTTTTTTTTTTTTTTTTTTTTTTTGTGTCGTTGCTCAAAAAGCTGTTATAATTCCAATCGCCATCTATCTCCAAGTGTCGTTCCTCGAGTTCGAGGCTTTGAAAAGCATCCCATGGAAAGTAATTGTCATCGTGTGAGGACGGGTCGATCGAAAATTGATCCGTGGTTTATATCGAGGCTCGCCCCGCGATATCTTGGGGTTGGAGGACTCATTCAGCATAAGCACCGGTGAGGTGCAACCGCTGAAAGCCCGGCAACCTTTCCAACATCAAGCATAGCAGCGCAAGACAGTTGGGCCACGGATGTGTATGCCCTTCGACCGAAGGTGTTGGCCATTCTCACACGACGCATGGCGATGTGCAGTTGTGCGTCCGTCTACGGCTCTATATCCTCCATCCCAGATGTTGGAGATTTCCTTCGCCGCCCAGCGTTTTTCTTTCGTTCCAGTTTGAGTTGATATGTTCGATTGTGTCTGTCCAGGTTGTCCTTGCGAGGCCATCCGTCCTTGGTCCCACCGGGCGCATACTTGCATCCAGTATGGTCACAGTAGAACCTGGTTTGGCTGTCCAACTCCGCTGCGTGCAGGGAGTTCTTGTGGCGCTCAACCTCTCTCGGGTACGTGAACTTGAGGTTGCAGTGGGGACAATGATGTCGCTTGGGGGGTCTGGATACATTTGCATCGACTTGATTGTGACCACTGAGTAATATTAGCGAAATCATGATTTTGAACCACGCTCTCCGCTGACCTATCATCACTCTGCTGAGCAGGGGAGTCTTCGCTTCCGAGCGATGGCAATGAGCTGTTTGGAGATGGCTGAGAGGAATCGTCCTCGACCAGATTCGATGGCAGATATGGCAGATTGAAAATGCTTCCGTCCAATCCACCCTGTTGACAAAGAAATTCATCAAAAGGGTAATCAGAAGGTACACAATCAGATGTCGAGTATAAGGGACTGAGAGAAAGAAAATCACTAGGCGATGAACCTGATCGGACCCAGGATTCATAGGGGTCGGGGTCATATTGATCTGGATGGTGGGTGAATACAGAGGCAGGCGGTGTTCCAAAGCGTCGTGAGGGCTGTCGATCACTGTAACATCGCTCAGAAATGTGCTAGCTGGGGACTAGATGCCGTCCCCAGAAAGTTGTTTATGCCCCGTCCGGTCGGAGCTTTTTTTGGGTCCACAGGTGTTGATCGTGAAGTGGTTTGGGGGTCGCACATACGCTGGAGGGAAGAGCCGTACTTAACCTCAATAATCCTCCCCCGGCACACCCGTCCCGTGGCGAGCCAAACATTTCCCACGTGAACGGCCTCAAAAATTGAGATTGTGGCGCTGACGGGATGGTGTTGTGATGTGGTCGGGCGTTGAATGCAGGGTCTACGGCAGAGGATGGCCAATGAAGAGCTGCCAACACGCAGCCTGCCTTCCAGGTCTGCGTCGCAGCGGCAAGCCCTGCGGCGAGTCTCCATGCATTCTCAGCTGAGCGGTCTCACCGAAAACTGTCTGATAGTTTGTCAGAACGAACCACGGCATAGTGTCAGAAAGTCTCAAGCAATCTTGGCAGCCTTGTGAGCCACCTGAACTTTCCGTCTTGCTGCCTCCACATCCAAACTTTCAGATATTTTGCCCTACTTCTTCTCAAATCCTAAAGCCTATGATTCCTAAATAAATTGAATTGTTGGCTTGGGTCCCTTTATTTGATTGAACTGAGCTGCAGGTGTCCATGGACGGCTTTCGGTTTCGCAATTCTGCTCTGAGGCAGAGAAAAACGCTTGGTGAGGTTTGTGTCGATGACAGCGAGCTAGAAGTGGATTTCAATAACGACATCTAGAAAACGACCCAGGAGTTTAGGTCCGGGTTGTCTGGCAAAGCTCGAATCCACCCTCCCACGCCAATGTTTGAGAGCTCTACAGCACGTACGGACTTGCCGGGATCAAAGGAACTGGATAGTGACACAGAATGGCCCTTACTTCCCCAAGTTATCCGCCCCATCTCGAGCTCACTGTCTGAAAAGCCACGAAAGTCCACCAAAAACAGGAGAGCCCAGTCACTGTCTACCGCAACTACAAATGCTTCTGACCCCAACGCTAAAAGCTCTCATGGCACATCGAAACCCGCTGGGCCCCCCCGACCGACTGGTCATAAGTCATCCAACTTCAAACCTAAAAGCAAAGTATCGCAGCTTGAAAAAGACGACTCCCTCCACTCAGCATCAGAACCATTTCTGCCCGACAGCCAAGAACGACAAAACGTGTTAGGTCTTGTCGACAAAGTCATCAACACAGTTCAATATCCACAACTCCAGCTTAAGCGGACCGGGGCTGGCGATAAGTATGGCCAAGGGTACGAAGCTGTGCAACTTACCAGCGGGACGATCTTTGAGGTCCGAGTGTACTCCTTCCATCAACGGAATGCAGTAGAGAAGCACCACGTGAGGCGGAATTGCCGAGAATGGAAGAAGCGACGCAGATTTCGCGACTCATACCAAGAGGGCCATTTTGTTTTCCTGATACTTCGATATCCCGAGTCTCAAGGCAAATCTCTTGGCCACATTCCCACCAGGAACGTGGACGATGTTCCTCGTTCGTATGCGGAGCCGGGTGACGGCACATTTCTGGGGTCGCACACAGCGAATGTCAATCACGCAAAAACTCTTCTTCGCGGTTATATGCCTTCTGCTACTCCTACTTTATCAGTCAATGACGATTCAGTTGCTGCGGCACATGAGCATCACTTCCAACCCGACCATCATGGTATGCTGAGATCTCTGGAAAAGGCGTAGGTTGTGCTGACACAAGAATCAGATAGCAAGGATCAACTTATCACTATGAGTGAACTCTCAAAATTCTATCCACACAATCTATCCCTCACGTCATTCACGAGTGATCCGGTTACCAACATTAGTACCATGCGATCTTCTATGATCCAGCTCGGAGCTGCATATTTTTTCAGAAAACCGAAGGAAAAGACCCGACCATGGATTGAAAAGACTCGCAGGAACCAGAGGAGACAACGTGAAGAGAAAGCCACAAGGGCAAAGCTTCGCCTTTTTGACAGCAGCATATCCTCTCTTGTGAAGGGTCAGCCAACCGAAGGAAACTCTTACTACTACAGCTCTGACTGGTATGACTCTCCACCGTATGGACGCTTCAGAAAAGTGGTTTTGCTACATTCGGGGGTGAGTAAGTGGTGGGGAAACGCTCTCTTGCTAGATGACGAGGCTCAAGACGCTTGGTGGATGCGAGACAAGTACGACGATTATTACCCTGGTGGTCGTAAAGTATTACCCCCACCGCCATTCATGCCAACCATCGAGGATATCGTGAAAAGAGTATCTGCAGTCAAGTCCCCACCGCTCCTCATAGGAGACGGCCAGGGTATAATGGAGCATGCACCTCATATGGCGCAAACTGCGAAGCCTGCCGAGGAAGACGCTAGCATCGTCGAGCGTGAGAATATCGGGAAAGGTCTGAACCTGTATTCCGATGTATTTGGTCCAGCAGTTCAAAAGTTCAACACGAACAAGTCGCGCCCTCTCATCGAGGTGATGCTGTAAGTTCCAAGTCCCAGCCATGATTTTATTCCTACGGAACCAGGGCATTAAACTAATACAACTTCAGAAACTTTTGGTTCTCTTCAGAGAGCCTGTTGGAGGACAAACTTCAGATACGCAAGCACATGGACTCCGAAGGATTCATTCATTTGATATTCATCGCAACTCTCAGAGGAATCAAAGCACTAATGTTTGATCTTGATGTCTTGCGAGCCGTGTGTAAAGAGTCTAATCTTGTAGAATACCGGACGTCCGCTGGAGGGGACGAAAAGGTCAGGCGTAAAGAGGGCTGGGAGAAATGGGTACTTCCGGAGAAGATGAGGGAACCATCTGCGAGAGGTAGAGGAAGCGAGGTGGATATTGCAAGTCGTGGTGGCAAGAGGAATGATTCGGGCAGCAAGCTTGCAACCGGTTCCCTTATCGTGGCCCAAGATCTGAGTGCAAGCTCAGCTCCAAGAGCTCAAGACATAGATGAAGATCTTCGCGTCCATGTGGCAGAAACAACAACGACGTCTATGGGCGACAGCGATGAGGCAGACAGAGTTCAGCCTGTGAGCCCCGAGGCGATCAGTTTGTCCGAAAGGTTGAAACAGGCCAGCAACTGGCAGAGGCGTGCTTCCTTCTAGAACTATATTTACATCGTGTTTGAGCACTCCCACAATAATTTGATAAATTATGTAAGAGTTGAATTATAAGATTAAAGTAGATTTTTAGTAGAAGCGAAATCAAAGAAGTTAATCACGTTACTTGGAAATAAGTAATAATTCTTAACTTTATTAAAGATACTATAAGAGAATATATCTAAGTACAAAGGAAAAAAGGTCAAGTGTAAGTTAAGCGTACTCAAGGTACTTCTACTATAACGTCAATCTTCAACTACTCAACTACTAAATCAAAAGCAAAATGCTAACCAGAATCCCAAAGATTGCGCTTGTTGGACCAAATGTAGCCGCCCCACCAGTATATTCCACTGGCTTCTCGGGTTGACCCTTTACAGTCGTCCCAGTGACATCGCTCTGCGAGGGCGTGGATGGGTTAGGGGAAGTGCCTGCAGGAGGAGCGCCTACAACAGGAACTGTTCCTGCTCCCTCTGGTTTTGACACATCTGGTGACTTTCCTCCCGGATTGACAGGGGCAGGTGGTGCTGGCTGAATACCTGGGCCAGCAGGTACATACTCAGTATAAGGGTTGCCATGTAGAGCTCCGCCCTTAGTTTGATCGCTAGGACCAGAAGGACCAGGAATCAATGGTTGACACTTTCCACATGGGACGATGGTCTCAACCACAGGGTTAACAGGAGTAGGTTTGCATGTGGGGCAAACAGTGACGGTCTAACACAATCATCAGTGAATATTCCTAGAAGCTGGAGAAGCTGGTTGAGAAGAACTTACTCGATAAGCTGTGATCTCGCCTGGGACAGCCCCTTGGCACTGACATATTCCACAAGCCACAGTAGTTGTGAAGTATTCTATTTGAGATGTAAGCACGGCACTAGGTTATTGCGATACTCAATTCTTACCAGTCTTGCCATTTATGACAGAAGTGCCAACTGAGGGCGCGGGGGTGGCGATGAGAGGCGATGTGATTGTTTGGGTCTCGGTCTTCGTAGTGGGGACTTTGATGCATTAGCGATCATAGTTCGAAGATGAAATATTCTTGAGCACTCACCAAGTACGCCATTGATCACAATATTGATGTTGATGATTGTAATCTGGATAGTAATCTCCACACCCACGATGATTGATACACCGGTTGTTACAGGGCCTGATCCGCTTGTGCTCGTGGCTGACGGGTTAGCTGTTGAGGTTCCAGGCAAAGTGGATGTGCTGGAAGTTGTCGCGTTTGAGCATACTGTGGTCTTGTTAGCTTCAAAAGCGCAGTTTCGCGACTCAAGTTTACATACCGTCAAAGCTGCGGATCACAACAACAGGGACACAGCCTGCAATAGAAGATACAGAAACTGTGTAAGCAGCCACCAGAACATTGTTCAATAAGCAAAACTGAGCATTGGAATTGAGGAAAGTTGCGTCAGTCCAGGATAAGCTTCCCAGAGTAGGATCTATGGAAAAGACGGTCTGGATATCTGCAGGACCTTGGGCACTCTGGAACTGAATCGGAGAAAAGCCAGGATCGAGAACCAGTGCCGTGGTGGTAGTAGCAAAAGTATCATCGATTGCCAAACGATCATTATCGATCGTGAATGACACTGGTGGTAGCTCGGTACACGATCGGGTTGCAACCAGCTGACCATTCACCAGCGACAGATAAGAGGATCCACTTGTCACTTGACGCTTCTTCAAGCCTGGTGCAGCCTGGACGACCAGGAAGAATGGTGCACTTGGGGGAAGAGATGGTGTCACAGTTTCCGAGGTTGCTGATTCCGAGCTTGACAAGGTTGCTGAAGGTGCTGTAAATGCCGTGGGAATATCAGTGCCCGATTGTAGTGGTGAGGTCTCGGCCAACGATGATGAGATGACGGAGCCGGATGACGATACTGAGGACTCAACGGGCGATGATACGGAGCCTGACAGCGTCGGTGAAGATGCAGTGAGAGATGCAGACACCTCAAAGGACGATTGTGGTGATGGTACCTCGGTTGTCGGCTGGAAGGTTGGCACAACAGTCGGGACCGATGTTTCCAGCTCCTCAGATGTAGCTGATGGCAATGGAATTGACGAGTTGGACCAAGACATCGTAGAGAAGCCTTGTGTGGAAGAGGTATCGACTTCTGTCGTCTCGGTAGGAATGCTTGCTGTTGGAGCGGGGACTGAGCTGCTGGATAAAGTTTCGGTATTATCCACAATACTGCTAGTAACCGTTGGTACTGAGGTTTGCGAGTTTGCTGAACCTGTTGCAACAGAGCTAGCCGAGTCCGATGGTAGGATTGACGATGAGAACAAATCTCCCGTTGAAACGGCAGTGGCTGGCGGGGTCGAAACATCTGTGGAAGTGGAGGCTGATTCGGAAGTCTCTGAGGAGAACAGAGACGAGAATGACTCAGCGGAGGTAGTCAAAGGAGTACTAGCTGAAAGCGTCGATGACTCTGAAAATGACCCCGTAGAGAAAGTCTCAGCAGATGTTGATGTGATAATGTCACTCGAAGCAGTCGAAGATTCCGATACGCTAGACTGCGTAGCTTCAGATAGTGTGATGGAAGACTCAATAGATGTAGACGAAGGACTTTCAGACGACACGGTAGAAGAGAGCACTTCAGAGCTTGAAGCAGAGGGTTCAACCACTTCAATGGTAAATGGTTGGGTATTTTCTGACACAAAGCCGGCGGTTGAGGAAGCCCGCGCGATGAACGTGTGTAATCCCAGAGCCAATGGCGAAAAGAAAGTAGCTGAAAAGGCCCCATTAGGGTTAGTGTCGCCGGCGCCTACATACGCGCCGTTTTCGTATATCTCGACAACCACAGCTGGCGAACTAGTTCCCTCTAGTGTAGGTTGGAGAGAACTGGTGGTGGGATCCCCATTGACATTGGTCCCGAGAGATGGAACTAAAGCTGTGATCACTGGGGTCTCGGGTACGATAAAGAAAAAGATAGACGTGCCCGTGCCGGAGATTTCGCCGTTAGTATCAGTCTGCTGTCCATAGATAGACTGAGATCCTAGGGCCAAAGGTGAAGTTGTGATAGCGAAGTTTCCGACGCCGTCAGCGATACCACTTCCAATTTGAGCATTGTTTCCGTCGAACAACACGACATTCGAGCCGACTAAAGCTGTACCAAGGATTATAGGAGTCAAGATGGAAGTCGCTAAATCTCCTGGGGTCCCATCATCCGAAGCTGGATCGAGACCCGTCAAGACAGGTGGGTCTGGTACTGCCACAATGTTGAGAGCCAATGGCAATGATGGTCCCAGACCATAGGTATCAGGAACATTGATGATCCTATAACTGTGGGTGCCAATTGTTGGAAATATGGTTATGGACCATGTTCCGTCGAGGTTGGCTCCCCCACTGGTTACCACTACCCCTGAATCGAGAAGATTTATAGAACTACCGCCTGTAGCTGTTCCGGTGAGGGTTATTGATGTTTGGGATGTAATGCCATCTCCTGGGTTCCCGGAGTCGGATGCAGGGTCAAGAGCAATTGTTGGAATGACAGGCGAGAAGACGATGGTATAAGGTGCTGTTGTTGGTGTTCTCGTGCCGTCGAAGCTTGATATCCCGGTAACAGTAACTGATGACGTGCCAGCTGCCAAGTTCGGTAATTGGTAGGTGAAAGTTCCGTCTGCAAGGGGTGTGGCGAAACCGATCACTGCGCCATTGACACTGATCTCGATCTGAGTTGCGAAATCACCTGTTCCCACCAGGACTGGATTTGATATAGTTGTCTGACCATCTGTACTAGATGGTCCGTTGTCTGTCTCTGGGGTGAGCCCAATAATGGTCGGAGGTTCGATCTGGCTTTGAATTGTAACAGTGGTAACAGCGTTTGTACTTCCAACTGAGCGAACCCAGAAACTGACAGTGTACACAGTATTCGCGGTTGTGGAGAGAACTTGGGCGACCACCTCAGTTGATCCAGCTGTCGCATCGACAACAAGCCCGTAGGTACCCGTGAACACATTTCCTGCGCCAGCATCGGGGATTGCATTACCAGGCCCAGAAACACTGTACCAGGGTAACAGGGACCCAGTTTCAAACCCCGGGTTTCCGACGATGTTGACAGTATCGTCGAGCTTCACTACTGAGAAATCATCGTAGCTGAAGAGGCCATCATTTTGAGCGCTGATAGTGAGGATGGCGGAATTTGTCAGAGCAGTGAAGGTTATTTGTTGCTGCGTGTAGGCCAAATCGGCTATTGTGCCAGGGACACCAGAGTTTGGGTTTGCGTAGACAGTTGTTGGTGTACCAACTACGAAGGTGCCAGCTGGAGGGGCTTGTCGTCGGCCCAAAGTACTGACGTTGTCGTCGGCGCTGGCAGGCGCGAGAAATGAAAGGAAGCCGAGGCCACGAAGAGCCAGAGTTGAGGTCCGCATGTTGCGTAGTTGTCGAATGAACTTGCTGACACTTGCCAGTTGCTGAGGATGAAAACAGGTGGCTGCACGAGGCCTTTATATCACTGGATTGACTTCATTTTGTTGATTCCGGCCAACAGAAGTAGCCAAGATACTCATTTCCTCCATCACATATTCCTCATACCTACTGCTCTGCGGGCGCATATGGACAAGGAAGTGAGGATCCATTCCTCGGAATTCGCTTTGCGATAGAAATGGCTAGTAAAGAGTAGGACTAGACTGCATTCAAGACAGCACTCAACAGTAATGTGAGCCGTGGGTGGGAATTATTTCCTCGAGGCTGGGAGCCTTACTCGCGGCCTGGAATGACATTGATAAGAGAGAATGCTGAAGTGGGACGCCGAGATCTCGGACGAAGGCTATGGAATCCAGAAGTGGCGTGAGATGCAGTTCTTGCAAGGGAATGTTAAAGTGAGACATCAAGATATCTGAAGAAGGCTGTGAGACTTTTTTCGCCATATGGAATGAAGGTTTTGCTAGCGAATGTGAGGTGAGACATTTGGACGAAAATAGCAGCCCGGCAACCAT
The DNA here is from genome assembly GCA_020747065.1 of Cadophora sp. MPI-SDFR-AT-0126. Classification (NCBI taxonomy): domain Eukaryota; kingdom Fungi; phylum Ascomycota; class Leotiomycetes; order Helotiales; family Ploettnerulaceae; genus Cadophora; species Cadophora sp. MPI-SDFR-AT-0126. Next base: position 1,137,990 of record JAGMVK010000020.1, on the reverse strand, counting down.
GACAACCCAACAACACCAGATGGCGCGGTATAATCGGATCGGAACGCAATAAACGGAATCGGGAAGCTGTTCCTAAGGCCGACTGTTTGCAGCATTCCCAAGTTACCTTGGCGAAACAGACATTGGTGCAAGTAGCATGCCGCAAGTCTGGAAGGGGGATTTTCGCGGAAGAAGGATACAGTTGCTGAGGCGATAAAGTATATGTTGAGTAGTGGAGCGACACCAGTGCCAATAGTAGGTCATGTCAGTCTGAAGCAGATCGCAACGTTTCGGGACCAAGGTTCGCTCATCATCGATCCTAACTTTTCGTTCAGTATGGAGAATTTGTCAAGACAAAATGAGCACTTTTGTAGACAAGATCTTGATCAACTCCACTGCTTCCAGCATCTGTGAATTGGGAATCAAGTTTCCCAGTCCGAAAGTAATGAGCAGGGTACATACTGTAGAGTCAGTACCCGAATCACTGGGGCAATTCTACGTCATTTCTAGCTTCTGCCCGGATAGATAGAGTTTTTTTGGTGCCGTTGTGAAAGTATGCAAAAGCAACACGCAGAATATATAACTTTACAGCCAAGACCCGAATCACTGGTACAGCTCTGCATCATTTTTAGGTTATGCCCGGATAAATAGAGTTCTTGGACATGGCATGACCACTGAAAGTTAGCTTTACGCGAGAAAATACCGAACTGCTCTCCTTCATCGACACCTTCTCTCACCACTCTCACCACAGAGAACAGAAATCAAGCTAGGAGCATTTTTTGTCATACCGTTCTCCATTCGTATACTCTGTGAATTTGGCTTTTCGTAAAAGTAATGCGTAGTCATCGAGGTCCTTTCAAGTGATGGTGGCGTCTCTACAGCACGTGGACATGCAGCTGCGGTGTGCACCGAAGATGCCGGCTTTCCATATTCTACAGCATATATGAAAAGCAGATACATTAGATCTCAATCTACAACTTCGCACTCTTCGCAACATCAGTCTTGTACAGATGAACCACCTGAGCGTTCATGTAGGCAAACAATCCATGCTTGCCCAACTCCCCGCCCAAACCACTCTCCTTGTGACCCGAGAAGAATGCCTGGGCCAATGGTTTCTCAAAGCTGTTGATCCACACAGTTCCGGCTTCAATCTGACTGGCGATTCGGTTGGCTCGGTCGATGTCAGCGCAGTATACTGAGCCTCCAAGGCCAGTTCGAGTGTCGTTGACTCGGGTCAACAATTCTTCCTCGTCTGACCACGGCATCATAGGAACAATCGGGCCTTCGAAATGTCAGTATTAGATCTATTCTTTGAATTGTAAACTTACCGAACGGCTCCTCTCGGACAATCTTCGAGTCATGGGGCGGATTATCCACAATTGCAGGCTGGATCACAAATCCGCTACCATCTCCCATCTTGCCACCCAAGGCGAAATCATATCCATTAACAGCACAATCCTCGAAGAAAGACTTCACGATATTGTACTGCATCTCATTTTGAACCGGTCCCAGCATCAGTCCGGATTCGCTCGTCGGTCCCACCTTCCACGACTGGATCACACCTATCAGAGCCTTTTGCATCTCTTGGTAGATATCTTTGTGAACGTAGAGTCGCTTGCTTGCGACGCAGATCTGACCAGAGTTATAGAATGCGCCCAGCGCAACGAGCGGTGCCACTTTCTGAATATCGACATCGGGACAGATGATACAGGCACTATTGCCACCGAGTTCGAGAGTGACTCTCTTCAGAGTCTTCGCTGCGGAGACCAGAACGCGTTTTCCAGTCGCAGTTGAACCAGTGAAACTGATTTTCTCAATACCAGGATGTTCGGTCATCCAAGGGCCAAGTTTGTCGTTACCGTTCAATCCTTGAAGAACACCTGGAGGGAGAAACTGCTGGGACATCTCAACGAATTTCAGTGTACTGTATGGAGTGAAGGGCGAAGGCTTCACAATCATACAGTTCCCTGTCAGGAGGGCCGCAGCAATTTTTCCCATGGAGAGCACGAGCGGGAAATTCCAGGGGCAGATTGCACCAGTAACACCAAGGGGCATATAGCGCATGGTAAGCTTGAGGTCCGCACTATCTTGAAGCACTTCATCTTTTGGTGCTTCCTGTTTGGCTTCTCAGCGTCAGATTGGATACCCAATAGCTAGTCTTGGAAAACTCACTGTGAAAGTCTAACGTATGGATTGAGGAATCGACTTCTCCCAATGCAAACTGTATCTGTGGCTCGCGTCAGTCAATGTACTAGTACTACAGTGCAAGAGAAACGTACTGGCTTTCCGGCTTCCAACATGAGAAGCTTCCCCATCTCTTCACGGTGCCTCGCCAACTCATCTCGCATCTGAGCCAGAGCAGTAACCCTGGATTCCCAAGTACTCTTCGACCATGACTTAAACGCCTCTTGAGCTGATTTGACCGCATCATTCAAGTCCTTCTCACTTGCGATCGGAACATCCCATAGAGGGGACTTATCTGACGGGTTTATCCCATGGTGTTGAGCCGAGCCATCTCGCAAACCGTCTCCGACGATATTCTTGAAATTGTCGAAAGTGAACTGTCGTCCCGATGCTTCTCCCATGTTGTCTGTTTCTTAATCTTCACACGAATCTTTAGTTGTATCAAATGTTGAGAGCGTTGCGGTCCGGATGTGATGAGATATGAAGTGGAAGGACGAGGTGCCGAAAGGACTTCCGAATGACCCCACCGTTTCAGGCTGTTACCGTTGTGGGGAGAGTTCACCCGCAGAGTAATCGAACAAGGACAACTTCGGGAGATATTTATGCATATTGTGGGGCCTATCTCCCCTGGATGTGTGAATATGCCGCGGGGTCATCGGCGGGGTTATTGGCGGGGTTGACACTCTGGGGATTTCCCGGAGGACCCCACGATCCCAGCTACCAAGTTTCCCCCCGGACAGCATGCAACCCAAATGACATTCGAAAATTTCTCACAGCCAGATCAGTCTCTTGCACAGATAGACATGTGAAAAAAAAAAAATCTAAGACATACTTCCTCTTCAGCTCAGATCCCGACGAAAAAATGACCCTTCCAGAAAAACACAAGACAGCGGTCGTTGTGGTACGGAATTCACCCGTCTCGAATCACTTGCAGATACTAACAGTAAATAGAGAGAAGACGACAAATCAAGATTCGAGATCGAAGATGCCTCAATACCCACGCCCGGCTCACAAGACGTCTTGGTCCGTCTCTCAGTAACAGGTGTCTGCGGCACAGATATCGCCCTCGCTTCAGGAGAAATTGGTCCAACATGTCGAATCCTAGGACACGAAGGAGTCGGTCGAGTAGTTCAACTCGGTTCTGGATTAACCGAATCGCAAGTTAAACTCGGTCAGCGCGTTGGGGTAGCATGGCAGCGTGACATCTGCGGTACATGCACCATGTGCATGAGTGATGGGGGAGAGACGAGATGTCTGCAGCAATTGCAGTCCGGGCGGAAAGTCGATGGGACGTTTGCAGAGTATACTGTTGTGCCGTTCAGATATCTGACAGCTTTACCGGAAGGACCTGAAGATCAACTCATTGCTCCCATATTGTGTGGAGGTGTAACGATCTACAAGGCTTTGAAGATTTGTGGTGCTACTGCTGGTCAGTGGGTTGTCATCTCTGGAGCTGGAGGAGGGGTTGGAGCGCTCGGAATTCAATACTCAAAAGCCATGGGATTTCGGACGATTGCTATTGATGCGGGCAAAGAGAAAGAACAATATTGCTACGATCTCGGCGCTGAGGTCTACATTGATGTTACCACGACCAAAGATGCTTCTTTGGTTGTTAAGGAGAAGACCGGATCTATTGGTGCAGCAGCTGTGCTGGTCACGGCAGGTTCTGGTCGGGCGTACCAAGACTCTTTGGCCATGTTGGGACCGTTTGGAACTTTAGTCTGCATCGGTATTCCGCCTCCTACTCAATTGGTAAATTTCCACCCTCTCCTGTTTATTGACATGGGACTTCGTATCGTCGGGTCGGCTGTCGGGACGAGGCTTGATATTCTTGAAGCAGTAAGCTTTCTGCAGAGAGGATTAGTGAAGCCAGTGGTACAGATGACTACACTTGAGAGCTTGTCTGAGGTGGGGCAGCAGATATCTGAGGGCAAGGCAAGTCGGATGAAACTCGAAATAGGTGGCGAACTAACAAAAATCAGGCCATTGGGAAGTTTGTTGTTCGACTAGGTGAGGATGAGGTTTATTCCTCCAGGCTCTGAAGCGGTCTTCGCTGGTTGTAGAGCCTTGCTTGAAATATTGCCCCGTTTTCATGAGCGAACACTTGGGCCCCAACTAGACATCCGAGAAGTCATGCTCTCGCCAATTTTTAATACTGGGCTGCGTGGGCATCATCCGTGTCATCTCGATAATTTGTGCTCAACATCGACAGAAGGAGAAGAATTGATACGAAAGTCTCGCTTACTCGATACCAATTCTGATAAATAGAGACCTGTAATTGATCAATGTTTTGCTCCCGAGTTCCGCGCAGTCTTCCTACTCTTGCCCTACCAGGTTCAGCCAGTTCAATACCATCATTGCCTTCACCAGATTCCCACGCATATCGAGATGAACTCCATCGTACTTGTTGCTCTGAATACTCATGTTCCAAGTGCCCAGATGGGCAATGCCGCGTTCCTGTGCTAGCTTCATCCTTGGTGAGCCTAGTAAAACTACAACACAAAATGAATGACACAGAAGAAAAAGGAAACCTACAACACCCATTGCTTCTTCATAGAGCATCAAAGCCTTATTTCCCTGGGTGATAATCCAGTCGTCCGGCTTTTCCTTCCCAGCAGCGTTTGGCGTCACGAACAACCCAATCCAATCCTTGCCCAGGATATCACGAATGCCTTTCAACACACCTTCCAACCAATTAATGGAACTTTGCAAGTCGAGGTTGCTCCACAGCCCATGCCCAAAGATGATAGCAATTGGCTTCTTGCTCTGACGCGAGATATCATCTTGAAGCCGATCGATCTCGTCCTTGGGAATGGGATACTTAACAATTTCTTCCACTACCAACACTTAGAATGTGGCCGATTGTGTGCTGAAGTACTCACTGATGACATTGATGGGGTTAGGACAAGCAACACTTTCGGGGTCATGCACCATCACATCAGCCGTTTTGTAGATTCCCTGCACAGAACATGCTTTGACATCAAATTGCTCGTTGCAGAAACATTCCTTCCTAGGGAAGTCAGCGCGGACTCATGCTTAGACGTGCAACCTACCTTTCTTGTAGAGAGAAGTTCCAATCCGTAACAGCACCATACCCCAGATCCTTGCGTACCAGAATATTCAAGCTTCCGATAATATGTCGAAGCATCGAATCGCCCACCAAAACCATCTTGTCGAACCTTCCTAAGATCTGGCAGATCTCCTCCGTTGTGAACCATCTCATATCGCAACCTCGAGGCATGTATGGGGCATCGAGACCAATCCGTCCACCAGAAGACATGGCGGTCAGCATCGAAGTAGGGTCTTGGCAGAGGGGGCTGAAGGGAGCATGCAGGTCGAGAGAGGAGACGTTGCAGGTGTTGCGGAACTTGTACGATTGGAAGGTATCTCGGATATCAGGTTCACGGTATGGACCAGATTCGGGAGGTTGGAATGCGGCATATGGGATGGTGCTCGTATTGTAGATCTCGATGGGTGCACTCGGCTTGGACATTTCATACGCAGTAGTGGGTGATCGACGGATGATACCCACGACGCCGATAAGGGCCAAAGCAACAATGATCTTGTAATGCCTGAAGCGGAACAGAGACATTCGACGTGACCTTGTCCATCTGAAACGGTCGGCGGGTGGTGTTGTGGGGCTTGGAGCGGGAGGTGTCATGAAGGGGTCGTCGTAGGATTTCGGTCGTTGCCACATGGTGGTGTGGTAAATGTCAAAATGAGATCTGGGAGATGCGACTGGCCGAGTTGAAGAGTGGAAGAGAAGATGGGATGGGATGAGGCAGAGAATTGATTTTTCGAGGTGAGGTGTTCATTAAAGCTGGGACAGGAAGTTGCGAAAGGTGCGAACCAAAGAGGGTAGAGCAAATTGTCCTCGGAAGGAACGGGCAGACGGCGCAGCAAAGCAAAGCAAAGACTTGCTAGTATATCTCCATCTCGAGTAGGCTATGATATGACGAGGATAAAATCAGAGATAGAAGGGAAGCAAAATTGGCCAAAGACGCATTGAAGCCACTTGAAACATTCATGAGTCTAAAGATCGAAGAAATTATACATTACACAATACTCATCTGCTCAACCGTGAGGTCACAGGATATGCTAGCATCTTCACCAAGTCATATCCCCAGCCGTACCACCCACGTACTCGTTCCACAGCATTCAACATGGAGACGAATCTCCGCGTGAATGCATCTGCAGGTGTCAGCAGAGCTCTGTTACTGGAAAGTTTTACTCACCAACTTCAATGAAATCACTGCCCAGAATTTCCCATACCGCAACATTGTCAACATCTGGTGTGTTTTCTGGCAGCAGTTTCCATCCACCGTTAACCTTGACGCTAGGCCCGATGACTAGGGCTCGGCCATGAATCGTGGAATCCGCCATCAGTCTTGTTCCAGCATCCACCACATCATCCGGCTTCCCCATTGCTCCACCAAGAAGAAGTGATCGTCCAGCAGGAGGTATGAGGGGAGTATCGATGAAGTAAGGACACAGCACTAGGAGTGGTTAGCATTGATTGAGGCAGTAATTGGCGCTGCTCACTGTTGACTCGAATCCCTTTCACAAAGGATGTGGTACGTAGTGACCTCTGCGTAGTGTTAGACCAGATACAGAGCCGTCACAAATCACCACAACTTACAAATAGCCCAAGCACAGCATGCTTCGAAGCTCCATACTGAACAAGAAGAGGTATTGGAGCAAGAGAAGCCACGGAACCAATCAACAAAATATGTCTGTCGGGCGAATATCCTCCTGGATTGTTTTTCGGCTTCTCGTTCAATGGCAACCAGTACATTGCCAAATGTGCCGAATACATGACTCCGATCAGATTGACATCAATTGTCTTGAAGACAGGCTTGGGCGGCTCCTCCTTATCCATCCCAACAGGTTCCGTAAAAGGGTTTCCGCTGTCCGTGATTCCAGCATTACAGACCACCGCGTCAATTGTACCCCGCGGACTGAGCTTTGCAGCTTCTCGAAACAAATCGACCTGTGATTGCCAGTTCGTGACATCGCAACGGACATAATGTGCTGTTCCTCCTGCCTTGCGTATCTCCTCCGCGAGTGGTTGCCCGTTACTGATGTCTGCAATGATGACATTCGCGCCGTGCGCTGCCCAATTCCTTGCGAATCCTTCACCGAACCCCGATGCTCCTCCTGTTATAATGATTGTCTTGCCTGATACACCAGAGGGGTCGTATTGGCCCATGTCGAGGGGAGGAGATTGCCGGACGGCTTCCACGACGTTATTGCGGTCTTTCGCCATGGTCTTGCTTTGGATTGGTGGCCTTCGGATTCTGGTTATTCGAGGGACGAGCTGATACTTCGCAGATTGGATGAGGCAGGGCTAGCAGCAGCAGATACAGAAGGTTTGGGTGTGCATTGTTTTTGCTGTGAAAGGGGTTCGGGAGAGGAAGTGCTTTCGTTGTTGTTGACAGTGGCTGAAGCTGACAAGCTGAAGCTCGAGCTAATCAAGGCAAGCCAGGGTCGGAAAATCTGGGGAAGTGGGGCCGAGGCACGACCTCATATGCAGACCCCCTCGAAAAGTGGTTCTGTTCTGCCGTGCACTTGATAATGACCATTGGCTTTATCTGTTTTGATCGCTTAATGACTTGTTGACTTCGTCCTCGACTTACCGAGTCGTCGTGTTTTATCTTCAAGCTAGTTGCAGTATCTTATCTACATCGACTTCCTCATCCGCCTTACCAGCCTCGGGAGTATTGCACACTCCTGATGCCAGCTTTTAATATCTTGTCTAGTGCCATATCGCATATATCGCTTGCAATTTCCACGATCACTTTGGTATATAGACTTCTACTCCCAAAGCACTCCTCCCAAGGTCCCAATGTCAACAATCCCGACCCCGCCAAATATCAAATTACATCAGCTATATTGGGCACAAAACCTGGACATCCTCAACCTTTGTCCCATGCCAATCGAGATTCCCACTTATCATCTTCTTCGTCGAAACATTCCAGTGAGCTCTGCTTCCTGGGTCGAACTTGGAAGGCAGTATTCTGTCATTCCCCACTGTGCAGCCGGTGGCAGTCAGATGACGGCGTTCAGTTGTATTAGAGTGCGAAAGGACGGCTCTCGCTGGGCTGGATGTGTTCGAGAAGTTTGCCTTCTGAGGCGCTTTTTGCTTGAGGATAAACACCGGTGCTGCACCTGGTATTCGGCCGGAGGCGCCGAAGTGGACTGTTGAAGATGGGAAAGACGATGATGGTAGAGAAACCCAGAGCAATTGAGCGGATCGATGAGACAGCGGAACCTTGCCGCTTCTTTTTATCGGGAATGACGAGAGGAGTTATTCTGGTGAAGAACTCGAGGAAGGAAGCCTCCCAATGTTTGTCAATTGTCCCGCAGGCTCTGGAGATTTTGAGCTTGCCCTTTGGGTTAGGGGAGCCGCGAACACTCACAAATATCCAGACAGGACTTGCTTCGTAGAGGCCAACACAGTCGGCACGTCCAAAGCTCCCTTCAACACAAAAACAAAGTCCATTTCCACACCACTGACTCAGAGCAATCAATAAAGACGTCCTTCGGACGGGTGTCGACAATCGAATCAAGATGCAAGGATCGAAGCGTAGCTTGGGATGTGGCGGAAAATGCGCAACACTGGAATACTTCTACCGGTGAAAGCAAAGGCTGTGCATTCGCTTTCCAGGAGAAACGACTGCATTTCAGTCATCGCTGCGAACTTGCTCTGCGAGTGACAACGTCGCTGCATATAGAGCTGACACACCTGACCGTGATACCGCTATTCTTCAATGACGAGATGCAAGCGCTATCAAGCGCTCTCGATCTGGTCCATCTCTCAAATTCCGACTGCTTCCACTGATCGTACTTAAAGGCTGATTTCAACTTCTCTCTGAAGAATTTGATACTGGAAAAAGTAACCATTCAGAACTTTTAACTCAATCAAAAGTTCAGAACTTGCAGGTGATGTTCAGGTACCAGAAATAGTCATCGGAGGCTCGGAGATTGCCAGAAATTGACTGTGGATTTCGCGCTCGGAAGCCTTTTGCCGATACTGCCAAGTCGATTCTCGATACAGAGTGCCATCAGCTTTTACCCCTGGACGCAGAACCGGGATCTCGAAAAAATCCACTCCCTGTACAGGTGCAAACAGCAATTTCATCCGATCTCTGAGACGGCTGCAAATCTGGAATCCGAGAACAAGGACTACTGGTTTGATGGAAAGGACATCGAGGAAAATTCCCCCTCGTGACTTTGTGATATCCTCCTCCTGCACCGTCGCCCTGCTTTCCAACGAACATACATAGGGCTGATCAAGCGCAGGAGCTTGTAGATTTAATCAATTAAAAGTGTTCTCAAGCATTCGATGGCGTCTTGGGATTAATTTCGGTGTTGCTTGTCCAGATCGCAATATAACGCACGAGCTTTTTGGTACACGCGATTCGTGATCCAATATTCCCCTGGTGGATACCTGGAGGACTTCAACATCGACGAGGAAATTGGAGTCCAATGGTTCAAGGGGAACGAAGCCGGTGAGCAGATGATCTTGGCAGATGTTTTGCGTTCGAATTCCAGGAGGCACGACTTCGCTTCTCGGCTCCAAAGCTGGTCAGGAGTTGGTTGAAGTGGGGTAAATTTCAGATCATGTTCTCGTCGAGATCTCCCACGAATCGCAACAGTTCCATCTGGTGTGATGAAGGGGCTCAAAAGGAGGACGTTGACACGCCAAGTGATGAGGCTGCAACGGATCATGGAGAGCGCGTTCAATTGATGCTGGAAACCCAGGTAAAAATTGAAGGGATAAGCGCCAAGATGATCAGTCGAGGTGATCGGATGTGCTTGGCGCTTGTTTGAGAATGTGCTGTTCGTTCATGCGTTCGTTCGTTTAACGTTTCGCTCCAGAACATCCGACGAACGGTACATGCAGATCATACAAACAGTCCAGTTCAGGGTGTGTTCTCCGAGGCGCATTCTCACTGAATGGACGGCTGGACGAATCAAAAACATCCCACGAACGGGTGCTCATCCCAACTCGTGATCGATGCAGGGGACAACGCGAGTCTGCGGAAAAGGAAGCGGAAAGTGAGATGGGTTATTGCCTTGGCAGGTGTTTTGCTAGCGGAGGCGCTGGACAGCCCATGGAAAGGTCTGTTGACAACGGCCTCCAAACGGGATGGCACGAGAGTACTTGGCAATGTCACAACATCAGATGAGTTGACGCCTTTCCCGTTGGTACGAGGTCAGTATATATATCGGACGAGTCTTCCCTCATTTTCAACATCATTCCTTCACCATCCATTCTTTACAGTCCACTTCCATTCCATCTTACACCCTTTCAGACAACAGCTGCGCTGTCCATTCATTTATTCCACTTCTTCTATCATTTTGCACGGCTGCGCTGTTGTTACTCCTGCCTGTTTCTTCATACACTTCATACATACCGTACACACATATACCTTATTCTTCCAGCCAATCTTTTCAGATTAAACAATCCGCCAAAATGCAATACTCAACTCTCGTCACCCTTGCTCTTGCAACCCTCTCCGTCGCCGCACCAACTCCTCTCAAGGCCCGCGGCGTTCTCGGCACCCAGTCCTACGATGACCTCTCCGTCAGTGGAGGAGTCGCAGGTGATGCTCTGAACGAGGTCTTGGCCAAGCTCCCAATCGACACATCCGACTTAGCCAATGTCGACCAAGCCGACATTGATTTCCTCGGAGACGTGAACGACATCGCCAATGATGCTGAGACTGAAGCATTCAATGTTGCCATCGCAGCTGCAACTGGTGACGAGAAGGTCGCTCTCCAGGTACATAATCCCCCTCCCCTCCCCAAATCTATCCCATCCGAAATTTCTGTACAGCATTGTCTAACACTTCCCCAGAACGGCAAGATAAAGAACAAAGTCCTCAAACTCGAGGCCACCGTTCTGCAACTCCAAGCTCAAGCCGCCCAGGGCAAAGACACCTCCGCAAAGCTCGCTGAAGAGACCAAGAAGCTGAACAACAACATCGCACTCGACAAGGCTGCTGCCGGCCAACCATCCACTTTCTTGAGCTTTGATGCGCAGGCTGGGTCTGGTGCTGTTGCTGCTGCGCCGGCTGCTGATGACGGGGCTGCTGCTGACGATGCTACTGCGGATGATGCTACTGCGGATGATGCTACTGCGGATGATGATACCGAGGAGGTTGAGGTGTGCACCACCAAGCGTGTCAAGAAGTCCAAGTTGTAGATAACGACTTTTCATGTGATTGTACGAGTTGATCAAAAAGAAGCGAGGCGAGTTGCTGTGTGAATACAACCGGTACACATGGGAGACGTAGGAGAGGAGAAGGGAATTTCTTGTTTCAATATTTGAGTTTGTTGGGGAGAGGGGTGTGGAGTGGACTGTCTTACTGGTTGGACACTTTTTGTATATCGCATTGCCATTTTTGACAAGAAACTCAATGAGATATAATAACCTCCAGATCTGTCTTCTTATATTGCAGCGAATTGTCTGTTGAATGTCTTTCTGTGATTTGAGACATCCTTTTCGCTTGATCCGATCCGTGAGAGTGGCAGTGCGGACCACCGCATCTCCTCCCTCCAGGCATGAACTGACAAGGAAATAGGTCAGCTTCAGCAATGGTCTCAAGGAAAGCAGATTAAGGGCGCCTAGAAGTGTTATTGTAATGTTTAAAACCAAGGATATTTTGCAATAAAGAAATTCACCTTGGAACTGAACCAATGTTGTGTTGTGCTGCATTTTCTGTGAAGGTAGAGGTTTTGAACAACAATGGCGGTGCAGCTGATTACGACACCATCTTGATGGAGAGAGTCCTTCGCCGAATACGGTATCAGACTATGGGCGCGACTAGTAAATCCACAGAAAGAATTCACATGAATGCATTGCACGAGACAGGACTCTCCTGATCACAGCCTGTATTCACAAGATGTTGCTCCAAACATCACACGAAAAAAAGCAAGATGAAAAACAATGCCCTGCTCAAATGAAATATTACTCGATTAGTTGGCTATTTCTAGATAGCTCATCACATCTCATTACATGCCAAACATTCGCTAAATATGCACACAAGAACAATAGTAGACGATCCGTCTCAAAAAAATAACTCCTGGTATATCTCCCAAACAGACTTTTTCCGCCCAAAAACAGCAGTGATAACAGACCAAAGGAAAGATCTCGCTCAGCTAACTCCAAGACAACAGATAGTGATCAATGAGTGGCAGTAGAAGACAACTTCTCAGACGCACGCACGACTTCCTCCACAGCGCGCAGCATGAGTTCTGCCCGCCCGTCTCCGTTGTCTTGGCAGATGCTGGAATCCATGTTATTCATAAGGCGGAAGATGCATTTCCTGAGTTTGGTTTTGAGGTCGAGGCTGCGGGATTTAAGACTAGATTCGTTTGCCTGAGAATAGGAAATGGACATATGTGGCTGGCCACCCTGCGCAGGTGTCCAGTATGGTGTGTCGCGGCGACGGCGGCGGGGTAAGTTCTCCAACTGTGGTGACGGAGTTGGGAGGGAGGTGAGGAAAATGTAGGCAATCATGTGTGCGTAGAGGCCTAGATGAGCGTATTCGGAGCCGTTCGGGAAGATGCGGGAGAGGGGTGCAAGATCTGGCGTGGGGAGTCTGGTTGCTGGCTGGATGGTGGATGAGGATGAGATGTAGGATGATCGCCAAGCTGTGGGTTGTACCATTGGTGTGCTTCGGGAGGATGACAAGTTGTCGGTCCTGCGAGGACGAGAAAAGTTCGCGATGGATTTCCTGTCGTTCAAGTTGGTGAAGTAGGTGCGTGGTTCATGCGTGAGGTATGAGGTGTCGTGTGATGATCGCTCTGGGTTGGCATTGCCGAGACCAAGTCTGATCTCGGATATGCAAGGTGTATCAGGAAGCAACATGTTCGTGGGGAAGCCAGATACAATGTCTTCGAGGTCTGTCATGATATCAATGTTGGACTTCTCCTCCGACGTAGTGGAATCCAAAGACCAGCGAGAAGTCATATTTGGATCCGCGCCTATCTCAATGCCCACACTCATGACTAAATATGAGAATCGTGATGCCGCTGGGGGATCAGGAATAACTTTTGGCGAAATAGGAGGGCTGTTCATTGCGAGGTCATATGGTCTGCTTGGGAAAATCCATTGAGGCTCTTTGCGAGGAGAACGTCTGTCGTCAAATTCCCATTCGTCTGTCGGAGTGTCGGGAGGACTGTCATCTGACGGCGTCCAACTGTAACGTCCTACGGGAAGGTTCGCGGAACACGGAGCATTGAGCGAAGACACTCTTGGTGGAAGACCTTCTTCGGAAAGGCGATATGTGTTGATTTCGACCACCTGGGCCTTCGAGGGGGAGACAGCAGTTGCGCATGCCTAGAAAAATTAGTATTGGGGTGAATCGTTCGTGAATAGGAAGCATACAAGAACGTTTTCACCAAGTTCAGCGGCAGTATCACTGAGCCAACTCTCCACACTCATTTCCAGTGGTTGATTGAGTGTTGAGCGGCGACGTACAAGTTTTGATTTTGGAGAGTTGGGTAAAGGCGTGCTCAACCAAGCGGCCTCACTTGGTACCATTACCTCGCCCGTGCATTGAAAGGACATGCCTGAGCTTCGGGGGGCATCGCTCACATTGGATCGTCGATGAATGTCAGTTGCGTAGACTGTGTTGGACTGACTTGCGAACTATGACGAATGAGCATTGTTATTCGGGAAAGCAGTGTAGACATACCTCATTCTCAAACTCGTTCTCCCGCGCTTGAATATCTGTGGACCTGCGGTAATTGAAAACACATCCATCGACACAGCTCAAACCTGGTGAAGAGCAGTTGATGCATAAATCGTCGCTGGTGTAGTAGGCTCTTCCTGGCAAGGGAGACCCAGGCTCATTGTATATCGGCGTGTCCCGTTGTGGTTGTCGAGATGGAAGATGTGAGAGACGCAGACCAAAAGGATTGTTCGTTTTGCCTTTGACTTCTGAAGATTCTTTGGTAGGGAGTATGGCACCGAATGTTGACCTTTGATCCTGGCTAGTGGAAAGCCATATGTCGGACTGTGGTAGCGTCGTAGAAACCAACTTCAGTGGCAAAAGACTTTTCATGCTAGGAACTGACCGTTTGAACGAGTTTGAAGTCTCTCGCCTCAAGGTCTTCGAGTTCCTGTCCACCATAGTGCTGCAGTCGTTTGAGAACATGTCAACAAGAGCTGCATATGTAGTGGGGAAGTCGTGAGCTGGCCTGCATATTTGAATGTCGACGAGGCATGGCGGGCATGATAAGTGCTGCGCGGCGCCTGCAGGCTCGTAGATCGAGTCAGAGAGTAACATTCCGAAGATTCTCAAGCGTTGGGGCGATTTTGTCTCAGAGGATCGAACCACCAGCGCACAGACGAACTGGAGCAGATGAATAGACGATCTTGTCTTTTTGACTTCGGATGAACATGAACTTGGGCTTGGCGATATGAGAACTGAGCAAAATGCCTTGAAAGCTTCGATGAAGAGATACGACGAGAACTAAATCACAACAATGAGATTACAATGAATTGTTTTTTCCTGCATTGGGCACCACTGTCCCCGGCGAACTGGACCACAACATGACATAGTATGGTTCTTCTGGACAGCGAGCTGAAAGCCCTTGCTTGGGAATTGTGGTATGTGACACGCGCCACGAGCAGGCCTCGAACCGTGTCGTCGGGAGGAACGGGCAGGGGAATACTACTGGGCAAGAACACAAGACATGGAAGGACAAAACGAAGGCGTTATGGTGGCTTGAGAAACACTTCCCAATAATGTTTTGCCCTGGACGACGAGCTATTGCGGGGACTACCAAGCATGGATACCATTCTGAAGGGTCGACTGAACGATGTGATTCGGGGGTGCCGGAAAAAGAAAACAACGGAGCAAGGGGGGTTCAGCTTTATTGATCGGGCTGGGACCAGGCCAGGCCCAGAAAGGCAAAAATAAGCTCAGTTCTTGCAAATACAAAAGGGCATTTCCAGATCATGCACAGATGATATATGAAATGAGAGATGCAATTAAATGAAAAAGTTACTGTGACTTGAATTATGCGTAGACTCGGTTAATATAGGGGAAGGGGTTGATTCGGATCGATGTTGATGTAGGTGTATGTTGACGTTGTTGTGTTGATGCGAGATGATGAAAAATAATGCAAGGAATGCAGTGCGTGCCTCGCCTCGCTCAGGGGTCCGCAGCGATCAGGAAGAATGTCGTACCGGGATCCGATGAGCTAGGCCTAGGACAGCTTAGACTCAGCTCTGCCCACTCTGGATTTTCGCGTGCAAAGCAACTCAATATTTTGTTGGAGCCAGTTATCACATTCTATTCAGCCCAGACCATGTCCGCTCAAGCCTCAATAATACACAATACCCTGCGCTACAGCTACGGCGACAGCTTCGTGCAATAGATTACGATACATCAACATAACCAAGACAGAGCACAGACAAAACAACACAAGAATACGACGCAATACTCCTCCACCACTCCACTACTCCACTCCACTGCTCTCTGCGAACGACCTCCCGCAGACTCAGATCTTCGCCGATTCCTCCCTGTCGTGGCTTTGGGGCTTGCATCCTCTCCCCATCATCCAGATCCAACACGCGCGCAATTGTGCCGGCGCCTCGATCGATTCCAAATCAGATTGGCGAGAATTGAAGATCCGATATCCACAGCCGACGGAACCATATTCGACGATCAATATTGACTCGTTCAGCTCTACTCCAGCTCTATTCCACCTGCACGTACTACCCGGGGGTAACAGACCAGCCAGGCCTTCGCCATGTTGACTGAAGGCTTCATCACGTCCATTCTGGCCCAGCTGAAAACTGCCAATACTGCGATTGCCAAAGATATCGGCATATACTTCCACGAACTACACCCAATTCCCGTCGTCAAAACTTCCCTCAAGAAGAGCTCGACTCGAGTCAACGGATTGGCTGCCAACTCTACCCACATATTCGCTGCACAAGCAGACAAAGCAGTGGTCCATGTGTACTCGAGGGAGAAGGGCAACCAAGAAGCATTAATCTCGTTTCCAGAAAGGATCCATAGTTTGACTTTGCTTGGTGATGGAGTTTTGGTGTTGGGTACGGCCGAGGGAAGGGCCATCCTCTGGGAGGTAGGTCTTCGACACATGCAAGGGGAAGAAATCATACTGACCATACCAAGGTCTGCACTGGAAGACAAGTATCCACACCAACTGCACATCTGCAGCCAATTTCTTGTCTTGCCGGAACTCGATCACATTTGATCACTGGCTCTGAAGACTCAAATATCCACGTTTGGTCGCTTCCACACCTGTTGTCGATGAGTGCTACCGAAGCTCCCGAGCCTCTTCGAACCCTCTCCAACCACCGAGCCGCCATCACAAACCTTATCGTCGGCCACAGTGCTAGCGGGACTAACCTTTGTGTTTCGGCGAGCAAGGATAACACGGTCGTTGTTTGGGACTATCACTCAGGCGATCTGCTTCGGACATTTCTTCTTCCTTCCACGCCACTTTGTCTAGCTTTGGACCCTTGCGATCGGGCCGTGTACATTGGCTTCGAAGATGGTTCAGTGCAGCTCGTCGAATTCTCTTCCCGAGATTCGAAGCTGAACCAGCTTTACGACAAGAGTTTGCAGAGCACACCAGTACAAGTAACACTTCCTCCGTGGATTGCACCTGGCGAAGCAAGCCCGGTTCTCTGTCTTGGTCTCAGCTACGATGGCACGACCCTGCTCTCTGGTCATACATCAGGAAAGATTATGCAGTGGGATGCACCCCGTCGTGTGTCTACTAACGAAATTGCGGATCTCAATGCACCTGTCACGAATTTACTGATGTCTTCGCCTTTTCCAGTTGGGAAAATGTCAAAGTCTTTGACGGTTGTCAAGCCAAAGTTGGGCGAAGGCAGCTACATTTTCACGAGTAAACTGCAAAGCTCAATCGGCACTCCCAGTCGGGCTATGATCGCCGATGGCTTTCCCTCTGAGCTACTCGAAAAGGCAATCGCAAGCTTTTCCACAACTTCGTTGACTACTTCCTCTTCAAGCGGAGACGAGGAGCTTCGGAAGGAGAATGAAGAGCTTTGGAAGATCGTGAACGATCAACGTGCACTACAAAAGAAGACGTGGAACAAGTATACCACACTCAAAACTGGTGGGGTTGACTCGTAGCTGCAAGAGGTTCGTGGACCTGCGTGCCTTCATCCAAAGCTGTCTAGATCTTGGTTTAGCCGCATCGCTTCATTCCCACGTCAAGAGACATGTGTGTTTCCGTTCATACCCGGAGCTTGTCCATTGGTGGCCCAAAGGGTTTTTTCATTCTTCACCAATTTTCGGCATCGTTTCAGAATCAGTTTTCGCAACTTTTGTCGCAAGATCCACGCATCCGTGCGAAGCGAAAGCTTGTGTACGTTGTTGAAACCCAGATCATGCTTAATGGTGGGTAAATGTCAAGGATGTCGTCCATGGCATTGCTTAATCTCGACCTTCACAAACCTAACTGGTTTGAGGAAGGATTAAACAGATACTTCTGGCCACTGACGCTGCGGTAGACGGCATTGCGGGGGCTCTGATTCCTTGCGGCTGTGTGAAAGGGTGATTGCTACTCATTCAATGCCCAGTCAATGGTTTCAGTCGTATCCTTGAGGAATAGCATAACTATGTAATCTTACGGTAGAAGCCATACATATCATCAGCACTTGTCCCAAAATTCAAATGTCAGATGCTCGAGCTTAGCATCCGGAGGGTTAGGGTAATATGCGATTCGAAGCTGTCTTCCAGATATGGGCTGCCCTGGCGGTAGCTACATCTGCGTCACCCGTTGCATCTTCTAGTCATGTTGTCCACGAACGTCGTGATAATCCTCCTGCAAAATGGGCACGACATTCACGACTTCACCCCACTACTGTCATTCCCGTTAGAATTGGCCTAGCACAGCAAAATCTGCACCGTGCAGAAGAATTCATCAATCAAGTCTCGCATCCAGAATCGCCAGACTACGGAAGACACTGGTCTCCGCAGAAAGTGGTCGAAATGTTTTCACCAAGCGCAGAAGCTATCGATGCCGTGCAACAGTGGCTGGCGGCGTCAGGAATCGATCTCAGAAGGGTACGGATGTCACAGTCTCGGAATTGGATGACATTCAATGCCACGACTATAGAAGCAGAACAACTTTTGAAGACCGAATATCATCTCTACAAACATGAGGAGGGCCACGAGCATGTCGCTTGCAAGCAGTACAGCATCCCAAGGCATCTCACCCACCACATTGACATCGTTACCCCAACGGTACATTTCGACAAGCAACTAGGCAATCCGAGACGAACCATACGCCACGAGACTCTCCTCCCTCCGCCAATTCGGCAATTGAACAAGCGCCAGACAGTTCCTCCCCACGGCATCTTGGGTTCGCCGAGCGACGCGTCAAATCCGAAGCAAGGAGCCGTGGTATCGAATGCACTCATGACGTTGGAAAACTGCGATACCATGATTACTCCGGCATGTCTCCAAGCCCTCTACAATATGCCACCTGGAAGCACATCGATGCGGAACAACACACTCGGAGTGACAGAATTCACACCGCAGGCTTTTCTCCAGGCAGATCTGAACATGTTCTTTAAGCAATTCTCTGCGCCACTAGATGGCACGTCTCCGAATGTCAACTTGATCGATGGTGCTATAGTACAGCAGACAAACAAGAGTTTCCAATTCAATGGGGAGTCTGCACTCGATCTGGAGTACGCCATGGCTCTGATCTATCCTCAACAAGTTACTTTGTACCAGGTCGGAGACACTGTCTCAGGAGGAAGCTTCAACAACTTTCTTGATGCCATTGACGCAAGTTATTGTACTTTCCAAGGTGGCGACTCCAAGGATCCGAATATTGATGGACAGTACCCTTCAACTCTTCCGGGTGGATTCCAAGGCCAGGAGAACTGTGGGGGGTTTCAATCAACCAATGTAATCTCCACTAGTTATGGATCGAATGAAGCAGATCTGTCTCCCAAGTACGAGAACAGGCAATGCCTGGAATACATGAAGCTTGGTCTCCAAGGCGTTTCAATTCTGTATTCATCTGGGGATTTCGGTGTAGCAGGAAATGGAGGCCAATGCATCGACTCGGTAACGGGAGCATACAACAACGGAAGCAAAGGCATCTTCAATCCTTCCTTTCCAGGAGGTTGTCCGTACGTCACCTCAGTCGGCGCCACCCAGATCTTGAACGGCTCAACTGTTCGCACTCCTGAAAGCGCATCTCAGCGAGTCATCTTCTCCGGCGGAGGCTTCTCCAACGTCTTCGCTCTACCTTCCTACCAAGAGAAAGCCATGGCCACCTATTTCCAGCAACACGCCCCTCCGTACGGCGCGGACCGCTTCAACAACTCTCAGAAAGTGCGTGGATTTCCCGACGTCTCTGCGAATGGAGTCAACTATGTGACTGCCGTCAACGGGCAATTCTCGCTCTCGTTCGGCACGAGCGCTAGCTGTCCGACATTCGCAAGTGTGCTGAACAATATCAACGAGCAGCGGATTAATGCAAAGAAGTCGCCTGTAGGATTCGTCAATCCGGTGCTGTACGCCAATCCGCAGGTGCTGAATGATGTCACGAATGGTGGGAATCAGGGGTGTGGTACGCCAGGATTTCAGGCCGTTCCTGGATGGGACCCTGTAACTGGGCTTGGGACTCCGAATTTTCCCAAGATGGTGGATTTGTTTATGTCTTTGCCTTAGCTTAGATAGCGGCATGGCGTGGAGTTGGGACTTACTTTTGGCTTCAGTGCATAGATAAGATCAGATGAGATGGAATTAGACTTAATGGTAAAAAAATTTGCTGGGCTGGTTGCTAGAAGGCGAGGAATAATACCAAAAAGACCAATTCTCGCTGTTGAAAGCTTCGAACGTATCTGTTGTGAAGCATCTTCTCTCGGCACTCCATTCATACTCCCAAGCCGCTCGCCGTCTCTCTGTCATCAGCCAATCCAGACCCACCATCCCAAATCCTTCCATCACTCATATGAAATTCAAACACTCTAGATCTCGAACACACATACGGATGCAAATAGATCATGACATTCGAATCCCCTTCCTGGCGATATTTTCCCTTCAAGAGTGGGCAGCAAGCTCGATTCTAGGTCACACCCTACATGTCCACCCGAAAGCAATATTGACTCGCGAAAAATAGGGTATCCAAGTTAAGCCACATCCACGTGGGGGCACCAGCCACAAGTTGATAGCTCCAGCTTCACACTCCCAACGTTACCACGAGCATTTGACGTCCCAACTCTTGCTCCCCTTGCTGGTCCGTCTCATGTTGCATTTCTCTCAACATATCACATCTGCTACCAAATCCTCCAGATGGCCGACTCCTTCACCGTCTTCAACGCCCTCCCCACAGAACTCCGACTGCTTATCTGGGAACACTCCCTCTCCCCTCGAATTATACCCCTCCAATGCCAAATCCAATGCTCCCTCAGCAAACCCGGCACATTCCTCTACCACTCCTTCCTCCAACCGCCACCTTCATCCGAGCGGCAGAGCTCTCGCTCCCGCGAACTGCCTCCCTCAATCGTCGACATCCGCGTGAACTTCGCAGCAGCCCGTCACATCGAGCCAGCCACCATACTCCAAGTCTGCCGCGAGTCGCGACACTTTGCTATACAGCACGGCTACAGGATCTGGAAGTTGCGTGACGAGTTCTGGAATACAAGGGACGTGATGTGGCATGCTGGGCTGGATGTGGTGTCGTTGGGGACCCCGCATCGGGCTTCGATACCGCGGTTCTATGGGGAGCTGTTTAGGAGGCAGTTTCCTGTGGAGGTGCGGCGCGTGCGGACGATTGCGGTGCCGGTTGCGAGTTGGAGGGAGAAGCATAGGGAGAGGGTGGAGGTGGTGGAGTGTTGGAAGGGTTATGCTGGGTTGAGGAGGATTGTGGTGGTTATGGGTGATGCGGTGAAGAGGAAGGGGAGGGGAATGGTGGAGCATGATACTTGTAAGCTTGTTGAAGGGATGAGAATGGGGTTGGAGAAGATGGCGGAGGGAAGTAAGGGAGAGTGGAAAGTGCCGGCTGTGTTGCTTGTTGGATGCGAGGGGGATGTTATTCGGGCTGAAGAGATGGAGTTGAGGTTGGATTGCGAACCATGCCCTTCAAATGGCGGAGGTTGCAAATTAGTGGCTGTTCATCGAAACGGTTCCGAATAGGAATCTTGCAAATTTTCAAGACGACGTCTGGTCTATCCAAATCATTACCCAGCCGCCTTCTTTTTCCACCGACACTCTTCTGCTTTGAGTATGCTCTATACTCTACTTTGCCTCGCCACATCTCACGATCCGTCAACATCCAACAATACCAAAGTCAGACTTTGAGTTCATAACTTGGTGAAGTCACCAATACCAGACTGGCACGTCAAGCCGCCATCGATCACAAGAGCTACATCTGTCAGCTATTTGAGCACGAATAACATGAGAGTCAACTCACTAGTCCCAGTCGTATACGACGACTCGTCACCCGCCAAAAACAACACCGCTCTAGCAACCTCCTCGGGCTCACACGTCCTCCCAGCCGGAACCCTCTCCAGGAACTTCTTACCTGGCTCCCTGTCCCCCAACGCCCCCAACATCGGCGTTCTCATACTCCCCGGATAATAACATTAGCTCTAATCCCGTCTCTCGCATGATCTAGCGCAATGGTTCTCGTCAAATTGATCAAGCCCACCTTCGACGCATTATACGCGCAAAACCCATAATCAGCACGCACGCAAGCCACTCGTGCTCGCCACCGTGACGATGGCACCACCACTCTGCTCCTTCATGTGCGGGATGGCGGCTTTGCAGAGATAGAATGCCGCGCAGAGGTTGGTGTTGATTGTGTTTTGGAAGTCTGAGATGGGGAGGTCGACGACGGTTTGCAGGGGGGCGAGGATCCCAGCGCAGCTGAAGAGGATGTCGAGGCGGGAGAAGCGCTGGATGCAGGCTGAGATTGCGGATTGGCAGGCGGAGGGGTCGCTGACGTCGCAGTGGTGGAAGGCGAGATTTGGGGAGGGGAGAAGGGTGAGGATGGAGCGGTCGTGGATGTCGATGCAGAAGACGCGGGCGCCGGAGGTGAGTAAGAGTTTGGTGGTTGCGAGGCCGAGACCGGAAGTGCCGCCAGTGATGAAGACTACTTTGTCCTTGAAGCTTTCGGTTGTCATTGTGAGGGATGAGGAGATCTTTGGTGGTGCGAGGATTTGAAAGCTTCAAGTGATGAGGGAGGAAGCCGGTTCAATGTCAAGCTGAACCAAATCACCCGAATGATAAGCTTCATGTTCCGAAGCTCCTTTCCATTGTGAGTTGATTGCCTCCATGCATTGATATGCGAACGAAAACAAACATCAAGTCGTGTGCCCCAGTCACGCATGCAGTACGATCGACACCTTAGATCACGGGATGGCGCAGATACAATTCGATGGACCGTATCCGGTTGGCGAAGTAGAGTGTACAGCAGCACACTTCTTGTGGTCTGCAGATTATGTAGTACAGCTCTCTATTTCTTGAATATATGGATGTGCAGATACCTTGGCGAGATTGTACGACGTCGCCCGAGGCGTGTTCGTCTGTCCTCGTGTCAGTAGCTTGTGTTTCCTTGAGATGGGTGTCTGATCTTTCAGGGCAGGGAGGTAGTACAAATTCATCCAAAATGGAGTGCAGATCCAATTCATCCATGTTCTCTCGACAGTCTCTTTAGAACATGTCGTGCTAAACTCACAGCCAGACGTACTTAAAGCTCATCCACGACACATATCAGAGTAATAAGCTCGAGATAAAGTGGTAAAGCACTTGCATTGAAAAAATAACGTATATCAATCTATTGGGTATCATCTCCAAGTTGACGCCAGAAAGCCAAGCCCTAGAAATGTCTCCCGAAGTCGTCTCGCACCCATAGCCCACGATCGACCCAACCGACAACGCACAGCCCGCAAACAACAGTCCAGCCAGCTCCGAGAATACAAAAGCATTCACCACTAGATTCTGGCCCGAGCTCCAGTGAACTTTCCAAATCAGGAGATCCTGGATTGAGAAGATTCTGAAGCCAGCAGAATTCCGGAGGCGATTCTGAATGTCCTCGAACCGGTTTCCATCGTAAGTAGCGCTGCCCAGCCATCACCAGCCAGCTCTGCATTTCCGTTCCCAGTCCCCATTTCCATACCCCTCAACCCTCCCAACTCCGAAAGATCAAATCGCATCGCACCAAAATAGTCATTCTCCTGCAAAAGAGCCCATCGGCCACCACGTGTTGAGTTCCATCCCACTTTATCCACTTCGCTTTAGTTGAATAAAGCGAGCAATCCCTCTCACGCTCCACAGCAGCACTTCTCCCCTCCCTTCTAAACAACCGCCACCCAGTAATCACACACCAGTTATCCTCCCCTCCCCTACTCAAAAGTATATTCCAAAGTTTCCAAGGTTAATTCTTCAACCCACCGAAAATCCTCTCCCACGGCCCCCAATTCGACAGACCTCCTCTGGATTTATTCCTTCATTCACATCAGCCATATATTCCACACCAGCTGAACACAACACAAAATACCCCTTTACAAAAAACACATATATACATTTTAAATAAAAGAACAGCATAATTAGGAGAAAAGTAAATGAAAAAAACTCACTTATCACACCCCCAATACTTCTCCCTCGCAGCAGTAGTCCTCTGCTGCAGCTTGTAGGCTTCGAATTCCTTTGCGTCGCGCGCTTCCTCGGGCGTCATTGGTGGGGGGACGATTTTCTTGGTGAAGAGTGGCATTTTTTTGTATTTGTTTCGTATGTTGGTTGGGAGTATTGAAAATGTGTTGGTTGAGGTGGGCTGAACAGGAGAAGTGGGATGAGGTGTTCAGGGTGGGATGGATGAAGATGTGGTGGGTGAGAGCGAGACGCGCCCGTTGGATGATTATGCTGTAGGAAGCAACGGAAAGAGTATGCGGATTTGGAATTGGAGTTGAAGTTGGAAGTGTACAGCACGAACGAGGCTGAAATAATTATTTTCGAGCTTACAAAAGAGAGAGGAGATTTCAACAGCGGGCAGGTCGAGGGGCAGGCAGTGTTTGTGTATATGTAGAGCGCCCGCCTATCTCGGCGTCTCGCCAAGAAGCTTGTATCTCACCCAATTCTAGTTTTCGAATTCTCGGCGTAATAAAATACCCCACGCTATTGACATCGGCCATTCTTGGCAGACCCGTATTTTTGCTATGGCGTACGTCAATTGCGTTTAGGCTGGTTATCGACAGGCCAATGGGCGCATGCCTGTATGTGAGGGAAATTGTTTTCGGTACGAAGTGGCCGAGCTGTGCTGTGTGTTGTTGTGTTGTGTGTGGGAGTGGGATGCGGCATTTTTTGACAACCAAGGCTTTGGGTGGGTGATGGATGCATACATGGGAGATGCATGGAATGTTCTATGCGACTTGGCCTATGCTATGGTATGGCATGGTATGGTACAGCTATATTACAAGAGTTATTATATCCTGAAGAAAAAAAGAAACAGGATCTCGCATATCGTCGTACAAGCTCTAATTCTGCGTACATTGACTTTTCTTTTGATTTCCCCTCCCCCTCATTCTCCAACTTCATCCCGCACACATGCACACCCCACGAAGCCACTACCTCCTCCTCCACATTCCACAATCCCAGCTGTCTCACAACGCACAAACACAAACACAAACTCAGTTCTCCCACGCACAGCTTACCCACGATCACAGCTTCTCCCACGCTCACAACTTCCCCATCAGCAGATTCTTAATCATCTCCCTCCCAGTAACATAGCTCGTCCTCCACAGCGTCGGGAAATCCAGGGTACTCGTGAACGTATCGGCATACCCAAACCCCAGCATAGGAGGGATCCAGCCCCGCGCGTACTCGAGAGCGAAGCAGGCCTCGTCCATCTTGTACTGCTTGACGGTGCCGCGACGGAGATGGTGCACACTGCCTTGGGGGTAGACTTCGGGCAGGTAGGAGCCTGGTCCCGGGGCGTAGGCGAGCTGGGTGCCGGCTAGGATGTGGAAGTAGTCGTCGGCGGTGTGGCGCCCGGTGTGGCCTTCTGTGCCGATGGCGGTTCCTATTTACTGTGAGTGACATTCCATACTGCAGAAGACATGTGGGGGCACATACCGAAGATGATGAGGTACTCGGTGATACCTGCAGGTTGGTCAGTAATATATTTGATTTGAAGCTCATCATGTGACTCTTTGCAATTGATGATTTGTATCTTTCTTCTGCTCTGGAATGAAGGAAACTTACTGGCATGAATAATATACATCGCACCCATCGCCCCTCCCGCATTATTGAAAATCCACTCCTCATCCAAATTGACATACCCACCGGGCAGCTTCGCACTCAACTCATCGACAATATACTTGACCACACTAGTAGTATCATTGCCATGAGCAGCTAGTGCCCTCTGCGAAACATCCTTCAGCTGTTCGGGAGAAAAAATGTAGAACCACTCTAGATGCGAATCTAGGAAAAGGTAGATGGCTGAGAGGAGAGCCACGACCACGGCTGTGATGGTCAAGGTCTTGGTCCAGGTTTGTGGTGCCGGTGTTTTGGCTTGTGGGCTGTTCTTGGGCGCCATGATAAAGGAAAGTGAAAGGAGAGTGGCTGGTAGGTAAAGACTGTGGTGGGTGGGAGAAAGTGAAGATATAAATGTAAACACAAGCCTGGGAGATGGAAAGGGGAAGCCGATATTTTTGTTGTGGTCAGACTTGGCGGGTTCGGCTGCTGACTTTACCGGCTGCCCTAGCTTTGTTTGATGGGTTGTAAGCACGTATTCGGATTCTAGGTGGGAATGCAATTCATCAAGGTCAATTGGATTTCAAATGCTCGGATTCCACGGATTCCTGGATTTTTGTCCCGAGCTTATTCATGTATTTGTACATTTAACGTTGTGTTGTTGATTCGTAAAAAGCGTCCGAGGCTGAGATGCGAGGCTGAGGGAGATAGTCGGCCGCCGTAGATCCTCACGTGGTGGATCTTCAATTCTTTGAACTTCACGAATGCCCGTCTTCTTCTCGGCGACGAATCCTCCACTACCACCACAACCGCCATCATGTCCATGTTCCGGTCGAAGAAGCTCGATCTGGGCTGCTTCGTCAACATCAAAGTCATTCGCGACCACACCAAGCGGAAAGTCTTCGCCGAGCATGAGCCAGAAAGGTACGTTTCTCCCGTCTCATCCCATTCCATTCCATCAACATCCTCCTCTCCATCTGCAAAGCTTCCCAGCGAAGTGTTGTCACGTCTGCCAGATCAATTGTCTGCCAAAGAATGTTGCTGATGTATTTGCGGCCACCAGACAAGCTCTCCGCTACATCATCCGCAATCTGACGCTTCCTGCCCGAACCCGCGCGCAAGCACAGCTGCAGCTGTCGCAGATGCATTGCTATACCCGTGCTACACAGATCCGCAATAGATGTATAGAGGGTGGCAAAGGGAGGGGTGTGTTGAGGGATTTCAAGATGACGCGAGTAAGTGCCCTGCGGTGGATTTCGGAGTGGTTGGATTGTTGTTGGAGGAGTGGGCTGGAGGAATTGAACGGCTGTGATAGGATGGTGCGTTTGTATTTGATGGATTGTGCTGATGTGCTTTGCAGTATAACTTCAGAGTCAATGCTCTTGCTGGGTCGTTACCTGGTGTGAAGAAGGCTAGTTGGTAGAATGAGGATCTGTAAAATGGGGAATTGGGCAGGAAGGAGAGGTAGATGGGGAGGCAGAGTGCCGGACAGCTACGATGTACAGTTGGAGCAAATTATCCTCTGCCGCCGGGTGAAATGGACACCGACAAACACACGCGATTGGAGATTGTATAATATTACGATAGAGGAAGCATTGTAGATGTACCAACCATATACGGCAATACTAGGGGTAGTATTGGCAGGATCACAGAGGTTGAAATGGCAACAACAAAACCAGTTTCTTCTCCACGATTTGGTGTTCAGGTGTTGATGCCTTCGGTAGGCCGAGTGAATATCAGATCCAAGGTGCTTTCTCTTGCCCAAATTGGCCAAGTGATAGCGCAGCTTCCTAAAGCAAGCAAGCCAGCAAACAAGCAAACAATCAGGCAAGCAAACTTCCAATTCTCTTCGTCGAATTCACTCTTCTCTTCCTCGCTTCTGTCCTCTCCACCTCTGGTCTTGTCCACCTATACAGCGACATCAAATCTTCGTGTGTCGCTCTCGTCATTTCCCTCTCCTTCTTTCTTTCCACCAGAGAATAAATCATCTCCCTACCTCCAGCAGATCTCGTCCATACCCACAGCCCTTCCGCAAGCACCACCATGTTTCGCCGCCTTGACTCCGGTCTTCCCAAAGATCCTGTGTACCCGTCTGATCTGAAAGGTTTAGGGTGAGTTCCTCTTTGCCCAATATTCTTCCCACTTGCTGATCGATGTAGCTACTTTATCAACGACGAGGATGAGATCCGAAACATTGAGAACGAGAAGGCCTACTTCAAGTTCTTCCTTACCAAGAATGATCGATTCAATTGCGTCCAGAGAGAGTCCATGAATGGTGAGTCCGCTCACCTTCGCATGAGATACCTGCTCACTCTTTCCAGAAGCAATCCGTACCGAAGTCTATGATCGTCTCTCCCGTCTCGGCCTCGAAAAGATCCGTGTTCCTCTCGGTACAGCAGCTGATCAACCAAACCTCCCCATCTTCGTATCCGCCAACCTCTCGACCAAGAAGCACATCGTGATCCTCTTCTACGAGCACACCCAAGATCTCGGTATCTTCGCCCACAGAATCATCGGCGGAAAGGGAGGAATCAACCAAGGATCTGCAGTCAACCTCGTCAAGTACATCCAATGCCAGACTTTCTCTACCCAGAATGTCGACTCCCCCGGTATCATCCTCGCCAACATGGGACAGCTGAGATGGTGGCGTAAGGGTCAGAAGGCCGTCACTCAGACCAGCTGGTTCGCTTTGCCTCAGAAGAGTGCCGTCGAGCCACCATATCGCTTCAGCGAGGGGAAGAACACGATTCCGGGTAACAGAACTACCGCTGAGCACGTCAACACGATCTTCAACGAGGTGGTCGAGAACTTGGCGCACCCAGACGCTAAGCTCTCGCTCATTGGTGTCTCCGACGGCGCGGTCCAAGTATCTCTCTTTCTCAACGATGAGAAGAACTTTGAGAAGTGGGGAAAGAGAGTCGACGCTTTCGCATCAGTTGCTTCCTACTTCCACGCTCACGAGATCACCAATCCCAAGTTCGCCGACTTCCTGCTCAAGCGTGGCAGAGCTTATGTCCAGTCCCAGGATCCAGTTGGAGTCTTCATGGCTGACCATAACGGTTCCAAGCGCGTCCATGCGTATGGTTGTCCAGTCTTCAGCTCTGGTGAACCGTATTATAGTGAGACTATGATGACGGAGTCTCATCGGGTTATTGTCGATTGGTTTAGAGAGGTTGCTGCTGATCCCGAGTATGAGAATCCACAATTTGCTCGTATGGACTTTGGTGGTGAGGAGGAAGATGATGAGCCTGGTCCTCAGACTTGGGATGGTGATAGTGGTGTTCGGGAGATTGAGGAGGTCGAGGATGATGATGAGGGAGAGAAGATTGAGAAGGACACGGAGATCGCGACGGTCGAGGGGGGCGGTGATGTTGAGAAGAACAAGGAGAATGTGAAGGCGGATTGACATCTCCTGGAATAGTGCAAGGCGAAATGGTAGGAATCTGCTTCGTGGGCGAGATGCATATGAGGCCTCGACTTTGCTTCTTGCAGCCAGAACTGCTAGTGGATGAATGAAAACGATACCTGAAGCGTACTCGTGAAAACAGACGTTTTAATATGAAATTTGTGATTTACATCAAGCGAACAAGCTAGCTGTCTTCATACGTCACAAGAGTACTTATTCAAGAGTAACATGTAGCAAAATTACCAGCCATGACCGGTAAATGTACCAGTCACCAGTACGAAGAACCGTCAGCACAATCACCAGCGAGACTAGTTTCCCAACTGACGCCTGATGAGGCTTTACTAAAACGGCTTACTCGCTCAAAATATGGCGATAAATGTCAGCCCTGGGAGCATCATAAAATAGGATTGCGTGTCCGTCACATTGACTTGTATTTGATAGCGAATGATTTGTGAAACTATATCGGAACAGAACTGACCTCAAAGTAAGGAGTCACGAAGTACAGAAGAAATGGTAGGAAAGAGAATCTAGGGACAGTTAAGGAAAAACTGGAAGTCTCGAGTCTAACTCCAAGGATACGAACACAAACAAGCGCTTAGAGAAGTTCGTGATCACCAAAGTGAGAGCGAACGATATTTGGTCAGCTCAGACGATCGTAAGAGGCCCTATCTTATCTTTCAGTCCCCATGGATCCTCGAGCATTTCACCATTCATGAAGCAATGAACATAGCAGTCTCCAAGCACCTGATACTGCCCTTCCGAAGCGTCTGGCCGCAATACAAAAGGTACATGTGCATCGCAAAGCATCCACACCTGATCGCCCGCTTTGACCGTACGGCTTCCCATGCCTAGATGTCCATTCTCAGTGAGGAACAGACGCCGATGATAATCCATTTCGATCGCAAGGTCAATGCAGCGGTCTCGTTCGGCGTTGAGGACTTCGTACTGGACATCCTCGGCAACGTTGACTTCCCCATTCCATTCTAGCTGTGAGACCGCTTTCTGGCATATGTCCCGCTCGTGACTCGATGGACTCCTCGATAAAGTCTCAAGGATACCCCTCAGGTCTGCATGTTGGCATTCCGCTTCGCTGGATGAAGTCATGAGCCACATTAGCATTACGGTCATCCAGGGCTTGATCTTCTTTGCATATGCGTCCAGATCATCCCACTCGATCTTATTCTCCATGAAACAGCCCAGGGTTTGCCCCAATACAGCAAGCCTGGGAAGGCCATTTGTCATTGGAGGTAGAGATAGAAAGAAAGACCACAGAGAGAGCAGGGCATCCTGCTGAAGCTCAATTTGAGTGCCAAGCTCCACCATGTCGCAGGTCATGGTCTTGATTATAACGTCGAACTTGGCACCAGAGCATTGAATCTGCGACTTTTGAACGGAAAAAGGAGGGTACACGGTTTTCTCACATGAGGATGCATCAAATCGTGGATCAAAGTCGAAGAATCGGGGACTAGCCAAGGGGACTGGCCCTTCAGCTACGGTGTAGTCAACAACCCAAGACGGGAGATTCAGGCTGCTGCTATCCTCGGACGGAGATCTGAGCTCACATAGGGCGTCGAGTGTGTGAGATTTCTCGAGGATTGTTGTCGATGTCTTTGTGAGGACATCTTCAGTGAACAGCGTGTAATCCGGGGTGATGAAATCGTAAATCGAAGGACTTAAGGCCTGGCCATTGACAATTCCAAGAAGGGAGTAGATTTTATCTCGAGGATCCACACAATTCGATGTTCGAAAGTTTGCCAGCAGACGCGACAAGGCTAGGATCGAAGCTGCATCGGCGTCCCATCTATGATGGAGCTCGTCAAACGAATCCTGGGATACGTCGATAAGGTCGAAAAAGAAGAGCGCTGCAAGTTCTCGTATCCAGAAGAAACGCCGTAGATCAAAAGATTTCCGTACGAAATTCTCCACCTCGCTGAACCAGTGAGTCTCATGCAGGAGTATCATGGCCACATCGATGGCAGCTCTGACAGAGATGGTGAGCGTCCCGCATATCATTCGCGATTTCTGTGCAAGAGCGACCTCTTGGAGTATCCAACACCTTGTAAACCAACGGCAAGAGGCGTAGAAGAGAGCAAACCCGACCAGTCTACGGAGAGGTGACTCCATCTGAATACTGTCCCAGAATTCAAGATCGAACAAACTGCTAGACCGGAAGGTCTGCTTCAGCTGTCTTGGATGGCTTTGAGAAGCCACGGTCTCTAGCAGGTCTGTGGTAGCGTATGCAAAGTCCTCGATTCCGTCTCGATGAGGCCCCAGCCAAATGAGTACTTCCGAAGCACGAGAGTAGATATCCCCCATCATTGCCACCTGAGACCCCTTTTCAACATCGTCCTTCTGGTTGATACAAATTGCATCGACCCATATCAACCCAGAGATTCCCGCCTTGACGAATGCTGAGAGGCCATCATATAGGTTTCTCGTTATGGACACTTGCTGCCCGTTACAGGTCATTTGAGACTCGAAAGTTGGAGGGTGATCTGGGCTTGAGTTTGAAGGCGAGAGCGGGTCTTTGAAAGCGTCACCCCAGGTGTAAGATAATGCGTTGAAGCGGGGTGCATTGTCGAGGTCGTATACATCGATCGTGGTCACTACCTCCAGGGACAGGCTATGAATTGAGTTGAGAGCACTTGGCTTGAGGTCGAGCAGTCGAAAGTGACGCTTTGTTGGGAGGGCATGATACTCGAGAGATCTTCTAGGACTGCTACCATCTATCAAATTGAGGCCCTCCAGGCTTTGACCGACTTGTCCTACAAGTTCTACCATGGCGCCAGGCTATCAAACTTTGATGTTGAAGGTCACAATGTTTGATAAATTGACGGTGAAGAAGGCTGGAGGTCGAATGCGGCTGAGGTCGTAGTCTCCAAAACTCGCTTAAAGCTGAGGCAACTGACCTGACGAAACAGGAAACGAGCTTCTGGCCACATTGTACGAAGTGAGACAAAGGACGGAGATCGTGAGCATCTTTCCGAAGTCGTGTGGTCAGTCTCTTAACAAATTGCGGCAAGTTTCCTTACTCTATACATCATACATATCAACAATATTGCTCAGAATTGTTAGCCGATAAGTTATGTGGCCTGTGATGTTGGATGTTGGTTTTGCATCTTTCGCCCAGTCTCTTAATCGTGACCTCAAGTCCACAGCACCGACAAGTATTAGCCCTAGTCTCTTAATAGATATAGATAAAGATGAATAGCTTCTTGATATGTAACCTGGCTACATTGCTGTTACTAGCAATGGTTGCGGCTTCGATGGAGATGCAGCATCCGCTCCCGAAGTCAAATCCCGGCTCCTCCACGCAAACTCACCCCACCGAAAACAAGAAGGTTGCGGTAATCGGTAGCGGTCTCGCTGGGGCCACGACTGCATATTACCTCCACAATTTCATTCGTGAGCATCAAAATGTTGATATCACCATCTTCGAAAGGGAGTCGCAGATCGGAGGACGTATCAAATCAGTGAAGTATCGCGGCCTCACGATCGAAGTCGGCGCACCATCTGCATCTACAAATGATGCGTTTTTCCTGAAAGCAATGAAAGATGTTGGACTCTCTCCGAAGCGTCTGGATGCAAGATGGATGATGCAAAGGATGGAGACTGTGGGTGTTTGGAACGGGCCGGCTCTGATCAACTATGAGCCGCACGAACCGCAGTGCACAACGTGGTGGGAATTATTGCTTGCCGTGTGGAAAGATGGAGAGCAGCCGTGGGCACTACGAAAACTATCGCGTCCGAGCTGGTGGAATCTTGCGAGGTTGATGTGGAGGTACGGGTTGTCGCCGTGGACGCTGGATCGAAGTTCTTCAGCAAACCGTCGAAGCCTGAACAAGTTCGGGCCAGAAACCCCATCCTGGAAAAGACAGCCCTTCTCAGGCCTTGGTTCGGAGCTTCGAAATGCTGGCCTGGAAGATGGGGTGCTGGATCCTGCAGATGTATTCTTTCGAAAGCTGAACCTGTCCGATAGCTTCCTCGTCGAGGTTGTTGGGCCACTCAGTCGGGCGAGATTCGCGCAGAATATCGAGGACATTCGCGGCATTGCTGCAGAAGTCGCCTACGAAGAGCATTATGCTCGAAAAGTTTCCGTTCAGGATGGGAACTATCGACTAGTGGAGAGGCTGATCGCTCTGTCAAAAGCATCGGTGAAGCTGTACTCCAAGGTCAAAGAGATTCGCAAGGGCGTTTCCAAGCAGTACAGGCTTCTCGTGGAGTCCCTGCCCCACAGTACGAAGCCGGACGTTTCTCAAAGCTGGGAAGAATTTGACGCGGTTGTTATTGCTTCACCTTTCTGTATGAATGACATTCGTTGGGACGGTGACGGCACCGATGCACCAGTAGCTCGCAACACAGTATCAAAGCCAGTAACACATGTCACACACTTTGCATCATCTAGAGGCATATCTCCGACATTTCTCAACTTATCCCCGAACATGATTTTACCAACTCACATCCTGACCACCGCCAACATTTCAAGCATGCCTGAGATTTTCAGTATCTCCTTGGTTGGCATCATCACGTACATAGATACGATATACTGTCATCCACGGAACATGGAAGACTGCGACACGGTAGCTCACGAGAGGATATATCGAATCGAATCTTCTGAATACCTGGATGACAGTATCTTAGTTCAGATGGTCGATGGGGAAGCTGGATTCGCCTTCCCTTTTGTCCACCGACAGGTCTGGCGATTTATTGCCCCGACTTTTGATACTCTGCAACAGTCATTCGACGAGTACGAGCTGGCAACGCACATGTATTACACCGGCGGGGTAGATGATGTCTTCCCGTCATTGGAGTTGAGTTGCCGGATGGGCTACCATACAGCTGACAGGATTTTCGTTGATTTTGAGAGGGATAGGTGGAGATCGCGGTAGTCTTACCTAGGCAGTAATTGATGGCGAATTTGTGGTGAATTTGGAAGGACGTGCTCATCAGTCGTTAGAAAAGTCTATATGTCATAATTCGAAGGTAATTAATTCTATATCGTGTTTCACCATCCGCCAAATGGACCATGGGAATTGGGACCATAAGCAGGCTCCATCTGTCTCATCAGATCATTCAACCCTTCCCATTCCATGTTCGGGTCCAAGTAATTCATGTCAATACCCAAGTCCTGTAACGCAGAATCCTCTAATAACCAAGGTGTGGGTGCCATGTTCGGATATTGTTGCTGCTGCTGTTGAAGCCAGTCCTGCTGGAAGTCTCCATATGTCTGCTCCTGAGAAGTTGGGACAGTGTGGTAGTCGAACGTCCCGGGAAAGAAGTCTTGAGCTGGAGGAACATCTGAAGCAAGCGGTGGAAAGTGGATAGCTGCCTTATTGTCCGTTCGATTGTCCTCCTGTGCTGCCACTTCGGGTTTTCTCAATTTCTCTAGGTCCTGCGCTCTTTTCTGCCTGGCTCGCGCGATCAGCTTTTTCATCGGTGCCATCAGCATCCCAGGAGCGCCATGGCCTTGTAAGTCTCGGTAGTCTTGAAAAACGAGGTCCAACACATTCCAAGCGCGAGTCACGTTGTCATCAGGGTCCCTTACACAAAGCTCCGAGAGCAGGTATGCAATGGAATGCCACTGAATGATCGTACGAAGATACCAATGCCATTGTTTGGTTATGTCAGCCTCGAGATCCCGTCGAAGCTCAACGACTTCAATGCTGGCTAGGAACATCTTGTCGTAGAGCTCTTTGGATTCTGGATCTCGATTTATGGATTCGATCCTTGTCAGTGGCATGAGCAGCATCGATTCCAGTTTGCAAATCACGAGTCTGCAAAGCCTTGAAACTATCCAAGACATCGGAGTGGAGTCTATACAGTACTTGACGTATTTCTCCTCCAGAATCTGACA
The DNA here is from genome assembly GCA_020747065.1 of Cadophora sp. MPI-SDFR-AT-0126. Classification (NCBI taxonomy): domain Eukaryota; kingdom Fungi; phylum Ascomycota; class Leotiomycetes; order Helotiales; family Ploettnerulaceae; genus Cadophora; species Cadophora sp. MPI-SDFR-AT-0126. The sequence continues at coordinate 1,103,333 of JAGMVK010000020.1, read as the reverse complement.
AAACTTTCGAATTCGTTCTTCTTTCCCAGACACCTGTGCAGCTCCATCGTCGATACTCGAAGACATCAGTTTATGGGCGGCAGTGCTGATCTCGCAAGATATGAGTGCAATTGAGACATCTGTGAGGCCAACGCGTGGCTCCGGGGCAACAAGAGCATCGGGCTGAAGGTCGGAGTCATTGATATTTAGCGGCCGCCTCGTATCAAATGAAATATCCATGGTACAAGTCTCCGACCCATACTTCTCCGAGAGTCGAAAATCCAGGATACATAGCTGCCACCTAGTCGAAGAATCAGATAATATGCACTACCACACTCAAAGATGTAACATCAAGCTTTGGGAGAAAAGCCAGCTCTTGTAGCAGGGGAAGCTTACCATAAACGACGGCGCATCTCTACATCGTATGGACTGAGGTGAAACATCGTTCCATCTCTATGTAAGCCCATGGACTGCGCAACTCCGACAGCAGATCGCATAAGAGCCCATGCAACTCGAGTATGGTCTTCACATCTGACTGTTGAGAGGTACAGAACAAAAGCTTGGAGAGTAGTCAAGTCCGAACTATCCAGAAAGTTGGCTCGAGCAAGCGCTTGCTCAACCCCAAAGCGGTATCTGTCCTAAAGCGGGTCAGTTCTGCGGTCCACAGATGAAATTTGGTCCGCAAATGCGAGAAAAGCACTCACATAAGCGACTTTCCTTTCGCATCCTAAATTCGATTTGACATCTTCGCCTGACATGCTACGTAAATCAGTATAACACCATAAACATATGTTCGTGCTAGATACCTTGTGATCACAGCAAAGTATATAGCAAACAGCAAAGCTTCTGTACTTCTGCTCAAAGAGTTCAAGTCATGCTGTGCGTCCTTGAATAAAGCTTCGATAGTAGGCATGTGCACAATCTTGACCAGAACATCCACCTTCTCAGCGTAAATTTGCAGGTAATAGGGTAACTGGGATGGCAACGGGTGTAAATCCCTCATGTTGACTTGCGTCGAGGCATACCCAAACATAAAACTTTGGTGATCTCGGTCGTGTGATGACGAATTTGTCTCAGGAGAAGGTACATCTTCGTCGTCTTCTCGGTCCTCATCGAAGAACAGCTGGACGAGATCGTCGACCTATACCTGCGTTAGCATACAAGTTCCCGCAAAATGGTAGTGAAAATGCTAACCTCATCTGTCAAACGAGAAAAGAAGTTGCGTTGAACATAACGAGTTTTGCCTTCATCTGACAGCATCAGAGTTCCTAGGCTTTTCTCAACAGGTACACTATCCCCTGCATCCGGAACCCTCAAGCCTGATGGTGCTGTATGTGACCTCCCAACTGTTCTAATGTGGATATCCTCGCCATTTCCCATCAATTCGGCAGATTTGGAAGGGCTCGTATCGTTTGTCTCGACGTGGCCGCTAAGTTCTTTTACGATGCCTGCTCGCAAGTAGATCAGCATCAGAATAATCTCAGTGTCAAGAAAGCACTTACCCTCCAAGCTATTGAGCCGCTTCATCAGCTCCAGCTCTCTTCCGGTGTAGTCACCTCCATCGACGGGTTTTCTCGGTCTCCTGGGAGCCCTTTTTCGTGGAGCTAACTCGCATTCCTTGCCAAATCTAACGCAATTCCCACATGGTGATTGTTTGTCGCAACGAACTTTGCGCCGGCGGCAATGAATACAGCTGCCGATGAGCGGGGTTTGTGATTGAAAATTAGAGGGCGGTGACCACTTGGAGGCATTTTGGCCGTTCGCAGAGTCTCCCAGAGCTTTTTCGGGTGTATTTGTTGTTGTCACGGCGTTCATTTTGTTCACGGAAGGCTGCGAACTTTTGGAATGAGGGTTCCACCACCTTTCCCCCACTTACTTATGTAAGGATACCTGTATCTTATCTTGTCAGCCACCATTCTGTATCTAGCAACCAAGGCCGCTCTAGCATTGGCATTCTACCTGCTTCATAATCAGTCGGTGAATATCGAGCTTTTGCTGGAATTTGAAGATTTCCTTTATTTTGACATTTCCGAGGAAAGTCATGCCACATTCGTTGACGTGCGTGAAGGGATGACCTACTGGTGGAGGCTACTGGCCTGAGAAAATTAGCGAAGCACCCACCAAGCTTCAAGGGGCGGCGGATCCTCGATGCCGCTGTGGCGGCTGGGATATCCAATGATGGTCTTTGGTGAGCGTTTTAGGTTTCTTAGCCTGCAGGTTGAGAATAGCTTCAGTAGCCTCCTAGCTGAAGCGAGAACAACAACAAGAGTCAAATTATCAGATCTCAGGGAATTACACTTGAAAATCTGCTCAACTCCAGAGCATTATGATTACAAAACTAGTTTATCACTGTAACAAAAGCCGGAACTACATATCGAAGACCTTGATGCTTCCGCTCCTCATGAATTCAAACTTCGGACAGTCCGCGGAGCGAAAGAAGCAGAGGGGGGTAGAGTGCCTCGACCGCCTACCTCGATTCTCGACGTATGGATAGCGCGATCAGGACTGCAGCTTGCGAATAGAAACCCGTCGTACAGTGTTCGCAGAAACCTGATCAGCTCTCTAATCGTCTCTGAAGGCATTTGAATTAACGGCGCAATTGTATAGTTGATCGGCAATATGATCCAGAACAAGGCATCTTCAGAATCAGATAGGAATAACACTAGTCTTTCCTTGGTCAGAGGTGCGGTATTTGCAGGTAGGATATTGATGATAGCTGGTGGTAGTAGGTATACTAGATGGTCTCGTTAGCGATTGCAATACTGTCGTCGTGTGGCAAGACCTCTCTTACTATATGGGATTTCATTTCCTCCCGATACTCGGTTCGCAGCCGGATCAGAAGCGGTCAGCGATAAAAGATCGTTTGAGCATAAAGTTACCGATTGCGGGCTGTTGCTAGGCGCTTCTCCGAGTTGGGAGCCTGTAGAAAGTGTTGTCTCTACTGGCGGCAGATTGTTCGAAGATGGCATCGACTCGGGAGTGATCGAGAAGAGAAGTTTAACGTGGAAGTAGTGTTAGCAATGAACACAACAGGAGGGGAAATGATATAATATTACCTTGGTAGTCTATAATCGCGATTAAAATGGTCTTGACAGTCCTACGTTAATACCTTCATTGCACGATCAACAAAATTCTGATTTAACTCTATGTTGCTCTCTGCATACTCGGCAAAGCATTTGAGGTATTTCTTATTGTCCTCCAAGCATTTGATCGTGTGGTCGTGGCTAACTTTCAGTAATATTAGGAGGGAGAGTTGCAGAAGAAACCATCGTAACGGGTGCGCCCCATTCTCATATCGGATTTTGAGAAGTTTCGAAAAGTCTTGAGAGGACAGCACAGGCGAAGAGAAATGAGGGTTTGGTCCTTGGCCGTGGTGGTTGTGTTGTGTAGGATTTTGGGTCCTGATGGTGTTCACGAGAAGATTCCAATCGCAGTTGTAAGCAAGTTTTGATGGTCTCAAGTCACTGCTTCCTCAAAGCTTCTTTCGTATCATATCTATCCAAAAGCTCCGTCTTGAGGGCTCGTATCTCACGTAAAGGGCTTTTAATGAAGTCTGTATTTACTGCAGGCTCTTCGTGAACTCCCACATATATAATCGCACCGAGAAATACGTAACTTATAACTCGTTCACAAGCAGATCTGTCCATTCTCGTGCCCTCTCTTGTGGTATATGTAGTCTCTGTATACTCGCATATCGATTGGTATTCGTAGTAATCTTACAGAAGAGATCGTGGCTAAAGAACAAGCTGAAGCAGTCGAATGGGTGTGGGTTTTGGGGAAAGGTAGAGGTAGAAGTGCTTTTACAATCTGCTTTGGCTCGCATTTAAAATGCTCATAATAAGCGCCTGTAATTGGTCTAAATTCAAGGAGTATATTCTCAAGGGATTGCGCTTTTTGCGTCTTAGACTGCGTAGGTAAATCAGGAGTATTGACCATTGTGAGCGCGTAAATATGTATGTAACACATGGGCGCGTTGGCATTTAAATAATAAATATTGTGGTGGGGATCAGCCTCGGTACACTTTTGTCACCTGACCTGTGTACTCAGCATTGTACTTAAGCTGAGATCTCCCCAAAGAGATTAGAAATAATAACAACAGCTCTTTTCCTTCTAATAGGTTTTACACTTCTTTCTTTACTTGACAATTTTTACTCTTTAGATATATGATATTTTTTGATTCCGTCTATCTGTTATTTCGCAAACCTCACACCTTATGTACTATACATTTGCTACTCTCTTGTCGTGTGGAGATTGGGGTCTTCCCCTCCACAATATTACTAATAGATTTATATGTAAACATACATAATTTTATGCATTGTTGTCTAAGCGAACCTCCCCTCTGTCCACGCTAGCAATGTCTCACCGATCGAGGGGATAAGGATTTAATCGCGTTGGTAAAGTCATAATACATAACTTACAAAACGTTTATTTATTTTTAGAGCTGCGATATTTTGAATTCTGGCGTTTATGGCCCGTGCGCACGGAGTTCTAACACAGACACCGCACCCAGCTAGCAGCCGCACGGCTAGCCGCTGATTTTAACAGTGGCTAGAACCGAGTATGATATAATCAATTCACCAAACGAACATCAAAATTAGACGGACACCAGCTTTTCATCGACTCGCTGCGTACCGTTAAGTGGCTGGGTCGTCTAGTCAATGTGCATGGCGGGAAATGGCAGGTTCACATGGATAAAAGAGAATCCTGAGCCGCCGATCGACCAATCTCCAGCGCTGGAGGACAACATCTACCGGCCGCGAAGGTCACACAACAAGTCAAGGAGTGGCTGTCAGGGTTGCAAGCAGCGAAGAATTAAAGTAAATCCCTTTCTCAGTTATGAGGTACCACAGCTAATAGATGCATAGTGCGATGAGTCAAAACCAAAATGCGGTCAATGTCTTTATCGAAAAGTCAAGTGCGAGTTCTTGAATACTGTATCTCAGCGCCCTGCCAGCTCAATTTCCTCCAATTCTGCTGGAAGTTCCACGTTTCGTTCATCAGCAACTGCTCAGATCTTAGCGTACTTGGAAGAAACTGATATTCCTTGTTTGGGACTCAAGGATTTGGTTTACAAACAAGGCGACGGCCTCGAACTTATCGATCACTTCCATGACACTACTATCCCCTGGCTCGCTTCTTCCAAGCTTCAACGTATACTACAGAAAGAAGGCATCCGGCTTGCTCTGGGAGCCCCATATCTGCTTCATTCCATCCTCGCAATATCCGCCAGGCACCTGAGCTTTTTGCACCCAGAGCAGAAGAAGTATGAAGTTACTGCCACGATACATTATCAGCATGCCTTGACATCTTACTCTTCTCAACTACAATTATCCCTTGACGCTGAGAATGTAGATACAGTTATTGGGTGTGGATACCTTCAGACGATGCTGGCGTTTGAAAACGTCTCTAGGTCATCAAAGGAGGCGGATGGTGGTGATGGCGCTATTGCTTGGTTGCGTGCCATGCAAGGCATCAAAAGCTTGCTGAACTCTTACAGTATTTGTCCTCACCTTGAGCAAAGCATTTGGCTTCCTGTATTCCTTGAATCAGGAGGTTGGGAAGAAAATACTTGTCAACACACTGACGAAGCAGACGATTCATGGGCTTCAAACACTTCAAGGTCACTACACAGCCTCTGTGGAGTGCCTTTTGATTCATCAAGAGATGAAAATCCGTACCAGCAGCCCTTGAAAGTCTTGTGCCAGTTGATGCATTCCGGTGAAAGCCACGAGACGATTGGGAGGTTTATGGTCTTTATTGGCAAACTACCACACGAGTTTGTCCAGCTATTTAAGCAAAAAGATCCCAGAGCGATGTTGCTCATGGCGTATTGGTGTGCGCTCATATGTGGAGTTGATCAGTGGTGGATTGTTCCCTCCGCGACATTCAAATGCAGGGGGATCTGCGCAAGTTTGGACCAGGTTGCAGACTCGCAAATACGGGACTTGTTGATGTTTCCTGCGAGCAAATGCGGATATTTGTTGAAGAATTAAAAACGCGCGGAGTGGTTGTGATTCTTGAGGACAATTTGGGTGGGACTAAGTAGGCAGTGTATCCCTTTTCACAAATCGATATCCTTATATCCCAAAGCTTGGACTAAATTGCCGATGCGAGGTTGAATTGATGCGAAATTAGATACATCTTGCTCTAGCAGGAAGTCATGCTATTGAATCAAAAGAACGCACTCTTGCCCAAACGCTCCTTTGTGTGACCCTTCAAGAACTCCTCGACAGTGACCGGCTGCACAACTGGGTAGCGCTTGTTGTCCACTGTTCCCAACCATGTCGAGCCATTCTGCATATAATATTGGTAGAACATTCCCATCCACGCGAAGGGATTCCCGGGCTGGTTCTTGAAGGCAGCTTGCATTTTTCCGTAGAGATCGTCCAGAGATCCTAATTGTTGTACTTCAGGCTTTATCTCATATCGTTTCTCGTACAGCTGTGCCAACTCCTTGACGGACTTCCTATCTCCGAGAACTGTAGCATCGCGGAGGTTAGTAATAGCGAACAGGATGCCTAAGGCGAAGATTTTCAAGGGCCTCACCTTTTAGAAACCCATTGGCGTTGGGATCAACCGCCACCTCAGCCGTGAACGCCGCGGCATCCTCATAAGTCGTCATCTCAAGCTTCTCGTCCCCCGTCCCAAAATACCGGAACGCCCCCTTCTCCGTATCAACATACCCCATGAAGCTCGCCCATACAACCTGCATGAACGCACCATTTAGCACGTGCACACCCTTAATCGTTCCCTCACTCTCCTTCTCCTCAAGGTACCTTTGCACATATTTCATCGGATCCTTAGCAGGATGATCGCCTAGCTCTAATCCGCGGAAATCGAGAGTCCAATCCGACGCAATATAGCGAGGTACATCTTCTGCAATACAGGCATCGATTAAAGTCTTTTGCCCGTCGATCATAAGAGTGTTGTCACCAAGGTAGGCGCAGATGCAGACTGAGGTGCCAGTGAGAGCGCGGCGGAGGACAGGGATATCGGTGGATGTTGCGCGGAAGAGTGTGATGTTAGGGTTGGAGAGGAGGTTCGAGTCGACTCTATCGGGGGAGCGACAAATGCCGTGGATTTTGATGTTGGGGTGGTTTTGCAACAGGGACGTGGTGATCAGGCGAGCTATTTTGCCTGTGAAGCCTGCGATGGCTATAGTGGTGTTTGAGGACATTGTAATGTTTGCGGTGCAGTTGTAATCAAAGTTTGCTAAGTAGAAAAGATTCAGTTTTTTGACTGCACAGTAAGGGCTCGTCGACTGGCGATTCTCAGGATTTTGAATATCAAGCTTTGAAGCACTAGCTTCTCTCTCGGTCTTTCTTCCCCAACGACTCCGAAAGCCGAACTGGATCTCCTTTCTTTAGAGCTTTCGGCACGGCGTTATTTCTAACCCAATGTCCGAGACCAAGGCATGCCATTTGTCAATCTGTGTTGACGATGTGCATTAGAAGGAACCCCTCCTGGATCAAAGTGCAACCCTGCGATAGCCGAATACGTTCCAGATCTGGACTAGCTCAAGTTATGTCGCGGCCCATCAATTAAGAAAGTAGAATATTGGACCAGTGAGCTCCGAATAGAACTGGGATTTGCCGATACCCAATCATGACAGTCCCAAAGAATTTGACTGCGACTAGCCAACATTGGAGTTTAAGTGAGCATCGCTTCCTGAACGTATTGTCACGTCAACCTCAGCATTGGCACAACAAACTCGCAGGAACACCCATTAAGTTAATCCTCCAACGACGATTGCTTGAGCTAACCATCGAGATCGCCGAGCCAGAGGTCGTCGCAAGTATTCTTATAAGCTTTCCTACACGCCACTTTGTAGATCCCGTGGGGAGCCTAGGCCCAGTAATGTGAGTTTTCGTCCCCTTGACACCAGACTGCGCCAAATCTTGGAAATCGGGCTCTCGCAAGACCCCATCCCCACAAGCATCCCCGCCTGCGCGTCAGTGACCTGGTTTGGAAGGTCGTAGCTGTAGGGGCGAGCGTCGACCTGTGCCTTTCCCCGCAGAGACTGTTTCCAAGGGGAGTATCGACCCCAACAGATAGATCCGTACCTAACGTCTAAACCCCCTATTCCGGTCACCCCCCTATTCCGACTACCCTACTAATTCCGTTACCTGATTTTTAATACTTAATAACTCTATTTTACTTTAATTTTTATATATAATATTATAGATTTTAAATCTTTATTTAATTTTGATTTTATAGGTTTAATTTAATATTTTTTAATTATATATATTATTATAAATTAGGAATTTAATTAGTTAAGACTTTTCTCTTTTTTCTTAATTATAATTACTTTAATTTCTCTTTTAATTCTTTAATTCTTATATTTACTTTTTCTAATTCATAGTCTCTTTTATTTATTTTCTTTATAATTTTCTTAAAAAAATAAATACTTAATTAAAATTTAACTATATAATTCGCTAATTAAAGTACAAATTTATATATATATATATATTTAGTTCTTTAGAATATATAACTTAATTAAGATATTAAAAACTTTTAGAAATAGTATTAATATTTCTTAAGACTTTAGAAAAATTAGATTTATTAATTTATTACTATTTTTTAAAGTAAAAGGCTTATTAATAATTTTATAATAAAGATTAATTATAGATTTATAAATCTTTACTTAGACTTAATATTATACGTCCAAAACCTTGACGCCAGGAAGGACCAGCGTCTTCCTATGCCAATTCCGGCACGACAGCACCCTCGGCCTACCTTGCACACATAAATCTAACTTATCATTTCTTGATCAAACCCTTTTCCCCCAAAACTTTTCCTATTGCTAAGGAGGCACGTCACCCCGACATAATGCAATCGGTTTGGCCATCCAACACACCTGAAGGCCTTGCTTTCACTCCTGCTTTTGCTCTCAAGCCCGAGACGCCAATTATATTCCTCGGCCTGATTTCGCCAGCGAGAAATGGAGTGGTCCAACCCTTAATCTCCCAACAGACACAGGCTTGTTTGTTGAACCTCGAAGACACGCTTGCTGCTGTGGGTTCCAATGCGAAACCGGTCAAAGTTACTCGTTTCATGAGGGATGTGCGCGAAGTGTGGACGAGCCAACAGGAGTTTGACAGACACTTTGGGGCCAGTAACCCAGCCAGCACTTTGATTGAAGTTCCTACTTGCTCGCACCCCGACGTGCGGATCGAGCTGGAGGTATGGACTGCGGCAACCATAATCGGAGTATCACAAGAGGCGCGTACGATGGGAGATAACGGCATTCCTCTCGCTATCGCCACAGATCCCCGGGCTAACCTAGCCTTCATCAATGGGGTTGCAGGTGATGCGGCTGGCACAGGCGCGGTTGCAGAGTTGAACGCTTGTCTGGATGATATCGGCAACCGCCTATCCGCTGCTGGCGGTTTGGCTGGCTCCATCGTTAAGCTTTCTTTATACTTGGTCGATATGCGCTTATGGAGTACCATCCGAGCCGCCCTCCTCGCCCGCTACGGTCGTTGGATTCCGGTTCTCGTACCTGTTGCAGTCCATAAGGTTCAACAAGAAGGCGCAAGTATCGAGGCAGACGCTACGGTTGTTGTACCGCCAGCCACGGCTAAGGACGCATCTGACGTTGCCCGAACGGGTGTAGATCGCGGTCTACTTGTGCTGTCTGGAGCCGCAGCCCTTCCGCTTTATGTTGGTGGAAAAGCTCAGGATGCCTACTACTACCAGCCAGAGCCATCCGCCGCCGCTCAAACAACGATCTCTCTAAGAAACCTCGAAATTGTTTTGAGAACGGCCGGGTCAAACTGGGCCGACGTTTTCAAGACAACATGGTATATTTCGGACATTCGCGAGTGGCCCCAGATTCGGGAAGCCGCCCATGCGGTTCTTGGTCGCCCTCCCCCGAACCCAAGCGTTATTGAGGTCTCCAAACTGGTCTTGCCAGCGGTTCGTGTCGAGGCTGATATTTGGGCTATGTTGCGTTAGTACAGCGACTAAGACTCTCAAAGTCGTGTATGACAGTACTGTATTAGATTTACTGGTTGAGATATCGCAGATGGAGGTAGATAGTCGGATACAAAATGAAGCTACTACATCCAAATACTAGCAGCAGAGAATATGCGAGCACGTAAGACTAGTGGGCGTGCGAAAGGTCCAGGTTCGCAGAGGTCGCTGCAGCTACCTTCAATAGAAGTACATCACTTCAGAGTTCGAGAAAAAGTCCAAATCTTCGCTTGGCATCTTGCCGTGTCTGCCCTTCTTTCTTTAGCAACTGTGGGGGAAGAAAATCAACGAAGTCATCATTCAGAGATCTTCTGGCTCCTTTGGGGTTGTCAGTTGTTTTCTGCCTCTTCCTATGCCTTTTGCGCGGGCTTGTTTTCCGAGTCTTTGCTTCCTGCTCTTTTAAGCTGTATATATTTGCGAGATATAGTCGACGATAGATTTCAGGGAAGTAACCATTATTACTCGAGAGTGCTTCGTACTATCCTTGATACCTAGCTAACAGTCTTTTTATCCTGTCTTCAGCCGTCTCTCGCGGCTCTATAGTCGCAAGTGCCTTGTCCGGAAGTGATGTCCTCTTTGAGCGCAGGTAGTGTTATAAGCTGGATAGTTCCGGGCTTGGAATCCTGGACAACATATCTGGAGAGATCGCAGAACCGGTCAGTAAAGCGAGCGGATCCGCGAGAGGTGGATGTCGTTATTGGATTGGGAGCGGATCGATCGAAGGGGAGGCTTCGACCAAAACAGTCAGCTAAATGCACGAACGTAAAGCTCACTTCTCGGCGCGTCATCGCTTTGATCTGTATTTAGACTGCCATTGCCTAGTCCAGTAGTAGAGACCGATATAGTATATATAACAGGAGGGTTAGTGGATGGTGAAATTATGGCATGTGAATCTCTCTTGAAACAGAACGAACATCAAATTATTACGCACACCAGCTTTTCAGCTCTCGCTACATAGCTCCTTCCTCGTGGATTTTTTCCAAAACCACTCCGATAATATTTGTCTGACCGGATCTCCTTGCTTTAGAGCTTTCGGACACGGGGTAAAGTCAAGGCATACTATTTATATTCAGGATGTAAGTCATAAGGCAAACTCTACTTCGAAAGGCATGGCAATACTCCGATAGCCGAATACGTTCCAATTCCGGACTAGCTCAAATTATCTCGCAGCCGTCAATGTTGGACCTCAAAGATTCGGACACCGGAGACTTGTCAAAAGGCCGTCTTTGTCCCAGTGGTAGCCAATCAACAGTCCCGAAAGTTTCTCCGCCCCCGAAATGTTAGAAATGTGTGAAATGAGGCAGCCTCAAACAATAGATTATGCAGAAGTCGGTCTTTACTAGATTCCGAATCTTTGATTCATGTCGCGTTGAGTCTTGGTAGATATACTGCTTCCGAATCTAGTTACGTCGGAACCAGAGCGAAGTGAGGCAGGGAAAACATACGTCGTAGTAAGACTTCGTTAAGTTCCTTCCATTTCTTTGTTAATTCTATTCCCTACATCATCGCTTCGACTACACTTTTTTCATATCTCCTTTTGGGACCTTAACCGCAGTGACTCAGATCATCGCGCGTCTCCACAAGCCAATTCAGTAAGACCAGCTCGCGATTCCTCGTCGACTCGAGGCCCAGCATGGACGACAAGGCATCCTCCCAGTCGAAAACAGAGAGGCCTGCCTCGTTCTCCTTAGTCTCACCACCTCAAACGAGCTATGAGCACGACTTAAAGAAAGTCAAGACTGCGAAGGAGGCACAAGAAGAATTGAACAGGGTTATGACGAGTGGAGAGGGAATTGAGTATCCTACTAGCCTTAAACTGGGCCTAATCACCCTCGCGCTTTGTTTGTCGGTGTTCCTTATGGCTCTTGTATGTTGCTCCCACTGCTGATCCCGCTATAAATCTATCACCTGTTTGCTAACATCAATTTTTTTTAGGACAACACCATTATTGCTACGGCCATTCCTAAAATGTGAGTTTGCGGTTGCCTTCCGAAATCTAGCCTGTATCTTCATCTGCTGCTTCAAACCTGCTTCAACTACACATCTGCCGTCGACCCTTCACCCCACCCCTCCATTCATATTACAGAATTATATGCTGACGATGGATTTCTCTCTACAGCACCAATCAATTTGATTCGCTTCCTGACATTGGGTGGTATGGTTCTGCATATCTTCTCACTACCGCCTCCTTCCAGCTTTTGTTCGGTAAATTCTACACATACTTCTCAATCAAATGGGTGTATCTTACAGCCATTGGAATCTTCGAAGTTGGCAGCTTGATTTGTGGAGCTGCACCGAACTCAGTTGCTCTGATCGCTGGCAGAGCGATTGCTGGCATTGGGTCCGCTGGCATCTTCTCTGGAGCACTTATCATTGTGGCATATTCTGTTCCCCTCGTCAAAAGACCCATGTATACTGGCTTTATTGGAGCGATGTATGGCATAGCTTCAGTTGCTGGCCCATTGATGGGAGGTGCCTTCACGGACAAAGTATCTTGGAGGTGGTGCTTTTACATCAACCTTCCGATTGGTGCTATAACCGTCGCGGTTCTCATTCTCTTGTTCCACAGCCCAGAACGGGCCGCTGTTGCAGATCTAGGATGGGCTGCGCGTGTCAAGGAATTCGACCTGGAGGGAACTGCCTTCTTTATCCCCGCTATTATCTGTCTTCTTTTGGCTCTTCAATGGGGCGGGACGCAATATCCCTGGGGCTCCTGGAGAATCATTCTCCTCTTTGTTTTGTTCGGCATACTGATCATTGGATTTCTTGCCGTCCAAGTCTGGAAGCAGGATGCAGCTATTGTGCCGCCTCGTATAATCAAGAAGAGAAGCGTCTGGTCTGCCGCCTACTACGCTTTTGCACTTGGAGCCGCCTTTTTCTTGCTCGTCTTCTACCTTCCAATCTGGTTCCAGGCCGTCAAGGGTGCGTCTGCTGTGAAGTCTGGCATCATGAACCTGTCTCTGAGTACGTCACCAGATAATCTCCTCTGCTATTGATAAAGCGATCCACTGACATTGATTGACTTGCAGTTTTGGGCCTCGTGATTGTCAGCATCGTAAGTGGTATAGGCGTTACCCTTCTGGGCTACTGTGAGTTGTCCCCCTTCCCCCGCTTGGGAGTTTTCTAACAAGGAATAGACGCCCCATTTCTGATTGCCTCATCCGTTCTCATGGCCATTGGCGCCGGTCTCTTGACTACCCTAATGCCCGAATCTGGCTCTCCAATGTGGATTGGATATCAGGCTCTTACTGGTATCGGGATTGGGCTCGGCATGCAACAACCATTGAATGCTATCCAAACTGTTCTCGATATCAGTGACGTTCCGACTGGTACCTCGATCATCATCTTCGTCCAGACTCTCGGGGGAGCACTCTTTGTTTCAATCGGGCAAAACGTGTTTTCTAACAAGCTGGTCGAAGGATTAGCGGAGCACGCCCCCGAGATCGATCCATACATCATTCTCCATACTGGCGCCACAGCCATCCAAGGCACAGTGGACAAGGCGGTCCTCCCAGGTGTTACATTAGCATACAGCAATGCCCTCATGCAGGCATTCCTTGTCTCTGCAGTCATGGCGGCGACAACGATCTTCGGCAGCGCCGCCATCGAATGGAAATCGGTCAAAGGCAAGAAGATCGAAATGGGAGGCGCAGCATAAACTGTTTCATCAAAAGAATCAGAAAAATTGATTATACCCATAGCTTTCTCATAAGGGCGAAGCGTTCCCTTGTCAGTTGGGTCAAATGTGGTGCCTCCACTCATCACGAAACAGTAGAATAGGCTGCAAGAAGTGAGTTATTTTTCGATGATTATTTACAATGAAGCAATTGAAGGTTTGACGGTTTCACACAGCTAGGTGTTCCGAAGCTGTCGCGTGTTAGCTGCCTGGAAAAGAATACTATAAAGGCGTCCTACAGCTCAGTGGTATATGAGTATCCCTCAATGACCTTAGCCAACCCAAAGTTCGCCAGCTTCACAGTAGCCCTTGCCCATAACCAATAATATATTATCCAACTTAAATATACCAGTGAACAATGTGCCGTTCGTGCTAAGCAGTTAGTCACTGAAACCCCAGTCATAATTGCAAACAGTACTACCCAGAGATTTCAATGCTTGGAGCGATGGGACGGCAATCTTACGAGCAAGAGCCTCAGCTAGCCTTCCGCTCGTAGCACATGGCGAAACAGTTCTCCTTCAGGGGCGAACTCTAACAAAGTAACATACTAAGTTAATAAGATCTTCAAAAACACCATGGAGAACCAGCAATCAAGTCTATTAGCAATCAAGTCAGTTAGCGTTTGAATTGGAAGCAGAGTAGAGGAGAAAGGGGCGGCAATGGAGGGGGCAAGCTTGACGTGTTGATCGAGCCGAGAACGTCCCTTAAACCCCATGTCCCTAAATTATTCCTAAATTCGTTGTCATTAAATTCCTTTGTCTCTAGATCCATTGTCCCTAAATCCTTTTAAACTCTTAAATTTTAACTAAGTACCTAACTTACCTATTAACTTACTTAACCTAGGTTACGTGCCCTACTAGGGCCCTAACCTATCACTTAGGTTAGGCTTAGGTCCCCATGGAGACCCAAGTGCGCAGCCTAATTAAACATCAGATCCCGTGAGCAAAAACATCATTCGTAAAGTCGAAGGCATGTTTGGCTTTTCTAGAGACCGTCGAGTGTATCGTGGGGAAGATTGAAAGTCTTGCAAGCTGCCAATATACAGAGATCAGCACATTTCGAGATTCGTATCCTGGATCTTGTGTGCGGTTCATTGTTGGATTCACTCCACAATCATACCACTTCTAGCAACATGACTATTGAACAGCACAGGTACTCTCTGTTACACCTCTATTCCATCATAAGAGAGACGTCACGAATTGAGCGCAGTCCTAAAAGTCAATCACTATAACCGCTAGTGACCCTCTTTCATCCTCCAGATTCAACCAATACCGAATATACTAACAATCGAGTGTTCGCTAATAACAGTTGCAACTTGCAACGGCTCTAGAGAGCTTTTTAGTTAAGAAAGTTGCTATTATTAACATGGCTGACTTCATGTAGGAAATTCGGAAGACCCTCACGTGTCGCCCCATATTAAGTGCAAAATTCATCCGAAGAGAGTTGATTGGTCTGCAATTGAGCCGAACATTTCAACGCAGAATACAAAAGAATAATGGCAGATAACGGCATACTCGGAAGCAACTGCTTCTGCAGCAGGATTGCGACAGTAATTGGTACTGTATGTAGTTCGCCCTCATGACGTTATAGTAGGTGGTAAGAATACTCTATTAATTCAAGGAATGCCGCTGGATTGATAGTAACACATGCTATGAGTCAATGACAGATGGGGGCTTTCTCATCCTCCACAACATAACCTCCCTCTATCGAGGTGCCAATCTTCCATAGTCTTGTCTGAGACTGAGAGGGATCATGTTCCATATTCTGCTCCGGGTCCAGAACAGCCTTCCGAGTGGTACCTTGTGCCAAAGAAACGGAATGCAGACGGATTTCTGTCCTTACTGATGACACTTTTGACAGCGTCTGTTTGAAAACCCATCTAAAAAGAGGTTGCAGCGCTGGCATAGAACCTAGATGAACAAATCAGCCTTAAAGTCATGACCAAGGGGTATAGTGCGAAGGGATGCTTTACCAGATACTATGGCAACGCAAACTTCAACAGCATCGAGCATCTGTGAAATTGTTATCGAAATGGCCTCAACTGTGAAATCCATGCAGACAAGGAAAGCACCCTCTAAAGTTGTGGAGGTAATCACGAACGGGGGGAGGGGCGCTTACTGGTATCACGCTGCTATTGTATGTAGAATCAGCTGCATCGTTCCAAAGTACTATATTGGAGAGCCGAACTGCGGCAGCGGTGATCACAACTAGACCCGATGCTACAATCGCAAACAGAACAACTGGAGGCGAGCCGAAAAATGTTAGCCAAGGAAAGATGTTTTGGACAGACAGGAAGCATAGGAATCCCAACTTTTCTTCTTCTTCGATATGTGCATCTTAGCGATGATCGGCATGGGAAGGAGAAAGAGAACCACATCCGTGGTAGTGTTTACGGCAGAGGTGAAGAAGTTCATCGACTTCATATTCCAGCAACCCTGAGTTTTTATAATGCACGTCAGTCGACCTTGACACCCGCGATGGAGCACAAGAGAGGGGCTTATTGGCGTACATACCTTGGGAAACGTGGAAATGTTGAAAGCCGCCGAAACAGGGATACAATAAAATATGGCAGCCTGACTCGCTGATTAGACATAGCCGCTGGCGCAAGGTGCCCAAGCCGTCCGGAGGATGATCGTACCAAGGTGACAAACGAGCCAAATATGAGTACAAAAGCTAATGTTCCAACGATAACTCGCTTCTGGGTCCTTGTGGCTGCTATGCGATGATATTGGGTAAGGATGCTCGCCTTTGTTATCCTTGAGCAAATGAGATCAGTGCGTGTTCATTGACTGGGGATTCATTCGGCCATACACGAGGGCGGATTGATAGAGGATATTTTGTGTATATCCAGCCTAGAATAGTTCCGCTTTCCGTTAGCCGTCTGTTCAGTAGTTCGACGAGGAATATTTCAGGGTGGCAGTGCCATGCATACCTTCATGGAGAGTGACCACATTTCCGGATGGTCATGCGAATACTCGATATGCCTCCCCATACCGGTTTTGATTTGGAGGTGGATCATGGCACACATTCCAATCGTCACGACCTAGGCCCATGTGAGCGCTCTGCCACAAGAACAGCGTCCCTGTGAGAAGGGTTCCGTTGGCGAGGGTCTGACCATTGCCAATGCCATGAGGTAGTCGGCCCATCCAATTGCCTTGATCATACAAGTTCGACAGAAGATTCTGATTCACGTGCCCGCATTAGCTGAAAACTCGGGTCGGTAAGATGTGTATTTGGGAAAGCTACCGAAGGCAGAGGACAATGATGGCAACACCGAGCAATGAAAACGTGATTCCATAGAGCATAGGCGCCCGAGTTTGATTGTAATATGCTGAATCTACGGTGTCCGACATGGCGACAACGGGAGAATCAAAACACACTCGTGCTATGACAGGTGGGTCTAATGTCCGTCTGGCAAACGGATTTCTTTATAGGTATTTTTGGGAGGCGAGGAGCTGGGGCGGGTCGATCCAGGGGCAAATGACTTCAGCATGCCGCCTGCCAAGTAATATTGGGGAAGCCTGGCGTTGGGCTTTAGCTCTATTCCCCAGGTCTCTAGATATTTGCTTTAGATATCCCGCAAAGCCTATGTAAGGTGATAGTCCTGCAACAGACACGGGACGAAAGAGGCTACGGAGTACGGAGAGGAGGTCCTTAGTGAACAACCGAGAGCTAAGGCTGTGGTATTGGCTGTGTTTGGCCACTAGGCGAAGTGGCGCTTCCTCAAGGCGGCACCGCACCTCTTCTAGCCTTTCTATCAATCCTTCGCTTCTGGAGAAAACCCGTGAAGTGGCCCGCAAGTATGGATTCTTCCGAATGACCCAATGAAAATTCTCCCGAATAGCTGTGCTCGTGCGTGCCTCAATAAATCACCATTTCCCCTCGTGAGGCACTACACAGACTAGCTACCGCTTGTTAACATCGCGCTCTCCTGTGAACGCCTTCAGGTTCTCTCGCAGGACGTTGCGAACGTTTTTCTCCAGACATAGGTATCCACACTCCACCTTCACTTCAACTATGAACATGCTTAGACGATCCGCTTGTTTGCATGTGTCTGGAGGCGCATCTCCTGCAGGGCTGAGCTTCTGACACCCCATCATCGCTTGGCAGATATACATACATCCTATGAACCCTTCTTTCAACACTTTCACCCTGTGGAGAAGTGTCATCAAGATGTATAATGGAGCATCCACAGCCTTCTCGATAGGCACCGTATGCCACTCTCGATTCGAGGCAGTGCCGGAATGAGGAGAGACGGCAGACTAGGAAGAATCGTGGAAGGGCTGAACTCTATTTCCCGTGCTAATCTATTCTCATCACAGAGATCGAACCCACTGCACGAAAAACATGGCTGGCAGTGCTATGATCCCCAGCTGTCATGTAAGCCACAGAAGTGCGGGGACAAGATTGTCAGGTTCGTTCCAAGAATATGTACTCCTAGAGTAGATCCCAATTCAGCCGAGGGCTGCTCTTACTGATCACAGCTTCATCTAATGAACAAACAATTGTAAGTTAGATGCTTATTTAAGGTCTAGCTGAGAAGCAAATAAGGTGAGGATCAGGGGGCACGACTTTGGCCATCCAAGACAGGCACAGACTGCGTGGCTTATGTGGCAGCTGGCGTGGTGGAAATTCGGACCTTTGAAGTAAAATCATTTAATGCTGTACCACGTCTACGAAACAAAGTGATTGTATTGGATATATAATGATATATTGAGAACGATCGAAGTAGTCCGATCACTAATTATTATTCTACTCAATAGTGTCGAGGTTGAGGTCCTCTTTCCTGTAATGATATGGGAATCGTAATTGTAGGTAGGATAAGTAAACCAATGCTTCTTGTATTAACCTTTTCAACCAGGATATTTAGATTATGTTGTAGTGACTTACCTAGGAATATAATATGCAGAGGACTTAATTCCGACCAGTTATAAGTGTATAAGTGTCTAGATAATTCTAGCTCCTTGCCGATTCTCCTACGGCCGCACACTGCTTATTTAACAAGACACACGCGAATTGAAGAATGAAACACAATTGCGCTTAATTCCGAAGGAAATTATCAGTCGCTAGGTTATCTATATCTGGCAGGCTCGTAGTAGAATCGCCACATTATAAACCCGACGAAATATCAACTACTTCAAGCTTGCTTAGATAAATACAAATCTACCCCTTGCAGAATATAAGAAACAGACATTTGGGAAAACAACAATAAGACGAAAAGTTTTTGAGGCAGTGAGCGACTGATTTAAGTCTTCCAGAAGACTGTTCACGGCGCTACGATTTCCAGTGACAGAAATACACTTCATACGGTTGGGTCGATGGTGGGAAGCACACAAAATGCAGAGCATACGGAGTAAGCCACACAGCAGGCTGCTTCGGGAAGGTCATGGAATAGCGAATCGGAAGACAAGACAACCAGCTGACTACTTGCCTACCCTCTCCCCCGAGGCTGATGGACAGTACCTCCGTAAAATCGGATTGACACTCTGGCACTACCCTTTGCCCGGCTGCATTGGGGAAAGGTCATTTATCAAATGCCCGTCTGGTCTAGTTCTGTCAAGTACCCAGCCCGGCTCTGCGGAAGTCAAGCCACTCCTGGATCGGATAAAGTCAGGGTTAGGGTCAACAACTCCTTGGCACCGCCGGGCATGCATGCATGCATGGCATTACCAACGACTGCTGCAATTTAAGAGAACAACTCTCGACGGCTTGAATCAGACGAATCGAAAGATCGAGGCATCTCTCTTCTGACTATTGATGGGCGTCCCGTCTTGGGAGACAAGCCAACGGATGGAGACAGTGCGAGTGCTACGTTCAGATTGGAATGGATCATCTTGCAGGGGATGAAAAGACCACCGCCGGTTCGCGATATCCAAATCAGAACCACTGGATTTTCAGCCTCAGGCTTCCGAAAGTAGATGCCAGGCCGCAAGTTTATTCCAACTCAACAACGAACAGGCTTTGTCACGCTAAACATCTCTCTCAAGGTGATCTGAAATCAAAATATGAGATCTGTGGTTTATATTTACAGAGTTCTGTATCATGCACACTCCCGTCATGTAGGCTCTACATCCTAGTTGAGTTCCTTCTTGCATGTCCATAGCCGCAAAGCTCCAAGCTGAAGTTGTGACTCGTCGTTCGCTCTCCCATCTAGCAAACATGTAATTTGAGATATATATCCCACTTCTCCTTGCATTATCACTGTCTTCTGGAATCGAAATCCGCCTAAGGGCAGCATGAAAGGGGCGAAGAGATTGTCATTTTCTATCGCTGTCACGTGAGGCTCAAGAAGTTCACAGCATCTCCTTCCTCACCTTTGCGGCTCGCTGGTATTAAAATGAGGAAGGAAGCATCGGGGTAAGTCCTAGAAAAGACTCTTCTGTCTGATCCTTCCATCTTCCTATCCCAACATCATCAACTTCGATCTCAGATCAAATACCACTCTTCGTTGACGAGACAACCACTGCAGTCAAGATGGCGGACACGAGCATACAAGCAACCGACGCCAGTCCCAACAATCGATCTCGAGAGGAAAAGGCATTGCGGAAGGCTGAGAAGAATAGGAGGAAGAAAGAGAGAAAGAAGCAAGAGAGGAAATGTAAAGCTGAAGAAGCTATCATTCTAGCCGGGCAGACTCCATCACTCCCCAAAGATCTCAAGGAGGATCTCGATGCTGGAGGACCAACATCAGCACCCGCCAAAGTCGATGCTTCCACTTCAGTGGCTCGAACAACTACTCGCGTCACTGAGGAAAGCTTCAAGTCTGCTCGAGCTCACTACAGTCCGGTCTCCGCCAAAGTCACCTCAGAGCACGTCGGTTCACCCAAGGTGACATCCAGGCCACTTGTGGACGAGGATGACAATATTGAAGAGAACTTGGGAGAAGGTTTGGCCACGACTCAAAGTCCCGGCACTCCTACCAAAGAACCTCTACTTCCTGCTGGAAGCCAGCCTAGTGTCATTATTCCCGTCGGCAAGCCCCCACCTGTCATTTCACCAATTCTGTCCGTTTCCGAATACGAGAACAGTGTTGTGATGGTCGATCGTCCTGACCTTGACAGCTTCAATGGATTGACGTTCCGAAAGCCCTTGATACTGGACTCGGTGGACTCCGATGATGATGGCAGTATCGAAGACACAATCATCACCCAAGGAGCAAAAGCTGCGCTCTCTCAATCCTCAAAAACCTTGGTACCAAAGCCTCACCTTCAAGCCATCGACCTATCTGTCGATCCGGACGAGTCAGATGACGAAGATCTCAGCACTCTTGGCGACTCAGATCCTCATGGTTGCGAGCCTGAGGAGATCAAATCCAAGAGACATACTGGTTTCTCAGCACCGGAAGATCTGCCTAAATGGTTTCCAAGGAATATCAAGCAAATCTATCGCGTAGATCGACATGGCGGTGCTCTGTCTTTCAAGGTCAGTGTTATCTCGTAGCACGCTCTCTTCGATTCAGCTAACAGAAAGCAGGAACTGAATGAAATCACGAGATACCGAGCAGCTCTGGAGAAAATTAGACGTCAGAAGTGGAACACCTACATCCAGGCTGGAAAGGCCAGATGGAAGCTCCAGAAGATTCTCCGACGACTTCGAGTCAGGCCCCTGACTAAAGCATTTTATGAATATCGAAACAAACAATACAAGGACTGGAATAAGAAAGCATTGAAGTCTTGGAAGCGGCTCGAGAAAACACACCTTGGCGTTTCTATCTTGGATGAAACGATCAACATCAACTTTCGTCAAGAGCGAATCATCTATGAGAAGAAGCTTGGAGGTCGGTTGTGAATGCTGTCTGCTTGACTGATTCGACTGAAACATTACTTGGCGGGCGGGTGTGGTTGCCATTATTCTGCTTGATACCTTGATACGAGACATTCATGATCGCCATCTATTTCATGGTTGAAGTGAATCCGAGGGAAGTTAAGCATGATCAACATCCTCATGACATCAAAGGGGTTCCTGTGATGGGAAGCTGCCATCCGAATCTCGAAGTTGTGGATATGTACCTCCGTAGTGGAGCGCGGAAGTTATCGCTATGGGTCTGCGGCGCTGTCATGGGGTGTCGGATGGAGATGTAACTTGATATGGGACTGAACTTGGACGAAAAAGGGTCACATTTCGCGCTTTTGTGGATTGCTAGCAGTATTTTCCAATGCACATGCTTCCGTGCTACTGGCTGACAGGAAGGGGACTTTCTGAAAGCGGGACGCCACCATGTCGAAGCTTTTCTTTACCTCTTCGCATTCGTCTTCTCAACGTTCCTGTGCATAATTTCTGAGTTTCCAAGGATCTCCCGGCCGCCACAATAGAAGCTTACTTTCATTTTGAATCAGCTAGTATTCCCAAACTCTCCGCAGGGAGCCTCAGACGACGCTAAGAACAATTCGGGCAACTGACAGCTCTCAGAGTAGGCACAGGCAATGCGCTACGGCGGCGTCATTCATGCTTTGCAATTAAGTTCCGGCTCTTGGGCCTATTTAGTGAGGCTGTTCGGGTGGCTGGTCCGAAGT
This sequence comes from Cadophora sp. MPI-SDFR-AT-0126, assembly GCA_020747065.1. Taxonomy (NCBI): domain Eukaryota; kingdom Fungi; phylum Ascomycota; class Leotiomycetes; order Helotiales; family Ploettnerulaceae; genus Cadophora; species Cadophora sp. MPI-SDFR-AT-0126. The sequence goes on along the minus strand of JAGMVK010000020.1, from coordinate 1,081,190 downwards.
TATGAGACGCTTTGTGTGTGGGGAGGGGTGGAGGGTATCTTCAAAGCGTCATAAGCGAGGGGCATGCTTTGGATGGCAGCCACGGGTATCAGGGGACCGCCCTGGTTTAGCGAGGAGGCCAAGCATTTCAGATGATCCACTGACATCCATACGATCCACTCTCCCCCTTCGGAGGCTCGAAGGTTTCGTGCCAAGTGGGTTTGCACTACCCTTAACCTTAACTGGTCGGCGGTCGATGGATGTCTTTCTTGGAACATCTTGTGAGGCACGAGGCGATCAGATGTCTGGGAAGTTGGTACCGCGACTGAAAGGAATCAAGAGTTGATGGGCGATAGGATCAACGACTATGTTCGCGCATCTTTGGGCAATATGATCAACTTCGACAAATGTGCAGAAACATGTGTGGTGCCAAGGAAGAGATTCTCATTGAGCCCCGTGTAGAGTTGTGGTATCGGTCAGTTGAAGGATGCCTGGGAGAGGAGGATTATGCATTTAATGCATATTGAATCAAATTTCCCATATTTTGGTTCAGGTTTTGGTTTTGGTTCGGCAAAGTTGTCCGAGGGATTTGGGCGCAGCCACTCGTTGGCATGAAAGCCTGTAAGTGCGCAGGCCACCGTAGCTGGAAGAGTTTCGCAGCAACCTCCTGATTGCTGGCCCTATGTGCCGACTTCCAGCATCCTTCACGAGAATGTTACTTTGTTCATCAATACTCGGAATATCGGAGAACAATTCTTGATTACGAAGCTGTGGTAAGTGCAGAGCAGGATTCGCTTCTAGCAAGAATGAATGAATTGGATAGAATAGCCGCGGTGAGATACCGGGCGCTACAGTTCATACATGGCAATTATTGTCGCTACAGGGTCGCTACGAGTCAACACCGATGCGTCTATCAATCGCGATACGTGGAGGTCATGTTTGGGTATCTGTTTAGTTTGTTTTGTCGCCAGGCGGCTGGAAGCAACTTCCCATGCTACATTTGGTGGCACGGTGGCAGGATCACTATTATCCAAACGCCCGGACTGCTATTACACTTGACTCGGTGGTTCATTCAATCTCTGTCGACACTGTACGACGTGGAGACTGTTGGTCTCTTTGAGTTCATGTTCGTGATGTTTTGCTGGCCTCTTGCAACTCCACCTGTTATGCTTCTCGGGCATCACACACCGCATCCTGCGATGCCAGGTCCACCCCCATCAAAGATGCCACATGATACACGCCTCCGGTCCTTTCAGCGAGAGGATCCAGTTTATTATGTGGTGAACCGAATCCTCGATCCGATGATGAGATGATGCCCGCTGTCTCTTGTCTCCTGTTTTGAGACGAAACCGCCGCACCGTAGTGTAAGCGACAAACTTGAAGCATTGATGTCGCAGCTTGGCGCGGGAAGCCCCTGTGTATCCCTGGCCATGGGGTTTCGATGCACAACCGAGGGGCCAAACACTGCTAAACGACCCCAAACGGCTTTGACAAGGCCCGCGGGTTAGTCCTGAACGGGCCTGAACACGCCTGAACAGCGGTGGATTACCCTTCCATCCTCTCCTCCCATAGTGGACCTCAATTTCAGCAGGGCTGTGCAGGTCTCTCAGTCAGTCCCAGTGTTCCTCGAACGCTCGGTCAAAGGCCTCACAAAACCCTACCCCTGGTGTGCCAAGTAAGCCAGGGTCGAGCGCATTTCAGATGAGGGAGATCCTATATAACAGTCGGCAGCCCTCCTCCTTGGCATCAATTCATTCTTCAGTATTGTTTGGTATCTTGCTGTACACTCCCCCGTCACTCTTTTTTAATTTCTGTTTCCTGGACTGGCGCCGTATTTTTCAACACTCTCATTCGATTCTACAACAGTCCCCTTCTCGACTTCCTCGATTGTAGATCAACGAGAAACGTTCTTTTACTGCTAGCCAGACTTCAGATCTCAGAAATCCTCCATCTCACATCACATCCATAATCCGCCATGTTATTTCAACAAGTCTCAATCGCCTTGCTTGGCCTCGCTGTTGCGACTGAAGCTGCTAGCATTCCGGAGTTCGATGGGCTAGGACAGCTTGGCTTGGTCCGAAGACAGAACAACAGATTCGGTGGTGGTGGTAATAGAGGAGGAAACAACCAAGCAAAGGCTTCTACGACTGCAGCCGCAGCGGCGGCGACTTCAGCAGCTGCCACAAAGAATAACGCAGGAGGAAACAACAATAACAACAACAATAACAATGCTGCCGCCGCCGGAGGAGCCACATGTCTAGACACCTCTGTCATCCAAGCCAACTCAAACAAGGTCAGTTCATACTGAATCAAGATCAGATAATCGGCGACTAACAAGAATAAAGGATGGTCAAGATACGCCCGCTGCTGGCCAAGCCTCTTCAGCAACGTGAGTTTCGCCATTGATTCTTTTTACTGAGGGATGGTATACTGACCTCAATTCAGCGACCCCGCCAATTTCATCAACTTCTGTAAGGGCGAGACCCTGACCAATGGTCTCCAAGTCAAGGCTGGATCATGTAACGGAATTGGTGAGTTGAATGTAGGCAGACATTGCTAAGCCTCAATCTAACATTTTACAGTTATGGGAAAAATCCCTTCAACAGCCAACATGATCACGGGTATTATCACTTCGCCTAAGCCAATGGAGGACCTCGACCCGAACCAGACTTTCACGGTCTCCGTTCAAACCAAGGGTCTCGCTGCCGGATCTTTCACCAACGCCCAAGAGACCTACTACAGTGCCCCTCAAGATCTTGACGGATCTGGAAAGATCATTGGACACACCCATCTGACCATCCAAGATCTCGGAAACTCTCTTGCACCAACCCAGCCACCTGACCCAGTCTCCTTCGTTTTCTTCAAGGGTGTCAATGATGCCGGAAACGGAAATGGTCTCCTGTCTGCCACCGTCACTGGTGGACTGCCTGCTGGTAACTACCGCGTGTGCTCCATGACTTCTTCTTCCAACCATCAACCTGTTCTCATGCCTGTTGCCCAGAGAGGTGCCCAGGATGATTGTCAGAAGTTCACTGTTGGTGCCGGTAATGGTGAGTGAATGAGTCACATGGCTAGAAAAGGCCTGGTACCCCATCTTCGTGACCTGTACTGATAGACTGTGTTCTAGGTAACGCTGGAGGCAATAACAACGCCAATGCAGGAGGTAACGCCAATGCCAACACAGGAGGCAACAACAACGCCAACGCAGGAGGTAATGCCAATGCCAACACAGGAGGCAACGCCAATACTGGAGGTAATGCCAATGCCAATGCCAACACAGGGGGCAACGCCAATACTGGAGGTAATGCCAATACTGGGAATGGTGGAAAAGCCAATACCGGAGGCAATGCCGCCGCAGCAAGTGAGTCTTCACAGGGCTAACGAACCCACTTTCCCACAGCGGTGGAAGATGACTAGACCTGAGGATGACCCCCAACATCACAGAGCAGTTTTTCACTCCATCCTGTCGCTTAAATACCTTATAGCAAGACAATATACTGACTTCCCATTGCTAGGCTCTACTGCAGCAGCAACATCCGCAAAGGCATCGGCCACAAAGGCAGCTACTAACAACCAAGGCGGTGGTGGACGAAACACCGGTGGCAAAGGGTCAGTCGCATCCTCCGCCCCCGCCGCAGCCCAAACATCCGCTCAAGCCTCCACAGGAACGCCCGCATCAGGAACTAGTGGTAACCTCGGAGGCGCCGCCCCAGCCGTCACGAACTCCGGCAACAAAGATCGCCCATTCGCAGTCAACGGCAACACCTTCGTCAACGAGGCGGCGGCCAAGCAGCGGGCTTGCGACATCCAGAACAATGCTTGCTTCGACGCTGTCAACGGTGGGAAGCTCAAGGGCGTGACGACTGCTGACTGTGCGGCGCAACAGACTGCTTGCAATGCCGCGTAGTAGGAGTTTGTTTTGTCTGTCTGGGTACCATAATGAAAAGATGAGATTGGTTGTTATGTAATAGATGTGTACGTTGGGGCACTATGGGAACGAACATTTGCAGTCAAGGATGGATCGGGGTCGGTCAGTTGGAGGCAGGGAGGGGAGAGGGAGGCGTTCGTTGGGTTGATCCCATGGGTGGTTTTTCTTGTTGTAGATGGTTGTCAATTTCATTCTTATTACGGGAGAAAAACTGTAGATTTTTTCTTTCCTACGACGGGGGTTTGTATGTACGCATTCTGTTCAATGAAGATCCTACAATCGATCGAAAGTTTGGGTTGTGGTGGGTGTTGGAGACAGTAGGCGACTTTCTAGGTTTGGATTCAGCGAATGTCTAAGTCAGTACTTTGACGTTGGGAAGCGGTTTGGGATATCATCAGATGGCATTGACATCTATCAGAGTTCAGATGCTAGAGTTGGGTTGAGTTGAGTTCAGCGTCAGTCAGTGTCAAAGTCGACTTCAGCTCAAAACCAATACCAGACAAACAGGTGTCAGGTGTCAACCCAAAAACACAACCTTCAGTTCATTCCAGTCCTGCCATCCAATGCCTCAGTATCAGAAAGCCGAGCCCTCATCTTGTTGCCCGAGTTTCTGACGTCGTCCAATGTTTCCGTCTTGTTTGACCTAGCCGAAAAAGCGGCCAGGTCTGTTTTGAGATCCCCGTCGGCTCGTTTCACCAAGGAGGAACATCGGAAGGATGTAACGAGGAGGATTTTCTTTGCTCAGATGAATGAGGGATTTGAGGTTTTGGGATGTTTTGGGACTGGGATTGAGGGTGTAGGAAAACACAACATGATCTGATATGATGTTGCGCTGTTGTGCAGGGTGAGGAGAGATGAGAGGGTGGCTTTGAGGTCACGGGGGCTGAGCTGAATCCTTTGCACATTGGGCGGGTGATTTGAGCTTGGTATTCCTGATTCGATAATTAATTTGACTTTTATCAATTGTTCTTCCTCTGCGAAATGCATTGATTGCAATGATCTCCCTCTAAAATATCTACGAGTGTAAGTATTTCAAGTCTCGCTAAGCTCCGTCGCAACACCACGCTTTCCTTCGAACCCAACATGCAGTGTCCAGGCTCTTCTCAAGCTGATATTTTATCTGTTCGTGATATATCGAAGTCCAAAGATTCGTGGCGGGGTGCTCAATTGGCCTATCAATTGATGAATATTGTACAATCTATCTGCGTTGCTATGAAAGCCCTAGCTACTCATTTGATAATTCCTCCATGCCGCCACGATATCCCACCAGGCTCCCAAATGCTCGCAGCGGGTTCCAAAATGCTACGGCATAAACTGTCAAGCATTTCTCTCAGCATCCAGAAATAGCGCTCCAAGTATGCAAGTTCGGTCGCGCGGGTTTGTGCGACTCCCCAGACATCTGAACTGCGAGGACTTTTGCGTGGCTCACCACCTCTTGAACAGATCTAAGGCTGGTAGAATCTAGCTCACGACGCGAGGTATTCAAGTTGATCTTCTTGGTCAATTCGACTCGTGCTGCATCCTCACGCATGGTCTTGAGATCCTTCTTCCTGGCACTGGACCCTGCCGCGGAATCGTTGGATACTCTATTCGGTGTAGAATTCGGCAGCGAGGTGGTTACGGAAATGGAAGCTGCAGCTATTGAAGCATCGTCGAGCAGACGTTGGATCTTTCTCTCTGAGTTCCGTTTACGCAGCTTGCGTGCTTCTTCTGCCTCGTCTTTGATGGGCGTGTGACTTCGAGCTCCCAAGATCGCTTGCGCAGCCAAATCCCCTTGGCCCATATCAACGGCTTCCTTCACGAACAGAGATATTGAGCGAAGTTCGCTTTCAACTACTCTCCGCTCTACATTTTGGCGTACATTACTCGCGAGTTCCTCTGCATCTTTCCTGAGTCCATCTGAAGTATGGCTAGTGGTACTGCTTGCAGTTATTGTTGTTGGGCGGCGATTGCTGTGTCCGGAGGAACTTGAGTCCACTAACAGCGGAGAAGGCAGGCGACCAAAATTCCGAATGTTGTTTTCTGGTACATGTTGCAGGTCCGCATCAGTCTCCTGATATATTTTCCCTTGTCGGAGCCCAGCTTCGGGTCTATTACATCCCTCTTCTAGACCCTCCATGGCAGTACTCACAGTACATGCTCTCCACGCTTCCACCAGCTCAACGTTGCTCTTTGGGGAGACTCGCTGCTCAATGTCGATCAGAGCATCTACATCAATTGGCTTTGAAAGATACCAAGTTGTATAATGCGAGCCGTTTTCCTGGTCTCGCTCGGCAGAGCCCAGTCTCCGCCAGGCAGTGTTTGCGCGAGCATCTCGCGGTAAATCGGGCTCAATTTTGATGTCATGGTCGTCATCCGAAGAATCAGAGCATTCCACGCTGTCTAGTATCGAATGAGATCGCACTCGCTGGAATCGTCCGCTCTGTCTATTCCTTGATTGCCTCGGCTTTTTAGCTCGCCGAGATTCGTCCTCCTTTGCTTTGGCTTGCGCCGCATCTCTCAGTCGTTGCAGTATATCCGCTTCCTCGTCTCTTCCTGAGAGCATTGCCGCCCTGAGATCCGCGCGCTGCACAGCACGCATGTCCGCGATTAAGTCAGGACAAAAGCAATCTGTGGAGGCAGTCCAGGTCCGCTCAGGATAGCCCACCCAGCGGATCAAGTATTCATGAACTCCAGGTGCAATCCGTTCGCCCTCGAGACCCTCCACATCATACTCCCTTTCTTCCATCACTTCCTCTGATGTTATACTCCCATCATCACTGTTGCTTTCCTCCGTACCATCGATGCTGTCATCTGGCTCCGTGTACATTCCCTGCCCAGTTAGGGAACTGCGAGATCGCAGGCGCTTTGGAGACCATCTATCAATATCTCTGTTCTCGTCCGGTTGACTGCTGTGCATTGGAGCGACATCTTGGATTTGAGAAATGCGTGAAGGTGGATCGAGGGATTGTGTCTGTCTGCTTGGAATCGTGTAGTTTGGGCGGGGTGGTAGGATCCTCCTGCACGGCTTCACTTCATTTTGTCCACTGCCTGAGTCAGATATTGTACTGCCAAGTTGCACCAGACATAGAGCAAACCTTGGAGAAGAACACTCAATTGAAGTCCGCGGCCTCTTCAACTGCTTTCGAGCTTCTGACGCAGCGCGAGCTTTCTTCCAATCAGGCGTGGGAGGAAGAATGGGTCGGGGATCCCGTTGTAAAGTTGAAGATATGTCATTTGTACACCGGTTCATCGAAGACCTCGACTTCATTGAAGAATTTGTTCTCGCCATTCCGTGGCTCCTGGGTACTGACAGATCAAAACTTCCTTTGATCTTTAAGGGGAGAGACACAGGAAAAAGAAATATGAATAGACAAAAGAAGCCTCGCTTCACAAACACGACCAGTAAGTAGCCGCAAGCCCCCTACCTCATCTATCCGGAATGGCTACTCACATGGAGCCTACCCTGAGTGGCACAGCGTAGTCAACATCAAGGGGATCTGCTGCTCCCCTAACCCGACCTGCTGGAACCCAAGACTCCATTTCGCGGCAGGGCGTCCATGCTACCCCGGCTCAATGAGGACATGATGCCGTATCCTCTGTCTTGATTGAGTATGGATTGGCAGCTCATACTTGTTAGCTTTCTGGGAGGCTTATGGAAGGCTGGCAGATACGATTTCATTCATATGCAGCTTCTGAAGCAAGAACTTAAAGCATACGAAAGGAAAATTGCGCTGTGAATAGGCAATGAAAAGTTGAGTTGCAGCTTTGTGGCTGGTTGGATGTTGACAGGTCAGAAAAGCTGTGTCGCAGATAAAGCTTGTGTGGGTCCGACAGACGCGGACGCGTTTGTGGAGACCCGCGACTTTTCGCGATGAGACGTCAGAGACGAGCCATCTGCCGCTCTCATTTACATTTCCTTCTTTTGGAAAAGGGTATCCAGATTGTGAGATGACTGGCGGCACGACAAATGCCATTGTGGGATTGTTCTATATTTCTTGACCATGATTGCCACGCTCCTTGCTTGCCTTTGCGCTTCATCTTCAGCCGTCAAAATTGATACGCTGACATTCTCCGAGAAGCGCAGACTTCGACTTCATTACTGTATGCCGAAGTCCTCTTGATGTTCTGATACACCTTGTAACATCACCTGCAAACAAAAGGAAGTCTGTCCAGAACTGAACCGACAAACCCCACTTCTGGCAGTATCAATTGATAGAAGATTCATGTTCATACAGGACTTCGGTATCAACACCGTAAACGACATCGGTTGTGTTATGCTTCGCAAAAATCAGGCTCTTGGACAACCGGTCCGCATATGAGCAAAGATCGCTTAGCCGAAAGTTCAAACAGCTTCATATAACCAAATAAGAAGATTTTTGGTATGGGGTCAAGCCGAAGTGGTCTAGCGTGGAACACAGGTTGAGCGCTCGAGGACGTCCGGAAACGGCTCGACTTGAGTGATCGTGTCCAAGTACCCGGTTCGAGTCCGCGGGGCCCCATAGTTTTGAAGGTGCTCTTCCCTTTTGCTTTCATTTTTGTGAGATTGAAATGTTTTGCTCCTTTTCTCTTTCTTTTCAGATTATTCCCCATAAAATATCAAAGATTCCGTTTTCCTTTCTTGTTCCTTTTGTTGTTTTGATCTCTCGCTTAACACCGAAGTCCAACCAAGCTTTCTTCGTCTTCATTTTCCCTTTACCCTTGCTCTATCTACCATGAGTCTCACCGCTTAGGGTTCAACGAACTTCAATGGGAGACACACGAATTGCAGATGATGACTGGTTCCATGAATCTACAATATCTCACGGGTCTCCGCGGTTTTCCCATCAATTTTGCTTGCAACAAAACATTTATACAAGGTCAAAATAACTCGAACAATAACCGCAAACATAACATATGACTATTTCACTACCCCGCACATGTTTTGGATGGCAAAGGAAAATTTATGATTTCCAAACATATTTATTTCCTCATGAAATGAAATCTAGCTCCCTCTCTACCTCATTTCCCCAAGTCGCAGGCGGAGTCCCAAGAAGAGGCGCCTCGGCATCCCACCCAAATGCCCAAGAAGCCTTCTCCAAGTCCGCCTCGGTGTTCAGCATGTATCTCTTACCCTCTCCAGCACAGTATGGCGGCAGTTCTGGTTCAGTTTTACACTTTGGAGAAAAGGTCGTGATTGCCTTGCCACATTTCACGCTGAGTGCTTTCGTCTTTGCTACGTCCAGCATGTTGAGGCCGGGAGGTTTGGTGTGCAGGTAGCATTTTGGATTGATCCTGTCGAGTCGTCCTGGGCCGCCGTTGGTGATGGCGTCTTCGGTGAGAGCCCACGCGAGAGGATTGAGCCTGGCCTTATCATCAGCAAAACATTGCTGGAAACTGTATACAGCTTGCAAGATCTGCCGGCGGGACTTTGGAACACTGCCTCGTTATACTCAGAGACAGCGCCAGCTGCAAGCAACACACTCAACATGTTCTTCAGAAAATACAGCGAGAGGCTCTCACATTGAGAGATGCGTATACATCAGAGCTGCGGGCTTCTTTCCCACCACCACTTGTATCTCACAGTTCGTCACTCCCACATCACGCTCGTCATGCAACCGAGCCGAGGCGTTTTTTCCAAACTGCGGCTGAACAACCTCATCTGTACTGGAGTATATCGAAGTAGTGGGAACATAAGCAGAGTCACCGCCATTCGACATTAAAGTGGCAGTGAAGTTCGAGTTTCTCTTCTGCTGCCAGATCGCCGGTGAGCATGGTATGCCATTCTTAGGAGCAAGAAGCCTCGCAGCAACGGTCCCACGAAAGACTCCAGATAGAGCTATGAAATTATTGACTTGAGTTCGAGTGCTAGGCCAGTATTTGAATGACCATTGGACGGAGAGAGTCCCTTGGGACCATGCTACGACTGCTATTTTCGAGTTGCAGATGGCTGATAGGTAGTTGATGGCATAAGCGACGAATTCCGCGTTCCTGGAGGCATCATCACACATTCTGCCTGGAACATTGAGCCAGACTGGATCGCCGAATGTACTTGAACCGAGCAGTTTTGCGAAGTTGGGCTCGAACGTTTCGCCGCCCATGGAGCCAGTCCCGGGAATGAGCAGTACGGGAACTCTACCACCTTGACCGTACGTGAAGTGCGCGGGGATGAAAATGGCTGAACGCAGATCATTCTCATGTATTCGGAAGCTTGCATCGTGGACAGATCGTTTGGGATATATTTCTCTGCTCGGCTGAGGGTTGACATTGTTGGTGCTGTTAATATCAGAATGGCGGTTGCCATTGCTTGAGAGTTTTAAAACCATTTGGGAAAGCGTTCTGTTTTTGATTTTGGAGACAAAGAGACGAAATCGTCCCCAAGAATATTTCCTAGAAGATCTGCGAGGGAGAAATGGGTGTGGAATTTGCGTATTGGAAGCGTCAGACATGATGCCACGGACGTTGATGAAAGTTTCCAGACTCGCTTCAATGACAGCATCGACGCAGGAGCAAAGCGCAAAGTACGCATGCTGACACTATAAAAAGTTCTGATCCAATGATCGGACATCTCATAATTCTTGCGAGCATGTGGTGGTGAATTTTCCGCAATTATGCGAAACGAAACACTTCGCTTGAATGGTCCATACGAACACGAGAGGTGTTCGTCATCATCCATCCGATCTTTCACCTACCTCATCGAGCCGCAGAACATGAAAGAATCCCGGCCTGGTCCATCGTTATTGAAGTGACTTGACTCACATGACAAATGATGGAGATCAAAGGGAGTTGGTAGAAACAAATCTCCATATCGGTCGCTAATAAGCCGACCCATGTGAGAACTTCGCAAGATCCGCAGATATCGGCTCCAAGAGATACCACTCGGTTCATAACTCATGAGCTCCGTTCTGTGTGCCATGGTCTTTGCCCAACGCCATGTAAATGCAAGACAAATACTTCCCAAGCCAGATCATAACTCCCTAACCAACTTCTTCGCAAGCTTCTTCTGCGCTTCAACGTCCAGTACCTTCTCATCAGCCTCTTGTATTGCCTTCCCGATTGCCAACGTAGTCTTGACATTCTTGCTGTCCACCCAAAGTTTCCCATTCCTTCCCACCGCAATTTCGAATGCAATTCCGGCTCCTCCAAGCTCGTCCAATACCACCAAGTTCCCTTGCTCCGCAGGTTTTGGTAACATCAACCTCCTTGCCATGCCCAGAGATATTGGAAATATCATCCCTCCTGTCAACGGTCCCAAGCCTTCTGACTTTCCGGTCGAGGAGGAAACGCATTCCAGTTCTGGATCCATGTGCTTATTCGCCAATGTAACCCTCGCATAGACCAACGATCCATATGAAAGTTGTGGCCGTGTCTTCTTGGTTGCACCTTCGAAGGAGAGTTGAGGGAGAGAGGCGTTGGGCGTGTAGTCACTTAGACTTGCAAAGTAGACGTCGACAGAGGACTTCTGAACTGTAGCTATTACGAGATCACCGACAGTAGGAATATACTGCAGAGAGATTAGTCGCAAACTTGTGACGTAGTTATATATGACATACGCGACTGCCATTGAACTCTACCCAGACTGCATTCTTCCTCCTATCCGTGCATAGCTGTCCTGCAACTGTGGGGGTGATGGTACTTGGAGGGATGAGCCGCAGACCAGGACCGAGCTTCAGTGGTAATTTTGGATGCGAAGGAAGGGATTCGGGATCCAGGTGCTGACCAGGGAGCACAAACGATTTTGTTGCCATAGCAGGTGGTTCAAGAATATTTTCTTATGGAGATGTTGAAGCTATTCCCAAGCGCTGCAAGGAAGTTATTCTCAGCCTTGCGAGAAGTGGGGCCAAAAAAGCTTCCAATTGGCTAGCGTGAAATTTCTCGATTTTGCAGGCGAGGTGGGCAAGAAAAAAGTTGGACATCACCTCAAAATCCTCAGATCCAACTCTCCTCGCAAATTCTACCCACGACCTTCGAATACCCATAGTACATATCGTGGAGATGGCTGCTGAAGGTGCATCAACGAACGGCACCTCGCCTGCAGAGCGACATGCCATTGGAATCTCGTTTGGAAACTCTAACAGTTCGATCGCCTTCACAACAGCTGAGGACAAGGCTGAGGTTATTGCCAACGAGGATGGAGGTATGCTTACTTTTGGGTACTCTTAGGGATTCAAATGGCCACTGACAAGTTTGGTAGATCGTCAAATCCCTTCCATTCTGTCCTATGTCGACGGAGAAGAGTACAATGGTCAACAAGCTAAGGCACAGCTGATCCGCAATGGCAAGAACACTGTCGCATATTTCAGAGACTACTTGGGACAGGAGTATGGAAGTTCAGAGTGTTTATTAAGGAATGGTGCTGACATCTGGGAATAGCTTCAAGTCGATAGACCCCACCCACAGCCACGCCTCTGCCCATCCTATCGCCCACGAAGACACTGTTGCATTCAAGATCCACGACAAGGAGGGTGATGAAGAATCTACAGTTACTGTCTCCGAGATTGCCACTCGTCATTTCCGCCGTCTTGCTCAGTCTGCCTCTGACTATACTGGAAAGACAGTCAACTCGGCGGTCATTACCATCCCCACCAACTTCAGCGAGAAGCAAAAGGCTGCCCTTACAAAAGCTGCCACCGATGCTGGCCTCGAAGTCCTCCAGCTTATCCACGAGCCAGTCGCTGCTCTCCTCGCATACGATGCTCGTCCTGAATCGAAAGTTGTAGACAAGATTGTGGTTGTCGCAGACCTTGGTGGAACCCGATCGGATGTGGCTGTCATTGCTTCGAGAGGGGGGATGTACACTATTCTGGCTACCGCACATGATTACGATACCGCAGGTGTACACCTCGATACTGTTCTACAAGATCATTTCTCAAAGGAATTTATCAAGTGGAATACTACCGATCCTCGAGAAAATGCCCGCAGTTTGGCAAAGCTGAAGCAAGAATCGGAAGCTGCAAAGAGAGCTTTGAGTATTGGTACCAATGCCAACTTCAGTGTTGAGAGTTTAGCAGAGGGTATTGATTTTGCATCCACCATCAACAGACTGCGGTACGAGACAATTGCGCGCAAGGTCTTCGAGGGGTTCAACCGCCTCATTGAGGGTGTAGTGAAGAAGGCTGGACTTGATGTTCTTGACATCGATGAGGTTATTCTCTCTGGAGGAACATCCCACACACCAAAGATCGCCTCCAACATGGCCAACATCTTCCCTTCCACCACAACAATCCTTGCACCATCCACCACACCTACCGCCATCAACCCAGCCGAATTACAAGCACGAGGAGCAGCTCTCCAAGCCAGTTTGATCCAAGAGTTTGACAAGGAGGACATCGAGCAATCTACTCACCCAGCTGTCACTACCGTAAAGCATCTCAGCCACGCAATTGGTGTTCTCGCCATCACTGGGGATGAGAGCAAGGGAGTCTTCACACCAATCATCTCCGCCGAGACTGCCATGCCTGCTCGCCGTACAATCCACATCAATGCACGAAAAGAGGGTGGTGATGTTCTCATCAAGATTGTGGAGGGAGGTTCGTCCATCAAGGTCTCCAAGGCCCAACCAAAGCCCAAGACCAATGGAGAGAAGAACGACAGCGATGATAGCGACTCGGATGATAGCGACGAAGAGCCAGAAGATGTTCGAGAAAAGATTTGGAAGATTGGTAATGTGCTAGCAGAAGCCGCCATCAGGGGTGTGAAGAAGGGCGGCAAGGTCGAAGTCATGATTAACGTTGCAGGCGATGCGGCTGTCACAATCACATGTAGGGAAGTCGGCGGGAAGGGAGGAGTGCGTGGAAATCTGTCGCCGTAATCTTGTCTGCTTGGATGTGGATGTGGATATGGTTTGAGTACATTTTTCTTTGCGCTGGGCTGGAGAGCTTAGATCGCTGTCATGATAGCAGAGTTGCGTTGCGTCGCGCGCATTCTATAGATCGTCTGTGAATGGATTGGGCATCACATAGAAAGGAAATAAAAATGGAAAATCTTGATACTTGAGGCCCCCGTGGCGTTTGTTCCTCCGAGAATGGATATTGACTGAAGTCATTCCTTCCGCAGGCAGCTGCATTCAAGCAATTAAAGGGACTAGCTTCGTTTTGATGCGCATAATTGCCCGCCGTAGAGAGCACTTGCCGCTGTTCTATTCTCGCTCCATTTCTTCCTATACAGCGTCATTCGTTGGTCATAACATGGAATTTCAACACACTGCTCTTCGGCCAGGCCAGATAAGGCTGCTCAAGCTTCTCAGAGGCGACTCATCCAAGTATCTGAAGTGCGAACTTCAGCCCGTTGCCATCGACTCTCCGGATTGCCCTAGGTACACGGCGATTTCGTATTGTTCGGGTGATCCATCTCTGGCGCGAACGATTATGCTCAACCAAAAGCTATACAGAGTCACAGAAAGCGTATATGACTTATTGAACTCGCTGATGTCAAAGATCAAGCGCTGGATCTGGATTGACGCTCTCTGCATTGATCAAAATGACAACGAGGAGAAGTCTTGGCAGATAGGATACATGGGAAGGATTTACTCGCGCGCTCGACTTGTTTATGTTTGGCTTGGGAATGAGGCGGAAGGCAGTAGCTCCGCTGTTTCGCTTTTGAAAACACTGTGCTTGAAAATATCAACGTTAAACGACAGCCGGGATCTTAAGAAGTTCCTGGACAGTATCAACGCTCCACAGGGACATGCCAAGGTAGATTCTTGGTCTTTCTTTCACAGCTCGGTCTTTGACATCATACGTTCTTGATCGTTTGCTATCACAGGAAGATAGTGTCCATGACGAATAGCTGACAAAAGAGAAACAGTAGAAGGCACTTTGCCGCCTCTTCAACAGACCGTGGTTCTTCCGCATCTGGGTCATCCAAGAAGTCGTCCTATCCACGAACACGGTCATGGTCATTGGTAAACAGCAGATTCCTTTTCTGGATCTCTGGCGCTTCATCTCTCATTTACAGCGGCTTCGGGCCCTCCGCTATCTGATCTCGGGAAGCAAGGAGTCCTTTTCTTCAGAGATAGTGCCCAGAGCGTACTTGATGATCGCCTCGGTCGTGGCCCTGCAGGACTCACTTCATCTCGCGAACACTGGAAGCGCTGCCAGTCTCGATCTCGAGGAAGCGATCATGGTTTGTGGCAAGACGTTCGCTACGGACCCGCGCGATAACATCTATGGCATTTATGGCATGTTCTCGGATGATTTGGATGAGGAGCAGAAACCCGACTACAATGCTACGCCGGAAGATGTCTATGTCAAGACAACGAAATACTTGATGTTGAAAAATAATTCTCTCAGATGCTGTGTGATTCTGGAATATGCGCTTCCGGAAGGCTTGATGTTCCATCCTGGGTTCCCAATTACAATAGTAAGTGTGCTGTTTTGCTTGGTCATGTTGAGAAAATATGCAGAGCGAGGGAAAACTATTATGGCTCTGGTGAGGATGAAGCCGAATTTCGTACTAAAACGACATTCTCAGTCGCCAGAGCATCCTCCAGTCCCGGTCGTATGTTCTGCACAGCTTCAGGAACCTTGACAGCAAATATCTCCTTCCACACCTCCGCAACAACAGCAACAAATTTTCTCACAATCAGTGGTCTTATACTAGATGACATTGTTCTCACCAGCAACCAAAATATAACCGTGACAGCACAGACGGTACATACCGCCCAACACTTTCGAAAATGGTACTTAGAGGCCCAGCTGCTTCTAGATACATACAACGCCTGCACTTTGTACCCGGCCAAAATAACAACAGATGCTTTCTGGCAGACCCTGGTCGTCGGCCAAGGACATACTGTGCTTGACACGAAGGGTACGAAGATCGAGAGTCCTGGCTCGGACATGTGCGATGCTTTCGTGAGCTTTCAAGAGTACATGACTCGGTTCTCTGAATTCCATGGCCTCGGTCTTGATAAGCGGGAGACGACGTATATAGGCGCCGACACGTTCGCAGAAGTTGTCTCGAAGGCGACAGATTTCTTCGAACATGCTGCGGGGCATTGAGTGGGGAGGAAGCTGGTTGCTACGAGCCGAGGGAGGTTTGGCTTTGTTCCTCTTACAGTGGCAGTTGGGAATTGTGTTACCGTTGTGCTGGGTGCTAGGACGCCGTTTGTGTTGAGGCCTAGTGAGGTGGATGGTGAGTTTGAAGGGAAGTATCAGCTGGTTGGGGAATGTTACGTGCATGGTCTGATGCATGGGGAGGGATTGAAGCTGGGAGATTTGAGGGATGTTGTGATTTACTGATAGCGCAAGTGCGTGCGAAAGGCTGCGTGATTGCTCTCTTGCTATGGATTGTACTTACTGGCCTAGGGAGCTCGTTTTAGACCTCATAATACTTGAGCTTTGACGTGATCTCAGATTTTCTTTTGACCTGGAGTTGAAAGCCAACCTCCTCCCATGGCTCAGTGGTTCTAAACTCATTTTATGATTCTCGATCCTTACATGCAAGTCTACCGAAATATGCAACTGTCTTTCGTCATCTACTGTGGCCGGTTTTTGACTTTCATGTACCCCTTTCCACACTCTTCGCCAACCATGTAACCAATTGTATCATGGCTTTGAACTGTCTCGTTGATTCCTCCCTTAACACATCCCAAAGCCTTGCCACTCCAAATATCTGTGACCATCCACCTATCCCCACCCTTCAACTCCGGCACCTCGCTCCACTTGATTTCTCTCGTGGCATTTATTCCCAAGCTATTAAAGGCCAGCACCAAGGTCCCATCCTTACTCTTCCCACTCCAATACTCAGCTGGATTTGTAGCATTGAAGGTCCAATCCGGGTTCGTCCCCCACTTGTATGGCACAGCCGGCTTCCCAACCACATCGTCCTGGTTGAAAGCCAACAAGAACTTATTCTTCAGAACATCCACTAGACTCTTCTTCAGCACCGACAAATCCGTCCCTATAATCAACGGGCTCTTCATGGCAGCCCAAAAAGCAAAATGACTTCTACATTCCGCATCCGTCAACTGCCCGTTCCCCACCTCGAGCATATCCGCATCATTATGCCCCCAGAAATCAACACTGTTCAGGGCAAAACTATTCATATTAAGAATCTCGACCGTACGCGCCCAATTCTGTTCGATGTCGCCCGTACTCCTCCACGAGCTCCCGGTTCCATTTCCCCAGGAATCCACACCCGCAAGACCCCAATTGCAAATCGCGTACTGGATAGTCCTATTCTGCGCCAGCAGCGCATCGCGCATGATATCGTACCGCTTCGTCGAGTTGGATTTACTCCAATCATAGCCCTTTGGCGCGGGATTCGCAAGGTTCGGGCACGTGCCGTTCGGGTACGGACCTCCAGATAACTCCGGCACGCATGCGGAATACTGATCGTTCCATTCCTGCGGGACGAAGCAGTTGTCGTACTTGAGGTAGTCGATGCCCCAGCTTGCAAAGGTGGCTGCGTCGAGGGATTCATAGCCTAGGGAGGCGGGATACCCGGCGCATGTGCCTGTGCCGGCGCTGGAGTAGATGCCGATTTTGAGACCGAGGGCGTGGATTTTTTGGGCGGTGCCGTTGATTCCGCTGGGGAATCGGGTGGGGTCGGGCATTATTTGGTTGGTGGTTTTGTTGCGGCCTGACTTGACGGACCAGCAGTCGTCGACTTGGGATGGGTGTTAGTGATGGTGGTTATTTGATAGAGGACAGGAGTGGGGAGGTACTGTTGATGTATTCATAGCCGACATCTTTGAGTCCAAGTTTGACTACTTGGTTGGCAGCTGCCATGACTTTGGTCTCGTCGATGTCGCAGTGATACGCATTCCACGAGTTCCAGCCCAGCGCTGGGAGTCTCCCCTATGATTATCATGAGCATCAGGTAAGAGAGGGCACGTGGAATGGGTACTTACCACATTATCTCTGAGCAACAAGGCATTTCCACTAGGGAGCGCCGCCAGGGCGACCAGAGTGAGAAGCATCATTTCGAAATGAAAAGTTTAAATAGAAGTTGTTTATGACAATCAAACGGCCCGCCATGAAGTGAAGGAATATATCGTGTCTTTATGTCCGCCATCCGTATTCCGGCGCCTGACCAGTCGACCTTTCAAGCTCGGACATGGTTGTAATGGTACCGAGGCTAACTATTGGCGCGCATAGTAAGCGTCGTTTCGAATTCTCCTGTCCTTTACCTTTGTTCACGACTCGACATCTTATGTGGGGTACAGAATTTGTCTTACAAATGACTCCAGAAGTATATCCCATGATTCAGTCGAAAAGCTTGTCCACTGGTCATTCTGCATAAAGCATGCACAGGATCCAATCAAGACCCTGCATCGCGGGGTTTGTGCATCACCAGATCCTCCCGGGCGCCACAGAATTATAATCACGTGATTCTGCGGGGTCGAGGAAGGGAGATATTTATGTCAGGATGCGTCCGAGACTGTTCATTCTGTTTGTAACGTTACAAGAGTCTGTGACCTGGCTGGTTGATGGAGCAGCTCAGACTTTCGCAGAACAAGAGCGGGATCTCGATGTTGTTTAACGATTAGCATAAGCGAGGACGAAAAAGGGGCGGAGAGAAACTCGGTAAACACTGTGTACAACTACAACTTCCCCGCATTTTGTGGTCAGATTTAACTTTAGTTTTTGAGGTTGTGGAATGTGGAGCAGCATGCTTGCGAGGGTTGCATATGTTTAAAAGTCACTCTGCGCCTTGTTCGGTCATCGCAGGCCGAGCTCCTGTCGAAGCATCGACATCAGACGATGGCACGAGTCTAGCCGGAGTCATTCACTGCCGTTATGTCTTCGATCATAAGGCTCGGATTGGATTCGGTCCTATCAATATTAGGTTTCACAGGAATGTTATCATACCAAGAGCAAAGAAATGGGTGCACTCGGCCGTGCCCTCGGCCTCCATTCAGGTTGGTCAGTTGCCTGGAACTCCATGTCATGTCGTGACATGGTCCTCGCTTGTTTCCAATGACTCTGTCCAGCTTCTCTATTTCTATGGCTATTAAGCTTGTGATTATCTAGGCTATCATGAGTCTCAAATCTCAGATGTATTAATGAGAGTCGCTGGCGTGTCGGCAGTATCACGAAAAAGTAACTGGCTTGAAGGTAGATATCTGCTCGGCCACTCCAAAGCAAGCTCCGAAAGACGACATCTTCGAAACAGAGACAGCTATCTACGACTGTGCCAGCAGCTAATTAGATAAGATACCTCTCATCTACGATCCCTCTGCGACATTCTGTCTTCATATCTTGATCGTATCTGGTCTGGTTCTCCGTCGAGTCCCTGTATCGGATCTTGAATCGTTGTGTCGTCGATTGGAATAATATCCATGATATGTGCTCCTCATAGAGCCTACGACGCCGAAAGCAACTCATACGCCCGATCCTGGCACACAATGTAGCGTTCACATGTCGGATCTCGAGCGTTGGGGTGTTAAGAGTTGAGATTCTAGTTATTGTACATTTGTTTACGGTATGGTACATGACGCTTTCAGTTTCTTGCGACGACTTCCTCACTCGATGAGGTACTGCTCTTTCTTTGTCAATGTTTTTGCTTTTCTCAAAAATATTAGATGATTGTAACGCCATATTTGTAATGGCCCGTGCTCAGGAACGCGTCAGCGACCCCTTATTCAGTGTATATAGGCAGGAAGCTTTAAAGGGAGTCTTCCTTCCTTAGCAATTAGTCTATTGTTATTCTGCCCTTCGCCAGAGGATCGCCAGGGTATCGCCAGCGTGTCTCGTCACCTCAGTGTACTAGTGATCATTACAATATTATACGACTCTGGCTTTCTCGAACGATGATATTCTCCCATCATCAGTGACCAGAAGTCA
Source organism: Cadophora sp. MPI-SDFR-AT-0126 (assembly GCA_020747065.1). Lineage (NCBI taxonomy): Eukaryota > Fungi > Ascomycota > Leotiomycetes > Helotiales > Ploettnerulaceae > Cadophora > Cadophora sp. MPI-SDFR-AT-0126. Next base: position 1,061,537 of record JAGMVK010000020.1, on the reverse strand, counting down.
TCCTGCCAAGCCATATCGTCGAGCACCTGCCTCTTCTTCCAGAGCCACTTTCCAGGTCGAAAGACTACCATGGTATGGCCATCGTTCCCACTGTCACTCCCACGTTTAATACAGTGTCGTACCAAGTATCTCGCTGTACTCGCAAGTTTCATTAATCCGGCAGAATGTTTATATTGTGTAAGCGGGGTAGCGACTCTCCATATATTACAAGCGACGAGGGGGATACCCCGCCCAATTTCTTGGAATCAAAGACCTTGCAATGTAAATGCGCTTGGGGGATTTCCGGGCCATGGGTGATTTGAAGGTCGTTGAAAGCATGGGACGAGCAGGTTATCGTCATAGTGGTAAGGTCTTGGGTCCGTTGTGCCCAGGCTAAGTTATGTGAGGGAGTGTGCAGTTTTGCTTGAAGAGATATAGGGTATTGCTGCTTTGTGTTTAGCTAATCTCAGGCCGTCCATCGTATATTCAGTATCCGGCATATCACCGTTATCGGGAGATAGCGGATTCTCTTCGCGTCTCCCTACCGAAGGTATCCTCGGTGAAAGTCGTCTCCTTATTTCAAGACTTTAAACAAAAAGCTTAAGCGACTACCAAATTAGATGCCATAAACTTGCTCTTTAATGCATATACCTCAGCCCCAGCTGCGATATGCATTACTTCAATCCCCGAATCACAATCGCGTGGAATAGGTTCTACATCGTGCAGGTCCCCAAGATCTGTTCAACGAGATCCAGCAGGAATAGACGTCTTCCAAGCTCAATAGGAGAAGCACCTGACCCACTCAAGGCAATTTCGGTGACAGTGCTTCCATTTCGAAGACTATTCGATATCTTCCGAGTTTGGGGTTCAGCCGTGGCGCCTGCTTATCTTATATCTGGGGTGGGGTATTATCCAGCATGCATGCATGAAATTTATTGGGGCGGTGCAACACTCGGGACTTGAGATCTTCTCCAAGATATTTCCCAGTGGTTTAAATTGTTTAAGGAAGATGATAATGCCCCTCATTTTGGCTGTAAGCTGATGGTGGGTATGGAAATTCATTTTTTTATTTATGCAGAAGTCTGGTGGTGTCGAATCAAATCCTCGAGTCCAGTGATATCTGGAGTTCGTTTGGAAATACCCATGGTATAATATTTGTGCTGATATTGCCCGGGGTAAAGACAGTGCAACATCCGATTAAGCTTCTGCCAATTGTTTCCTTGATGAGTTAATCGCCTACCATTCCACATCAATCGAGCCGAAGCACCCCCAGGCGCCGAAGGATTTGAGTTGAGCATATGGCCAGTATAGTCACTACATATTTCAGAAAGTCTTCAGAAACTTCCAGTAATTGACAGTAGAATACTGCTCACTAGCTTAGCAAAATGTCCAGGTTGTTCATAAACGTTTCCGACAAGAGTGGCGCAACGCCATTCAAGCTGGACAGCTTATCCTCCTTTCATTAACCCCAATATGGCAGCTTCGCTCCACAAAACGTTAAATCTGCCGATGCCACTGCATCATGCAGGCAATATGCCGACCCCGCATCATCAACGACCTCTCAACCACAGGTCCTCATGTGCAACACACCATCACGACGATCACTCAGGCGATGCAAAGGTACGGTTTGTACGGCAATGCGATCGGCCCTTTGGTACCTTTTGAGGCTAATCAGACTTACTTTGTTCTCGCCCCTGACTTGCCACGACGTCTCAGATGGAACATCAGATCATCTGTTCGACGACTTCTCTTGTTGAAAATGATTGACTGACTGAATTTGTGATAGGCCATCGTACTTCCTTTGCGCGCGCCCCTTTTGGAGTGTCGATTACATGGTTTATTGTTTATCCGGTATTGTTTCTTGAAGGTCACCGGCCTTGTTGGAGAATATTTCCGTGGACCTCAAGACATGCCTAAGTGGGCTGTGCCTGCGACAATGTTGTCACTTGCTCTTGCGCCATATATTGGCCAATGTATAAGTTCTTGATGAGTGTTTCCTAGCTCTGTTCAAAGTTCTGGAAAGCAGATTTCGCTGCGGGAGTGTTCTTGGCAAGTGTTCCCTGTCTGCGTCTGAGCGGAACCGGGCAGAACGGCAATGATACTGTACTTTTACAAACCCATTTGACCCTCAAATCCTGGTTGTGAAGCGCTAGAAGATACGTGAATCACCAGAAGTATTGCCTTTACTGCTACATTTTACTAGCGTAAAAGCATTTGAGAAGCCAAATTCCGCTATCGTCTTTGTTGATTGCCGCAGACGCTCTATGATGGCTGAAGCTACAATTTGAGTCCTCGAAATCTCGCTTCTGTTGATTCTCGACATCTTGATTCTTTTGACAGCGCATATCAAGTAATATAATGATCGCTTGAAAGCTGCTCACTCTAGATTCTAGCTTCCTACTAGTCTCTGTTTTCCCTCTTTCAGTTGGGAAGGAGGCAGACCTGACTTGTCAGCTGGGCCAGCTTCCAAGAATGGAAATTGCGGGGGAATATTGCAATACCCCTCGATCTCGTCTTCGGTCCGCTCACCCCTTGCAGTTCATCTGAATGCTGGTCAGGATGTTCATCAATATCGTTCCGCTCCGACGTCCGTAATCCAGAAACTTAATATCATTCGGTGGATTTTCTTTCTTCCTCGCTTGCACACACTCTGACCGGGAAAATATCGAATGATTCTATCTATGGTCCACTAATGCCCTCCGTATCCTTTGCGACTTTGCTTCTATCAATCTCATACAGGCAATATGCAAAGAAGCGTACAAGAATCTTACTGGTACATACCCAGAAATGGTGGCTCAAGCGAGACCATCTCTACTGCGGAACTTCCTATTAATTATGTCTTTGCTAAGCCGGAGAAAGTAATCTATCTACTACTGCGAGTAGATCTCCACGGCTGTAAGGACAGCTCTGCCGTCGAACCGCCTCGTCCCTTGGATCTCATTTGATGGTAGGCCATGCCGGTCTCTAGATCGACACCCAGAGAATATATAAGTCAGACCCGGGCCACAAAAATCCTCTCCAGCCGTCCATTTCGATCCTTCAATCACCAGATCTTTCATCACGGAATCATGTATCGCAGTTTGGCTCTCGCTACTTCGCTGGTGGCCTCAGTTATACGGGGCCAACAAGTCGGCACACAACAGACCGAGACACATCCTAGCATGACCTGGCAAACGTGCACGGCAAAAGGAAGCTGTACCTCAAAGACTGGGAAAGTCGTCATTGATAGTAACTGGAGGTGGGTCCACGATAAAAAGAGTGGAAGCTATACGAATTGCTATGATGGAAATACGTGGAGTTCTTCTCTCTGCCCAGACAACAAAGCTTGTGCAGCAAATTGCGCTCTCGAGGGTGCTGATTACACTGCTACATATGGTGCCACCGCTAGCGGAAACTCTCTGAAGCTTACTTTCCTCACCAAAGGATCTTACGCGACCAACATCGGTTCTCGTTTGTATCTCATGGAGACAGATACCTCTTACCAGATGTTCAGCTTGTTGAACAAGGAGTTTACATTCGACGTCGACCTCTCCAATCTCCCTTGCGGTCTCAATGGCGCTCTCTATTTCGTTTCCATGGACAAAGATGGTGGAATGGGCAAATATCCCAACAACAAAGCTGGAGCGAAATATGGTAAGTTTTTGATCGCGATGCTACCATTCACCACGCCCGATTTGCGACACTGGTCTGGGTTGATAGTTGTTGTCGTACTATGGATACAGATAGAAGAAATCAGTCCGCTGACTATCTTACCCAGGGACTGGATATTGTGATGCACAATGCCCTCGTGATCTGAAGTTTATCAACGGAGAGGTAGCGTCAACACGATGAATCTTGGGACTCCAAGCTGATCCCTACAGGCAAACGTCGCTGGCTGGAAGCCTTCGAGTAACGATCCCAATGCTGGTGTGGGAGATCACGGTTCCTGTTGCTCAGAAATGGATATCTGGGAAGCAAACTCTATCTCGGCTGCTTATACACCTCATACTTGTGACCCAATTGGCCAAAGCAGCTGTAACGGTGACAGCTGCGGTGGAACGTACTCCGCAGACCGGTACTCTGGAGTGTGTGATCCTGATGGATGCGATTTCAACTCTTACCGCATGTAAGTCTTTCTTGAGGCTCGACCTCATTTCACGCGCCACTCTATGGATCTTTTCTCCAGATCAAGAGCTAATCATGTGGTGCATAGGGGTGACAAGAGTTTCTACGGTCCAGGCATGACTGTAGATACCAAGAAGAAGTTCACAGTCGTCACCCAGTTCATCGGCGACCCACTCACAGAAATCAAACGCTTCTACGTCCAGGACAACAAGCTCATCCCCAACTCGCAGTCACTCATTCCCAATGTTACCGGCAACTCGATCACAACCCAGTTCTGCGACGCACAAAAGGCTGCATTCGGGGACAATTATAAGTTCAAGACTCTCGGTGGATTGGAGGGCATGGGCAAGGCGCTGAAAGCAGGCATGGTCCTTGTCATGTCTGTGTGGGACGATCATTATGCCAACATGCTCTGGCTCGACTCGACATACCCAATTGACTCTACGGCGCTCGGTGCCGAGCGTGGCACTTGCCCTGTCACCTCCGGGGTCCCTGCTGAGGTCGAAGCTGCGTCTCCTGGTTCTTCAGTCACCTACTCGAACATCAAGTTTGGACCTATCGGCTCGACATTTACTGCCACCTAAATGAAAAAGCATGAGTATTGTCAGGTACCCGAAGCTTCTCCCGGGGAGTCAGAGACTGTACATAGGTGGCTTATGGGGCTGGTACGGGCTTTATCGCGGTGGTTTCAACACTTCATTCATTTCATGTTTTTTGATGCTGGAATTCAGAGGTTCTTTGATGGAAGGATGTAAATATGGCGGAAAATAACCGAAAATACAAGACTGTAGATAGGTTTGAAATATTACTCTCGTTCATTGCATCATACTATTGAAACATGCTCTGAGCACGGGGACTTTTATCGATTTCCAATAGCCCATCTGTCTTGCTATGCAAGCAGATCTACTCCATTTCCTTGTCCCATCATGCGACTCAGTCACCTCGCCTAACGATAACTTAGCACGTCCGATAACCTGCCAAATTTTAAGCGAGACATATACGCAGGAGGCCGAGCCAGAGCCTCACAGCTTGTGCAATGGAGACGCTGGAATCGTCCCACTGCTAAGGAGGAGCAGCCCCAAGAATAATTCCTTACGACCCCCCATAAGCCTTTTCAAGCGTATCATAAGCTTTGTTGATAGTCCTTTGTCAACCAAACCTTGTTGCAGTCATGGGAGACGCGAGTGAAGCAAGCAGGACTGGTGAGTAAACACAGGCTTTCCATTATGAAATGGGCAATGTCTAGCTAGCTACGCAAATTCATGAAGGGTAATTTTGTTGCCCTATCTGCACAACTCAACTACAGTCCTTAACTGGGTGTCCTCGAATAGAGTTCTAATAGAAAGTCAATTGGCCGCGGAAAGTGCGGTGCAACCCCGCATGATTACCTGCTTAGGGGCTCAAACGGACGAGCACAAGCGACCATGCAAGGAAAATAGGAACGCGACGAATACAATTGTGATCCCAGTCCCGGTGAAGAAAGTTATTACACGGATATACTGCTTGTATCACAGCTTCTCGAGTTGTGAGTGCCTTTCATGTGGCTGCAAGAACCCATGTTCGGTTAAGGTGATGCTCTCGCAATATTGGCGCTAGCCCATTTGTAAACAATTCGTTTGCGATCAGCCCATCGACAGGCCACGCCAACAACATTCTATCACCACAACCTTCTTATGGAGCACCCTCATTGGCTGCACTGATGCTCACCGACTTTCATACACTATCCGATCTATCAGATCTCTGAAACTTACCTGCTCGAACTTCTCTCTTGTATAGCGTTTGCTTATTCTTCTCTTCTTCCTCGTCAGTTCACACATCTCTCCTCCAAAAATACTCAGAAATCAGTCCTCAAAATTCATTAATACTATTGCAACAAATTTTTCTAGTTATCCATGGCATCGCATTACCTTCTACATACTCTCTCACTGCCAAATACTACGACGGCCCGAAGCGAGACCGTCCTCAAAATTTCAAGCCCCCTCGCCAAGCAAGCTCCTCTTTCTCTCTTCGATTTCCTTACAGTCCAGTCCATCATCAACATCAAAAAGACTCTGAGACCAGACACGAAACCATGCTATACTGACTCTCATGGCTCTATAGAATAAGTCCAACCACAAATTTCTTTCGTGAATTCCTCAATAAATCCATCTCATATGATGAACATACCGTACATTCTATGACATCTTTTGATGCGTTTGCACTCATGACTTTTTCAAACTCTCTTTCTGATCACATACATAATACTCTCTCTTTTTCAAACACCGTTTTTCAAGACTAGTTTGCTCACAACTGTATCTCGTAGATCCCTGATAGACAATGCCGGCCAGGGAGCAACTTTGAGTTTGACATTGGCTGATTGTTCCCCATTGGTTGGCAGCATTCTCAACATTTCAAAGAGAGGTCATGCCCAACACTTCTTTCCAGAAGGTGGTGTGGGAAAGTAAAGTGACAATGGACAAGTCAATGGAAGTACGCTTCTTCACCATCTCCTTGAAATGTTTTCGAGTTGTTCACATGATGGTACAATAGCTAGAGGCTCTGAACTGCCTTGTAGTATGAAGACCAGAAGCTAATGTTTCTCATCCTGAGATACGATCTCGCTCTCTTCTACCCCACCTCAAACTCAGCCGATTGCCTACTAACATGTCCCTTGAAAGCCTTCGCCCTCAGCATTCAACACCTCAAACTCGATATCGAATACGCCGCCACTAAGTTCAATAGTTTCGTATGAGCATCTCGCGATGTTCGATTAACGCCACGATGCTTTGACAGTATAATGTTATTATTCTTCCAATGCTTGACACAAATGAGGAGACAACTGTCTCACTAACCTACCTACCCTTCCTCCCTCAAGTCATTCTTCCCTCCTCACTCTGCAAGACTAGCTGACGATTGAATACTCAGATCATCCTTCTCGAAATTCATAAATTCTCTCTCCTCATCAAAGAAGTAAGCTCCCTCATCCCTTCTCAACACAAAATTGCCTAAATGTATCATATAATACCATGATGATCACCAAATATCACACTGCTTTTCTTCGACGCCCGGCTCTGGGTAAATGACATTAGCATAATCTTTTTTCCAAAATCTGAACCACTTTCTCCATTACCACACTCACATCACCTCATCTAGCGTTACGGATATGTCGCTGACACCAAAGTATTTAGATCTCTCTCGAGAATCAGTTGGCTGAGCAATATGTCGTAAGTTCAAAATCTCCGCGGAAGTTCACACCTGCTCTTGGACTTACGGGTATTGTGATCAAACAAACGCGCCTTTGTCTGAGTTACATACATATGTAGGATGCGGACGACAGAGACATTGACGATCAATTCTGAGACCTTGCCTCCATACCTCCATACTCACTGTTACTGCTCTCCATTCCGTCTCCAGTTCAAAGACAAAGCTGAAAATGAAAATAGATGCCTCACAATATTTTGGTAGAGGTCACGGCTGGGCTGGATTGGTAGAGGAGATGATCGACTAAAGGATGGGAGCCTGTTGATGGCTCAAAAGGGTTTTAGAGACATGTAGGGTAGGGAGTGGAGTGAACTTGAATGATATGGAGACGTGGTTTATGAATGTGATTCAGGGATTCAGAGAGACTGCATGTGCATATTGAGAAGTGTTTTGTGTAAGCAGATGTATTGAATGTGCCGGGGACCATAGATGAAGAGAAATCAAGTTGATTCTGAGAAATATGCGCTTGCATAACCAGACCGAGCACAGTCTTGGCTGGTATCCATCCATCCAAGTCCATCAAGCTACTCACTAGAATAGGAAGATAATATGAGGTATAACGTAATGACTGAATTGCATCATTCCGGAAGCATGAAGATACAACTGTATCTTACCCAATTTCACGTCACATCACCAATATCGAGGTAGAGTCATCAACTCAACGTGTACGACGGCATTCACATATGATACAGTTCCCGTCCCTCCCATCTATGCATCCTCGATGTCTATGCCCCCTCAAATCCTCCCCTCCTCCATCCAATCATCCGTCCATGATCCATCTAGTGCTTCTCAGCAGCAGCCTTTCCGGCATTTGGGTTGCGAGGATCGTTCTTGAACTCGGCGCCTGTGATTCCACCATCAGCACGGCATATCTCGGCAGTCAACTACCGCTACTCACTGTTCATCATGGCTGTCTGGGCAGAGTTGATTCCGTAGAGGATGATCAGACCTGTACGATACATCGCATCAGCATTCCATTCCATTCCATCCGCACAACACCCTGTATCTCCATCTATGATCCTCTATTCCAACCTCCAACGTGGAAAAGCATCCATCGCAGTGCATCCGGGTGTGTAGGGAGCAGAGAAGCCTTACCAGCAGCGTAGAAAGGAGCCATTGGGCGCGCTGATAAATTCTTCATTAGCACGACGGTTCATCTGCGGAGGGACGGGACTGCGATTGAACGTACCGACAGGCGCGGGGAACTTCTTTCCGAGGAGACCTGGCATTTTGGGTGTGTGAAAGGTTTGTGGTGAGAGATTGGAGTGGTGGGTTGAGGTGTGGTGATGGTATGGCTGGTGTTGAGTTGAAGCCGAGCTTGATTGTTGCAGAGCCGCACTTGAGAAGCTAGGCTGAATTGGCCGTAGCCCAAATATCATGTGATTCCTGGCTCGAAAGCCGAAAAGGTTTAGCTTGCTATCCGGCAGCCAGTCCATTACTGGACTAGCTCATTATCAAGTCAACAAGCTGCCCCTTGTCCTACAGGGCCATCCATCCACAGCATTGCCCACCCACACCACGCCAAATCCCCAAACGCTGCATCAGTGCGACAGACAGCTTCAAAGTGCGGGGTGAACAACAGAACTACCACTGTCGTCCAATAGACTTACGGCATTTGATTGACTGCTCTTCTTGGCTTCCCTCGTGCTCTCCTTCAGCTCACCTTCCTTTCCCCGCGGACTGCTCTCTCCTCGCTCTCTGCTCAATATACTCGATATTACAATCACTGGAACTTCACCGTTTGATTGAGACATCGACACTGTACCGGAATATTCCCAGACCCCGGCTCGCTACGTCAAGACGGCAAGCGTGCATCATAATCACAGACCAGACACAAAGCGTAGCGCAATCAGCCGATACAGCTTCCCTCGTCAACAGCAAGGTCAAGTACATACAATACAGCTCTCTATCTCGACCGGAGCTGAACAAACCATCACTTTGTGCCTATACACACTCGAATTCAACGAACACCCTCAATCGATCAACCACCACAATGTTTGCCCGCCGTCTCGTCAAGAGCTCCAAGCTCACCTCACCCAGTACCTTTCTCCGCCCCTTCACCAGCACGACCTCCCTCTCGCGATCACCCGCCCTCTCGGACATCAATTCCGAGGGCGCTGCTTCTTTCGACGCAAAGCAGAAACAGTTCCGCGAGAGAGTAGCAGAGTTGAGCAAGAAGAAGGAGCCAAGTCAGTTCTCTGAAGTTTACCCCCTCCCTTCATCTCATTACCGCATGGAGGTTCCCGCGGCGTTTCCTCCCACTGCTCCGCGCGTGAGCAATGCGAGACCTGTGTATTCCCCTTCTCGAAGTTGACTCTGATATTTCTTCCACATGCTTGGATACTCGTACGGATGAAGGCTCACAAGAACGTTTCGCATCTGCAGGTACTGCTCAAGATGAACATGAGAATTCTCGAAAGGGCAAGCTGAGCAGCTTGATCTATGGGACGAAGGAGGGGCGGGAGATGGATCGCGAGATTGAACATTCATTCAGTCAGGTTTTGGCGAGAGGGAAGTATGTCCATTCGATTGTCTTTCATCAGGTCAAGCCGGATAAGGTAGACGAGTATGTAGACTTGGTTGGGAACTGGTATCCCAAGATGGCGGGAATGGAGGAGAATAAGGTGCATTTGGTGGGAAGCTGGAGAACTGAGGTTGGGGATTGTGATACTTTTGGTACGTCTCCCTCTCACTACCACCAATTGACCTCCAGCTAACCCTACCAGTTCATATCTGGGAATACCAACGCTACCACGGCTACCACGACTCCCTCCACTCCATCGCCAACCACCCCGATTTTCCTGCCTTCGACAAGAAACTCAAATCCCTGATAAAATCCAAGAACACCTCCCTAATGCAAGAATTCTCCTTCTGGCCTACCACCGCCCCGCGAGCCCTCGGCGGCGTCTTTGAACTCCGCTCCTACACACTACACCCCGGTAATTTGCTGGAGTGGGAGACACACTGGCGAAGAGGGCTGAAGGCTCGACGCGAGGTGATGGAGGGCGTGGGAGCGTGGTTTGTGCAAATTGGAGAGCTGAATACCGTGCACCATCTTTGGCAGTTTGCGGATCTAGAGGAGAGGAAGGTGAGGAGGGAGCAGAGCTGGAATGTCGAGGGTTGGGGCGATACTGTGCATAAGACTGTGCCGTTGATTCAGAGCATGAAGAGCAGGATTTTGATTCCAATGCCTTGGAGTCCTGTTGCTTGATTGGTTTTTATCATTCAGCCGATGACTGTGGGGATCAAATCGGGTTCAGAGACAGTCCGGGGAGCGATGATACGGTTAGGTGGAGTTAGAGAGAGATGGGAGATGTTATGTTTTACTGTACATTTTCTGCTATGGAAGATGGAGGCAAGAATGCTGCACCACTGCTGAGCTAGATAGCCAGCCATTGATTTTCTTTTGTTACTCGATCGACTGGTGGAAGCAAATAGGCGTTTTGTCAGGATGTGCAATACCAAAGTACCTACGTTATGTTTTGGAGCTCAGCTGAGGGTGAAGGCAGAAAGGACCTTGAGAGGGTAAGAAAGAAAGAAAGAACGGATCGAACAATAAATGCAGAATACCAGATTCCGATTTCAATCTCTTTCTCAATATCATTTTTTTTCTCATGATCATTCTCTTTCTCATCCCATACGAGCGAAGCCAAGCCAAGCCTAGCTGAATTGAAATGATATGAAATTCCTCTCTTCTCATCATTCTTTGGCCTCCTTTAACTTCAATTTCGGCTTCAGCTTCTATTCCAGCTCCATTATATCGATCATCTTTATCCGAGCTTACCATTTTACCCCCCTACGTTACCACCTACAGTACCACCACCTACCACCACCTGCCACCTCACCCACTCATATCTCCAGCTCCATATCTCCAGCTCATCTATATTAAAGGAGAAATCGATATCGAAATCGAAATCGAATCGAAGCCGAGATAGATGGATGGATAGTCCGAAAGTATAAGCATACTTACATATGGGAGACTGTCGACTTTTCTGTTGTTTCTTATTTATTGTTATTGCTCTGTTGCTTTCCGTTCCTTACTGCGTTCATTCTCTTTGAAAATGATGGCGACTTTATGGAGACGACGTCCCTACCCCTAACCCCGGAGGAGTTGAGTACTGGATTCTGCTCGCTGGTCTGTAGTAGTGTAGTAGTGCCTATTTACTGTCCTGAGGTTTACGATACGCACAACTTCGCTTGCTGCTGCTGAGCGGTTCTCCTTTGTTTTGACGTGTAAACATATATTTAATATCTATTCCTGTGTAGCGAGACGTACTCTCCCTCTCACTCTCTATCACTAGACGAGTCCTGGAGTTTTTGAAGTTATCAACACTCATCACGTAGGAAATCTATAAAGTCCCCCCCATCTAGATATCACGTACGGGTTGGAAGCATTAAAGGGCCGGGGGGGGGGGGAGTTACGCTTGTCTCGGCAGCTCAAGGTACAGGAACAAGACGCCGAAGGGAACGGCCCGGCAGAGACGCCCAGAGACGGTACGGCAGAGACAGTTGAATGGAGCACAGGTTCGGCGAGTCGGAAGGAAGGAAAAGGAAGTGCACCGCGGAAGATCCGCCCGAGCTAATATAAAGTTTAATAGAAGGTGGCGCAATACGAGCAGCACTAGTCGCCGCCTCAACAGTCTGTACAGATAAGAGGCAGAGAGATGTGGGATTGCGGAAGACGCGATTGACTAGAATTATGGATAGACAGTTTTCCAGTGGGCACGGATGTACTATCAACTGAAAACGAGGATTGCCGCGACCGAATTTCAACATGTAGGTCAGAGTTCTTGGACACCCAATCTTTGCTTGTGGTAAGCTCGGCTCGCTTCCTTCCAGCCGATCTGATGTCAGAAACAAAACATACGGAGGAAGGAGGCAGTACGAAGGATCGGGATGCGAGTGGACTTTGCTTTTTGATTTGCTGTTTTGTTTTCCTTTCTTTTTTTTTTCTTTTTTTCCTACGGAGGTGATGCGGTGCCTGGGCTAACAATTGATTGTCTCGCTCCTTCTGGGCAGAACGAACGGAGCGAACGTCCTGCGTCCAACCAAGCCAAGCTTCACAATTCCCCTAATCGCGGAGGGTTTTTTTGTCAATCACAGCCTTCCCCAGTTGTCTCGGAACAACTTGACAGAACTTCCCCGTCAGCCTCGTTGAGCCATTTCTTCGGTAGTGAAACCCGAGGGAGCTCTCTCGAGCGATAAGGGACAGGATTTATGGATGTACTGTACTCTCCGCGAATCAGTATGCTGGTTCGAAAGTTCAATTTCAGCTGAACCCACGAAAAGGTTTAGCGGGCGCCGCCATGCTCAGTCCAAAGAAGCCGCATTTCCAACGGGAGGTGATCATAGTACGACTACTGTGAGTATTGTATTGGACCCCTAAGAGAAAGGCGAATGCGGGGTGCTGGAGTTAGGCTGGCTACAATGGGATAGTGGCGTGTGAAATGCAAGCCACCCAGCCGGAATGTCCCTTTCTTCACTGAACAAAAGTCCTCGAATTATGCAAACCCGGTAAATGGGCTTGAAAGCATAAGCCATAATGCGTAAGTGCATTTCCACCATTAGGGGGACCGTGTCAGTCAGTCAGTCAATCGCGATGCCGTCGATCGTTATTCATGGTTCGAGAATATACGAAGAAGAAAGAATGAGACACAAGTGTTGATCTCACTTTCTATTAATGCGTTGCAATAACATTCTTTTGAAGAAGCCGCTGCTAGCGGTGCGATAAATATCCTCGCGGTGTTTGGGCTAGGCATTCCAAAGATTTAAGGAGTGTTGATTTCCTCTTTGACAGCAAAAGTGGCCGACATTGCCGTTTCTTTGCTCAAGATGTCGGAGTTATCCTCAGCAAATGTACACCACCTCACCCTGGCGTACCGAAATCGGACAATCATCACGACGTCCATCTGTTTCTTCACGGCTACTCTTGCTCTTACCCTTCGCTTTGTCGCGCGGAAGATATCCAGGGCGGGATTATGGTATGATGACTGGTTGGCCCTTACTGGATTAGTATGTTATTGCACTTCTCAATTGTCCTTTTTTGACCACTGGCTAATACTATGTGCCCGTCAAGATTAGTGTGGGAGTGTTCATCTCTCTCATGATTGTTGGTGAGAATGGCATTGATTGATCGATTCTTGCTGCTTTCCAAAGGCTCTCTGACACTTTTTACGTTGCTAGATCTCCCAGACGATGCAACCATTCGTGGAGAAGTGATCCCAGAACGTACCCTCCTGGCAAACGCAAAGACGGTCTATGTCGCCGAGCTTTTCTACTATACCATCCAATTCAGCCTTAAGTTCTCTATCCTGGCTTTCTACTGGAGGTTGTTCCAAACTTCGAATCGCGTTCCCATCTACGCTGTTGCTTGCTTTGTAGCATCCTGGTTTGTTGCATCGGTAAGTTCCTGTCTCCACCCATCTTGCCATCGACAAGACAAGAATATCGATATTGCAAGCCTGGCAGGAAATGGATGGACAGCCGCTAACAGCATGGGGAACTGCAGTTCCTTGTTGCGGCGTTCCAATGTGTACCTGTTGCTTCTCTTTGGGACCCTGCCTTGGCTGCCACAGCGCAATGCGTAGAGCTTGCACCATTTTTCTTTGGCACCTCGATCCCCAACATCCTGGCTGATCTGTTCCTGCTTTTGCTTCCCATGCCCTACGTCTGGCAGCTCAAGATCACCACCACCCAGAAACTCTTCGTCATAGGCTTGTTCTTACTCGGTGGCTTGTAAGTAGAGCCCTGTCCCGTGGCCGAGAACAGCAATCGCCCTGCATGCAAAATGCTAACTGAGGCTCGTGGGATCAGTGTTCTCATAGCATCCGTCATACGGCTTCGCCTGCTACTCCTCCTGGACATCCGAGGTTTTCCCGCAAAGTGGGCCGTGGAGGACACCGTCCTCTGGAGCGCGGTGGAGAATTGCATGGGCGTCGTCTGTGTCTGCCTCCCTTCGCTACGGCCAATCGTCAGACTGCTCCCTTGTCCCTGTTCATCACGTCTCGGAAGGAGCCTCAAGACATCTCATCCCTCGCTCCCCACCATTGGAGGAACCGGGTTGGAGCATGTTATGAGCAAGGGGAGAAAGCAACAGTTCGACGAGTTTGAGCTGCTAGAGCGGGGCGATTCTTCTTGCTGGGTCAAGTCTGGAGGTTCTGTCGAGGGCTCACTTAAGACGATGGAGGTCCAGGCGATCGGTGTCCAGACTGAGGTCCACGTCTCCGCTACTGAGATCAACCATCCAGCAGAGGCGGTATAGGAGACGATTCATAATATCGGAGGCGTGACGCCGGAGACGAAGGGCGAACAGGCCGGCCACTGGATTGGTGACGGATACCAAGAAGTGTATTTAGTAGATATTTTCTAGAAGGTACGATCTCCCTGAATCAAGACTGGCAGAAGCAGACAGGTTGGTGGAAAGATATACAACGGAAATCAAAGCTAGTATGAGTTCGTGTCCAAATAGCAATTGATACTTCTGTGATCATCTTTATTTTGGCTCCCGTCTTTGCTTGGGACTCAGTTCTCTCCATTTCATCAATCCCGGGGTAACTTAGCGACGAGGAGAGAATAACATTCGGCATTGGAATAAAATTCGGCATTGACAACGCAAGAATATTGGAGAGAAGTTTATACTGCAACTGAAATGAAAGCAGTTTTAGCTTAAACTCCAAGTACTTACGTTTTCTTTCGTTATAGGGTCTCGCCACGCAGGGATAGTCGTTAGACGCTTGGGCTCGCTTACTCAAGTCAATAATTGCCTTGACAAGCGACAAGTAAGCTTCGTCATTTTTGTGCTTGGACATGTACTTGATCATAGTTTGACTGATTTTCGAACTTTCGAAGCCGTATCGCAAGATCTGGAAAATAGGACCTATCAAAGTGTGCTTGATATTAAGCGGCTCACTTAAGAGCCGGACGTAAAATTGAATTGATTTGGAAACTGGGTATCTGGGGAATGAGACGCCTGATTAATAGACGGGATTACCACGTCCGACTCTTACGCAGAAGACTGGTCACGATGCCCACTCGCTCTTCAACAACGAAACAAACAGGCAGAGCATATCTGGTAACTTCTCAGCTTCACTCTCAACCTCGACCTCGTGAGTTTCGCCAAGAGGTAAACACCAATCCCGACTCCAAACGCCTTCGCCCCTTTCCCACTTCATAAACCCCTACTCCTCCCCCTCCACTTCCCCATCTCCCATAACGGCCCTCAACGCCGCCCTCATCCCTCCCACCCCTCTCTCAAGCGCTCCCAACTTCGCCCCCAGACTAAGCAAACTCGGATCCGCACTACTCTCCACCACAACCTTCTCCTTCACCCTGACCTCCTCCCCCTTAAACATGTACAACCCATCCATCTCATCGTGTTCAAGGCGTCTCTGCGCGCCGATCGCGTGTGCGAAGCGAGAGCCGAGGTGCGAGGCATTGATGGCGGGTTCGAGGACGCGGAGAGTGAGGAGGAGGGATGTGGAGGAAGGCGTGAGCGTTAAGCTGAGAGAAGGGGGGAGGGGCGGCGTGAAGTGCTGGGGAGAGGTGGGGTTGTGTGCCCAGTCTAGAGTATTGGAGATACCGGTTGCTGAGGATGTTCCAATGGGTGTGTTGACGCCGGTATTACTTTGGCTATGTGGAGGAGTGCTGGTGGGAATCACGGTCCCATGTTCTGGATCCGGGGCTTCGGGAACGGTAGGTCGTGTTATTGCTAAGGCTTCGCGGATTATGGAGTGTAGGAGGAGAAGTTGGGAGGATATGAAGGGGGCGGAGTGGCGGTCGCCGGTCCAGCGTGTGATGTCTATGCAATCGAGGGATTGATTGAGGAGGGTGCGGAGATGCGAGAGTGTTGGGAGGGGAAGGGGGTTGGTGGGTTGGAGTGTGAGGTCGATGTGTGGGAGAGTTTTGAGGCGGAGGTGGAGGGTCTGCTCGTGACAGTATTAGCTATATGTCTACTATTGCCAAAGTTGTGATTGATATCAAAAGCAATTGAAGCATCGTCAATCTCCTCCGTACAATGAGAGCATAGGAAGTAAATGGTCGCGTACCCCCCTCACAACAGCATCCCCAACCCTCGTAACGTGCCCCTTCACATTCTCACTTCTGGGACTACTCATAACAAGTGTAGAACCGGGCTCAATTGGCGCAAGCAACGCATAACAATCTTCTAGACCAGACTTGAGAGAGACTAGGGTTTCTTGGAGGGAGTCGAGGAGCCAGGAGAGTTCGCGGGCCTGGTTGTATGACAATTGTCAGTTAAGCTTCAGGAGCTTGGAAAGGAAGGCTGGGGAGAGCGCACAATCGAGGCATCTTCTTCTCTTTTTAAGTCTTCCGGTGGAAGAGAGGGCCACACTGCTGTTGACATCGTGTTGGCTTGGATTGAATTGGAGTGAAGTGTAAAGTCAAACTGTGGTGGGATGAAGCTCATGATAGCTTGAATTCTGCCGCCTCTCACCGCTGGGAATGTCCCAAAAAGTCTCGAAGCTTCAAACTGCACAATTGAAGAGCACTTCACCAGTTCGAACGCACGATTCATTCTCCAATCTCACAAATACATCTACTTCTACCCTCACACAAAAAAACAAGCCAAAATGGCCAAAGAACCTCCACCACCATCCACAGCTCCAACATCAAGCACCTCTACCAAGAAACCTCATACAAAACTACCCCTCCTCACAAAAAGTACATCTCCAACCCTCTAACTCTTCTAAACTCTACCAAAGCCCCCCACCACATGACCATACTAACAACATACCAACCCACAGACCAAAAAATCTCCAAACGCCCCCTCCTCCACGCCCCCATCTCCTCACCCCTCACATCCGCCTCCACGCCCAAAATCATCTACGTGTCCGCCTCCTCGCCCTTCATCAGCATCATCAAACGCGTGCGCACCTACCTCGACGCGATCGAGTCGCGGTCAGCCGGGAAACTGAGCTTGGAAGGCGGAGATGGGAAGCTCCTAAAGGGGATTGAGAGGGGTGTGGGTGGTGGGGGGGAGGGCAAGAGGGATGAGGAGGTGGTGGTGAAGGGGACGGGGAAGGCGATTGAGAAGGTGGTGAGGGTGGCGGCTTGGTGGCAGGGGAGGAGGGAGGAGGTGAGGGTTGTGGTTAGGACGGGGAGTGTGGGGGCGGTGGATGATGTTGTTGTGAGGGGGGAGGGAGAGGGAGAGGGGATGGTGGAGGAGAGTAGGGTGAGGAGGGTTAGTTGTTTGGAGGTTGGGATTAGGTTGAGGTGAGATGGGGAGGGAGAGGGAAGGTTTGATGGAATAAGTGTGGGATATATCTGTTGGGATGTGTGGGAGAGTCACTGGCTTCGCTGGCTATGGATAGGGAAGAAGCGCGTCCAGGACGACTGAAGATAGTAGAGCGCAGAACACGCCGGCTGTCGGAGAAAGAGATACCAAGTGGCCCAGGACGGGAGATATCTGGGGATGATGGACTAAGCAAAAGCTACATACCCATTGTAAGAAGACTATCCTTGAGAAGCAGAAGAAGCATGAAGGACCACAGCAGCAGACGAGGATCAATGGAACAGCAGGGTCAGGTCCGTCTCGATAAAAACAAGAAGGGAATACTGCTCCATTGCGCTGTGTTGCCATATTGGCTTGAGACACATCTGCAAGCAGAGAAGCAGAAGTAGAGCGCTGGAATCAGACATGAATTTATCATGCCTTCACAGCATCCAGCAGAGATGCATAATCAACAATCGAAATGTTCCTCAAACGCCTTTTTACATATATGGTGCACTGTCTGCTTTGGGTAGAAGGAAGAGGCAAAGCAAGTGTTAAGTATACAGCACAGCACAACACAGCGGCTCGATCGTTGTTCCTTTGACTGGGCGGGGTGAGGCTGATATGAGGTTCCTTGAATTTATGGAGATGCGAAGGCAGTTTGAGAGTCACGTACCTGAGACAGTACTTCCGAATGTCGTTACAGGATTCTACAAAGCTCAAGAGGAAGGGCCAGTCTCTGATCTACCGGAGAAGAGCATATCACAGTACATGAAGCTGATTCAATAGTCATTGATTGTACTTAAGGTACTTCATCTTGTCTGATGAAACAGCGCTCGCTCGAGCAATCCTGCCTCCTTTCTATCACAGAGCTCATGGAAGTTGAAAAAGGTAAAGTACAAATCTCCGTCAGTGTAGCGCGCGTGCCCCAGTCTGAACCACTTCCAAGCCATTCAGTTCAACTCTCATGTCACTTGTCCATCAAACCTTTCCTGCTGGTCGAAGGCCGTACTTAGTTGGCAAGATATCAGGGCAATACTTCTTGATGTGACCGGCCTTGTGGCAAATGTCGCACGTTTGAGGCTTTCGGCTTCGGCGATAACTTCGAAGGAGTTCGGGATGCAACCCAAAGCAGCCGTCAACCCGATGTCCGTCTTTACCACAATGATCACAACGGTCCTCTTCTTCTTCCTCCGGGTACGTAATGCGACAGTACTCTTCGGGGTGGCCAGATTTGTTGCAGGTGGTACAGAACTTGGTTGTCTTCTCCCATGGCTTGACGTTGCTTGGTGAACGATGATCGAGGTGTAAGTACTTGAGACCCGTCTCCTCCTCTATGTCAACTTTCTTACAATCTCTGTCGACATGGCCAAGCTCTTGGCATGTGAAGCAACGTGGAACATAGGTGCCATGGACCTTGGATGCGATAATTGCGGCTGACTCCTTCTCCTCGACCCTAGCGATTGCTTGCTTAACTTGCTGCGCCTCTCTTTCTTCTTCCGCCACAGTCTTCCAAAACTTCTTGACGAAGTATTCACTCCTCAGCTTCCATGCTTCTGGCATAGGCGTATTGGTGTAGAGACATCTGGTTGTATCGCCCTGAGTCCAGTCTTGAAGCTCAACGCTCACCATCTTCACTTCAGTGGAGAGCTCGTTCATATCCATTCTGAGCATATTGTCCATGCAAGCTTCCAGATTGATCTCGTCATGAATCTCTACAATCTTGGCATATTGTTCTTGGATGACTGCAATATCTGTCAGCTCAACGCAGTGAATGGAACAGAACCCAACATACCAGCATCGATGCTCTCGATCTGAGAGATTGCTTTTCCTTCGCCATCATCGGAATCATACTCCCAATCTCCAAACTGATCGTCTGGTGGAACCATGCCTCCTTGCTGGACAATATGGACCTTAGCCGCGACCTTGGCCCTCTCCATATCTTTGATGGTCTCCTCAGCATCCAAAGTCGCGCTCCTCAAGCTGTCAATACGTAGGCGAACTTGCATTCTAAAGTAGTTGAGCTCGTCGAGAAGTTCGCTTGTTCGCATCATTGCATCCGCCATTGCGTCTGAAGTCTTGGTGGAGAGGTGCTGATGGTATTAGCAAGAGTCTGAGAAGGATTGTCCACGAACATACCTCTGTCTTCAGAAGCTCAACTCGCTCATCTTGTATGTCTGCAATTTTCCAGGTCAACGCGCTAACTTCCAGCCACCGTGGAAAGAGAAGCTTCGACAATCGCTCCATCTTTTCGAGAAGCTCGGGAGAGACTCCATTGTCATCTCCGTTGTTGGCTGGGGGCATCTTGAAGGTTGCTGCTGTTGAGTCAACAACAAAGGCTACAAGCAATGAGAACAGTCAGCCTGAGATCAGACGAGAGGGACCAATCATTGATAGGCGTCTCAAGCTTGGACAAAGGTGATGGTGACAGATTGCAGTGAAGGAGTCCGACCGGGCCCAGCGTCAACAACGACAAAACCAAGGATTGACAGCAACAACAAGAACAACAACAACAGCGACGTGATGAGCGAAGATGGGACGACAACTAACCTTCCGATAAAATTTAAAGGGCCCTCGCTGGGCAGATCGTGGAACGGAGATATCTGAACTCCTCAAGAGTGTGTTGAAGAAAGAAGGAGAAGATCGTGAGACGGCGGGAGGACGAGTATTTGTGGTGGTGGTGGTCCTTCCTCGCTAAGCATTAGCGCAGCTGCGAAATCGCTTCGCGTCAACTTGCCGCCGATGCTCTCCGATCAGGCAGGAAGGGGAAGCTGTTCAGATTGATTGAGCGGCCCCAATCGGGAAATTAGAACACAAATTCGGAAGTCGCGAGAGGGGAGAGGCCAAATGATGGGATCTAGCGAATCACGCGTGAGTTGAAGGGGAGAAGGTTGGTTTATCTGTTTCCTTTGCAACCTCAACTTAATCCGTTGTTCTTGCCAACCACTCTTCACAATCTACGCGTCTAATGGGGTTTTGATATTCTGAGAGACTCTGGTGACGTTCTATCTTCTAGTCTGTTAGACTTCTGCAATCTTGGTCGCATGTGCCAAGGCTCTCCCCATCGGAGTTCCAGTGGAGTATGTTGCACTTTGGGAGCAGCCGTACGAAGGGATCCACTCGTATCTGGCTCTGGAAAGACTTGCGTCTATTCATTGTCAATACATAGGTGCAAGAAAATCATCCACTCTTGCTTCTTCTCCCTCGTCGAACCTTCCGACCACACACAGCATATGTCTGAACCCGATGCTCACCATCTCGAGGTCCGGAGACTTCCATGGGCAACAACTGCTTCGCCAGCAGCTTCATCGCGCCTTGCGTCTCCTCGCCACTTGACGTTTCTGACTCTCCATTTTCAAAGTCCTCGCAAGCCGTGTGCCTCCCAACGCTCGTTGATCTTTTGAAGTCTCTCCGCCTCTCACGTTCGCCTTCTTTCTCTCGCATTTGACAGCTGCAGCAGAACATCTTTTTGCATTAGGCGTCTGTTGTTTAGCAACGTTCGTAGTCCGAGCAGTGATTTTATATGTAAGCTCGCTTGCAATGTTTTCTTTCTTTCACAGCTCTGAAAAGTGGGGGTTGTTAGCCTCCCGCCAAGAACCCCGGATTTACCCCGCATGAGATAATTCCACGCTGCGCCGCATCTCCCTTTGTTAGCGTCCCCACCATCCAGTTTACGAATTTTTTTTGGATTCGGATCATGCATGTAAGGACGAATCGAAATTCGAAGAATGTAGCAGCCGATACCAGAAAAGAATAGAACAGAGATGGAATTTGACCTCGATGCTTTCACCGCTGATGTCGATGCTGCCTTGGGGTACGAATCGCCGTATCCGGGTAGCGGGAACAGAAGAGTGGAGAGAGACGATGTTCATAGGGATGTGCTCGACTCAAATTTTACTGGGAGGGATAGCATCTTAATATCTGAGGACGGCTTTAGATCCGGATACGAGGATGTATATGACCAGGGGAGTGGAGAGCGGAACAGGTTCAAGAGGCGGAGGATGGAGAGAAGCGAATCATTTCGGAGGGAAGAAGACGAAGAGAGAGATGATGAAGATGAGAGTGAGATTGACGAAGAAGACAACATAGCCCTTCTTTTACATCCTGGTATTGTACCATTCCGCTCAATATTTAACTCCAACTTCTTACTGACCCACTTCCGAACAGATATAAACATGAGTACCGCGCTCTCCACTTCCATCCCACGCCATCAACACCCTCGTCCAATATTCCAACCTTCCGCCTTAATGTCTACTGAACCTCTCTCGACCGTCCCCAATTTCTACGCCTACATCGTGCAAGCTACACTACTGCCCATTCGGAAAGTGCAGACTGAACTCGTGACTCTCTACTTCCAGCACGTGCATCCTATGTTTCCAATTGTGGATGAGTACAAGATCACCGAGGCGCACAGAAAGTACAGAGGACGAGAGGAGTGTATGGATGCTGGCGAATTCGCGGTGTATCAGGGAGTGTTGTGCGCGGGTTTTGCTGTGAGTGGTCCTTAGTTTCGCTTCTTTTTGACAACTAAAAGCGGGAAATACCAATTCTTGCTCTGAATCGGAGAGTTGTCTGATTTGAAATCGAAATAGCATCTCAGTGAAGCTCAAGTCCGTCTCACGCCATACCGGTCCGTGCTCGAAGGTCAAGAAGCACAAGTTGATCAATTGAAGGTAAGCCGACCATTCCTCATCGCATCTCCGTCCCTCTTTCTGGTTCGCACTATTTTGCTAATCACACTCAAAGGCTAGATACTGGTCCCAACTCACAACCGACCAAGTAGTCCTCACTCAAATCTGTCTCATTCTCAGTCTCTGGAGTCCAGGCTGGATTGGCATCCAGAACAACAGTTACTGGCTCGACATGGCATTCAAGCACGCTACCTCCGAGCGGCTTTGGGAAAGCAGATCGGACGATCCTAACAATACAGAAGACCGGAATAATCGTAACAGGCTTCTCTGGTGGTGCTGTCTCATCCGCGACCGCGTACTTGCCCTCGGCATGCGTCGTCCTCACCGTCTCCACAAAGCTCCCTCCCTCACATACGACCACTTAATCACCTGCTCAGACTTCGGTCTCGAAGCGCAGTACCCCTCATACCTCGACATCGAATCCAAACAGCTTTCCATGCTCTCCTTCATTTGGTTCTGCAAGCTAAGTAAGATTATGGCGCGAATTGCGGTGGTGAAGGGGAGGATGAGGTTTGAGCGGGACTGGGATGGGAATAGTGGGGCAGACCAGGATGAGGCGAGGGTTGAGAAGGGGTTGAAGGAGATGGATGGGTTTGAGAGGGAGTTGAGAGGGTGGTTGGAGGGTTTTGAGGGGGTTGTGGAGGAGAGGTTGGGGTTGAGTAGGGAGGTTGGGGGTGGTGTAGACGGAGGCGTTCCGGTTGCGGTTTCGACATTGAGGATTATGGTGCAGTAAGTTACCAGTTACTTCTTCTTTCGATCCTACTCGAAATATAGATATTTGAAGTTGCAACTAATATACAAGACTTTGCTGACAATCACAGCTCTCTCCGCGCCGGCCTCTATCAACCCTACCTCCACCTCCCACCAACACATCCCACTCTACAAAAAGCTTCCATCGACCCCTTACAGCGCATGAAAGACGGCGCGAGAAAAGTAGCCGTCACATGTCGCGACGTAATGGGAAGCAAGAAATGCGATGCGATTCCGACATGGCTGTTCGTCACCTGTTCCATTACCCCTCTCCTCACACTGCCATTTCTCCGTCGGACTGTCCTTAGATAGTTTACTAACTTTTTGCAGCGTATCATGGGTAACCCTCCCCGTAGCAGTCTACCACGTCCACCAACTCATCCGGCAAAACTCCACCCCGGACCAAGTCCTCATGCCCTTCCTCGCACAGCTCGTGCGGCGGACATCTGGTGCGCTGATGTTATTACGTACTGTTAGGGCTGCGACGAGGGATTTCTTAGAGAAGATTACAGAAGAGGGCGAGGATGAGGTTGAGGGGAGAAAAGTTGGGGAGAAGGAGAATGAAGGGGGGAAGATGAAAGGGGCAGGTGAAATGAGGTTGAGGTTTGTGTATGAGGGGTTTGAAGGGAATGAGAGGGATGAGGACAGTAGGGGTGCGGAAGCGAGGCTTTTGGCGTGTGTGGCGAGGGTGGTGGATGAGGCGCTGGAGTTGAATGGGAGTAGTAGGGAGATGTAGGATAAGAGAATGAGGGATCAATATGTCATACTGATGGAATTAGCCCCGACAAGTTCCGTTCAGTACTGTCAATCTCAATTCCTGGAGCCTAAGATTGAAATATATACCCGAGGCAAACATACCGCAGCTCAAGCATACAATGCCTGCTGCCACCACCCACACCTATCCAACGGCAAATCATCCGTCCTCATCCTCGCACTCTCCAACCCCAAATCCATCACCACCCCCTCCCCCGCCGCCGTCCTCTCTCCATAACTTTCAAACTCCGGAAGCCCATCCCCATTCGGATCTCCTTCTCGAACGAAATTCGTGAAGTAGCCTTGCATGATCAGTGCGAGCGTGTCGTTCTTGACGGAGGGTGTGGGACCCTCGTAGAATGTGTAGTAGATGTCGTCGCCGTGGAGGGCGGGCGGGACGCTGAAGAGGTAAGAATAGGTGTTTGGCTTGCCGTTGCTGTAGCGATTATCCAAACCAAAAGCCCTCGAAAGGTACAGCGCATTACACTCGAATATCGCCTCGGAAACAATCAACGCACCCCTCGCAATCTCATTCGTATACCCGTACGTCCCATCCAGGACATCTGGGTAGAGGGTGTTGAGGATGTAGGAGGTTACGTTGTTTGCGTCGGCGTTGGGGAAGGAGACGGAGATGATGTTTTGGGTGAAGGTGGAGGGAGTGAGGATGAAGGGGGAGGTGAAGTAGAGGCCTTCGTCGGCGTTGTGGCCGATTAGGAGGCGGAGGGATTGGTCGTATTGGTTGGTGAGGAGGAGTTTGCCGGGGAGGGAGGGGGAGAAGGTGCCGTCTACCGCGGGGTCTGGGGGATGGGGTTTGTGAGTACGAAGGATGTGGAAAATGGAAATGTTATGGACCGTACGAGAAGTCAACTCACTGAATGTGAAATCGCCATAGGGACTCTCCCCCACCAGCTTCGCATTGACAAATTGCAACTTCTCGGTAGACAAGTCCCTCGCCTGATCCAAAGTCTGTACTCCCGCTACTTTCAAGAACTTCGCATATATAGCCTCCTGTCTCGCCATCCCTGGCACAGGGAGGAAAGCTCCACTCTGGATGATAGCTTGCTGGAAGGGAGCTTTGCCTTTCTTGCCTTGACCGCCATAAGCGGTGATCTGATGGATGATACTTCCGCCTCCAGCAGATTCGCCCATGACTATCACGTGATGCGGATCGCCGCCGAATTTCGATATGTGTTTCTGGACCCATTGGAGTGCGAATCTTTGGTCTAACAGGCCGACGTTGGGCGTCCCGTGCTGGTCTGTGAAGGTCTTGCCGGAGAGGAAACCCTGTGGTTGTAGTTAGCGAATGAGGGGAGAGGGGAGAGGGGAGGAGGATGGAAGGATGTAATCTTACGAAGAGGCCGAGGCGGTAGTTGATGGCTACGTAGATTATGCCTTCTTTGTTGTTGCGACGACTTGCGTTGATCAATCCCACACCACTTCCGTATCGTGTCTTCCATCCCAGAGTGTATCCTCCACCATGGATCCAGACGACGCTTGATACTAAGTCAGGATCGTGCTCAAATTGATTGGGAGAACTCTTACACGGGAGCACCTTTCTCTCTCATATCATCATCGAACACTTCTTTGGGCACTAAGACATCCAGAAAGAGACAGTCTTCATTAGTTCCAGCCAGGGCAGGTGGCGCCGTGGTGATATTCGGGATCGTGTACCCAGCCGTGATATTGATGGAACCAATGCCCTCAGTCAGCCATTTGTTGGCCACGGAACTCCATGCGGGACCAGCATTAGGACAGATCGCAAAGTTTAACCCGTTGTTGAAGACTTTGTGACGTGTTGATGGAGAGACTGGAGGTGCGAATCGCAATTTTCCCACAGGCGGTGCCGCGTACCTGATGTTGGAGAAGTTGTAGAATTGGCCGGTTGCCTTTTATGAATTAGTTGATGTGCGTGTATATATGAGATGTGGGCTTACATTGAAATGTCCTTGATGAATCTCGTATCCCAGATCGATTTGAAGCTTGTCTGGTGATGAAGATGGGTGATTCCCAAGTACAGCGACGATGACAACTGCTACGACAGTCAAGAGCTGCCGCCAATTGGGAAGCATTGTCATATCGATTTCCTTAGTTCCGATCTGTGAGACCCTGATAGGACTTTAGATGTGAAAAATCGAGGGTTGTTGAGTAGACAAGAAGGTGAAGGCCACTGAGATGAGGAGCTCACCTTATCAAGAGCAACACCAGAGCCAGATTAAGCTTATATCTTCAACCAGTTCCGGCAATGCCATCCTTGAGGGGATCGGCTCGTTCAACTCATCCATCGTCACAATAAGCTCGCGAGGCGATCATCTTCATCCATGTTGCATTTTACGCATAAAGTACTGCGGGGATACCCCGCGATATCTTTGTCGCAACATTCGTCATTCAAACGAGTCATGGCTTGGTCAGCTAGCTTGCTGATTTCCATAAGTGGAAGGTCGGACATATGTTGCGCCGCCATTGTCGTGACTGGGGAAACCGAGTACCGCATCTCATCGAATGAAGAAATGTAATACCTAGCCGTGGTAAAGAAAATTGATTGAAAGTGGTGGAGATGTCGTCGATGGGTACGGCACATGACTTCCCAATTGGGACGAAGCCGAGGGCTTTCGGGCTGCCGGGCTGCTCGGTTCCTGCCCCTGGAGTGCTTAGCGAACATCCATCCATATGCAGCCAAGCCAACGCTTGCCCTTGCTTACACTCGGTACACACCTTCACGTCAACCAATCATTTGACTATGAACAGAGGTTATTAGCACATCTTTTGTTGGGAGTGTAACATTCAGAGGGAATTCCGGATATGGAAGATTGATCAGTTGGCGTGTTCGGTTGATCATACCCAGATAGCGGGGTTTCTGGGGCCGAGAGAGCACTGGAGCTCTTTCCCCACAGAGGGATATATATAACCTTCGTCGTTTTCCCCAGGGTGATCATCAGATCATTATCTCGTCCCACCTTCACAGCTTCCTTTTAACTCTTTGACGCCTTCTCTATTATTGGCACGCGTCCAGTCTCGACTCAAACATGGCGGATAAGTACTCAGACGTTGAGAAGCCAGAGCTCGATGAGCGAGAGCTTGATGCTTCAGAACAAGCAGGCTACGCACTCGCTCAAGATCCTCGCATCGCGCTTTCACCCTGAAAGAACAGCGATCCATAGTTTGGAAGATTGATCGCCGGCTTGTGCTCACTCTTGGCTTTCTGTACATGATCAGCTTGGTCGACAGGACGAATCTTGGTGCTGCTTCTGTTGCTGGGTTCGTTGACTTCCGTTTTGCACATAGGACTCTGAGATTGATTCGCTTTTAGAATGCAGAAAGAGCTGGATATGAATGCAATAAACAATGCTTATACTATCGTTTCGGTCGTCTTCTTCTTACCGTATGCCATCTTTCAACCTCCGGCAACGGTATTAATCAGGAACATTGGGCCTCGGATATTCCTCGCATCCATCGTCTTCTTCTGGGGCGCTGTTATGATTGTGAGTTCTCTTCCATTCTAGAGATATTACTTCGCTGACGCCGTCGTCAGGGCTTCGGCTTTGTCAAGACCTGGGAAGTCATGGCAGTTCTTCGCGTCCTCCTTGGCGTACTTGAGGCTGGTTTCTATCCCGGCTGTGTCTACCTCCTCAGTACTTGGTATCCTCGATACGATCTGCAAAAGCGAAATGCAGTCTTCTACTTGATCGGGAGTATGGCATCTGCTTTCGGAGGCATCTTGGCATATGGTCTCATGCAGCTCAACGGCCGTTCCGGTTTGTCTGGTTGGAGGTGGATCTTTATCGTATGTTCTACTCCTTTCGTTCACTGTCATGTGGAATCTTCTTCTAAATGTTTCTGATGAGAGTAGATCGAAGGAATCATCACTTGCTTCTTCGGTGTCCTCTCCTACATCGTGATCGTGGATTTCCCGGAACTCTCTCCGAAGTCTTGGCACTTCCTCAACAAGAAAGAAGCTGATTTTATCGTCGCCCGAATCGAACATGATCGAAACGATATCGAAGCAGAGCCCTTCGTTCTCAGTGCATACCTGCGATGCGCTATGGACAGCAAAGTCTGGGGCTTTTCCTTGCTATACATGTTCACCACAACGAACTCGTATGCAATTGCATATTTCTTGCCTATTATTCTGAGAGATGGAATGGGCTTTGATGTAGCAAAGGCTCAGTGTCTGGTCGCACCACCATACGTATTGGCTGCAATGGTGATGTTTATTCAAGCCTACTATGGCGACAAGTGGCATTTACGTGGTCCAATCATTGCCGGAAATGCTTTGCTGGGTATGAAATCACATCCGGATTGTCCGACCTGACGTAACTGACGTTCTCTTCAGGGATTCTTGGCCTGGGATTGTTAGGCTACGCTCATAATAATGGTGTTCGCTACTTCGGTGTATTCCTTGCCACCACATCCGCCAATGCCAACTGCCCTGCCCTCTTAACCTACCAGGCCAACAACATTCGTGGTCAATGGAAACGTGCACTCACCTCTGCGACGCTCATTGGTGGTGGTGCTATCGGCGGCATTATTGGGACAACTGTTTTTAGAGCAAAAGACGCACCAAACTACCACCCTGGGATTTTGGCTTGCTTGATTGCGAATGCATTGACTGTTGTCCTTGTTGGCTTGCTCACTTTGAAGTTCTGGAGGGCGAATAAAAGGGTTGATGCGGGAGGCAAGAAGATTGAAGGCTTGGCGGGGTTCAAGTATACTTACTAGGGATGTCGAATGGAATGGATGGGGGAGAGCAAAATTGCCTCTGGTCCAGGTGTCAGGCCAGCCGCAGCCACAGTGTCAATAATGGCTCGGCTAAGCAGGGATGTTGACAACAACAATCCAAAAAAAATCAAAGTCTTTTACAGTCACATAACTTTACATTTCTTAAATCCTAGGCTGAATCGGCAAAAGACACGTTCCATCATTCGAATCAGTTTTGTCGATGTCGAGCTGACGGTGATGTCGTATTCACCCGAGAGTCTTCCTTGTTTGCTGTTGGTGGTGCCAGACGATTCGGTGAAAGTCACCTTCAGAATTTTCGGGTTGCATCGCGAACGTAATCTGGTAAAGGTCTCCAAGAACTTCTACAATAGTTTCCATCATCGACATCACCAACCTCCGAACATCATTCTCAAGAACCGCCTCACACTCCAATCTCGAACACCAACTGATGCCAGCACAGATTTCCAAAAAGCAGCTTTCTGCAGAAAATCATGTCAGACTTGTAAGTCTTCTATGTTCGATCTGGAGGTTTCTCCGCCGTCTCCTGATAAGAGCATAGGAATCAAGTAAACCAGACGTCTTCCCCTACGCGTCCAGCCACCGCCTTATCTTCGTCTTCGAAAGACCCGCCTTTGGGACAAATTTCTTCCCATACACAACACTCCAGTAGCGCTCCACATCAGCAAAGCAACACCAACGACGCGCAAATGACCACTCAAACCAATATTGCTGCGAGCAATGGTAATGGCATTGCCACGGTCTCGAATACCGTTCAACCTCCTGTCGCGTCAACGATCACAACGCCCCCAAGAGCATCAAATCAGCCAACGCCTCCTGCGTACAGGAGTCCTTACTCTCAAAGCGCGCCATTCCCAGCACTTCACGGGCAAATGAAGGCACCTACCCCAATACACCCACCGAGCTATCCTCACTTCTACACGCACCCTCGATCTGCGACTGCGACAACAACTCTGGCGACTTCTGATCCCGCTGCACAAGGACGTACAGGGAGCACTCCTGGCTACGTTGCCTACGCCCAAGATTTGCGACAGGCCGCCTCTAACGTCCGCAATGGCCGC
The DNA here is from genome assembly GCA_020747065.1 of Cadophora sp. MPI-SDFR-AT-0126. Taxonomy (NCBI): domain Eukaryota; kingdom Fungi; phylum Ascomycota; class Leotiomycetes; order Helotiales; family Ploettnerulaceae; genus Cadophora; species Cadophora sp. MPI-SDFR-AT-0126. The sequence goes on along the minus strand of JAGMVK010000020.1, from coordinate 1,031,997 downwards.
CTCTCTCCAGTCTCGCACGTTCATAACGCGCTCAGCATCGTCTCAGACACCGGCTATACGCCCACATCGATGCAACGGCTCGCAGGTGTCATGGCCGGTAATCCCATGATCAACAGCGTGAAGGTCATTCAACGTCTCGCAGATGGCTACGAAGAAGTCTGCGTCAAGCTCGACGAGCGCGACGCCACGATCCGCCATCTTCATGCCTCCCAAGCCCAATTGCAGGCAGAGAAGACACGGATGCAAGCAGAACAGGCTCGGAAGATCCACCTCGCTGTCGAAGACGCTTTGCGACTCTCGAGACCTCCGCCTAGGCCGACAGAGCAGCAGGCAGCGGATCTGAGGGACCGGGATGAGAAGATCAAGGCGCTGGAGGCCTTTGTGGAAGACCAGGCGAAGAAAATTGTGGAGCTCGAGGAGGCGAGGGATCATGCTCAGGATATGCAACTTGATTTGAAGAAGAAGTACGAGGAGGAGTTGGCTGCCGCGAAAGATCGATCCGAGAAACTTGCAGAGGAGTTGAGTGCTGTTCAAAATCGAGCTCAACAGCGTCGAGATTTTATTGCAAGTCAAGAAAGCAGTCATGGCAGCGAGTATGGTCACCATCAAGACGATACCTCCGGTCAAGATCAAAACCAGATCTCTGATCAAAATCAGGCTTTCAGTCACCCACAAGCCATTGGACAACTTTCAGAGTTTGACTTCGAGGACCTGTTCACCCAGCCAAGTCCCGGCTTACAGCAGAATAACGGAAACCAGCAAAATTTGAATATGACGCAGCACAATCAGCAGAGGTTCGATGACCCATTTGATTTCGTTCAGCAGCCACCTATGCCAGATTTCTTACAGGAATTGCTTCGTTCTCAAGGCAAGGAGCTCGGGCAACTAGGAGGCACACAAGCTATTGACGATCCCTTCGGCATGGACGGACAACAGGGCAACCTATTCCAACAAGATATGTCTCCTCGTCGCGGGAGAACTATTGACCAGAGCTTTGCTCCTCAGAACATGAATCCTCACCAGAGCCCACCGGGATTCAAGAATATGCAAAGCCAGCAAACGGGCCAAAATCAACGTAGCTCATTGATGCCAGGTAGACAGCAGAGAATGCCCGGTCAGATTCAGCAGAGTCCTCGGAGATTCCAGAACATGCCAGGCCAAGGTCAACAGAATAGTACATCGACGCCAAAACGGCAGCGGATAATGGCAGGTCAGCAAAGTCCATCACGAGGCCGGAATAATCAAATGCAAGGACAGGGTCAGGGTCAACGTGACACTCCATCTCCCAATGTTCAACAGTCTCCGCAACCAAAGGGAAAGAGAGCTCGTCCAACAAAGAAAGGTCAGCAGGCTTCTGCTAAGCAGAATACGAGTGGCCAAGCTACTCAGAGACCTACGCCAGCAAAGCGAAACAAGCAAAACAACTCTCAAGCCACCATTCAAGCCAACATAGCCCGTCGCACCACTCAAAGCCGTGCTCCCAAAAAGCCACAAGCCCAAGCCCCATCACAACAATCCATCTCCAACCAGCAAAACAGCTACCACCACCGAACCAACCCTCAAAACCAAAATCAGACCTACATTCAATCCCAAGTCGAAACTCAACAATACGTCCCTCCACAAACTCGGAAGCGCAATGCCTCTAGCCTAGACGATCAGCAGGAGGGAGAGACACCACAATCTGAGACGAACGTGAAGATCACGCTCGATGAGCTGAGTCGGAGTGTGAGGCGGAGGTTTGGGAGGGGGGAGGTCGGGCTTAATGGGGGGTTTAAGAGGAGTTTTTAGGGGGCGGGGGTTGAAGGGGGGGAAGTGTTAAGGTGAGGCTTTGAGAGGGAAGTGAGGTATTGTCATGTTATGTAATGGTTTGCGGTGATTTTAGTGGTGGATGGATACGTACCTGAAATTGCGGAAGCGATGATTTGAGGATAGTGTGTAGAATGGATGGAGTATATGGAGGGATGATCATGGTGGGATGGGAGATGCATGGAGTCAGTGGCCTGGGTAGACAAATGGAATTGATTTGTTAAATCTTATCCCTTTCCTCTAACTGCATCGTAGTCACCAGACAATTGAATTACTCGTTCGGTGTATCTGTGATTATTTGCCTCCTTTGATCATACCGCAGCTGAACGCCTCACCCACACGCGGTCTTATCTGGGAAGTTTGATTTCTACAAGCTGAAGCACAACACGAATAACCGAAAGAAGTGGTGGCAAATTTCTCATACTTCTTGTCCGATTTTTTTTCTGGCCATTGTTTACTTTATTCTTGTGGCGGTCTAGCTCTCTTAGTCTGGCAGATTCTTGTGACAAAACTTCAATAATATTTCATTGTCACTAATCTGGATGGGAGGCTGATTGAGATATATTCCCGGCGATGACTCAATGTTGAGCTCCATTCTTTCACGATAGATCTAATTGATCTAGTCGTCTTCATCGAGTCTAGGTTCCATCGGACCAAAACCGGCCTCGGCCTCGAAATAGCATATATATAGACACTATTTGCTCAAGGCCTATCAGAAACCATCAATTGAGCAGTTATGATAACCACGACAATACCCCAGCACGATAACCAACACCGAACACCAGAATATCGTCCCAAAGGTTCCATGATAATAACAACAATCCCGACGCCCACGGCTCTGAAGACCAGATGCCTAGCAGTCAGACCAGAACGATAACCGTCTCCAGGGAATCCCCGTCAGACGACGATGGCAACTATGAACCGAGCAACGAAGATAATCACGATGATAACTTAGATGACACCCAGGAGATCATGACAGCTTTTGGAGATGCAACTGATATTAGCAACCCCATAGACTATGTTGAAGCTAAACACCCCCTTCGACCAGCTCGGAAGTCCCTCATCCCAGACCACCCACGAACGTTATGTCGAATTCGGAACCATTCCGAGTTCTGGTGGGAGGTTCTCCTGGCAATGCAAAAGCGAGCAAAGATAATCCAAAGTCGGAACACGGATCAGGCGTTTTGATACGAGATTATCCAGTTAGGAGACCCAGTACAGATCTGCGGCGAGAATAAATCACCACAATCGCGTAGAAGGGTGCCGCAGAGGCCAATGTAGTGCACCTGAATCGAAAATAGAAAAGATGAAGAGGGAGCATGAGCAGGACAAGGCAGTGATCGCACCTGAGCTCGAGACATCAAGCTGCTGAATCTAACTTCCCACAAAGAATTGACGACTGCACACCACAGGAAACGGCAGAGATACCTGGGGTTGAGACAACTCGAAGAACGACAACACGGTACACGAAGTTGAATCTAAATGGTCACATTCACAATACTTACTAGGTCTGCGACCGCATAAGCATTGATATTCTAGGAATGAAGCTTTCTAATGATTGCAAGACCTTGATTTAGACCAAGGCAGAGGTTGATGATTGCTCCCGTGTTCAAAATCATCATTGAAATACACTCAGTAGTGTCCTTCCCTTCTTCTCGCTCCTTGTTCCGAATAGAATTTCCGTTGATAGCATGATAAATTTCCCACCCAAATGTTGCAACAATTGCGCCGTTATTCGCTCCTCTCAGGGTTACCTCCGAGTCTGGCACTGTCAAAGTCGTTCCATTGTATAACGAGATATGTGTCCCTTGCTGCACCGACGTCATCTTGGCATCGAACAATGCCATTGCAAGCTTCTCAATTCCCCAGTCGTAAATGTCTAGACTTAGGACCAGATCTGCAGGTCTTGATGTAGACGAAGTTGCCGTTATGGACAAACGAGACGTCGTTGAATCCAAAGTTTGAACTGTGACTCGTCTGATCAGACCGCACATGTATTCGTTAAAAACTGTCCTAGTACCGTCGTGTGATGCACTATCAAGCAGTTGCTGCGTGTCGGACTCGTGCCGTGCCACCTGGTGCAAAGTTCCGCATCGTGTAAGAGCGTCGTAAGAATCCAGGACGCGGCAATGGTCACTTTTCCAAACATCTACCACTACGTGTCAGCGATTCACCTTTTTTCTACACAAATAGAAACTAGTCACCATGAAGTGGTAAATTGATACCGTTAGACCGGCATTGACACTCTATCTCTGCTTCCTGGCTTTTCTCTGCAAACAAACAGCTACTCGCCAGGCTATCACGGGCTCTTTGATGATCAGACCTAGACGCCATGTTGCAGGCGCTGACCGAGGAGTGAAACGATAGCGAAGCTTGTCTCTCGAGCTGGGGAACTTTGTGATCATCATCATTATCCACACCTGCTGCCGACTTGTTAGTCTTAGATCAATAATTATTATTAAGACTTCCCTTCCACATTGCTAGTTATTCCCTGAGCCGCGGCCAACGATCCGAGAATTTGATAACTCAGTGGCGGCTGATTTTGAGTCTCTTTCAGCTTTTCAATCAGACGAGTGCGGTCAATGTTTTTCATTGTGAGCGCTCTGTGCTGGCCAAGGCCAACAGAACATAAAAGCGTAGCATGAGAACCACAGCTGACATGAACACGATTTAGGAGATCTCGATATCTCTGCCGTTTATTGGAACGAGGTACTTCCTTTAGTATAGCAGCAGCGTCACGAGCGCGGTTCTGCTCGCTGAGCGTCAATCTACCCCGCAGTCGCAGCTCACGAGCGGTGTTGACGATCCTAGCATATGCTTCGTCGCTTTGGATTGCTCTACGCCGAGCCCTTGGCTGACCAGGACTATGGGAGATAAGCATTATCTGATAGATCAGTAAGGCAACTCCTGGTCTGCACTTAGTCAAAGTCGGTGGGTGTGGTAAAATTGAAGTCGAAGGAAACGAGCAAACTAAGCTAGACTTTCAACTTCAATACGCACAAAGTACAGCATTGCCCACGTCAATAAAATTTCAAGCATTTCCTCGCAAAGGCTCTATTCCGCGTTAGAGTTAGCGATCCGGTTTCCCGAACCCCAGTTCCAACGTTAATCAAGTCTTAAGTAGGGTACCTGTGGGCATTTATGACAGAAGCAAGGTTGGTTAGTGCTTTGGCTGTTGGTTTTCGAATTTTGACTTAGTCTGTCTTAACTTTTCTGCCACCGTTGTCCCCATGTCGGAAATCCAGTGCTGTAAAAACGCAGCATCTATTATGTCCGAAAGTGATCATGCCCGCTATCGTTAGAGAGTCCCACAAACACTTTTGCTTCGGCCTGTACCGCGGTGGATTTGAATTCAGGAGGCAAGGCTTACCGGCATAGGAATCTACGTTGCCCGCATTATGCGATGACTAGACCTTAGGTATCATACGAGGTGGAGTAGATAATGTATGTATCATTAAGTACCTACCTGATTAAGAAAACCTGTGGCAACCCCTTACTCGAGCGGGTAAGCTATGCATTTCGTTAAGAGCCTTGAGATCAAGGGCCTTATCCGTCACTTATCATTTGGGCACCACTGTCGCAGTGCCGCATTCCGCGGATGGGGCCGTTACCCTAGGCAACATAGATCCCTATGCGATTAAGCCTTTCCTCTTGAACTTATACCCACTGTAATTAGTGCGAACCGCACGGAGATACAGCGGTGAAGTGTTGTACGGAAAGAGGGCCGGGCAAGGGTTACCCTTGTTGTAGCAACACTTGCCTTCCAATAAGAAGTACTCCTACTAGAACCTCTCTATACGAATTCAAACTATTATTCCTCAAAGGCAAGTGTCGTAGAACGGGAGCATAGACCTGCGACCCCTCTTACAAAAGAACAATCAACCGCTGTACCTTCCGTACCTCGTCGTTGCGCCCGTATGCCACTTGTCTCGGAAGCGCTAATGCCCTGCCGCCGCCGCCGCCGTCACTTGAGCCCCACTCAACCCCACCTGCTTGAAGCACGCGAGGCATTCCCCGTTCGGGAAGATGCAGACCCAGTCGATGGTTGGACTAGGCAGGTGCAATATTGCAATCATCAAATCATCAAGTGGACGTCGGTTTGTGTCCCACACAGCGCAAATTGCGACATGGCCAATCTCGATACACTACTCATGAGCCCGCATTCTGCTCCAAGTCCTCCCATGTGCATAATAATGCCAGTCTCATATCTATGCCACTCGAGACTCTGTGGCTCTTACTCCGCTGCTAAGAACCACCTTTCAGAAAGCTGAGGAAATCGAATCAGCTCATCATTCAACATGTCTCATGAACTTTACGAAACACAGCCTTCTAATATTGTTACGCTCGCAGCATCAATTGACCAAGACCGTGAAGCAACAGAAGACGAGCTCCAGCGCCTGAAACATGTCGTCGATACGAACATACCTCGTACCGTTTGGATAGCATTGGCTATCAGCGGGATCGAGAGGTTTACTTTCTGGGCTGTTTCAACACCATGGCGTACTGATGGCTTTCTTTGTTCTCACACATCAGGCTGACCGTGTGATAGAGAATTACATTCAAAACAGCCCCGGCGGAACCGCTGTCACGGGAGCACTTGGTCTAGGCCAATCGGCGGCTACTACTATCTCAAATGCGTTCTCCCTTTTTTATAGCCTGGTGCCAATTCTAGTAGCTGTTGTCTCGGATATGTGGTTGGGGAGGTACAAAACACTGTGTATCAGTACAAGGTTTGACCTATTTGGGAATAAAATACCGAGAGCGCTGACGGAACAAGTTTCTATTTGTGTGGCTGTCTTGTCCAGTTCGTGACTTCTTTACCAGTGGTTCTGAATAATGGTGGCGGCGTCCCTGGACTGGCACTCGCAATGTTTCTTATCGGTATAGGACTCGGGGGTGTCAGATCGGCCATCTCTCCCTTTACCGGTTCGCTTCACCATTCCAAGTGAAGCCAATCTGCTGACTGCTTGCAGGAGATCAATACCCAATCTCTGCCCCTCGAGTATCGACGACTACAAAAGGAGAACAAGTTATCATTGATCGAACACTGACTCTGCAATACATCTATAACGTGTCCTACTGGTATGTTTAGCCATCGAGCAGATAGGTCATCGAACCCTAATTACCGCTGTCTCGCAGGCTTTTGAACATTGCAGCGCTGTCTATTCTTCCATCCACTTATCTCGAAAAGAATTATGGGTTCTGGACGGCTAATCTCCTGGCTTTCGGGGCTTTCTTGATAATTCCTGTCCTTCTATTCGTATATCGTAAGGATTTTGGTATGCTAAGACGAGGAAGAAAAAGAGTCAGGACTTGTTGCTAATACTGAAAAGTCAGGTCACCCGTTCAAGGCAATGTACTTGTGGACGCTACAAGAGTGTTGCTCCTGACGACGCGCCACAAATTCAGAATGGATTCTGCAAGGCCGCAGTATCAACGGGAAAACCATAACCGAGAGGTACCATGGAGCGATGACTTTGTCACTGAGATTCAGATTGGCCTGCTGGCATGCCGTGTGATGTAAGACCTGTCTACTTTTCCACCTTTTCATACGTCCAAGTCACCGTACTAGCTTTCTAGTCTCCACCTCTGACGGTTCGCTAGGGCTTGGTTTATTTTGTTCTACCTAGGTATCAATCAGATGTCGAACAATCTTATCTCTCAAGCTGGGCAGATGCAGCTCACACGTATTCCAAATGATGCCATCCAGATCATCAACCCGATAGCCTGTATAATTCTAGGCCCTCTTATTCAGCATCTTTTATTCCCGACTCTTGCTCGCTACCATATTGCTTTTGGACCTATAGCTCGTATGGGAGTGGCGCTGTTGTTCATGTCCGCCAGTATGGCTTACGCTGCTGTAACTCAGAGGTTGATCTACAAGCAAGCTCCCTGCTTTGACCATCCCCTATATTGTTCGGCGGCCCAGATCAGCGACTCAACTACTAGTCGCCCCAACAATATCAAAGTCTGGGTCCAGATTCCTGTCTACGTGCTAATGGCAGTTGCGGAAATCCTTGGGTTCGCAACGCTCAGCGAATACAGCTACAGTAAAGCGCCACGGCATTTGAAGACTGTGGTACAAGCTGCACGACAGATCACCGCCGCTGTTGCTTATGCTCTAGGCATGGCCATCAGTCCCTTGTCGAGGGATCCCACAGTGCTTTGGCTTTACGTTGGTATGGCTGTTGGTCTATTCATGACTGGACTTATATTTTGGACACATATGGGGCATTATGACAAGGTAGACGAACAGATGAACAAAGTCAATCTGGGAGGTGACGGTGTCAGAAGTGAAACACAAACAGATGAACAAAGTCAGTCTGGGAGGCGAGAGTGTCAGAATTGAAGAATGGGAAGAGGCCGTCTGAAGTCGATTCCGAAAGAGGTGTAAAGGTTCGAGTGCCATGGAACCGCCACTTGTGGAATGCAAATAATCCTTGAGGGAATGAAAGGATGCTTCTGTGCAAGGTTATACTTCAAGCTTCGTCATGTGATCGGCGGAGGTAGCGCGATATAGCGAAGGGTCATGGACACTGGAGCTACGTGATTACAGCAAGTCGACGATCACGAGGGGAATCTAGTGGAGGTTTTTCACATATAGTATGTATTGTGAAAAAGCTTTTGACCTCAAATCATGCTTCGGGGTCCACTCCATGAATCCGAGAATTCGTGATAACAATCCTGCATTTTTAACTACGTTAAGGTACCTTGAGCACGGACTTAGAAGTGTAGAAACTGCTCAATCCGGTACATCTTTTGTAAGTCTATTTTATAATCTTGCATCGACTTTAGGCGTTGTCTGATGTGAGATTGCCGCCGAAACAAATCCCAAAAAGGGTCTGCTGGGCCGTAAAACTCGCGACAGATACTCCGGATGAAATTGCACCCCTACATACCACGGATGATCTTTGAGTTCTAGTATTTCCATCCGAACCCCGTCATCGTCTTTTCCAACGAAGTGAAGGCCACCTTTGCTGAGCTGCTCTAGATACTCCGGATTGACTTCATAGCGATGACGGTGGCGCTCGCTGATGACATCCATTTGCGCATACAGCTTTCGCACTTTCGACCAAGTGCTTCCTGGCTGGAAGACGGTCGATCGGCTTCCGAGTCTCATTGTGCCACCCATGTTTGCCTTGTCGATTTCTGGCATGAAGATAATGACTGGGTCTGGACATTCTGGAAACAATTCAATTGAACCTGCTTGAGGAATGCTGCATACGTGCCTTGCGAACTCGATGACGGCAATTTGCATCCCGAGACAAATTCCCAAGAATGGAGTGTTGCTTTCTCTCGCCCATCGAGCCGCCGCGATCATCCCTTCTGTGCCTCTGGTGCCAAACCCGCCGGGGATAAGAATGCCATCTGCTTGCCGAAGCTTGCCCCAGGCCAGAACATAGTCACTGTCTGCATGGCGAGAAGTAGAATCAGGCGTTTCTAATTGTGAAGAATCAATCGCGACCAGGTTCAATTTGTATCTGCATGACATCACTGAATGCTCCAGTGCTTTGAGGACAGACATATAGGAGTCCATGAAGCTGGTGTATTTGCCAACCAAGACAATTGTCACAGTCCCACAGGAATCGTCTCGTGGTGCCGTGAGCATCTTCCAGTTCTCCCACATGCTGGCCCCATTTACAGTATCTTGCAAACTCTTTGGATGGTCATCGAGCCGGAGTAACCGGGAGAGTGAACGAACTAGCCCTTGGTCTTCCAACAGGGCAGGGACAAGGTATGTAGACGCAACATTGTGAACAGCAAGGATTTGGGCGCGCTCTACATTGCAAGATGAAGCAACCTTCTCGATTGTAGAGTCGTCAAGTCGAACTTCGCAGCGACAAGCAATCTATCTACCATCAGAACAGCTAGGAGTGGACGAGCGCTAGACTTACCATGTCTGGTCGCAAGCCTGTGGAAAGGATGTCTTTCATGGCGGCTTGCGTGGGCTTTGTCTTCTGCTCTCGATTCATGATCATGGGAACCAGGGTCACAAGTATGTGAGCCCAACTGTCCATTCCAACTCTTCCTCGTAAGCGTCTCAAGGCCTCGAGGAAAGGTGCGTTTTCCACTACGAGGAGTATTAGCGAAAAGTGTTTAGACATGGTCCTGAGGCTGCAAAGATACTCAAAACGGGCTACTGGCTCTTTGAGGACCACTGCCGTAGCAGCCGACTACAATCCTAGTATACTAGGAAGTAATAAGGACAGGATTAATCGTGCCTTTGGATTCACTGAGTGAATAAATTGAGGCTATAAAAATGGAAGAATACTCACTATCGCCTGCCGTTCCGCCAAGCTCGATCACACACACTTCCGGCAAATCTCCCGTTTCGTCGATTGGTATCTGTGCAACCCGTACGATCCAATCCGCTATTGCTTCTACAAGATCTGGAACAATCTGGACTGTTTTCCCCAGGTATGCCCCTCGGCGCTCGGCTCGGATAAGGTGCTGGTACATTTTTCCAGTGGTAATGTTGTGCTCGCTGGTCAATGTAATGCTTAGGTACCTCTCGTAATTGCCTAGGTCGAGATCAACCTCACCACCATCATCAAGGACAAACACTTCTCCGTGCTCGGTGGGTCCCATGGTGCCAGCATCGACATTGATATAGGGATCGATCTTGATCATCGTGACACGCAGACCCTTTGTCTGGAGGAGGAGGCCAGTGCTGGAAGCTGTTGAAGCAATAAGTATAAGCATGTCGACCGCTACATCTTGAAGAATAACCCACCGATGATGCCCTTCCCCACACCGCTAACCACTCCTAAGCACTGTTCAGTAAATTATCTCGACAATAGGGCCAGCTGGATGTGTATTCTTACCTCCCGTCACTACGATGTACTTCATTTCCGTCACACGGAACAAAAGGTGGGAAGTGGTGGACGGAAAGAGAAAAGAACAGGAGGATGGAAATGGCGGACCAGAGGGCTGCATTAAGTTTGAACACCCCATGCGCCTACCCCCCGGTCGCCAAGGGCCACTTACTCGATTTGGTTACACAACTCATACAGCTTTTTTAAACCCATCTTACCAACAACCAACCCCTGACACCCCACTGTAAATCACACGAATTCTCTTCTCGAGATGGAAGACTTATTAGGAGAAGTCAACGACGACTGCAAAAAGCGGTGTGTGCAAACCTTCTACGATCGACCAATAAGAAGTGGATTCAGAAACATGACCTTTGGCAGTGTTAGACGAGCACACGCAAAAGCACGACTCGAGTGGGCGATCCGACATCAAACCTGTTGTCACGATCTAGAGGATTACGCGGGTCTTGGCCTTGAGGCTCGCAGCTTTGCCTTTAACTAACGTCAAAGGCAAAATGCGAGGCCCTAGAGCAAGGGACTGGTTTTTTTTTTTTAAGCGAACGGTCACGTGTCAAGAACACTTCTTCGCACAAATCAGGGATTTTTGCGATTGTCAAAAAAATTCAAAAATGTTAAATTCTTTATATAAAAGTTGCTCCTAAGTACTCGCATTTTTTTTTATTTATTTTTTTTACCTTAGGCAAGTCTCAAGGTAGAGTGAGAGGGCCTCCAAGCTACAGTGTTTCTTTTATAAGGCAACTCAATGTCAAGGGCCTGCGTCGCCTACCGGACGGCCATTGTTGGTATCAAAAGGCTGCACGGAGAAGCCAGGACCTAGTGTCGTCACGGTGGTTAGTATCACGTGAGAAGACGTTTCGATAGAATCAATCATCAATCAATCGATTAAGGTCCAATGGGAAAAAAACATCACAAAAAGCTCGAATGAAATTTTTGGAAAGCACACCTCAGAGCATTCGAAAGTCCCTGAGAAGCGTCGGAGCTAGCTCAGTGAGCGCCCGTTCTGTTCGATCTAAAGTGACACACCAAGCACGCACTGAAAACAACACCGGGGCACCACGAGAAATGGCCCATCTCCTTCCACGGGATAGATAGGCTTCACACCCGGCAGTAACTTAGGAAACTGAGACCGCCGGAAATATTGTCAACATTATATTGCATTTGCAGCACGTTTCACCAGAAACCCGAAGGTTCACTTTACATCCAAATCCCCCAAAATCTTCAAGCTAGTGATGACAACCGGACCACACGATCTCGACGCACGACTTATCACTACACACAGAATACGGAGAGGACTGTAGACTAAAGTGCCTTGCCCACACGAGCAGTCTACGTTTTCCGATTGAACTGTCAGCATCACAGCAGAATCACACACACGGAACAGGTATGAGCCGGCGAGCGCTTAACCGCCCAAATTAGCGAGTATTTAGTCCCTATTTGCGCTTCACCCCGAGGACACTATGATGATGCTTTAGGAGAAGTCACGAGTTTGAAGATTGATGGAAGGGGGGGGAGTTGAATGAATGTTTAGCGGTAGCAGAGGGAGACTGAAGGTACATTAACACATGAAGGATAGCAGAAGCGGCTGCCAATGAGCCATGCAGATAAAATATAAACAAAGCACTCCTTGACACGGATATTTATATAGACGTTGATAGAAACCAGTCCGGTTAGCAGAGGAGTTTGCTGGATACTTTCGGGTGATGAAGTGAGGTGTAGTTTCTACGGTAGATACAGCTCGGCAACTGGCGCCAAAACTGGGACAGCTGGAACCGAGTATGAATCAATCGATCAATTAATAAAGGTCCAATGTTACGACGTTCTATATAGGTAAAATAGTTTCCTTAGTAGTAGAGCTTCATGTCCAAATTCATATGGCAATTCACATTGCTTGTAACGTCTCAATTCCTGTTGAGAACCGAGTCCTGTGATTTTACGTCATAGCTATACCAACCGACTGTCCTACTACGCCTCGTAGGTAGCACATTACACGTATAAAATCTACGACTGCATAAATGTTTCATGGTCCGATGAGTTACAGTCGAGACAGGGGTTGGGGGAAAGCCGATGTGGATTTTTGTTCGTCAGAAAGATCAATTGAAAGAGGTGGATATACAAGTTGTTCGATAATAGGGGAAAGGGATAAAAAAGAAATGTTTCGAAGGGCTTGATTGATACTTCTCAATGAGATCCCCTTGCTGATCGCTTAATCAGGCTCAGTATCGAAGCTTGGATAAAGGTCATTTCAAGTATCATTGCATGTATTATGAAGATCCACGGGTTCGTCTGTACATGGACGTAGCCGCCACCTCCACTCCAACGATTGCTGGCAGACTGCACATGCTATTGCCCAGCTATCCTTGTTCTGTGTTTCCTGCTTCAAAGAAGAATTGACTCCACCCAGTCCCATCTCAAGTCGTGTACTGTGGGCCTAAATGACTTTCTGTAAATGTACATGAACACGCAGCTCTACAGTCCACATGGTGCTTTTGTAGAAAAGAGAATCCTAGTAGAACCCACGTCCCAGACAACCGCACCGTGCAACGTTTCATTCAAGAAGATAAGGCCTTGTTTCTGCTCTTGAACTTGAAAGCGATAGGTTTATGTAACTGTGGAGCTTACTAGCACTCATCAAGCTCAATCTGTCAGTTTACTGACAGCGTACATATGTCTGTGGATTGGGAGCCGGTCATGCGGGGTAATCAAGTAAACACCATGCTCGAAATACGTCTGTGGTAGCAGACATGGATAGGGTGGGACTCGATAATAAGCTGCAACGACAGGGTCGCGATAGGAGGTTATCATCCCATGAAATAGCTTAGTAGAGAGGGTCTTTTGTGAAGCAAATTAAGATAAGGCAAGTCGCTCATTGTTTTCGCGATATCTCTCTTTACGCTCCCATTCCATCTTATTCGAATGTAAGGCTGTCGATAAATTCCTGTGAACGGCTTCCAACAGCAACATACGACTCATGACAAGATGTATTACCAAGGGTTCATTGCTGCAATGTCGCCTGGGACACAATATTGTCAGAAGACGGCTATATCACGATTTTTTGCCAAAACTTCGACCTGTAGCAATCACTGTGATGAGAAAGCTATCAGCATAGTCGGAGGCATGGCCGTACCTGTAGCTATTCAAGGAAACTGCAGCTACTCCATCTTTGCTGGGCAAAATCTCGAATATGTCTTCCAATTTCGGCTCTCGACCTTGCCACTCAGTATATCGACGCTTCACCAAGCACGCAAGGTTCACGGGTCACTCGTCCCTGAAGTCTGGACCTATGGCCAATTGGAAGATCTCCATGTCTATGCTATGCCTCGGATTCAAGGTGTGAGTTATCTCGACTTTGTTCTTGCAGACAAATACCCTCGGACTTCCCATCAAAGCATCTCTTTCAGGAGCCAACTCATGGCAGATATTGGCCGGTAAGTCTTACCAATTCTCTTTTTCGGATATCAGCATGGAAATCAGTGGTGATTTTGTTGTGTGTGACTAATCAAATAAAGATTCTTTGCTTGTTCATGGAAGGCTCCTCAAAGAGTTTCCCCAGACTTCCGCAGCAAGCTACGAGCGGAGTATATACGGGATCTTGAGTCCTTACTCCATTCGTTGCCGTGTCGTTTTGAAAACATCATCCAGAGATGTCTCGATTCTATCGATGCAATTCTTGCCTTACCAGCAGTCCTACTTCACCGCGATTTCAGTACTGCAAATCTCATCGTCAGTGAGAAGACATGCCAACTGAAGGGTGTCCTCGATTGGGGAGAGGCTGGTATTGGAATATTTGGAATGAATCTTCACTTCCTGCAGACTTTCATGTGCGTACTGGAGTTGCCAAGAGGATGGCAGCCACACGACGACTACCAGGAAATGCAGGAAACATTCTGGCGAATTTTGAAACAAGAGGTCAGGGATCTTCAGCCGGAGACCATCGAGAACATCAAATTGGCAAGTAGTATGGGTCTGCTACTCTATCGTGGATTTACCAGAAGGCTTGCAGGAATGCCAAACCCTACGCCAGTTGGTGGAGACGCCGAGGGCCTCTACAGTCTTCTGTATCTGGACGCTTTCCTTCTTCGGCCCGAGTCCAGGATCTGCAATTAGAATAGAAAGCTAGGTATGGCCTAATCAGGAAGAACTGTTTTCAAGCACATGCCGTACTGTGATAGCGTTCGTAATCGAGGTGGCTGTGTGCTGCCTACACTGGTGTCGTCGAAATAAAATATGTGAATGATTGTGAAGGTAACAAGATGCTTGTAATTGGAGTTAGTCCATCTGATGTCCTGGGTTCTGAGATCATTGTGGCGATGTTCAGCGATTTCCTTTGCCGAGGTTGTATTGCCAAATTCGTTCTCTGATCCACGATTGTCATTTTACTTCGTATAGCCACAAGTCACGGACATTAGAGTCGATGCACAACACAGTGGTCCGAGTCCGAGACGCAGCATGAACGGATAAATACAGAGGTAAAGCCGTTAAGTGTGGAATGTGGGTCTACAAGAGGCCCCTACTAGAGTCTTGCCCTAATCTTGCTCTTTTCTTCTTGAAGCAACTTGTGTGTTGATGGCCCGTGAGCTGTATCCGTAATAACCCGATTAAGTCAAGAACCGCCTCCATAGAAAATAACCCTGCCGACCCACATACTACGCTAAGCCGCTGTACCACCGTACAGAGGTACAGCGGGTAAGTGTTATCAGAGGGGCGGTGGGGACTCCCAGGGGGGGTTTTTCATAAACGCGGCTCTTGACTTGATCGAGTAATCACAGGCATAACTCACGGGCCATTTTGATGAACAAGTTGCCTTAAGAAGAAAAGAGCACGACTCTAGTAAGGGCTCGCTAAAAGCCCCCACCACCCCTCTGACAACACTTACCCGCTGTACCTCTATAGTTAGTGCTTCAACTGATATGTACTGTAGATATACTTGTCTCGATTTAGTTGTTTTTAAAATCTTTGACTTGTGGCCAAGTACTATACTTACCTTACTACTTGTACCACAGTGCTGGTTGTGGAGCAAGCCACCAAAAACTACCGTAAGCTCTCATCCTTATCTTCACCTACCTTATCCTGCATGAGGTCCACATTTGTTCCTGGAATCTGCAAGGCTGGTCTACTTTCAGCGGGAAGCATTGGTAAGACAAGGATTAAATCAAAGCCGATTTGACAGCGGCTTGGAAGGACTTTTGGAAGCAAATTGTGCAGTAGACTGCGAAGCGAGCATGGGTCAGCAAGATCCTAGCAAATGTAGCATCACAGTCACATCGGAAAATAATTGACAACGGTGTTCGCAAGGCTTTCGGGAGATATATATGCAGTAAAACATGTAGCGGGCATGGGGCAAGAGCTTCTGTAACACATGGCATCATATCGCAAACTCGTTGAGGTAGCGGTGGAAGGGCTTTTGGAAGCTATATGTGCAGTAAAATATGTAATTAGCTAACTGTGGCAAGGAACTGCGTGAAGCAAATGGGACTATCCTGACACAAGATTTCCGACGTACGGTGGAAAGCAGTATTGGAAGCAGATTCTATCATTAGATATGCGGCAAGAATGCAAATCTTGTGAGCCAAGCTGATCTGAGAGATCTGGTGTTTATAAGTCATCACAGCGGTTGTAATTAGGACTTTAATTTCGCTACCTCAATTGTCTTCAAGTTAATAGTGCAGTCAGCACAGACAATGGACAACAAATCCACTCCATTAGATACCAAGCTTGTGGGCAGCGACGGTACGCTTCTTTACTTGCTTAAGTCATCTAAGGCCTCCCAACTAACTTAACTACTTTCTAGTCAATCATCGCATTAAATGGACCCTTAACAGAAAATCTGTCTCGCAAACAAAATATTTTCAAACTTTAGATGCAGTTCTCAGTATATCCAGCGATGAAGAACCGGGAAGCTATGACAAGGGAGTCCTGAGAGTCAACGAACACAGAACATTTCAAGGGTTCGAATTAAGGGAGAGCACATCAGTAGGCGGGTTTTTGAGGGAGATCAGTGGCCAGCAAGACAACTACCCCGTTGGAGTCAAGTTTTTGTTGCCACTTCACGATGGCTTTTGCATAAGGTCTGACTTTCTTGAACGTCGTTTTGAAGGCTGCAACCGGGTCAAGAGCAGCAGAGGGTTCCTCGGCCCACAACAAGAAGTCAAGACGTTCGAACCAATCGGCGAAAATGAATTCGGCATTTCCCAACTCGAAACCCTTCTTCAGACTGCGGTGGGAGTTCTGGTAGCTATCGACGTCTCAGCGCTAGGTGACATCGAGAATGAGGTGTATAACCGGATCGATTATCCCTGGTTGTGTGCCCATCCCGCACCTACCAGACGTGTAGCATGGGTGGCAGGTCGGTCTGACTTGGATCTTGGTCGGCGTATCTTCGAAGCGGCATGGGCGTTGGGCATCACGCTTGTGATTGTCGACAAGCCAGGACACTGGATACAAGAAGACGACCCTCGTTGGTCACATCTCCGAGAAGCCTTCATTCCACTCGACATATCCAGTGATGCCGGCTTCAAGGACCGCCTTGTGTCTGCAATTCGTAACTACGGCCAACCGATCCATGGAATAGCCACTGTCAGAGTACCACTGATTACCGGCGTCGCAGAATCCTGTGAGCTTCTTGGCCTTCCCACCTCATCTCCAGAAGCCTACAAAATAGCTGGTGACAAATTTAAGACCCGACAGCTTGAGCTCGATGCCAACAGTGCTTTCTGCGTGTCAAGTACCACTGAGTTGACAAGTCTTTTATCTTCGGGTGAGCATCCACCGCTACAATACCCGTTGATAGTGAAACCGTGTGATGGTTGGAGCAGTGAGTGTGTCTCAAAGGTCAATGGGGAGGCTGAACTTCTACAAGCTGTGGAAAAGGCTTTTGATCCTTCACGCACGGGAAACGGACAGACTGCCGATGTTATGATAGAGGCATACATCGAAGGCCCTGAGGTGGATGCCAACATGGTTCTGATTGACGGAAAGGTTGCGTTTTTCGAAGTGTCTGACGACTTTCCTAAGCTCGGTGACCGCACAGGCAGCGATTGGAAGGACAATTTCCAAGAAACATCCATGCTGCAGCCAACAAACCTGCCCCAAAACGAGCTAGACATCATCCGCGAGTCTCTACACCAGACAGCCTTGAGGCAAGGCTTTCGAGACGGTATACTTCACTGTGAAGGTCGAATGAGGCATTCCAGCATGACGTACACTGTCAATGATGGGATTGAGGATCTGCGCGTTGACTTGCGACGCAGGAATAATCCAAGCCCGGGTCCATCATTCTTCCTTCATGAAGTAAATGCCCGGCCCCCTGGCTACAACTGGAGCGTTGCAACCATGCTAACATACGGCGTCGATTATTACGCCTTGCAACTACTTGGTGCTGTGGGTGACAAGGATCGCTGTCAAGCAATGACCCATCCCTTCAAAAATGGTGCCCAGTGGTGGCTTGTGCTACTGTCTATAGGGGCAGACAAACGAGGCATATTAAAGTCAGAAGATCCAGCAAAGGAGCTCGTAGAGAAGTTTGAAGATATAAAGGCGGCGGTTCCTGAGTACAAGTGCTTTTATCCGAAAGGAAGCAGGTTGAATGGCCCACATGCCAGCAAGCTGGGGTTTCTTGCTCTCTTCTATGTTGCAAGCAGAGAGGATCGTGAGAGTGCAATCAGAATAGCAAACAAGATGCGTAGGGAGTTTCACTACGAAGTCGAATGAGGTGGGAGTAATGCTGGCTGGTCTGATTAGATATAGTCCGACTGGTACTTCTTATGGTGCTTCTCAGAATTAGGACTTCAAATGTATCGATATCTCATACCTATGAATAGCTGCCCTATATCTGCAACTACCTGTATTGATTTCGCGGGCCGGCTCGTATCGACCGCTGGGAAACATCGACGCGCTTACACTCATCCCGTGCCAAATTTGGCTAGATCAAAACACACCTGTGCGAGGACTTATATATTCTCAACATCCCACTAGCTCGTACTTTCTTACCAGTAATCTCCACTACTCTCCTCGCTGAAGCAGGTTTAATGTAAATCCATTTCCTCATCTCCTTCAGAGTTTAGCTCCATCATTCATCATGACCGACTTTGGCCTGGAACTACTTTCTTTCCCCCACTCCACCAAAAGATAATAATCAGCCACGAATGATCGATATTTCATTCATCAATAATCTCTCTACACCTAGATACCGCCAGAGGGCCTTGGGGCCTTTGGGTCAGCGCAAGGGGTCTGGCATTTTGGACCGTGAGGAATCCGGCTGGACGCTGGTATGTTTCGTTCTTGAACCCGGAATAACTCTTCGATGCCAGCTACTCAGGCTGAACGTAGTCGGTCTCGTCTTCTCTTGTGGAAGATACCAGTTACAAGTGACAACTTCTTAATCAACTCAACAACCTTCAGTCACTAGTAGAATGACGCATCTGCCATCTGCTTAGCCAGCCAGAACCTTCCCTTCCCCAGCCAAGCGAACCTTTATCAAGAACCAGTAAAACAACTCACACCAAACAGCGGAGACACACAAGACTGTAGTTCATAAATCCATAAAGATTCCATTAAGATTTACCTGCCAGCATGCAATCAACAACACGACTCCTTTCGGTGCAGTCCTCCTCCTCCCCTCCCTCAATCTCACGCCTCTTCCCCTCCTGTGCCTCTCTTCCCTCTCCTCCCACTTAGCCCCTCAAGCAACCTATGATACAGTCCTCCCTGCCTCCTATCCTCCATCTTCCCTTGCAAATCACAATTACATCCATCCATCAAGAACATACAAAACCTCTTCCTTCATCGCCCCCTCCTCTCCCCTCCCGTTCTGCTCACTCGCAGAGCTCTTCTCCCCAGCAAATCGAACATAGACGTAAAAGGAATACAGAACGAAAAAGGTATATCGGAACGAATCAACACAAAAAGGAGTAAAGAAAAAGCCATAGAGCTGGCGAGGGCAGTATATACAAGTCAGAGCCCCATCTACTCTGACAC
The DNA here is from genome assembly GCA_020747065.1 of Cadophora sp. MPI-SDFR-AT-0126. Taxonomy (NCBI): domain Eukaryota; kingdom Fungi; phylum Ascomycota; class Leotiomycetes; order Helotiales; family Ploettnerulaceae; genus Cadophora; species Cadophora sp. MPI-SDFR-AT-0126. The sequence continues at coordinate 1,012,384 of JAGMVK010000020.1, read as the reverse complement.
TCATTCTTCTTCATGCTTTTCCATTCTCATCTTCATTTGTCCTCCAGACAAATCAACAGAAATGGAAATATGGTATAAGAAAAGCCGTCAATATCATCATATGCTCACTCAACACCCCTCTTCACCTCATCGCACATCAAACAACGGTAAACTCCTCCTATACACTCTCCTCTCGACTTCCCTCCTCATTTTGCCGTACGACAAACTAGCATTCTTAGCGCCAACCGTCCCATTCCCAGTATCAACCTGGAACGCTAGGAGGTTGACAACATTGCCATGACCGAGACTGACATTCATAGCCGCCTGATTGGTGTAACTCTGGCCCTTGAACCAAGTCTGCAGACTGCTCTGAGCGGTGATTGCGTTCTCGAGCGCATCTTGCTGGAGGACGTATAGGACTGCTACCCGGGCAAAATCAAGGACTTCTTCGGTGATGCTAAAGACGGCTTGCGGGTCGGAGGATGAAGCTGATGTCGACGTGCCGGGGGAGGGGACGTTAGTTGCAGAGGGGTCATAGACGATGCCGTTGTTTGTTGCGGCTGCTACTGGGGCGGTTGTGGTGGTTGCTGCTGGGTCTTGACGTCGGGCATTTTGAGCCGAGGCGGAGGGGACGGCAGCCGAGCTTGTTGACGAAAATACCAGATCGCTGGCTGCCCCGATTCGTTCAGACCGGCCTTGGAAGGTAACTAAAGCATTTTCGGTGGCGCAGGATACGTTGCCGGAATTAAAGCGCGCGAGGATGATACTCTCGGACAGTGGGATTGAGTAATTTGTTTGGCTTCCTGAAATTAGGCGAGATATGGATTGGCCAAGAGTAACGTTTGTAAATGATGAGCCGGACATTGTGACTGTTGCACATCCCGTGGCATTGGCAGAGGTACATGTAGAGCCCGTGAAGCCATTTGTGCATATACAAGCGCAAGCACCGTTATCAACGACGGATGAACCGCCATTTTGACAAGCCGTGGCTGCATTGGCTTGACATGACGCTGCGGTTGTAGCTCCAGTACTCGAAGATTTGGTCTTGTTGAGAACGAGGAGCTCGAGAGGAACGACAACCGCTGCTGCGATGATGATTAATAGAATGACAACGACCAGGAAAAATCCCCAGCAAGGCAATCCACAGCAGCGACGAGGCTTCTTTTGCTTCTTCCCATCCTGTCCATTACCGGCTTGTGCGTCAAATCCTGAAGGCCAAGCCGACATGGGACGGGTGGGTGTATCGCCTCGGGGAGTTTGAACTCCAGGAGGTGGAAACGATGCAAGCATTCCCGAGAAACCGGATCGATGTTTCTCGTCAGAGCGAACTAATAAAGTCAGACGAATGCCAAACGAAAGTATGGGGAAAAACTTACTGCCCATCTCCTTGTCCCTAGCAAAGTCGTCCTGGCTAGGGAAATCGTTCAACGCCAAACGACTACCGGGTCTCTTCCCTCTATCCATCATGGCTGCCAATCGTGTTGCTCGTCTGATCAAGTCTGGCAAACTCGTCAAACTACCTCTCGCCTCCGCATCTCTAACAGCATCCATATCAAGCCGTGGCGGACGTCGAACAGCGGATAACCTGCTGAACCCATTGCCAGGACTAGGTGTTCGCGTGGGTTGCGTTCCAGGAGGTTGAAGAGAGCTTGCAGCATTATATGCCCCAAGCATCGCATTGGCATTGGAGTCCGAGAAGTTTGCGGCATAAGCGGGAGTTGCATCATTTGTTGTCAACGCCCTCGCAAGCGTAGGAACTGTCTCCTCGGAGGATGAAGTTGACTTGTCAATCAGACCCGTACCCGACGCAAGAGGAGAGTTGACATCTCCAATTATAGGCCAGACTGTGTTCCTCTGTGACTCCTTCCTCTCCAGACCATTGCCATTACCGTTACTCGTTGTAGCACCAGACTCCTCATTACCTGGCATTGGAACGATTCCCATTTTTTCCAACTTTGTCATCTGTATTGGTTTCTGTTGGGGCACTGGCGAAGGTCGAGGTTCTATCCTCTCCGAACTCTTCGTTGTGATCATGGAAGGCTTCGCTCTTCGTCCAAAACTTGCGCTTCGGATCAATCCTCTATCATCATTATCGTCCGCCGACCCTCTAGATTCGCGACCTTCCTCAGTTGTGGGCGATTTATTAAAGTCTCCGTCATATACGCTCTCATCCTCGTAATCGTCCTCGTCGTATGGGTATCGTGGAGAATTCGAGCCCCAACTTGTTGGTATGGCAGCACTCGAGGCGTACGACAGATGGGTCGTTCGTGATCGCGGGCTCTCCTCGGGGATAGGAGAGACGAAGGATGCTTGTGAGTAGTATGAAGAGGCGCCACGTCGTGCACTGGGTGGTGGTCCAAGGTTGGCGCTCCTTCGTGGCGGACCAGGAGCCACAGGAACAGGAAAATCTGGTATCGATCCAACAGACGATAATGTTGACGGCCGGGAAGACATGGTCATTGGTGATGCCACGATTGGCGAAATCATATCTTCCTCCTCCCGTCTTTCCCTCTCATATTGTTGGTCCAGTTGTTCTTGGGTCCGCTTCGCATACTGCTGAGTTTGTGCGCCTTCCTGCAGTCGGGAGATCTCCAGTATTGAAGGAACCTGGCTGGGTCGCGGTGGTCGCTGTGGTGGTGGGCCTCGACCTGCAGGTGGTTGGTATTGTTGGCCTGGCTCAGCAGCGCCAGCCAAAGGCCACTGCGGAATTTGTGTTGGTCTCGATATTGCAACTCCAATTGGAGCCTGTCCATTCTTCGGTCCAGACGTAGCTACCGGCATTGGAGCTCGAATTCGACTTGCCGGTTGGTTTGATGCAGCCATCCGTGGTGGCTCATACAGTCTTCCTTGGGGTGCCGGTTCTGGCATGGCCGGCGGTAATCCTGCTGCCATCCTCTCTCTTGCTCTCCTCACCGAGCCTCCCGCTCCAGGCGCACCAGGAATCCTGGAGGGCGGTTGCCATTGCTGCTGATTCATTTCAAGAATAGCGATTGAAGCTTGAAATGCGTGATCGCGAGTGTTCCGGCTATATAAGGTGGTTTCGAGAAACTCGGCCTCGTGACCAACCCACTACTCGGATCCTTTCCTTTTATCGCGTTTGCATATGCATGAAGCCGTAGAACCTGGGATTAATATGCGCGGAGCCGTATGCTGTTCAAATGAAATTGCTTTTGAGTGTTCCTGCAACGAAAATAGGAATTGCTGCGGCCAGTCGAATGTCGCAAGTCTTAGAGCTGATTCGTATAATTTTCAGCTGGAACAAACTGTGAATTGAAAGTTTTGCGTAAAGATACGGAAGTGGTCGAACTCCAGTGTAAGAATAGTAAGTTGCTAAAGAGTGTGGTCGGTCACTAGGAGCCGAAATGAATAGACAAAGATCGTGGTTTATATCGAAGGGGAAGCGGCAGTTGAATCAATCAAAAATCGTGGTGTTGCATTTCAACCGGTGTGTGTACTGAATCGAAACGGCTGACCAGGTGAGACGAAACCGTGATGAATTTCTTGAATTCCCCCAACTTCAACGATCCTGCGCGATTAGTGTTAGCGATGATGACGACCTCATCCAGCGCCAGCGGGTGATAGAATGAAGCAGTGAGGGAAGCAGGATGACGACGACGACGACGAGAAAGAAGTTCATCCACAGTCGAACAAAGATCCACAGCGTAGAAGATTCGAAACCCAACTTTGGGGATAGCACTAAATGGTCAATTGGATGACGGTTTGATGTGCAGGCCTGCCGTCGTCGACCGTCGGCAGCTTGGCCCGATCGCGTGCGACCTCCTGAGACCCCAAGTCAAAGTGGTTGATGGACGACGAGAAAAGGATGGTGTTGTTACATTTGACGTTTCGGAGGCTGGTGTCAATCCCTCATGCGAAGTCCACCTGTTTGCTGTCCCCCACTGCTTTTCTGTGCTCGAGCGACGTACCTTAGTACCAAACCGGTACAAAAGAGTACCACTGTCCAACTCTTCAAACGTGGGATGAATTCTCCGTCTCCGTCTCTTTCGTCCTAGGATTGTCGTCTCGACGACTCCTCGTTTCCAGGAAAACAGGACGATTGACCGTGGGAGCTTTCGAAGCTGCCGGGGATGAAGACGAAAGGGCAAGAGGGGAGCCGAAACGGGAGGTAAGGTGTGGGAAGTTGTGTTCGTTTGTCGTTTCCGTTTCAGATGCCGAGTCACGTCTCTCCTTCTCTGTACCTCCGTACCCGTGAAGTAGCACTACACCAAAGAATACTGGAGCTTCGAGCTCTCGGGCGATCAAGCAATGCTGAAGCGCAAGGTCGAAGAATGGAAGTTGTCCGTCCCAGAGTGCAGCCGATGGCAAGGCAAGGCAAGGAAAGGGAAAACGGGCGAAGAGCTGGGAAGTCGTTCACGAGCCTTGAGGGGCAAAAGTTTACGGGTATCGCAAGACGAAAGACAAAATCAACGCACGCAGTCAGTCGGCCTAGCAGGGGAAATGAGCTGTGAGGTCAGCGATTGGATACCGTGATGGGGCGATGAGGCACTGCGAGAATCCCGTTCATCGAGTGGTGAGAGGGCTGAGAGGTTGTTCGTATTGCTTGCTGGGAGAGCCTGTGAAGGATGAAAAATGCGATGCGATACCCTTCCTTCAATCCTGACTGCTTGCACAGAACTGGCCCGCAAGTTGGGCCCAATTGAGCCCCTGTCGCCGGCGCAGAAGGCTCAAGCAGAAACACACCAACGCTATCACTCCAAGGACCGGGTCCACAGTGGTCTGTGAGTTGTGGCTTCAGTGGCTCCAAAGGCCTGGCCTGTCACACAATGAAGCGACACCAACCACGGCAGCTGTTCACTCGAGTTTCGATCCCGGGCGACGTGAGGCGTCCGCGGTGAGGGGTCGGGCATTTTCAAGGTTTGATAGTGATTTCTTTGAGTTCTTAAAGCAGCGTTGGGGATATATCTCTCCAGGGTCTTCACCGTCGCACAGTGTGCCATCCGTCCTACTGTGAAAACTCTCACGGGGGCCCGTAACGCCCTGGACCTCGTATTCAACAGGCTGCTTTAAGGGAACATCAATAGTCAATCAAATCCTTCCGAATCCTGACCTTGGCGTAGAAAGAGACTTGGCCAGTGAAGCACGGAAAATCCACAGCTGCCAGCCGAGGCGAAACACACAGACGAGGGACCAGCTGAATGAACAAGAATATTTTGGGTCTGAGTGGCGACATATCGGAGTCAATCAATATTCGAGCCCAGAAGAGGCAATCATACCAATTGGTCCGAATAACACGACATCCTCTTATTAACAACTGGCCAGAATTCCACCAAGCTGTCTTCTCACAGCAAGTCATCGTGAAAAGCACCATCCCGATTTCGATTTCAAGGGGCACAGTTGTCAAGACTTGTCACCCGACTTCTCTGGTCCAGCGTTTCAGGTTGATTCGCTTCACACCGAGCCCGCTGCAAGTCAAGATCCGAGTCTGCGGTTGGAGCCAATAATAGTCTGGCGGCCCAGGGACCCCAGCATGTGCACATCTGAGCACGCATAACTTGGCGATGTGAAAGAGATGAAGTTGTAAAAACATCATGACACTTGCATCTCTTGCTTCACTCGAACTTCGACAGGTCGAAAAGTCTGAATAATTGAGCTCGGATGCGAAATCTACGCAGCCTGATCACTTCTTCGCTTGTCGAGATCCGTTTGAAGTTCATCCCGTGTCTGCGTCTCGATCGATCTCCGGACCCGAGATACCTTGCATGTAAAACAGCTCGATGCGCTCAGTCTCAATCATCAGAATGTTCCAACACCACGTTCTTCCCGTTTTCTTCGACGATAACGGCTAAATGCATCCGTTCGACCCCGAACCGCACTGGGTCCCTCAGTCTCGTCATCTCACTCGAATTTCCCAACATCTCTAGGCCTCAAGCGCCTCCAATCCGGCCAATTCCCTAGTTCCACCCCGCCAAAACCCAATTGCAATTTCCTTCCAACTGCATCCTCAATCCTCGCTTCAAGGTTCAAGCAGCAAACAACCGCAGAAATATATTACTGACTCCTCTTTCGCACATATTTTCATATAGCTCTTCTTCGATAGCGTCATCACTCGCCCTGCCTATGCTGGTTGGCTTTTTTGAAATACATTGAACTGTGGAGACAGACTCCAGTTTATATATGAATTGGCAGGCTAGGATTTTCGGATTCGGCGGGACTGTGAACCGGGGAGGACCGGTTCGATATTGATGGAGTCGGTGATCAGCACGCGGCTCGACGGGTGGCGCGATGGATCTCCAACGGAGGTAGGTGTTCGGGGAGGTTGGGTCAGGATTTTTGAATCGTGGGTTTGTGCCGTGGTTGAGGGAGGCTTCATCTTATCTCATTTCCACACGAGGCGGCACATGCTGAAGGACCCGTTCGCTCGGGATGGGATGAGGCGACAGTCTTAAGTTCACACGCCGTGAAGAACCCGTTGCCGTTGCCCTTTGCCGTGTTCTTGCTCCTCAGCAGCACCAATTTCGAGACCAGACGGTCGAGCCGACGTCTCGGGAAGATCCCCTCTGTTTGTGTATTTGAGGTTTTCGTTGGGGTTCGTTCCGTTTTGGAGCAGGAACAAGTGACGTCCAGTGCGGAATTGGCATGTCCGAGCTGGATCTGGAAGTTGGGGTCAAGGACGGTCCAACTTGCGGGAAGTCTTCAGGTCCCATACATATGCGTATCATCCTTGGAATTTTGATCCTTCCTTGCCGACAGGCATCAAAAGCCTCGCTGAGAATCAGCCTGCCTTACCTCCGTGCCTTACCTCCGTACGCGCCGTTCTTCTAATAATGTTGTGTTATGTTGTCAATTCAAGACTAATGGAGAATTCAACCTCATCTCCGACGCGTTGAATTTGAGTTCACCAGCCTGGTCCATGTTCCCTACACATATCGAAGGAATCAGGGCGAGGGCTTGATGCTGGGAGCGGGGTTCTGAATCCCTCGATCTTTGTCTTAGATTTGTGTTTTTGGCAGTAAGTGTGTATGTGTGTGTATTATTGGAGTTGGTAGATCTGATCGCTTGCTCGCAGGGTTGACTTCGAACCCGATGGGGATATTCAGAATGATAGCATCACGTGAACTTCACTTTTGTTCCAGTACTACTGGTTCTTCGTCGCGGTCGCTTCCACCTTCAACCATACGTCCACGATCACTCGGGATGTCAGATCACAAAGTAGCACGTTGAAAGCCAAGTGCTGTTACATTCTCATTTGAGGCCGTCTCCCTCTCCGTCTTGCACAATTGTCCCGTCCCTCTTCAATTGTTATCTGCGCCATCTTAAGCTCTATCCATGATTGTTCTGCCAATGTTCTCACGTCGTGTAATCGATTCCATCACTCACTATTCAGATAACTTCTGTCATAATTCAGAGCTAGCTGGCTTTCCATTCATGTTTAATGGAACTGGACTATAGTGGCTACGGGACAAGAAACATCTTCATATCACCAGTAAGTGCATGCCTTGCCATTCTATTGTCATTATTCCTAAGTATCCTTGTCTCTTTACAAGCTTGCTTTTCGGCATCATGTTTTAGTCCTGTTCAGATGTTAAGCTTGGCGCCCAGAAAGTTCGGAGGATTTCGTCTAAATATGGGAGCGTGAGATCAGCCTGAATCGCCATGTGCGGCGCAGCAATGGTCAACCTCAGCCCTCATTCATGAAGTCGGGTCTACAATACAGAATCGTCTCAAGAGCTTTAAGTGAGAATAAGTAGACACCGACTGGAGTTGCGAGGCCAAGACGCTCTCCGCCCTGAATGAGCTGTCAGGTTGGCTGAACGGTGGATTTTGGGGGGCGGTGAAAGGTGTGGGAGATTCGTGTATAACGGCTCGACATGTCATTTACGATAAAGACAATGTTGCTCTCGGCCCTTCTTTGGTTTTATCTCGCTGAACTCATCTATTCTCAGTCAGGTAGGCCATCCTTCACGACGAAAGTATAACATTCCCCAAAACTCACCTTGTTAGCACAACCTCCACAACACCTACCCCAGATTCCTGAACCAACTCCACTTCACGCCCAATACAAACGCATCATCCCAATACCAGACTCAACAACATCATCAAGTACCACAGGAACCTCTCCACTCGATGATTCTCTACTGTCCGCCACAACATCTTCATCATCCGCCCTTCCCAATCCAAACTTGACCCTCAACTCCCAAACCTTCACCTCCGCACCCCCCGAAACAGTCTTCCTCTTCTCGGGCACCATCCTCGCCGAGTCTCACCCCATAACCCTCTCCCTCACCAGCAAAATCTGCTCCTTCAACCCCATTGTCTCAATCACCGCCTCCATCACATGGCTCCCCGAACTAGGTATCATCAGCCCAGGTGTAACTCGCACCTACAGCGATGTACGCTGCATGGTCTTCGGTAGCGGCGGTCGCTCCTCAACGTACTCTGCTCAAGGTACCGGGGGCTGGGGAGATGTTCGCGGGCGGCCGGGACTCGTGTGGACGTTCACAGATGATTTGATTCCTGGCGGACAGACGACGCAGAATCCGTGGCAGAGTGGGACCGCGATGTGGATTAATCCGAATCCGACGACGGTTCCGAGGTTTGTCGTGGAGGGCAATAGGACTGTGCAATTTGGGGGGACGGTGAGTCTGGGGAGTGATGTGGTGAGCGTGACGACGGATGAGAGGGGAGTGGGTTGGTTGGTTGCGGGTGAGACTTCGGCTACGGTGCCGGGGTGGCCGTTGATCACGAAGGGGCCGGTGCTGGGGAGTGAGATTGATGGTGCGTATCCGCTTGATGGTATGGCTGCTGGAGGAGTACAGTTGATTGAGACTGGGTGTTGTTCGATTTGTCAGAATGCTTCTCAGGCGGTGACTACCTCGACGAAATCTAGTGGAAGAAGGTTGAGTGCGGAAGCAGGACGCGGCTGGTATCTACGGTTCTACTTATGGGCTTTGATCATAGTCATTTTGTTATAGTGACGGAACAGGATTTTGAATCACAAAGTTTTATTCAACTTTGGCACTGCCTTTTGGGGTCTCGATTTCATTGAAGATATTTCTCCACTCGAGCCCGTGTAGGATTCATTTTCAAATCATCGGTTTTTGCGTTGGTCGTAGGTATTGATGAAGCAACAGTCATGGCGGGTAGCGGAATTTTGGGTGCTTCATTTCTGGGCTACATAGCTATTGCACCTCTGTAGTCCGTATCTCTTCGGGGGCCAGTGATTGACCAGGCTGCAACGAATGATCTGTAGTCGCACAAGTACCCAGGTGTCTCCCAACCCCTCCATCTCCTTCAGTTCTACCGACCGCATTAAAAACTATTTGTTCTATGATCTAAAAAATCCTTTGTGAGCGTCGAATTAATAATGACAAAAGCTCAAAGAAGGAGCATATAGAATATCTTTAAATCAGGTCCGGTTGCAAGGTGGAGGTGATGCTGTATGGGTGGCTCTGCAAGCGAGGTGGATTTTTTTTTATACTTGTGATCAAGCGTTTCAATTATGCTGTTTAAAGAAACCAAGTCGTTGCGCAATGGTAGCATGGACCCAAGTTGATTTCGCCTCGTCTTGAGGGATGAGGTCGGCGGCGAAGAGAGGAGAGCTGTACCGCACCGCCACCACCAACTCTCAGCCATACGGAAGCAGCGCATTTATGAATAAGATAACACCTCCCCTTCATAACCTCCTTGTCATCGTGCAATTTTCGCCTTCGAAATGGATCCGGTATCGATCCCTGCGCTCTGTCTGACTTGTACAAAAGTGCTTCTCAGCCTTTACCAGTACCTCGACGCTATCAAAGACGCGCCTCGCTACATCGAAGACCTGACCACCGAGCTTAGCATCTTCAACTTTGTCCTCACACGACTCAAAGGCCTGATTGAGAGTCGACAAGAAAGCCATCAAGTGCTCTTGCAGAAATGGGCCGATGAATCGAAAGTAGTGTTCATTGGGTGCCGGGACACACTTGGGAAAATCGAGGCGCTGGTTGTAAAATCAAAGATCAAGACCAAGGAGACTATTCAATCAAGGGACAGGTGACTAAGTGTGTTAAGTGGCATTGGAAGAAAGAAGATGTTTTGGAGTTGAGAGCGGAGTTGGAGAGATACAAGACGAGTATTAATTTGATGTTGCAGAGTCTCAGCAGGTGAGGCTTGAATCTTGGATTTGAAACAACGCTCGATCTAACCGGAACCGGGATATAGTGAACAGTTTGATAATGTAGCCGAAATCATGGAGAAACTACATCATAATGTTCTTCAACTACAGGAGAATCGAAAGTTTGCCAAGGAGATCCTTGAGGTCATGAAGGAGGGCCATCCGAACTTTGAGCATCCAGATGTCAATATCTCTTATAACGTGCCAGTATCAAGAAGAACGATTCGTAGTCGGGCTGGCTATCAAGTTTTTCGATCACTTCTCCACTCAATTATCGTCCCATGTCATTCATAGGAGTCACATCTTGAAACCCACGAGACAAACAGTGTGGTGGTGTGCTTTGTGTCCACCAATGAACAGTCATGCCAGCCCATGGCCCATCATCTACACATCTGTCTCCACCAACTATGGCCTTTGCGCTTGGAGTGCTGTTAAAGTGGCTGTCACCACCGAAACCGGGGGAGTTTTGGAAGACAGGAGATCTTGTTAAGTCTTTCCAGTCAAGACTCCAATCCCAGTACCTGATCCAAAAGCACTACGTGTCAGTTCATTCTAAGAAATTGCTCGTGTTGCGAGAGACTAATGGTACGGATCCTTTGTATCCACACTCATCCCTTAGACTTGACTCGTAGAGATGAATAAAGTATCTGTGCCAGGTTAAAAAGCCAGCGGTTTCATGAGCTAAATAGTTTCAGTCAGTCAAATTTTCACTGGAGCTGAGATGTCTTGCTAACATACCGTAATCTCCGACAACATCGTGTAAGAAGGGGAAATCTTCATATAGAGCCATGTCATTGTGCAGCTTTGAAGGCGTATTTCGGAGGCACAGAGCAGCATTGATGTAATAATGCTGTTGGTCTTCACTCAAGCTACGCCATTCCTGAAGCATTGTCGGATTCTGACACGGAGACGACGCGGTAGATGTAGAGGCGTGGTTATGTGTCTGTAGATATCCCAAGATTGAGATCGCTAATAGAATGGCAACAGTGATGCAACTTGCGATAGCTGTTGACACCCATCGGGCTTTCCATCTGGTGTCGTGAAATGATGAATCTGATGATGCTTCAACATCTTTCTCAGGCTCGGAGCTCAGCGACTCGTCGGTCGTACGTAGAGGAATGTATTTCCCAGTCTTCTGGGAGACTGAAGGCATGTCAAAAAGGGACAACAATGAAAGCAATAGATTTCAAGTAATCAAAAATGCGAACTGGTATGAAGTGATGCAACACTGAGTGAGGTCAAGTCTTTGCACCCCAAAATTTTCCAACGTTGTCATTGAAGGTAGCTCTTGTCCAGTCCCACACAGATCAAAGAGAGAGAATTCTTCCTGCTGTATCTTGTTAGCATCTTCTTAGCCATGGTATGCCACTGGAACCTCCCATCATTGCTTCCTACTTCGGTAGTGCACTACATTAAAGCTTTTGTTGGCCTGAAGCGCCTGGGTGAGGCAGGCATGCATCGAATCGACAGGTGGTGCGGAAGGGCGAGGCGAGAGGATGTGGATGATCAACATGATAGGAAATCGCGTAGACCTTCCGGTAACGCAGCAATTGAAGGAGGTGGTAGAGCAGTGACTTCAAAATTGGTGACTGTCAGAGGCGATCCAGAATAAGTCTACGAAGGCATCAATTCTTGGATATCAGTTCATCAAATCAACCTATAACTTTTCAACATGAGTTACAATACAGAGGCGGACAAAGAATCTCTTCTTTTAGATGACTCAAGCTCTACAAATCAACGAAAACGCTTAGTCTACTGCCTTTCGGCTTTCCAGGTCGTTTTTATTTCCACAGCCATCGAGATCGTGATCTTTCTTCAGATATTGTCACTTGGATTTTCATTCGAAACAGTTCCGTACTGTCCAAACCTAGCGAATACACGATATGGAAAGACTGCGGACACAATGCTTCGGAGGCTAGGAGCCATGGTTGTATATTCGATGTGATGATACAGGCTGGGTCAAGCTAGACTGTTACAACCGCGAATTGTCCGAGGAATACTTGCTGGAAGGGGACTTCAAATTCTTCTGTGATCAAGAAGGCACCAAAGAAATTCCTCTCGATGTTTTGCGGCTTGGAGAGAATACGCACATGTGGACAAATGACCTACATCGTAAGTTCTACCATGTTCAAAGTCATTCCTATTCCTTCACAGGGAATTGATGAACGAGGATGGGAGTGATGGGCATCGCTTTCGTGGAAGTTTGTCAAAATTGGCCGCTAATTTGGTAGCAGATAGAGCTCACTGCGTATATGTCTGGAAGTTGCAAGCTCTAGCCCTCGAGTCCCAAGCCAAAGGCAAAGTGAAGCTGATCGACAGCGAGTCCTATACTTTGGATCACACCGAGCACTGCGCTCGAATTCTCGTCAACAGCATTCCGTCACCTCCACATCCTATGAACTACGGCGAAGTCGATTTTCTAAGCTGTGGCCCTTATCAATCATGATGTAAGTTCAGCCTCGATGAACATTTGCCATGCTTACAGGTGAGCAGCTTGTACAAAACACTCTCATCGTATGAGATGGGATCACATTTATACTCTCTACAGTTGGCCTTGCTACTTCTGCGGTGGGGCCAGGGATTGCCTTTTGCAGTTACGGTGTTGTAGGGTGAGTCTCAAGACGAATGGCCAAGACGACCTATCATTCTGTATCGATTGAATCTTTGTGTTGCTGGAGCTGGAGCTGAGGCTGGCCTTGTCAGTTCATCTGTAGTAGACTGCAACCATCTTATCGGATTAATCAAACCGGAGAAAGACATAGATTCCCTTAGTACTTGTGAAGATGGCCACTGTCGCCTGCGAGTAAAATGCTTCGTAGCATCAACAGTGGGCCATGACTCCACCAGGACACATTTCCCGCAGGTCAATGATAAACACTTATTCATCAAGATCCGGGGCAAGACGCACTGCGCCGCCTGGAAGCACCGAACGCGCAGTCGAACGATCAAGCCGAACGAATCAATTTCAGCGGCGTCCCCGGGAACGTTGGAAACGAAACCTCGTACCCGCTACAGTTATCGTATGACCTGATGATACTGTAAGGCAGGCAGCCCGAACCGTAAACTGCCCTCTTCAAGTAGACATCGGTACTTTATCCTCCAGGCCGCCAAGCTATATCCGCATTTCTAATTCATCTTCCCCGCTGATAAGGGAGGGGCACTTTGGAGACTGGGGTATGATTGTGGGCAGCTGCTATTGCAGTATCGTCACAATGTCGAATGCTTGTACTTGGAGGATGTCTTGCTGACGTGCTCAGAAACTCCACGTGCTCACCAGGGGCGGGAAGCCTGCGGCCGCAGCAAACAATTGGCCGCTTGGCCTTCTGGCCAAGCTCGTGGCGGCTGGCTGTCCACAAGCCCTAAAGCTTATTCCCATATACAAATTGCTCCTAGAAAGTTTACGCTTTCTGGTATTGTACTCGACATGACAAAGTTGACACGAGCGGATTCAGACTGATTTATTTTATCACGTATCCGAGCGACCGCTCCTACGCGAGGTTGACTCTACAAAATTAAGCTAGAATGTCCTGCAAAAAGGAGAACCAACAACAATCCTGGCAGCAGGATATATACTTCGAACAACGCAGAATTTCTAAGGGTCTTGCACTACGAAGTTGGTTTTCGTGCGGCACAGTCTGCTCAAAGCCTCGGGGCTGACCCCATCTGGTTGATACATACCTGCAGACATGCACCAGCTTGCTCCACGGCACAATTCATGCGGCCCAATCTATGATGGGGAAGTGCCAAAGTAGTGGTGGTGGCAAGTACCAACAAACCAACATCGTGACGAAGTAAACCAACCAGCCAACCGGTCTAAGTATGGTATGGAACTTCCGAAGAAGCTTTGATAGTGAAGTGCATTGCATTTATCGTGTCCTGGTAATCTGAAAGCTTGATTCGATCTCGGTGATCTCTTATCTTTCTATTCTCTTGAATTTGAATGAATTTAAATGAATTAATTTCTCCCTCTGTTGCTCTGCTTGTTAGCGCCTACTTGTTGTTGAGGAAAGTCCCGCAAAGAACCGTTCTTGACATGGCCATAAGCATTTCGGCGGACTTAAGCCATGGACTGCCAAATCCAAAACGACTTTCACCCACGACAATGTGGGTCAGTCTCAACCAAGAAGCCTAGTCTTAGTAAGTCCGACTTGACTTTCCGACCTACTATCCGTGATAATAACTTGCTGCGTTTCAAAGAGGCTCGCAGCCTCAATGGCTGCTGGACTTGCAGAGTCAGACGGAAGAAGTGTGACGAGTCACCTTTATCATGCCGCAATTGTTCAGATCTTAGCCTCAATTGTGACGGGTACGGATCAAGACCAGCATGGTTCGACAGTGGCAGCTTGGAGAAAGCGAAAGCTCTTAAAATCAAAAACATTGTCAAGCAGACTATCAAACGGCGTGCTCGCGGCTTGTCAGGATCGGCTTCATCCAGGAAAGAATCGTGTTCGCAAACACCGCACCCTGTCCCCTCCAGCTTCTCATCGACCTCTTTGTTATACGATGGGCAGTTCGTCCAAGGCGGCATCATCTATAGTCCTAATACCGAGCAATGTAGCTTCACATCTTGGGACTATCCTTCGTATCTCATGCCTGGATCGAACTATGATACATATGGTGCAGAGGAATCAACAGTCGAATTTACAACGATGGGTTGTGCTCCAACAGCAAAGGCCCAGGATGAACAGCCGCAAGAGGGTCTGCCATCTGATCATCTCCCGGCTCATCATGTCTTACCTGCATTGGAGAGTGTGTTGTTCAACATGCAAACTCTCACTGAACCCTCTGTCGGTCTAGAAGCAGACACAGGAATGGATTCACTTCAGGAAACAGGCGATCCATATTTTGGGTCTGCATTATACCACGTCAACAGAACCGACGAAGAGGACGTTTCTACTCCCATGAAAGATACCAAGAATCAGAGCACCAGCACAATGAATGATCAATCTCTGGGTTTGATCATGCTAAGATCCTCTGGAGATACTGGCAGTCATGAAGCTACACTTTTGATGCATATTTTGATCAAGTTTTCTATCTCCATTTTCCTTTCTACGCTTCATCAGCACGAAGCGACAGTCGTGGATGGCTGCTGAATCTCCTGACCGAGGATCGGACGATATATTTTGCGACACTTGCCGTCAGCCGCCCTTACCGCAGTGCAAAGTACCCAACGAGAACGTCACAAAATATCGGAAACTCACAGCCTAACGGGAGGGTGGACTACTACGTGTATGCTTTGAGCCAACTTCAACATCTCCTAGCGGAGGCTAATACGTGGACCGGGTCTGAAGGGGCTCTTCGAAGGATGAAAGCTCTGACTTGCATTCTACAATTTGTGTTTTTGGAAGCACGTCTAATACGAAGCATCTCGTATCTCAATTCTACCCGTGCTAATTGCGAAATAGGTGTTCAGTAACTCATCCGGAAACTGGTCTTTCCATCTCAAAGCTGCAGATGCGCTGTTGCCGTCATTGGTAGAGACTGGAACCAAGTAGCTGGCTCTAGGTTCTCCAGAAAACTCGGAGCGGGAACTGCAAGACCAAGGCTATCTATCTTATGATGATCATCTTGTAATTGAGTTCCTCGGAGCCTTCACATGGCTCGACATCACTGCCCAAATTTCTATCCGAGCCAAGCCTTCCTCACATTTTGACACCCAAATCGTCCTCGAGAACTGCAACATCAAGCTTGAGCACTTGTTTGGTTGCCAGAATTGGGCTTTGCTTTTGATTTTGGAAGCGTCGAAGCTGGACGACTGGAAGCGAGAATGTGAAAAGAATCGTAGATTGAGCGTTGCCGAGCTTGTGAGACGGGGTACGAAGATCGAGACAGACATTAATCAAGGTCTTGCCATTCTTGACTCTCATCGGCCAAGTCAGCGACAAATTGACTCGAGCATCGCAACTGAGGCTCAAATATTGGTAGTTACCGAGTGTTTTGCTCTTGCTGCGTTGACCTACATCCACGTAGTGGTATCCGGTCCGCACCCAGACCTGCCGGAGCTGTAAGATAGTGTTTCGAGAGGAATGGGGGTCTTGAGGACTCTGGAAGATCAGAAACTGCTGAGCAGAGTAGTATGGCCTGTATGTGTTATTGGTTGTATGATGTCAGAAAGCACGCAAGAGCTTTTTCTAACACTCGTCGCAGCAGAGGATGTTACTGATACAGCTGTGGGAACTTTCTCGCAAGCGATGGAAATCATAGAGCATTGCTTAAAGAAGAGGCATGATGAAGCAGGAAATGTTGAATGGTTCTCTGCTATGAGGAGTGTTGGTCAGCATATCTTGCTGCTCTGAAAGGAAAGGAAAGCTAGGAGATAGCGTTCACATTTGTCTCCACGTTCTCGGGAAATCGGCTTTTCGTCAACATGGTGGTTCCAATTTTTATAGATCCAAAATGTCTCATCATGGTAGATTACACTTAAAATATATCTTGACGGGCGACTTCCAACCAACTCGCTTCTTAAACCCTCACGGATATTAGATTCCCCATCAAGTTAGCCTGAATGCAATATGCCACCCACAGTGCACCTACAAAACCAACGTCTTTCCCCACTTCCTCAGCAAGATAAGTTCGTCCCGTCCATGAATTGATTTCAATATGGCTACCCCAAATATGCCAACGGTGACTCTGTCTTCAGGCTTTCGCATGCCAGTAATCGGCCTCGGAACATCTGTAAACAGTCACTCATCAATTATGTACATTGCGCGTTCTGACAATCCTCTAGTTCTCCAACACATCCGAAGGGCCAGATCCGATCGAAGTTGAGAACACAATAAAACTTGCTCTTAAAATAGGATACCGTCACATCGACTGCGCTCCAGTTTACCAGAATGAAGCTGCAGTTGGCCGCGGCATCAAAGCATCGGGCATTCCACGCAAGGACTTGTTCGTCAGTCAGCGCCGGACTTTTCCCACACAAGATTCTGCATGTTAATGCTCAATTTGGCAGATCACGAGTAAACTTTGGAACACAGAACATGACCCCAAGGACGTCCGACCAGCTCTTGACCAAACATTGCAAGACCTTGGCACTGATTTTGTGGATCTTTACTTGGTATCATGACATTCCTTCTAAATTCCCGATCACAGACTGACAAAGACCAGATCCACTGGCCACAGTCATATGTAAAGCAGACTCCTTATACTGCGTTCCCGGAGGATCAGAACGGGAATACAATCACGATCGATGTTCCAATCGCATCAACATGGCGGGCGATGGAAGCTCTTGTCATCGCTGGGAAAGCAAGGTCTATCGGTGTCAGTAACTTCTTCCAGCCTGAGCTTGAACAGCTGCTCCTGACGTAAGTGTCCGTGTCCAAACGTATATTCCACTCCATTCTCTGGTCCAGACTCAACATACAATTGCTCAGGGCCAAGATCCATCCCGCTGTAAACCAGATCCCGGCTACACCTTATCGACCAAAGGTGGATAGGGTAGAATGGTGTCGATCTAAGGTAAATACAGACTTAAACGCTACTTTCATCGTAGGTTCCGTCCACGGTTTCGTCTAACGCTCAACAGAATATACATGTTACAGCATGGGGGCCCCTCACAATCGACCGAGCTACCCAATACAATGTTGCAAGCGATCCTGTTGCCCAGAAAATTGCAGCAAGTATCAATATCACGCCTACTCAGCTCATTCTGAGTTGGGCCATCCAGAGGGGCACGAGTGTCATTCCGAAAAGCTCACACGAAGAGAGACTTCGATCAAATCTTGCAGGTACGTTACAACTACCAAACTTCATTGCCTATTGTAGGAAAATGCAGCCGCTAATTCGATCTGATTTCGAAGTGGTTGAGCTCTCGCCTGAGATAATAAAGCAGGTTGATCAGCTTGAGATATTACTTTGACGATATCCAGGAAGGCCAGATTTTGGGATCACGTCACGAGGAAATTTATTCTCTTCGAGAAATAAGCAATAGAGTCAGATGCTTTGACCTGTGCGCAGAAGGTCTATTGTCTACTCCCTAATGCTCTCCGTGAAGCCTACTCCAGAGCACGAGATGTTGAGACAATGTGATCGCCTTTGCGCGCCGAATGAAATCAAAACAAGAAAGAAAGCAGCCAAACAGTCCTGCACGATTCAGTTCTTATTCTTGCTCTCAAAGTTATGGTAACCAAGAACAAACGGCAATCTATACAATTAGTCGCTTGGCCGGAATTCGTGAAACTGTCCCGTGAAACCTCTCTGCGTGGATTAGCAATTCTTTTCAGGTCTTAAGCGGCATACCATAGTCTATGCAATCAATAAACTATCTAATGTACATTTTAATTACGTGCTTCCTTACAAACTATTGAGTAGCCGTTGATCACGAAGGGGCCGGTGCTAGGGAGCGAGCTTGACAGCGCGTATCCGCGTGATAGTATAGCTGCTGGAGGAGTGCAGTTGATTAAGACTAATTGTTATGCAATATATCAGAATACTTTTCAGGGAGTGACTGCCTCAACAAAATCAAGTAGTATAAGGTTAAGAATAAAAGCAGATCACGGTTAGATCAAAGGTTCTATTTATGGGCTTTGGTTATAATCATTTTATTATCCTAATAGGAGAGAGTTTTCGAATCACAGACTTTCGGTCATCTGTGGCACTGCCCCCTCTATTTCTTGACTTCATATCAAATATTCCTCAGCACGATTCATATGAGGCAGACCCAACTTTAAATCGTCGAAGTTTGCGAGAGCTCTGGGTAGCTTTACGACTACACAACAATGCATATGTCAATCTGACTCCTGGCGAGATAAGTACAACAAAGCTGCAGCAGGTGTGTCGCCCGAGAATGATGTATCCGAAATCCCGCCCTCCGCCAGGACCATTAAATATCCACCGATACCCAAGACCACCATCAAATATGCACGGCAATTCGAGAACGCCAATCTTCAAGTTCGGCAGTTGACTTCATGCCAATCAAGAAGCGCGTCTGCAATCCGCAAATTTAAATTGTTTCTTCATGTCGAGGCTCGGCTAATTAGTGTTTTTGCCAAAACAATCGTTTACAGGTCGAAAGGATTTGCAACCCCACACAGTACGTTGAGGCTAATGAATTTGGAATCCCAAAAGGTAGAACGGTATCTTGAATCAATCTACGATGGCTATCAGTCAAAACAAGGATCGCAGATATGAGATTCATATAAATCAGGCGCTCCCGCACTGCATTTTTATCGTCACTTCAGCAGCTTCGTCAACATTAGGACCGCGAAATTGTTGCAAGACATTTGTCGAGTTACCAAGATGAAGTGGATATCTCTGCTATTACATATTGGGCTATCTCAAGCAGCTCTTCGATTTGCCTGCTCAACAGTCTCAATCCAAAGACTCGATCCTCTTGTTGAGCCTGGTCAGATCCCCTCCGCACACGTCCATCAAATCGTCGGCGGAAATGCCTTCAACGCAACCATGAAAGGGGACATAGGGGAACAGGCTACTTGCACGACATGTGCATACACCGAAGATCTATCCAATTATTGGACAGCGGCCATGTACTTCAGACATG
This sequence comes from Cadophora sp. MPI-SDFR-AT-0126, assembly GCA_020747065.1. NCBI lineage: Eukaryota > Fungi > Ascomycota > Leotiomycetes > Helotiales > Ploettnerulaceae > Cadophora > Cadophora sp. MPI-SDFR-AT-0126. The sequence goes on along the minus strand of JAGMVK010000020.1, from coordinate 992,792 downwards.
AGAATGGCTCGTACAAGCGCGTGCCGCAGTATCCCAATGCTCAACTAGGGTATGAGGGTCAAGATGCGCCAGACATCAAGGGAGGAATGACAGTGTATTATACACAGAAGGATTTCAATTCGAATGGTGATCAATATATCACTGCCTTCCCACCTGTAAGATGCAATCCTGACACTCACATTACTTTGGTAGCCAAGGAATCTCCCAGCTGACTCACGAATAGGGCTTTCGCATGACAGTCGGCAATCCAACAACCACCTCCCTCGCCAGCAATAAGTCAAATCGAGGTCTCGCATACACCTGCCTCGAAACAATCCTCACTCGCGGCTTCGAAACCCCCGACTTCCCAAACAAGCCCTGCCCAGCAGGAATCATGGCAATCCATCACTTCCCCTCCTGCTGGGACGGCAAGAATGTCGACAGTCCAGACCACCAATCCCATATGTTCTCTACCCAGCGAGGTGGTTTCCGCGAAGCAGATCCATGTCCGCCATCGCATCCCGTCCGCACTGCACAAGTTGCTTACGAGACAATGTGGAATACCACTGCGTTTGCCGACATGTGGCCGAAGGATGGATCGCAGCCGTTTGTGTGGTCGTATAGTGACAATAAGGGGTATGGAACACATGCCGATTATTTGTTTGGGTGGAAGGGAGATAGTTTGCAGAGGGCGATGAATGATTCGTGTATGTTCCATAAGTGTGGAAGTCCGGGGATGCAGGGGATTTTGAAGACGCAGACGGTGGAGGAGATGAATAAATGTGCAGTGGAGAGTAGTGTTGATGAAGATTATGATAGTTGGGTTGATGAGCTGCCGGGTCAGAAGATGGCGGCTATGAAGTTCAGGGTTTGAAGTCGTGGAGGGTATCTTAGATAGCGTGTTGAGTTCTGTAGAGAATAAGCGGCCCGATCGTCTAATCGATGTAGAGGTTCATAGATTGAGAAATGTGTATACTCTTGATCAGCAGTGTGCCAAGGATGTTCTTCGAGTAAAACAGGTTCTCTGCATACATGGTTCGGTGGGAAGACAGTCCTGGGCACTACGTATGGAACATAAAATACTGCAGCAGACAGCAGCAAACTAGCAAGACACCCTGGTAATATAATAGTAGAATGAATACACGAACACAAACAATGCTGGCAGCTTTAACCATCTTCGTATCACACCCCAGCAACCGAGAAAACTAAGAAGTGACGCTCTCGTGAAAACGGAACAAGCATCTGTGAAAGGCCGCTTCAATTAACTTTCAAACTTCCAAGTGTGTTCATATTAAGCCTTAACTACGGAACGCTTTGCCAACACGACTGGGTCGAGACACAGGAAAGTGCGATCGGTCACGTGGTATGTCAGCTTATGCCAAGCGGGCCATCTCCCACTTTCTTATGCTTATCACCAATGCTTCAGCTTGGGAGTTGAGCGGGCTATATTTTTTGAAAGTATCACAATTCCTCCATATCTGCGAGAGTGACACGGAACAATTTGAGCCCCGGCCTTTGTACTCAATGACGTTGATGATTTAAAATCCAACGTTCCTCAAAATCCCAACCTCGGCAAATGTCACCCATCGACTCAACCGCCTCCTCGTCGTCAGCATCGCCATCCGTCGAAGTTGTCTTGACAGAGAGACCAGCTACGATAGCAAACACATCTAAGACAAGGAAGTCAAAGCCTAAAGTCAGGACGGGATGCCTCACCTGCAAGTTCGTTGTGCCGCCCTGCAGCCGAGAGAATCGGAGATTTCGATCCCACATGCGCTAACGCTGCACCAGAGCTCGACGAGTGAAATGCGACGAGGCCAAACCTGAGTGCCACAGATGCCTCAAAGCTGGATTGACTTGTGACGGATACAAACTGCCCACGAAATCGGTTGTCAGGTCACGGCAGAGGCAAATTATTCTCCCCAAGAAGGTCGCGATACCGAGAGCGGCCGCTTCAATTGCTCCTGTACGTAGAATTTACAGTGGAGTTGGATTTGAAGATCCGCTGGACGGACAATGCTTTTACATCTTTCTGGAGGAGACCGCTAGAGAAGTGTCTGGGACATTTCCCAACTCTTTATGGGAAAGACTGATCCCACAGATCAGTGAAGTGGAGCCATTTGTTCGACACGCAGTCATCGCCATCGGAGCACTGGGGAAGGAAAGTCGATTCAATCGCCAAAAAAAGCAGATTGGTTCTTTAACCCAAGGACCGGACTATCAATATGCTCTGCAGCATTACGGCAAATCTCTGCGGGGCATGAGAGACGCCATTGCAGCTGGCCAGCACGATCTACGGAAAGCTCTGATTGCATGTCTCCTGGTCTTTTGCTTCGAAGGAATGCTAGGAAATCAAGCAGCAGCTGCCATTCATGCTCAGAGAGGACTAATGCTGCTCCATCAGTGGACGACTGGCAACAATCCCTTCGGCAAGCCATTTCAAACCCAAAAGGCGTGGCAAGATCAATTGTTTGAAGAGGATTTGCTGGAGGCGTTCAACGCACTTGACTCCCAAGTGTTGCTCTTTATTGACACTCGAGATAAGGATGTACACAGCCAAATCAAGACCAGTCAGAACAGCATCATACAAAGCATGCCAAGAGAGTTCACGAGCCTGTCACAGGCGAGACAATTCTGGCAGCTCATCATGAACCGGAACTACCATTTCTGCAAGTCGATTCAACAAATCGACATGGTAAAGCTAAAAGAAGAGAGGAAAGATTCGGAATGGGAAGGATCAGTGGACATGAAGCACACCGAGCTTTTGCTCAGCGATGCCCAATCTGGGCCATGGCCACTGCGGGAAGAGCATCTGCGCTACCGAGGGGACATTTTCCGATGGATGACTGCATTCGCAAATCTGTACGAAAAGATTGCCGCGAGTGACAATGAGCGTGAGAAAGCCTCCGCTGGAATCCTTCAAGTACAAGCTCGAATCAGCAATATCATGCTGGCGGGCACATTCTTCACCACAGAATGCGAATACGACATCTTCCTCCCAGAGTTCAACGACGTGGTGAGCTTTTCCGAATCCATCTTACCATACATTCAATCTACATACAACGGCACTGCGCCTCGCTTCAACGTCGACATTGGAATAGTGGCAGCACTTTTTCTTGTTGGTTCTCGCTGCAGAGATGACCCCATCAGGCAACGTGCCATCGAAATGTTATTTGCTGCCAATTATCGTGAGGGAATCTGGGATGCACTTGCAGTGGCCCATGTTGCTCGTTGGCTGAGGAGTCTGGAGGTGAAGAATTTGGAGCCGGGACATTGGATACCAGAAGAGAATCGGGCCGTCTTGAGCGCGATTAATATCGATTTGTATCGGAAGAGGGAGGCATTGGGAGCCGTGCAGAAGACGAAAGACGGTGTGGTTGAGAGCAAGACCCTGATTACTTGGTAACGAGTGTGAGGGTGGTCGTAGAGGTTACACGGAAAGAGTCCGGATGTATTTCCCAGGATGAACTGGGAAGATGTGTTTGATCAGCTAGTCTGCACTATTCGATACCTATTTCCGTCAATTTCTTTTATGCAGTTAGGAGCAAATTTGGACAGCTGCAGGAATAGCACTCGCACCCCAAACGGGCCCTATGCAAGGGAGAAGGGGAGCCGGGGCCTCGAAAGCACTGGTCAATCTCAACCATACGGCTGGTAGGGATGATATCATAGATGCGGTGCAGAACATGGCCTTCTATTGGAATGAACTCCTTGAAATTGAAGTATGGGGTCTCCCACAGCAGGCTGAACAGGGCAAACCACGATGTGTCTTCACCTACGAGCAGTATTTTGTCTCTAAAAGAACTCAAAAGCCAGAAAAAGTTCCAAGGAAGCGTTCCATTCAGCCTCATAACGAGCATGTATCCAACAGCCCCCAAGTTGGCTCGCATATTGGACCCCATACCTGCAGTGACACTCTCGCAACCAACATATGCGGATCATCCCGCTGGAGGATCTGCAAGCACTTCGCTTCTAGCAGCTCAAATACTAAATTTTATCCAATTACGGCATTTCGCTCAGTCTAGGCTTTGGCATCGTATCGGTAAGAGGCACAGAATGTTTTGAAAGCAAGTGTAATCAGCTACTCGGGAGTCCACTTTGAGACCACCACGAAGTCAATACTAGGAACAAATGATTCTTTGCATATGCACCTGCACAATCAACGTCGTTGGATCTGAATGAGCTCACTCCATCCACATCGAGCATGCATTATGACGAATCAGCGTGTCCGTCAACGCCAAGGCTGGGGTCCAAAAAAGGGGGGGCAGAAGCGAGAAGGATCATCACCAAATCAGGGGCCATATGCGACCCTGACATCGCGGGGTCACACCGCAGCTCGAAACAACCTATCAGGACCCCGCTATGATGTGCTGTGATTGAAGTTCTGTAGGCGAGATCGCCGTGAAATGGTCCATTCAGGATTGCAGAGCAATCACATCGTGAGATACGTTGAACTCGCAATCACAATCCAACGTGTAGCCGCCGAGAGTGAGCAATTTACAATAACGAGTGCTGGCTACATGATATGAAGGATCGAGAATGAACATGAGGGGTTGTTACGATGGGCATTCGAAGCCCTTGTGTAGATAAGGGGGGGCTTCGCCTTACAGATCCATTTTTGAGACATCAACCCGCTCTTCTCTCTCCCGCAATCACCTTACTTTATCAAGTCAGCCCACACACAGAGGGACAACTACACCATGCATTTCAAATCCCAGACTCTATCATTGACCCTCCTTGGCGTCCTCTTTTTATGCACTGACTTCGTCGGCGCAACACCTCAACGAAGGCCTACCAAGAAAACAACAACTACATCAGTAAAAGCAACTTCTACAGTAGTCGCTACTCCAGCACCCAAGCCCCTCCATGGCTGCCGAGTCTTCGTCCAAAGATGGGGACTCGACTCCTGGGAAACATTCGACACCATGTAGTACGTCTTGTTCCACATTTCCATCCCCTCCGAAACCCCAACTAACCAACCACCCAACAGCGAAAGCGACGGCAAAGAAATCTGGAACCAAGCAACAATAGGCAGCACCACTCCCGGCGACGAGCTAGTGCCATACCAATTTGGCACCAACATCTTGCATATCTACAACACTGCGAATCCAGTTTATGTGGGACTTCCACCTGGAACAATGGATCCGGGGAAGTTGAGTTTTGTGTGGGGGAGTCAGAAGTGGGATAATTTCTCGCCGGGGAGTCCGTGCTTGAATAAGGCGTCGACGGCGGGTTTGAATTCCTCGTGTACGTTTTCGTGTGATAGGTAGTTTGGTGGTTGCGAGAGGGATTGTTGGAGATAGCTTTGGGCAAGAGTAGGGACTGTCATGTGTGAAGGCTTAAGTGGTTCGCCAAGCTAAGCATCTCCAATCGAAATCACTTGCACAGTTTCATCCTAGGGATACCATAGTAGTTCAGACTTCGCAACAATGTCAACCAGATGCACTTGATTTGGTCATCTGTGCGTTTGAAGGGCATTTGAGAAAGGATCTTGTCTCATCAAATCAGATTACCTGTTGATAGTTGATCGGATCCAAACCTCACGTGGCGGAATTCCAGAAACGACGTTTAACCAATGTCGAAGTCGACCTCGCTTGTAAATGGGATATATCCTGTGCTACTGGCTAGATTTTCTTTCAAATCAACATCAGTAAAATTATCAGCATTGATCATTCACCATGCCCAGACTGGTCTCGGCTCCACTACGTAAGTTGACAGCTTGGCAGCATCGCCAATTATGCGAGAAGCGCAGCGTCATTCCTAATTAAGAAAAAATCCCATCCCAATTAAGCAAGGAGATCGCAAGACTCGAATTCAGCCCTCTGATAGATGCCGAGCATTGGCTATGTTCAATGACACCGGGCTTACCTCATGAGGAGATTTCTGCGGCACATGCACAAGTCTACAAATACCTGAGCGTCAAGCTTATATATTGCTTTCTCTCATCTCATGTCAGAAATCTTCGTTTTGACAATTAGCTATTCAGTAAGTATGTCGGAATCGATGGACGAACAAATTCGCGCTGAGCTCTTCAGTGGCGATCAAAACATTGACCGCCGGAAATGCAAGCGAGTCGTGCCCCTGGAGGTCCTGAACCTTTCCATGCCACGGACAGGGACAATGTGTAAGTGTTCCACCTACATCTTCTCAATGGGATGAAACAGTTCTGATAATATTTATATAGCGATGAAAATGGCCTTAGAGCAACTCGGCTACCACGAGGTCTACCACTTCTTCAACACCTTGAATAATCTCCAGGACCACGACATGTGGATCCCGCTCTTGAAAGCCAAATACTCCGGTAAATCAGACACCGTGGACTGGCGTTCTGAATTTGACAAACTGCTCGGACACTGCCAAGCAGTCAGCGACACCCCCGCGATCTTCTTCGCGCGCGAACTCATCGCTGCATATCCCGATGTAAAAGTCATTCTCGTGGAACGAGACGTTGATGCCTGGTGTAAAAGCATGGAGATCGTCAGTGATGGCGTGTACAATCCTTTTGTGCGGGCATTTGCTGTCTTGGATCCCAGTTTCATGGGGAGGTTGGTGGGGACGAGTATCCAGTGGGTTTATGGGGAGTATCATGCGAAGACCAAGGCTCAGTTCACGGCTAATGCAAAGGAGACATATCGGAGGCATTACGCGCTGGTGAGAAGTTTGGTGTCAAAGGATAGGTTGTTGGAATATAAGCTTGGAAGTGGATGGGAACCGCTGTGTGAGTTTTTGGGGAAGGAAGTCCCTAAGATGGAGTTTCCGAAATTGAATGAGGGGAAGGTTATGCAGAGGAAGGTGGATTTGATGATTAGGAGGAGTGGCATGAGGGCGTTGCGGAATTTAGTCACTGCGATGGTACCTATTGTTGCCGTTATGTGGTACTGGCTGAGACGATGAGGAGCGAGGGAAGGTTTACGACGTTGAAACTTTGGTCTTCAAAATGAATTTGGGTCTTAATCTATCTAGGTGATGCGTACAGAATATTTTCCATGCCGCAGTAGAATCGAAGCTCCAGTCTCTGTCTTTGAGCTCGATTTATCAGCATGTCTTGTCACTTGAGCCATGCTTGACGGGTCGGGTAACAAAACAGTAGGAGTGGTACTCAATGGCACCGTCAACTCCAGCACGACAACACCATCTTTCCCTCTCTTAAAATCAACGGCAATCTCTCCATACGGACACTCAAAAGTCCCCTTAACAGCATCAAACTCCGATACATAAGGCGGCGCAACGGTAAAGGTCCGGTACCCATCCTCACTAACTTTAATTCCCAGCACCGCTACATAAAACCACTCCAAGATACTCCCAAGCATATCGTGGCACTTACTCCTACATTCATCTTGCCAGAATTCCAACAGTGTCGTCTCGCCACGCCGGAGAAATCGCATGTATGATGGGTGTTCTTCCTGACGTGCCATTTGTAATACCAGATCTGGCCGGTTTGCGTCATGGAGGGTGTTGAAAAGGTAGCGAAGTCCAATCTCGCCTGATCGTAACTTGCCGTCAGCGACGTCGTCAAGGAAGGCTTTCATCACGTCGTCCTTATGCTGAAGTGGAACCATGTTGAACTGAAGAGCCACAGCTTGACAGACTGCGTCTCGGTCCCGGGTAGGATAGTTGTCGAGAGAGGTGTAGTATGCGTAAGGCCGCTCGGGATCATCTGTCACGAGCAGGTGCTTGTTGTACACGTCGTATATCCTGGAGGCTTCTGATTTCCACTTCGCGGCTTCATCAGTTAACCCTAAAGTGACGACGAATCGTTCCATGCAGCAAAGGCATTCGTGGTAGACTGCAGTCTCAATGTTCGCCTGTGCGTTGCCATGAGCGATTCCACGTCCCCAATCACCCAGACCATGCTCGATCAAACCACCCTTCCTCTCTTTCTTCGTCATGTACCCCATGTACCGCTCACCTGCTCGATACATCTTGGGAATGGTATGAGTGGATCCGTAATACTTTTTCAGGATGTCAGGGATGAAAATCAAGGCACATCCCCAGGTGATTGTGTCATGGAGTGGCCCACACATGTACCGAATCTCTGGCGCCATGGTCGGAACAAGTCCATTCGGCTCTTGCGCGTCCAAGATATCATCCAATATTTTGGTGTACAGATCTTCCATGTCAACCATGTACTGCGTTGCAGGTGCCAGGAGATGAGTGACTTCCAACCAACCGAACTTCTCGATCTGCGGGCAGTCAGTGTGGTAACTGAATAAATTGCTGGTAAAGGTCCACTTCAGTGCGTTCAAAAGCTGGTTCACATCTTCTTTGTCAGTTGTCATGGTTCCGAGTCGTCTCGAAGCAGACGAGACGGGTTGGCCAACCGCCGAATGTATGACAGGAAGTCATGTCCTGGCTCGGTTGACACTCCCTCAAGTTGGATGTAACGGGCACTCGTGAAGCTGAAATCCGGCTCCCAAGTCTCTGAGGAGCCAGTACCAGCCAGAATAAAAGTTGAGTAAACACCGGTTTCAAATTCTTTGAACAGTGGATCTGGCATCTTGACTGTGCCATCTTCATAGGCCGTCTCTGCATAACGTATTGTTATTTCCGAGCCTGTGTTTCCTTCCACTACAATCTTGACCATCGTTGACGCATTCTGGCCGAGATCGTAGCAGACAACACCAGGTCGAGGTGAAGTGGTCGAGATGGAGTTAAAAGTTTCGTGACGAGTCACGGGAGGTTGGCTTTGATATTTCAAGAATCCACGAGGTCCAGTGAGACCTTTTGCAGGCTTCCATGAGCTCGCATCGAAACCAGCTGCATCCAATTCCACTGGATACTGTCTTCGATCATGGGTCTCTGAAGCATAGATGTTTGCCAGTGTCGTTGCGCTTTTGCGAACTTGCCAATCTGAATCTGACTTGATGATATCGTGCGTACCGTCAGGATAGAAAAGGTGGAGTTCTGCGAAGAAACACAATTCGTTGCCATATCGGACGTAAGTGTTGTCTTCATACTTGGGCCAGAAAAATCGATCTCCTTGATCACCAGCATAGAATCCATTCCCAATATGTGCGCCAATGACGTTCTCGCCAGGATGAAGGACGGATGTGAGATCATGGGCAACATACTGTACAGTCCTGTGGTAGTTCGTCCATCCCGGGTCAAGGACATGGTCTGATGCGGGGGCGCCATTGGCAGAGAAGTTATGATGCCCAAGTCCAGCAACAAATGCGATTGCTCGAGTAGGCTTTTGCTCCAAGATGAATGATCTTCGAAGGTAGATTGGCTTGTCACCTCCATCACCGATCCACCACGCTTTCCACTTATCTTCGATATTTTCAAACCATGTACGGAAGATGAGTGCTGTGTGTGGCATGTATGTCTGATTCATGCTCAGGGGCGGGAGAAGTTGGGATCGCGGATAAGCAGTGAAGAACGAGTTGCTCTCGCTTGTGAACTCCCTGTCCTCTTGATCCCAAACAGTTACTAACCAGTGGTACTCTGTCGTTGCATGAAACCCTTCTGTGGGCTTGCATAAGATGTTTCTTTGTGCAGGGCTTATGCATTTTTTCGAGTCCCAAATGACCTTCCCTCCACCATCGGAATTGGGCCCACCAGGCGGGATTTCGATGACAGTGACCTGATATGCTGTTTGAAGGGCTAGCGCATCATGGCTTTCGAGTGTCCAGTAGAATCGCAGTTTATCTGCATCGATTCCAAGTGTTTCATGGAAGCCATGTGTGCCGCAACGTGTAAACTTCCATTTTGAAGGGAGACACTTTTGTGTTGTTGTGGAGGGCAAAAAGCATAACAGTTCTGTTTGTGAAAAGGATACAAAGTAAGTCATCTGTTGGTAATGTCTGTCTGCCGCCTCGGAATTACCCAGTTGTGTTTCAATACTTGCAGTTAGGGTCGGTACAGTTCCCGGCGAGGGTTTCGGGTCATAAATGTGGGTGAAAAAGAGGGGCGGGTTCTTCCCCTCCTCGGACAAGAAGTACCCCGATATGTGTCTGCAGGGGAGCCACCCGGGAGGCTTGCCTACACGGGGAGAATACTTAACCGTTGCAGCATGCATCCATCTGTTTTCCATCATTTGTGAGACATTACAAGCCGCGAGCCGAGATGCGGTGGATGCGACCAAACTCCTTCATTCCAACTTGGAACTTAGAAATTGACGCATTCTAATTCGAAGTAAGTTGAAGTGATATCGTAAGCTTTTCTTGCCCTTTTTGTTAGCTTTAGTCTCACTGCTAACGACAAACATAACATGTAAACCTCTAGCAGGATCCTGCCAGTTTAAGAAATCTTGGAAACCGTGAGTGGATGGATCTGAAGCTAAAAACTGAAGCTTTTGTTTAAATGGATAACTTTAAACCTTTACTCTTGGCTCCCACAGTTGGGCTGAGTAAGTTAGAGCAAGCCGTGTTGACTTCGATATGCTTCTCCGTGGGTTCTAATAGCTTCAGATGCTCATCTGAGATCTGAGCGATTCTGGAAGGAAATAATGGTCTCTAAATGAGATTTTGAAATACGAACAACGATGACTTCGGATGAAGTGGCCTGTCATTTCTCCAACATGCAATGCTGATGTCGATACTTCTTGATTCAAAGTAAGAATGTATAAGTCAAGTCCATCTAGCGGCGGACTTCCTCGATTGTTGTCCTTCAGTGTACTGCACACGTGCTCCCATACCCCCTTCAGGTTTAAAATAAGTAGTTGTCACATTGGTGTACCAGTAGAATCAATCATCTAGTCAGAATAGTCGAATTCAATATCAATGTTTCTCATCATCACCCAACATTCAGGGATGCGGTGTTTACAAGAATCGGCCCTTCGAGAATCTGTTCAAGCCATAATGTTTGTGGAGGAGTCAAAGTGGTGCAGGAATCGGGCCTTCACGAGTCTTTTCAAGCCACAATGTTTGTGGAGAAGTCAAAGGGACAAAAGAGCACGAGAGGGCGAGCATCAAATCGGTACAGCAGACTGCGATCAAGAATTCGGCGGCTCGTCGGCTACCCTGGTCACTTTTTACACACATGTGTCAGGAGTAGTGGACGGTAATGGAAAGCGGGGGTGGACGCAGTGGACTAAGAAATTTGTCACGACCGGCTTGGGACGTGGAAGGAAGCATGAAAAGAGGGGCCGTACTAGAGGCGGTGATAGAGCCAATAGCATCAAGATGTCGCCGCACTGGCTTGCCACAACATACTATTCGAGTCAGTTCTCGACTTCCACATTCGAGACAATCATGTTTTGCTCGTTGGTTATTATACCGAGAAGCAACGGGCTTTACCCTGAATGAAAAGTCCGAAGCAGGGATTGATCGAGAAAGTTTTTTGACAGGGACGATCGATGGTTTGCATCATCGAGGATAAAAGTGTTGATCTTCCCCAGCTTTGGGGAATCTCCAGACTCCAGGTCCAGACTTGAGCTCATTGCGGGGTACTCATCGAAATACTGAACTTCAGCAAAATATCTCCAAGTCGTTACGGAATACAACTTCATCATGGGCAAAGCTGCTACTATCGGTTCTGCCGTCTTCCTGGCTATTGGAGGTATGTATTACTGAACGCATTGTCCCAATTGAACTTGGCTAAAGGCTCAAAAGGATTCCTCTTCGGCTACGACTCTGGTATCATCACATCAACCCTCGCGCAGCCTCGTTTCGTCGATTACTTCAACAAACCAAGCGATGATGTTCAGGGAGGCGTCGTCTCCTCCTTCCAAGGTGGTGCGATTCTCGGCACAATAATCAACTTTTTCGTCGCCGACAAATTGGGAAGAAAGAAGTCCATTGCTCTAGGTTCCCTGATCGCAGCTTTCGGCTGTGCTCTACAAGCTGGCGCTGTCAGCATGGTTATGCTTATAATTGGTCGATTTATTGCCGGTGTTGCGGTTGGTATTCTGTCATCGACCGTACCGATGTATGCGGGGGAAATTGCAGAGGCGCAGCATCGTGGTGTGCTATCTGGTCTGCTGCAATGGATGTTGAGTTGGGGATTCTTTGTTGCCCAGTGGCTTGGATATGGATGCTCTTTCTCGGATACTGATCTTCAATGTGAGCAAAACCTCGACTTCTCTTTTCGAAGAGTATTCTGACAATATTCAGGGAGATTCCCACTTGCCTTTCAATGCGTTCCTGCACTGATCCTTCTTGGTGGAATTTGGTTCCTTCAAGAATCACCAAGGTGGCTGATGGAGCAAGACCGCCACGAAGAAGCCCTCGCCACACTCCACGCTCTCCACGACGACGCAACAGGAAGCAATAGCGAATATGTCGAGCTCGAGTTCCGTGAGATTCGCGATGTCATCCAGGCAGACCGAAGCGCCAACAAAATTACCTGGTCCTCGATCTTCCAGAAGGCATCCTGGCGCCGCCGTCTCTTTCTCGGATGTGGAGTACAGGCTTTTGGTCCTCTCTCTGGGATCAATGTGATCAACTACTACGGACCTCGCATTTACGAGACCCTCGGGATTAATACTCAGGAATCATTGATGATCATCGGTATCAGCGGAGCCTTGTCCATCGTCTACTGCACCATCGGTCTCTGGCTGCTCGATCGCGTTGGTCGTGTCAAGCCCCTCATTATTAGTGCAGCTGGTTGTGCTTTGGCTCTCGTCGTCAACGCCGCTCTATCTCAACATTTGGAAAGTGCATCGAAAGATCAGCTTCGAGCAATGGTCGCCATGAACTTCGTATTCAGTTTCTTCTATACACCCACCGGCATCATCTCCTGGGTGTACCCCGCCGAGATCTTCCCCGTCGATATCCGCGCAAAGGGTAACTCGCTGTCGACTTTTACGAATTGGACGCTCAATTTAGTGTTTGCTCAGATCTCGCCAAAGGCACTTACGAATATTGGCTTCAAGTACTTTTACGTCTTCTTCATCTTCGGTGTCATCGCCACGGTGTGTTATATCTTTTTCTATCCCGAGACGAAGGGCAAGACGCTTGAGCAGATGGATGAGTTATTTGGTGATCAGCTTGTTCCCCATGCTCTGTCAGATCCACTTGCGGCTGAAGCTGCTACTGGGAAGGGCAACATTGAGCATGTTGAGGTGGAGAGGAAGGATTGAATTGTGCCAGGAATGGACATGTGTTGTAAGCTGGGTTCAAAACGCCGCTTATGATTGTGAGGATTACAAAAGAGCCGCACTTGTATCTTAGGGATAAATATGTATGATCTCGGCCGGGTTCAGAGAATCTTCCCGTAAATGTGGTCAAACGTATGCAACGAATGAACCGGCAACAGCTAATCCTAATAGTTTAAATCCATACGTTGTAGGAGCCGCACCACCCGAAGACGAAGTTGAAGTCGTACTCTCCGCGTTGGCTGATGCCGGTATTGAAGAGACTGGTGAGGTCGATGTTCCCGAAATCGATGTCGTCGAAGTCAGCGAAACTGCCGCAGAGCTAACAGTGACATCCACAATTTTCGTCGGCGTTGGAATGGCAGAAACAGTCAAGCTTGTAGCCTCTAAGCTCGAAGTCGATGAGCTAGCATCTTCACTGCTCGTAGCTAACGAGATGCTAGAAACCACAGATGTTGCTTCAGCCGCAGATCCAAGCTGACTCTTCACCCACTCCGCAGCAACATCAGAGTACAGGTCGAAATAATTCAGGTGCGTCGCTCCCACATCTCCACCAGCACAGATAGGATCAGTCGACACGCAGTAATCATGTAACACAGAAGTCCATTGAGTCAAAGCCGCGAGTTGGAATTCCGGGCGGGGAAAGAGTCCTTGACTGTCTGCACCACTGAAGACGTTGTATGGCTGCGAGGCAGTATGTCTAGTAGAGGCCCAGATCAATACAGCGGAAACTTGAGACTCGTTAGCAAGAGGATCATGTACGAAAACAGTGAACTCACTTTTCTTCGCCGCCGCAGAATTGACATCCAGCGGTTCATTAGCACCCTGAACACACCCTTGAAAGAAAGTCCCTCCCCCTCCACCAAGAATATCTCCCACAATATGGGCTCCCTGCGAGTACCCACTGATCACCAGACTCGTATCGGGACATCTCTTGTTATATGCGATGATCTGATTAATACCGTTCGCTGTGCCCTCGAACACGGAATCGCAGTAGACGGATTCGACGGGGTTGTAGAAGAGGATGTCTTCGTAAGAGCAGCTGGATAGACCGGAGCAGATCGAGTTGACGAGTTTGCCTTGTCGGCCGGGGTAGGGCTCGTTGTTGCCTTTGGCGAGGAAGATGCGTGTTGATGTGCAATCTGAGTCTGCACGTGTTGAGAGAGTGGTGACTTGCGATGCCAAGGTGAAAGGAAGGAAGACAAGAGCGAGGGTTGGGTTAAGAAGCTGCATGATACAGTAGGGAAGTTCGTCTTAACGCCTAGGTGTATTCGAGAGAATAACGACTGGAGAAAAACCGATACAGTGAATTGAAGAATCAAGGAACAAGACAGTCGACGTTTTACCTTCGATTGCAGCGGGACAAGCAGAAGATGTAGCCAAAAAGCTTATCTCCTATCGTTTCGTATCAATTCTGAAAGAGGGTCTGATAATGTTATTTTTGCTCGAATGTGGAGTCAAAAGTGGAATTGTGGATAGCATCATCCTGGGAAGGGGTGGATTGTGTCCACTGCCAAGGACGGTGTACCGAGGATTTGACGATATCTTGGTTGGAGGCTGATACACCTGTGTCGTTCAACTAACGATATCAAAACAGATGAGAATAAAACCGAAACTTGAAAATTGAGATTGCATATAGATATCGTGTTTTTTTGTCAGTCTTCATGTATCTCTCACTGGTTGAGGTCCAAGTTCAGTCGGATTTGAGGTCACCGATTCCAAAGGCCTCTCATACGATTTACATTCATTAAGCAGCTCAGAGACACTAGCCTTTTAAATGTCATTCTAGGTCTTTTTTGCTGCGGAAGCCATATATGGGAGTTGAAGGAAAAGCCCTGGGGGAAGAGGGAGGGGTGAAAAGACGGGGAGGGTTATAGTCCGAAGCGAGCTTCTAAATAAATAAGCAAATAAATAAACAACGGATCATAATACGGCACCAATGACCTTCACCGCCGACCCTAATCTTAATCAAATCATGCCGAATGAATGATAGAAAGCCGACACATCATCCTCAAGAACTCCTTCTATATAATCAAGTGATGTCTCGTGAGATGAATCGCACGAAATAAAACTCCGCTTCCTCTTCGGCAATAGATCTCTGGTCTTTTAGTTCTAGATACAAGAGGAAAGAGAGGGCCGTGGACATCAAGACATGCTGTCAACTTTGTTCCAGCGTCTCCGTATCATCATCCTGCCAAATCTCAACAATCCTCTTCCCGTCATTCCAGCCCAATCGTATCATCGTCTCTAACCCATCAGCTATCAAATCAATCGACTTCCCTTCATCATACACATACGGCGGTATCGCAGCTGTTACCAACGATACCTCGGGAAACGACCCGCATTTCAACGTTAAGCCTTCTCCTTCAGCTTCAAGAACCCATCTTCCCTTCCCCCAACTCCCACACCACTCATTGGCTCGCGGATCCACAACCGCCTGCCTATCCATGAATGGAAGAACAGGTCTAGGATACAGGACCGGCCAGCCCTTCAGATAAGCAATTGCGTGAATAAGCCTCCTCCTCAGCGGCCCGCCAAGCGCCGAGCTCGTCATAACAGCAGCGCCGCAATATTTTGGGATCTCAATTTGACTCTTTCCATCCTTTTTACTCAATGGTCCGAAATCCGCAAACCCAGCCACATAACACACATACCCCGGCAGATTATCACCCGCATGCGCAAAGACTCCCGTCCCTTTCTTCGCCATCCAGCCTAGCGCCATGCCGTTGTCCTCGACCTCAGTCAACATTTTCTTCGCCCATTCAGCTTCCAGGAGATCAGTGGCACTTGAATCCAGGGATCGCTGCACGGCGTACACAGCTTTGAGCAGATCCTCGGGTGTGGTCCAGAGGCCGGCGGCGGCGGACTCGACCATGAGGTGGAAATCAGGGTCAGATTTCAAATTACCTGTTAGGTGCGCCGGCGCATAATTCTTCTCCTCCGAAGGTATAAACTCATACGTACTCCTCGTCATCTCCAGCGGTTTAAGGATGACTTCATGCATGATCTCATGAAACGGTTTCTGGAGTTTAGACTCGAGGATGAGCTGAATGACCTGGAAGCCGCCACCCGAGTAGCAGAACTTCTGGCCGGGGAAGAGAGACATGGTGATGGGTTCGTTGTTGGCGGGTGGCTTGCCCTGGAGGATTTGTTGGAGGGAGGGGAGGGGTTGGTGCGGGTAGCCGGCGAAGCCGTGGCCGGAGAGGCCGGCTGTGTGGGAGAGGAGGTGGCGGATGGTGATTTGGGAGACGAGGGGGAGGGTTTTGGGGTTTGAGATCCAGGAGAGTTGCTCATCGGTGAGGTATCGGGGGAGTGGTGCGTCAAGGTCTAGTGTTCCTTCCTGGCAGAGCTTGATGACTGCGAGAGCTGTGATTGGTTTGGATATGCTGCATGCTTGGAACAGAGTGTCTATGTTGAAAATCGTGGAGTGTTTCTCAGGTTGGGGATTTGTGCCTTGCTGGGCAGTTCCGTAGATCTTGCTTGTCGGTTTTCCCGCATCTAAAATCCCAACGGACACAATTGGTGCCCCCAGCTCTGTAGCAAGTTCCTCGACTGATTTCCCATCTTTGGTTTGAGATCTGATTAGACTCTCAAGTCTTGCAAAGAAATCTCCGTCGCTAACCATTTTCAAAGTCATTAAAGTAAGAGTTGCTAAAATCAGTGTATTTGGTCACTCAGTGAGAGGTTCTGCCCCGCGTAAAGATATAATCCAAGACTTGTCAGATTTTTCCATATATATTCCCGTTGGAATATTGCTGCCTATTTGCAAGTTGACGACGACAAGAAGCGGGCAAACATTAGATCAAGTTTCGCTGCTGCCCGGATGTTGCTTACGCTCGGCGTGCATACGTCATGCATGTAGATCCACGAAGTATTTACCTCTCAATTGAAAACCATCACGAACATATAAAATGACTGCCATCCTATTCTCTAATTGTGACATTTACTTGGTAATGCCAGACAGATGCATGCTTACTGACCCCGTGATACCAGTGAGAGCTCTCGCTCTTTTCTAGGTCTAGCGTGCCTTGACCCTTTTTTCTCAAATTCTCAAAAGGCGGTTACGCTCCATAGACGATTACAGTCATTACCCCTCTAGCTTCCTAATTATGGTAAGCATAGCCGTTTTGGTTTTTCCCTGTTGCATTTAAGGGATGGACGTTATCTGCCATGCTGTCCGAAGCTCTGCATTGTGCGCAGGAGTACGATTGAAGCGAGCCTTTTAACACCGTCCCATTGCAAAGGGAATTGAATTATTTTGTTCGATCAGATTAATGAGAAGATCTAGCTCTGAAGCTCACCCTCTAGACCAGGACAATTTCCTGGAAGTCCGGACCACTTTCCATCGCTTCCCCATCCATGACACCCAAGACATAAGAAGGTCCACTCAAATGGTAATCGCCATCTTCTTGTTGGCGTATGGTGAACGGTACGGAGCAGCCGTGGAATATTACCACTCTATCATCCACTTGAACACTTGCCTGCCCTAGTCCAGGGCATCCATTCGAAGTCACAAATGGGCGATATTTGTCGAACTTGAGAGCCTTCCGGTAGAACGCCGATTCCTCTTCATACCAGTCCTGACGTTTGGTAATATCCAAAGAATCAGGGGGCTTTCTGATCCCCACGAAGACCTCGTATGCGGCCAGCAGTTGTCTTCGCTCAAAGTCGGTAACAGGCCCACGGCCTGAGGATGGAGTGCCCATTATGGCGAGCCACCATAGCCTGTCGCAGAAGCTCGCAGCGGCCCTCGTACACCCCGCATCCGCTGTCTTCCGCAAAGCAGAAGCAAATTCAGATTCCCATGACTGAAGACTCTGCAATGTCGACTTGCTATCGGAAAACGACCTCACGTCCTTTGTCAATGTCTCTCCGATATGACCTATCAGCATTCCGCTCAGCTTGAGTTTCGGATTCGCGAATGGCATGGAAAGCAACCTTGGAGTCCAGATCGTGCCCTTGGCAGCGTCATAGACGTCATTCCAGGCGTGAAATTTGTCTGATTGGCAGGAATACCAGTTTGGAGCCCAAGTGGGAAGATCAGAAGGCCGAGGGCGTGCATCGTTGCAGTATATCATGCATCTTGGGCCCGTCCGTCCGATCACGACGCAGCTCACCTCAAAAGCTATTCTTGCAACCGTCGACCTACTGGAGTAGTCCACTGGAACCTTGACGCGTTCTTCTTTTAGCAGCAAGCCCATGAGACCATATATACGGTCACGCTCGTCGGTTGCCTCTGGCATAAAGGGCCATTCGCAAGTGATACCTAGCAGCTCCTCCCAGGAAAGCCCAGGTGACCAGTCCCGGTAGCGACCCAAGTAGTCGAGATGCAACCTCCTTATATGGGCTTTCTGGCAGATCTGCAGCGCAAGTGCCATAAGGTCCAAATCATAGTAGGCATCCGGATACGAAAACATCTCGATAACTCGCTGAATGTCGCTCCAGGCAATCTTTGTGTCACCGCAATGAACAACCGCTCTCTTTGCAAGAATGACTTCCTGCATGACCCAGACACGGTGCCACCATGGTCGTCCGAACAATCTCGCAACTGGCCCAATCCATGTGCCTACTGGGAAACCGTCATTGATTTGGATCATGAGGTCTCGTAGTGGCGTATCAGGGTAGACGCCATCAACGCCATGCTCTTCGAGAAAAGCCGAATATCTGTGTGCCCAGCCGACAAGTAATTGAATGGTTTCTGTACTTTGGTCCATTGCAGGGCCGAGCCAGATGAGAACCTCTTCTGCTTCGCTGTAAATGCGATGCATCAAGGGTACCTGCGTGCTCTTCTCGTCGTCGTCTGCTTGGTTAATGCACACAGCATCGATCCAGAGGGCAGGGATATAGGGAAGTGTCTGGAGCAACTCTAAGGCCTCATGAAGGTTCCGTGAGACCAGAACGGTATCGCCGTCAACCAGAATCGGATACTTCGGGGACGCCAAAGCGCCCCAGGCGTAGGACAGCGCTTTATAGGAAGGCCTTTCGTCGAGAGAGACAAGACCAAGCGAGCATGATATTATGCGGCGAGCGTGAGCTTCAGGCTCGCGTTGAACCTCTCTGAAGGGTGCGGGTGGAAGGTCTAACGTGAGCAGCCGGATCTCTGCTCGCGCTTTGGCTAATGGTCGGTAAGAATAGGCTGAGGACATTTCTCCTTGCACATCGTCACTGCGGCAAGACCGAACTTCGACCTGTCGGACGCTATATACAAGATTGTTATAAGAGAGAGTTGAACGGTAACAGGGCCGAAGTGCAAAAGATAAGCGCGACCTTGTAAACTTTGAGAGCGGCGACTGGCCCGTCTGCGCCGTCAATGCTAGAAATCTCTCGGATAGGACTGCATATAAGAAGACTAGGTGGTAGGCAAAGAGAGTTTAGCGATCGATGGGAGACTGTAAATGAGAGAAGAAGAAAATTCCTGCGCACTGGGCATCAGTGGTCGATATCAAATGTCATCAGGCTGTGTTCATGTTGCCAATGGCGGGGGTATGACTAAGCAGTGTAACTGAGTTCAACAGAGTTAGACATTGTAAAAAATTAAATTTTGTAAAAAACTATATATATATATATATAATTTCATATTTGCTTTTATTGCTTATATATAAATCTCAAGTAAAGAACCTATATCAAGTACCTAGGGGATTTCGTTATCTTCAATAAAAATTAAAGTGCCTATTGAAGTGTTATGCTTGGGATATTTGTCGTCAAATACTGGCTCCAATCACATCTCTATGCAATCGATAAATCCATTTTTATTATTAGTGTACCTTATTCTCTCCTGCCCTCATGCCAGACTTTCCCCACAAATGACACCCATGCATCCTCTGTATCAAAAAACGACCACGTACAATTCTCCCAAGTCCGGATAACGACCCTCTACCCGCATGCAATCTGCACGTATTTCTGACAGCCAGCCATGCAGAGACTCGTACGTTATCGCTTAGGTTTGAAGACCTCTAGTCATAAAGAAGTCTACGCATCTTCGCCTGCTGTCCATCATCACCACCTCCCGCCACCTCCTCCTTCCCACCCTAAACCTCAACATCACCCACCTTCCGCTTCAACCTCGCCCCCAAGAAAGCCGTGGATCTCTCCAACCCATCCCAGCCAACCGACCCGGGAACCTCATCTCCATACACCGGCTCCGGCGCCCCAACATCAATCCACTCCTCCTCCCCACACTTCGTGCTCTTCTTCTTCGGCTTGCCGACCTCATTCGGAAAGCTCGAACCACAACTGATCTTCTCGACAGCTTCGTTCAACTCCTTCCAATCAGGGTCGTTGTCGCCGATGTTGTTGAGGGCGTAGTGTAGGGCGGCGGTGGCGAGTTCGCGACGTGGGTATGAGGTTGAGCCCTGTTCGTTTACCCAGGAAAATTTCTGTATGAGAGCGTCGGGCGTGGCTTGCTGTAAGGTTGAGGAGTTCATCTTGACGAAGGCGCGTAAGCGGAATTCTTGCATGTTGCGCATGCTGCAGAAATGAGCGAGGGCCGCGACATCGTCTTCGAAGTCCTCTGCTCTCATGGCGCGGGGATTGAGGCGCATGAGGAAGCGCTTGGGGTAGGCGACTATGGCGACGCGGCCGTACTTGGTCTCTGGTGGGAGTTTGGGGTACGATATTGCTGCGGGACGGTGGTATCGAAGAGGGGAGTCGGGACTGATGGATTTGTCGTAGGCGCCCATTCCTGTGGCGAAGTGTGCGTGTGTGCCGCTGAAGACCATGCCTGAGAAGGGGCAGGCTGTGCAGGCGAGACGGGCGGTGGTGATGAGGAAGCGGCCAGGGAAATGGTTCTTGGGGAAGTAGGGGAGGAAGAGGAGGGCAGTGAAGCGTGGGCGGTCGTCTTTGCCGTCGTTGTGGACCTTGCCGACTTCCTTGATGGCGTCGACGAGCTCTTGGTTCAGCATGCTGAAGTTGACTTGGATGGAGGTGACTTCGTGGTTATCTTCGTGTCCTATGGTGAGGGATGCGTCGACGATCCATCTACGCTCGCGGGTTTCCGCGGTCGAGTGTGTGGATGGAAAGGCATTCTTAATCATGCATGAGCCGACTTGCGACACAAGAGTGTTGAGATGCTTGATTTCGGGATCGTTGGTCTTTGCAAGTCCGCCGAGTTGGATGCCGTCGTTGCCATGACCAGGCTGGACAGTAGCACCCAAGTCGTACGTCGTACCTTTCAAGGCCTCATGAGATCCATTATATGCCTTGGAGACCCGAGCAAGCTTGGGTTGAAAGTCTGTACTGAAGGCCATGCGCTGGATCTCCGCGAGCTTGTCAAATACGCCAATATCTTGCATCCGAACAGGATCGAAGTAACGTGCGAACGGAAGGACGATCTCCTTTCCACCGCGAAGTTTGACCTCCATGTAATGCGGCTTGTCTCCCATGAGAACGTAGTCAGCAGCGGCTAGTTCTGCTACCGTGAGATGTCGACGTTGCTTGAGGACAGTAGGCACGATTTGAGATCGACGGCGACGCTCTTTCAAGCTCATGGGCAGAATTTCGGCGTGATAGATACCATCTTCTTTTTCCTCATGGTTGAAGATCGGCTCGGGTGCGCAGTACGGGACTTGATTCGAGCTGGTGGCCATGATGGAGCCTGTCTAGGTTGAGTTGTGCTGGAAGTAGAGCGGTTCAGAAAGTTGAGTCGAAGATGTGGAGTCGGATTTGGAGTCGGATTTGGAGTCGGATTGAAGTTATTGGAGCTAGCTGATTCGACGACGAAGACAAAGACAAAGAAACGTCGCACAGTGACAAATCGGTCTCTTGTTAATTCACCAAACGGTTGAAGTCACTTACTTGTTGACTCATGCATTTCAGACTTTAGAAATATCTTGATGCGAGCTCGAAGGCTGGGCCTTTCACTAGCAGGTCGGCATCAACCATCGAGTAAATACCCAACTGAACCTTAAAGATCCAAGCCGCTGTGACCCTAGAAGAGTCCAGAACTTCGAGACAATAGCACTATATTCCCCACCACAAAGATTAAGAAAGGAAGACAATGCTCTTGGACACAAATTGTTACGACAAAGTAGCGGTAAACATACTAAGCGAAAAATAGCTGAATGACAAGTCGAAGTGATCCTGTTGCCTTCAGGCTCAGCAGATACGCTATTCCACTACGAGTCAAAGCAGCGAAACACACTTTGCATTCATGTTTAGAATGTAATGAATGATCAATTTTCATCTGACTCATGGGCGAAAAGTCCATTATGGTACTCAGAGCAGGGCATTATTAATCAATTCCATCGCCTATGATACTCGCTATTGACTCGCTTAATTCAATCTAATTTCAGCCTTCAAAAGGGGTTTCACAAAGCGATACATCACGAAGGTAGATAGGATGGGGACTTCCCTCATAATCTCTCCTCAATATTCATGCCAAATCCACTTTTAAATTCCTAACGAGACAACGAGGATTTGTCACGCTTTTATTTCCCTCTAGAGGAAATTATTCGGTGCGCTGATTAGTATGAACGGAGAGTGTGCGGTTATCGATAGATATGGGCCGGTTTGTAATTTGAAGTGGGATATCAGAGGGAGGGAGGGAAAGTGGGGGTATTGGGGTTATGCGCCTGTTATGGGGGTGGGTTGGAGGGAGCGGAAAGAGACGATGGTTCGGTGCTGGGAGATTGTTTGGTCTGTCTGCTATCCGCGGACAAGGTAGCGGAGGGGAAGGGAGGGAACCACTATTGTATCTGGTTAGGTCTGGTGTAAAATTATGTGGCAATTCTTGCTTGTTCCTTTCTAAAAGATACTTTCCCATCAATCACTTATCTTCCAATTTGTACTGAAAGGTCATAAACACGCATTCTCTCCCCCTGAATCGAGCTAAATCACTCTTATACAAGATATAGATAATGGCTAAGAATCAAGGATCGAATCATGTATATTGCAACTTAGCTCTACGTAATCACATGGCACGGCATCTCATCAAATTCCTCCAAATCCATCCAATGCCACCATTGCGCCGCCATGGAGACATGACATGACATCCGATCCAGATCAGCCTTCAAGTATCCAGCCCAGCTTTCGGAAATCCAGTCCCCGAGATCCCATCTAGCCCGCCATAGCCCGTACGCGGTCTCTGCAGATTAGAGATTGCTCTTATCTTATCTCGAAGGATTTCCGATTCGTGAGGCTTGTAAATCTCTCCTCTCGTGGGCTTGGGAATTGGGCAGTAGAGCTTGAGCTTGTTGCCTGCTTTCTCAAACAGCTAGATGCTAGCCACCAGCCAGCCGAACGATGCAGCAAATTTGTATCTATTCATGGTATCCGGATCTCCATCTCCATCCCAGAATCGGCATCAGCACTGATTCCGCGGTATCAAGCATCTGGCACATTTCGTAAATCGTCCAGTGCGAGTTATTTGGCGGCATTGTCGAAAGAAGTCCAATTAAGAGGGAGGATGTACGATCGTGCCTTCGAAAACAAAGAAATATCTCCAATGGGAGCGGGGCGGGATCGTAGGTGGTTCGAGAGGTTTGGATCGTGGTTGGGGGGTTATGGAAATGAGAATTTGGCGTGGTGGAGTACATTTCGCGCCGTGAGGCGGGGTAGAGACGTGGGGATGAAGTGATGATGCCTGCACGACCTGCATCATCGTAGTTCGCTTTGTGCATGTACAGTATTCGACTTCGTATCATCGTGGTGTAGTTATGGGTAGGTAGGTCGTTACAGTTCGTAGATATCATCGAGGTGATTTCTGGGTCGTTGGTCGTGGCTTGGTCGTTATCTCTTGCATCCATCCTTCCATGCCCTCAATCAGCCTCTTTGTTCAGTCGTCCCTCCACTCCTACTTCCAAATATCGCCAGCACGGAATCATCGTAATTATCTACCATGATCGTCATTGTCGTCATCGTAGGGCGAAGGCGAGACGAGTCTTTAATCAAACAGCAATCGTCCTGGTATTCTTCTTCTTCAGAGCGATGTTCATCAGAGCCGCGAAGCCAACTGCGAGGATGACGCCGCAGAGGGAGATGAGGACGATGGGGAGGGTTTCGAGCATTTTTGCTGCTGGTAATGCTGATTTGTTGATTCTTTCTCCTTTACTTCCGGCTTGCCGTCGAGACGAGTGAGATGGGTGTATATCTGGGTTTGGTGGTGTTGGAAGGTGTAGGTAGATGTATGTAGGGGGCAGGAGAAGTGAGGGTGAGATATATGTAGCCTTGAGGCTGGGTGGGTTTGAATATATGGAGGCAAGGTGACAGGAATGATGTAACGACAGGGCGCCGGCCACCAACCAGGTAGGCTAATTGGGAATGGGAATTGATGTCTCGAACGCGGAACCCGAAATGTAACAATAACGAGCGATAGATAGATACCGAATCAATGAATGAATGGGAATGATGCCAAATTCACCGGTCAGTCAGTCAGTCAATCGAGAATTTTCAGAGAGTGAGAAAATAGGTGCGAATTTCTGAGGGTGGCTTGTCTAGATATATCTAGGCTACGGATGGCTGGAAAAGATAGACTTTACCTTTCCACTCGTATCCAAAGGCAGCACACCACTTCGTATGTAAGTATGTAAGACCGACCCGGAATGGTTCACCCACTATCCACTAGGCAAACCCTTCACTCCACTAAAAGGGAGCGGCGCACGCGTCATCCTGCACCACGATTGGAGATCTGCGTTAGGGTCGGGATTTTCTTTGGGTAAAGAGCTGCGATGTGCTGACCTCCGTGTACTACTGTACCTACGTCCGAAGGTTCAGGATAGAGCTTTTGACGTGACTTGGCTGGCTGAGGATGGGCGACGTTGAGACCTTGGTGCGTGCCGTTACCGAAGCCGCGAGGGAGAAAGTCAAACGGCTGGGCGGGGACGAGGGTCGATCAGAGGAATGCGGTATTTTGCCTAGGCTTGTCTGGTCTTGTGTAAGTATGGGCCGGGTATTTTAGAGATCCGATTTCCGTCTTCTGGACGCGGACGCGTTCCTGTTGTCCCTGGCATAGTAGTCTTCTAAGTTCTAAGGGGCAGCCCTCTAAAAGTTTGTATGATGGTTGCTTATGATTACTGATGCTCCGAGTAACTTCAGCATCCTCGCACTTCACCAACAAATCATCCCATCTCCTCACGTCCGACAAGAACCAGCAGCATATACACAAGACAAGGGGTGAAAAAAATGACGCACGCTCATCCCTGGCTTGTCGATACGCCGATACGCAACGCACCGCAACGCGCCTGTGGAGACAGAGAAAAATGATGGGCTGCAAGGGAGGGAGCGGAGCAATGGGCGATTTTTCAGGGGTCGCTTGGACGCCTACTTGGCATTTCTTGTTGTCTGTGGTGTGACTGCCAGGAAGTGGGCGTTAGAGTTCAGGGGGCTGACGCTGACGATGCCGAGGCCGAGGACGAGAAAGCAACCATCACTTGGTGTTCAAGCTCCTGCTCTTCCTATTCGTGCCCTGAGAACGATAATTGATGTGAAGTATGGCTTCGTCAAGATTTCTTCACCTAAGACAAGCATCTCCTGTTTCTCTACAGCCCAGCGACGAGGCCCGCAAGAAGTGGCCGATTTGAGGGAACTGCCGCCCTCGTTCCAAGATGTCTGGAATATTAACAATCATCGAATTACGCCACTATTTTACATGAAAAAAGAGTGTATTTGAATGTAAAGCTCACAGTAATGTGTTATTTGTTCATCCCTCTTGTGGTATTAGAGAAATCGAGTTTTATTGGTGTTAAATTGTTTTATGAGGCGCCTGCGTGCAATCAAATCGGTCATCTCTCGCGGATGTCGAGAGCTGTTGTATAAACGAGGGGAATGCTTTTCTACTTCTTTTCAACAACAGTGCGAAATCCAGCTTTAGTGATTGACGTTGTTGAAAGTCCGGATTTGCTTGTCCTGTTTGGCCCCCTCTTGCGGGATTTCCTTTTCGTACGTATATTAGATCCGCGGACCCTTGAGTTCTTTGTCTAGGTCTTACATTCCCCTCGGAAGAAGCGGAACTAATTGTGAGAGCTGACGAAGCTCAATATCTGGGATCTTATGCTGCTTCCCCTTATAGTTTGCGAATATTGCTGTACTGCTCGTCGCCATCATAGTATTTTTCTCTGTTAGCATTTGCCTCCAGCGGCTCATCTCGGAACATCATTTTCTCCTGTCTTGAAGCTTGAGATTACCTGAATTCATTTGAACACGTGAATACATCTTATCTTACTCCTCCTTCCGTTTAGATGAGTCGAAAACCCAACATTGGTGAGCGCAGACGGCGAGGCCGTTTATGACAAGACTTCTTTGCCGGACCGAATTTGTGGGCTGCAAGGCATGTCAGTACAGAAGTGGAACCAAACGACCTATCAAATATTTCTAACACCTGGCAAGAGGCAGATGATTTCCCTAGTAGGATTGAATCCTCATAGGTTTTATTGAAACAGCAAGCATTCATGGTGTTAATTCACTCCAAAGCTCCTTGTCCGTCCTGGTTGTTCCCTCGTCATACCGTCAACCTGCCCAGGAACGATACATACATAAAACCAAGGTTCCCCCACCAATATCATTCTTGCGAAAGCTTCTAAACCCTTCGGTCCTGAGTTCGAGGTAAGAGAGCTGCTGAGGGCTTTCCATGCGGTTAGGCTTCCAACATCGAGTGTGTACATTTCAGGCATTCTTCTCTTGCGAGAAGCACCCTATGATTCAGTGTGTACACCATCCGCGAAGCAAGCCATCAGGCTGCCGTCACATATCTGCCTGCCTTCGTCGAGTTTCCACGTATATAATGCAAGTCCCCGAGACCGGTTCCATTGAACGATGGAAGGTAACTAGGGGCACAAGCGAGTATAGGAGCTCGAATCGACGAAATGTAGCCACCCGTGGAAGGGTTCACGAGAGGAAGAAGATCTTCTTGACAACATGACATCTCAAACCACTCGGCGAGGAGGCTAGACTGATAGAGAGTCAAGTCCAGCCTGGTCTCTGGATGACGCCGACAGGCAGCTTGACTGCACCAAAGAAGACACTCGTCGTATTTGCAGGAACTGGCCACAGACTTACGAATGCCCAAGAATATGAGCACAACATAGGGACTCGGCTCAAGGTCCGGTGATGGAGGAAACCGCCACACCACAAGACGGATACAGGACCTGGGAATTCTCAGTAAATTATCGATTCCAAATGTCTAGTGAATTTTAACTGATTGACACCTGCTGGACGGTACAGACATGAAGCGGTCTGTGGAAAGATCGCAAAGCCAAATACGCCCGCATTTCATGGAGATGCGCTTTTGTCCGCCATGCACTCCCATATGATATGCTGCAAGAGATAATTCGATCCTGCAGCACCATAAAACCGTCGCTGACAATCTTTTTCAACCCCCCAATTCCCAGTCGCGTTCACGACGCAAAGAAAGGAGAAGCAGTATGCCGCCCAAAAATCTGTACATCTAGCCTTTGTTTGAGATCCGCCACACGCTCCACTACAATTTGTTCCCGCAACGCATGTATCTCGTGTTCATATATTCGTGGCTATCGCATGAGGAGAACTCGGCCCCGTTCATTGTGAGTGGCAGTTTACAGAAGCATTTGCGAGGAGCCAAGTGGCCTTCTCCACACAGCATGTGTCTGTCTGGACTGCCATGCGGTGTCGCCAAAGGGAGAATTAAGGTTCGTGGAAAAGGAGAGGTGTCGCTTCGGCGAATGGCTATGTTGAAATTAGTACGAGCTACAGGTGGAGCTACCCGGCCCTTGGATACTGTAGCATGGAAGTGCAGTGCTCTGGGGCCATAGGAAGCTTATTTGGACGTACCAGCAACAGCAGAATCATCATCATCGTCCTCATCACATCACCAGCGTTGCGTTGCGTTGCTTCATTAGTCCGTCTCCACGCTATCTGTCTCGGGAGCATCTTGCACAACTTTGTGGCAGTTGTCATCATTGTCAGTCTGGGTGTCCTGCATTGGAATCTGCAGTGCAGTACTGTCACAGCTTGATCTCGCTGGCGTAGCTTCCCGCTTCACGATTGAATAGTATCCAGAGTCACCGGAAAACGATGTCGTGTTTTTCTGGCTGATCTTGTCAATACCACTGCCGATGTGCCAGGAAGAACCTGCCGACCCTGATCCTATCAGGCTCGCCAAGTATTCTTGCTTATCTTTCTCAACTTCGTTCTTATGGTTCGAGTCCAATTTCTTGTGTCCTGCGGATCTATCAGCACATCCTTCCCCCCTTTCGCGATAACAAATGTCTGTACCTTCTTTGGCCTTCACTTTGCGCAATGCCGCAGACACAGACGAGTCCATAGTCCCGCTAGAGACCTGCGTCACCCGTGACAGTAGGTCAGTGCCGCCATGCTTCATGATAAACGGCTGGCCGATGAGAGCATCGAAGGAATGATTCATGTCCTCAACGATTAGCAGCATCACTCCTGACTTGTCCAATCCAAGTGGGGGTTCCGAGATTCTGGTAGATACGTAATATCGTGGCGCGAAACAACTGTTGCCACTGATGCCCTCATATGCATGCATTTCCCCAGGAGGTATTGGGCGGTCCCTCAGTCCAGAGCTTGTCACGGCAGCTCTAGAGATGAAGTTTGAGAATGCTTGGGTGTCAAAAACAGTCATGAGCCGGGAAAAACAATTGTTCTGAACATGAAACCCAACTTGGCACTGAAACATATTCTTGGGTTTTGGGGGCTTGTCATCACCGTTGAAATCGCAGTCCGACTCAACCTCCGGAGGACTTTGTTGATCTTCTCGGGCAGCACGGTCAACCTTACCCTTCATCGTCTTGTATTCATCATTTTCTCGACTTCCGTGGCTCTCCGCAACTCCCTCCATTTGGTGTCAGGTTTTGGGTGCTCCTGTCAACAGACCACTGGAACATACAACTTGCTTCGATCCTGAAGGGGATGGTTGATTGAAGAATTTAGCCGGGTTGGTCTCGATAATGCTTAGTTGCGGAGATCTAATCGAAAAGACTCATCTTGCGGATGTTTGATATGTCTTGGCCGAAGTATCTTTCGAACCTTGGGACGGTGAAACTTCTCGAGCAACAACACTATTGCCAGGCTCTTGAATGCTGGATACAAAAAGACCGGTCGCTTCCCTGGTGCCTGCCGCTGCGGAAGGTGATTAGGTATTGCGGGGTTGGAAAATTGTTGTTGAAAGGAAAGGAGTTAGGAGCTTTCGAGGAGATATTCCCCCGATGACTCGATGACCACCAGCACCACCGGTATCAAGAGTGTATTATTTTCAACGGCTACGGACAGTTGGCTGCGTTGTTTTCCGAGTAAGAGATAACGTTGAATTATGTTGGTATGCTGATTCTCGCCGGGGTGATTGGAGGGAGGCTAACTCAGCAGTCTGTGAAATGTAGCCTTTGATCATGTAGCTGAGAATGATGAGGGGTAAAGAACCTAGAAAGAGCTGAATTAGGAGCGCACTAAGGGTCGGTGGCTCGAGGAGAGAAGTATGCAAGGTTGACTCGCGACTTCCCAAAGCGAAGCCGACGCAGAAAAGAAGAGCTCGGAAGAAACATATGAGGAGACGTAGCGAGAGGTGTTTGGCTGTAATGTGGACGTTCATCACTGGTGCATGAGGCAAGGCTGTCTTGCAATGGAGCGAGTAATGAGATTGGAGGTGAAAGAAGAGCTAGAAAGAGACGAATGCGAAGAATTAGATATTTGCTTTTGTTATAGAGTTATATGTGTTGTAAGTGAAATGGGCGCTAAATTAAAAGTGGCGAACACTTATCGAAATCGATTATACACTGGGTTTTAATAATTATTTGCAATTTTGGTATTCTTTACTAAATTTAAGGTGTAGTGGAGTCTCGGTAAAAGGGCCTAAAAGGGCTTACTAGGGCCTATATTTCTGGCAGTTGAGTGGTAGAGGGGGGGGGGGGGGGGGGGGGGGGGTTCTGCAATTCTAAGCAAGCTCTGCTACCAAATTTTATCCTCAATGAAGATATATATCTGCATATTATGACTGTACTATCACAGACGCATAAAAGATATAAGAGAGGGAGGGAATAAAAACGTATAAGGAAAATTCAACAATATCACACAAAGGATAATTGTGAACAGCAACGATCAGCCTTTTTATAGTTCTCCTATTTGTAATCCAAACTCTAGTCTTCCATCCACAAAAAACTTTCCCTCCTACTCCACTACCTCCTTTTACTGAACATAACAAAGCAAATCCACGAACATCAGCAGATCCATCTGCAACAACAGACCTCCCTTCCCCCCTCCCATCTCTGTTTCATCTACCCGAACCTAGTTGGTTCCAGTCCTAATATAGTTGGCCTAGCGATGAACGCCATTCCCGACACAGTATGGGACTGGATAAGAAGGACTTTGACAGAGCCTGATGACACCTTGGACCCAGCTCAAGCCGCTCTGAGAAGCGCTAGTGTAAGAGTCTGCTTGGAAATACTCCGTGTTCCAACTCCCCGTGCAGCCAGAGAGTGTGTTGCCAGAAACCCTTCGTGTGTATGGGTTGCTGATGACAAGACCGTAATTGAGACTTGTAACAGTGAAGGTGTACGCGGCTGTGTAGGTAGTGGTCCATGTCCGCTGATACTGAAACTGGATGGCAGTTGTCAAGATGGCGGCGATAAGGGTTACGGTAGTTGTGGATCCCACGGTAAGGGCATTGGCAAGAGAATATCCCGATGTGACGGCGATCGCGTTACCTGGACCTGGGGGGTTGCTGCTAGTAGCCTGGATTACGCCGGACATGGCCACATCCCAGTTGTCGAAGTAGACGGTATCCAAAATTTGTACTTCGGTGCTCTGATCGCAGCGCCCCTCTATGTGCGGACCATATGGGGCAGGTGATTCCGGAAGAGTGCTATTCACAGCTGCAGCGATGATGTCCTTGTTAAATTCACTGTCGAAGCTGAAGAGATTGTCTTTCTCAACCAACTCTAGCCATTCTGATTCTTTCATAATCTCGACTCTATTGCCACTGCCAAAGATCAGAACCTCATCGGCTTGAATATGCGTAACACCCGCCGCGATATCAGAGGTGTTCGATGGAGGGGGAAGGACTGCGGCTGTGGATCCAGATGATGAAAAGAAGACAGAACAGAGGATCAAGAGAGGCAACATTTTGACAGTATGATGCAAAATTGTGGATTAGAAGTGCGTGGGATAATTGCAAATGGTGACTGAATGCCGCGTCTGGAATATAATTCTTAGCCACGAGGCTGATTGTTTGAATTGACCATCAGATGAGCGACTGTTCTTAATAATGAGTAGTTTGCAGGTAAAAGATATACCATGTGAAATTGAAATGGCTCGGCTTGGATCACATAATGTAATAGAGTTTCTATATCACTTAGTCTAATAGAGTTTCTATATGTGACCTATAATTCTTTGACTGAAATCGTCTGATAGCAGATGATTGCGAAGGATCACGCCGAGACTAAGGACAATAAGGAATGTCGGCATTTGACATCCTTGTGAATGTGTGCATACGTGTGATCCGTATCTCTCTACAGGATCGGGCCGAGACTAAGGAAAATAAGGAAGGTCGGCGTTTGACATCCTTGTGAATGTATACATACTGTATGGTCTGTGTCCCTCCTGAGCATCAGTAGCTTTATGTTCTATATCAGACAATCAGCAGAGAAATCGAAGTCCACCAATGAGACTATACTGATACGTTAAGCACATTCTCGGCAATTGTTATTTAACTTTATAATATATATTGCCTGTAATCATGAGCGATATATTCCTGTACATTGATCAGATTATCAGATGTACAAACATTATCAAAGCACCTAACAGGGTTCAAAGAGACTAGGTACAACGGAGGTACCACGAGGGTTGTTGATATAGCTCTTCTTAATATTTCACTTTGCATGTATCGTCAATCTTCCGCCCTCGGCACTTGTCTTTTGCCCTCCATGACACCAAGTCCCACCACCGCGGGGGATATAAAGTCAAGCGCAAATCATCGTATCGTTCTGACTTAAAAACAATAATATCCCTTTTATGCCAACTAAGAGCTGTCAACATCATCTGTAAAGCAACTAACTCGGCGCGATGCAGATTCTTCCCCTTCCTGTCGTCGTGTTATGGGCCAGTATTGCGACTCAGAGGTAGGCAAAGAACCATGAACACATTTGAATATTGCTGACTTACTTGCACAAAGCGTACTTGCAAACAACCACGCTTCATGTTTTTGCAGCAACGGCGATAGCGCAAACACCAGAATCGCATCACCAGCGTGCAAATATTATGCCAAACAAGGCTACTCGGTAAGTCTTCGTCTGGAAGTTTCAAATTACTCAACGTTCTAAATACATACTGATGTAACACAGAATAGCGATGTATCTTGGAATTCTCAAACGGGTAGAGTATGATTAGCATTTCTACCAATCGTTTCGCTTGCTAATGAGGTATCTATAGTGTGTTGCAAACTCGGGATCCTATTTAATGGGCGACCAATGGGAAGCTGCTTGTCGTTCTATAGCGAGCTCAGGTTTCAATTGTCTCGACGGAAGGGGGAAATGCTATGCTTCGACTGGTCAAGTCAGGGGCAGGTGTTGAAAGCATTAACTCTCGGGGGACTTGGCCTATGATAATAAACATCGAGTTGTTGTGAGATGTGTGCGACATAGCATCAGCTGCTACTTATACAGGAGCCCTCAGCTCACTTTGTCACCCCCCCTCTCTTCTTCCTTTAGACGTACTCAAGAACCTTTTTAGCATCTGTTTCTCTCTATAACGTGAGACCGAACCAGTGCCCAGGGCGTATACAGTAGCAACTCCTTTTTCACTGTTCCAAGTTCCCTCGATTCGACGAACAAATGTCTATTTGCGCTCATCCCGACAGGTAAACCCCTTCGACATACCTCCACATATGCCACTCGTCTATTGTACGCTTGACGATCGATATGAGAACATAGAAATCGGGGTTGGAAACCGGATGAATTCCAATGTGTTTGAACTCAGTTACAGACGTTCTGCCTGCGTCTATTAGTCGCGGCCCTCCGCCCGAGCGTCTCGCTATAGACCTATATACAGGTTCCGATCGAAGAGCATGGCGAAAGTACAGAAATAAGGAGAAGACAGTAGATACTAGAATTATCTATTGAATAGAGTCTAGAGAGCTTAAGAGACTATACTCAGAAGTGGCGTACTGAGAGATATAAACATGCTCAGTTATATGTATAATACGCTTTGGCCTTGTATTCTAATAGCTTGGACCAGGTGTGCAATTACGGTCCACCAGGCAGGCTAGTTCTGTTGATGAGCATGTATAAGCCCTCCTACTCTCTATTATCATTTTTAACACCCCTTGTTGTTGTCTTCCTAGATTTGCTATTTCACATCTCCTTTCTTCCTATTTTTCCCTTCAAATCCGAGATTCTCTCGCTTGCTTGCTTCACTTCTGTCCCATCGCACCCTATTCTCTCGCCGCCTAAGATTAAAAAAAAAAGATTAATCAATACATTAGCTAACTTAAGCTCAATAGTTACAGGATTGATTAATAGAAAAGAGCCTTTAATTTTTACTATTTAATTCAGTTTTATGTGTAATTTACGACTTATCGCTTAGGTATACAATATCCTTATGCAAGTCCTTCATTGGCCAAATTTGTCTAGGTCCAAGGTCCTTCTTTTTCCTCCCACCATGATGACTAAAGTTCATGAGGCGAGAATTGAGAAATCCTTTGTCCCTTCAAAGTTATCTTCTCTTTGAAGTTACGATATTTGTTAGGGCTAGACAGGCGTTGTGGCAATCGTATCTGGTCCACATTAAGATGATTTAGCAGCATTTAGCGCGTACAAAAAGTTTCACGTTTCTCGATATATTTATTATTTTTTAGATAAGATAAGATAAGTGTCGTGCAAACACGCCTTGAGGTTCCACAGAGGCGAATATGAGTCAATTGAACGTTGCGTAGTAGTGTATTCGAGTGTTATTGTATTATTCTACATAGTATACTCAAGCCTCCTAAATAAGGAAGCTCATAGGCACTTTGGTTATAATACGGCAATATCAATATATAGCAATACCTGTGACCATATTATGGAGGGAAGGAAGTCCAATAAGAACAACAAGCGAGGTAGCATGTAGTGAGACACGAGGAGGGCTCCTAGGTTAGGAGATTACAGATCAATCAAATCTAAAGATATCACATATTTAAAGTGACTAAAGAATTCAAAGAAGGAAGGGAAAAAGACGTATTAGACAAAATCTTCGCATGTACTGTGAGTGCTAAACTATTTACAAGTGTTGAGCCTTTTTATATAAAAAGAGCTTATCCTATCAAGTGACAAAGACGTACCCGAGGGCCTCCCCTACCACAGTATCACTAATACTATATAATACACTGAGTGACTCAACCGCAGCTACGTGTAAGTATACTGGTTAATTGTGATATCGGCAACAGTCCAGGTTTTCCCCCCATCGGCAGTAACGAGACTACCGGAAGCACCATTGAGTCCTAGAGTGTTTTTGTAGTTGGGATTAGCGGCGCTCATCGTGAGCTTGGTGTTAATATAATGGTGCGTCGGAACAGTCCCACATGTAGCCTGCTGACATTCCATGGCGGTACCCCAACCTAGACCACCTTTCCCACTTGCTACAAAATAATAAGCATGAATCAATCAAGTCAGATTAATATAGAGAATACGTACACGTAGAAAGAGTTGATACAACATTGCCGTTCACTGAGACGGTTTGATCTGTTTTCGCAGTAGCTGTGTTGTATTTGTCTGTGGGAAAGTCAGCGCCAAGACATAAATCTATAACCCTAACTTTTGACTTACAGTGATATGTAACCTGATCACCTGGGTTCGCTTTGAAGACTGCTCCATCTTCTTGGTTGGCTAGGGATGGTAAGAACAGGATATGCTTAGAGGGGAAATAGAATAATACCTTCTAGCGTGCTTGCGGTAATGCACCACTTCACCTCGTTCGCAGCCATGTTACAAGGAGATCTATGTATTCATACCGTAAGCTCCACATCCGGTATATACTGGGTCAGTTCCAAAGTTCCCAACTTACCCCACGCCAACGGTTGAGATGGCAAGACCTTGGACAAGATCACCGTCATCCATTCCCATGCCAGGCCAGAGACCAAGGTTTCCAGTGTGAGGATTCTGCAGATTCGGCAAGACAAGAGTAGTAGTCGCTTCTGTGATGTAGGTACCACTCAAAGTCGGGCCGGTTGAGAAATAGTTTCCGAAGGAAAAATATTGACGCGGCACAACAGAAGCGGCTGCTGTAGGGAGCAGAACAAACAACAGAGAAAACATTGTGATAAGTTCGTAACAGGTTTTTGGTTGGAAAGTCAACAGCGGGTCGAAGTGCCAAGAGATGAGAACGGAGAGTGCACCGAATAAAAGTCTCGGCGACTTCCATTTATGTAAGGGCAGGAACGAGGAAACATTGCACGATCTTCTATGGTAGCACACAACATTAATATCTACTCGTCTTTTTGTAAAACATCTCTTTCCACCAACTAAGAGCAGAGGATGAAATAAAAACAAGGGCAATGGGACGAATGACCATTATATCGTAACCCATTGGTTGAACATTTCCTGGAGCAAAGGGGTTCATAAGAGGGGTAGGTTACACTGTGATCAATACTGCGAGCTAGACAAGCACGCATCGTACTGCTCGATCCACCAATACAACCAATATCGGAAGGTGGTTCATTTGCAGCTTCCTAGCACAACCAGGGCAAGGTTGTTTGTAAAAGAATGAGTGTTCCCATCTGAAAGACCCGAGGATGTCTGTCATTAGCTCTGGTCTGATTCAAGATGCTGCTCTCTGCGCTCTCTTTGGAGGAACCCTTTTGACCGGAAACTCATAAGAACTAGAATGCAGAGATCGGCGTCTGACGGCAAAGCTGGCCAGAAAATCCGTCATGTCGGTCAATCCTTTTGAAATTAATCAATACGAGGAGATCTCTACAAGATCTGAAAGCGGGGTCGTCTGATGATGACAGTGAAATTGAGAGAGAAACGAGGGAGAGCCAGAGAGGCCGGGGCGGGGGTAGGGATTGATGATTGGAGCGCATCAAGTAAACAGCAAGCATGGGGTGGCAATTTACCCAGCGAGAAGATATCCAATGATGCAATTCAGCGACTTTTAGCCATACGAGAAGAGGAGTAATGGTCGCGAAGAAGGAACGTGGGAATCAAGTACCGTATATAACATCGGAAAGTAATAGCGGCCACCGGACGAGGTTCTTAATTTGTCCGCAGCATCATTCGCATATAATTAAACACGAAAGCTTATCCAAGTTTCTGCGGCCTGTTCGGATTCACGTCTATGCGATCCAATATCTACCCCTTGCGAAAATGCTTAACGGGCCTGGAAACTTCTCCATGTCTATCAAATATCTTCCCCCGATGGGCGGAGGAAGAAAACTAAAGCAGTTGACATCGATTTTGTGACGACAGGGTGAACGGTTGTGGCATGTTAGCAGGTGTTCAGAGAACGATATAGTGGGTTCAGTTAGAAAGATACTTGTATAGCTTTATTTACAAGTCAGAGGTGCAGTAGCTCTCACATCCTAGATTTCCTGGAGATCTGTACCGTTCCAACTGAATCCTCCTAGAATAGTAGTCTAGGCCAATTGTACAGTGACTTTCGCAGACGACAGAGGAATCTGCCATCCTAACCGAACCTTCGCGATTCCAGTCGTTGTGACCGAGTAGTTCCTTGTCCCAGTGGTGCTTTCCGTCCAGAGCACCGCATTCGCTGCCACCGGTACGCCAGAAAGCTGTGAAAGAGTAACACTGATTGCGCCAGTGCTAGGCACGTAACTGAAGCTCTCAATGATACCGGCGTCAATGGTGATCAATACTCCCAGTGGCCCGAGAAAGATCCTTCTTCTTACTGGGTCAGTCGTTTGCACGGTGACTGAAGTGCCCAGGTTGGTCAGTACACCACCATATGCCACAAGCCCAACAGCACTATCCTGGGCAACATATGTCCCGCTCCCAAGCACAAGACCTACGAAGTTTGGCCCGTAGTCTCCACTGATGCCATCCCATTTCAACGTATCAGGCCAAGAGTGGAAAGATGCAGCGGCGAACCCATCCTGGTTGATGTTGGAGACTGGTCCACTTACTCCACCATACCCAGCCCGAAGAAGATAAGAGTCCGAAGGATTACTGCGGAACGCACCAAGCAGGACAAGAGCGTTCAAACCAGATCCATAATGGTGGATTTGACGCTCGATGCGACGTAGCTTGCCTCCGTATCTAGATGATGGCTTGTTAGTATTTATGATACGATGCATCAGGAGTAGGTACCGGCGAGTTCAAGTAGGGTAAAAAGAGTATTAGGTGCCAGGCAGCTCAGATTAGGAAGTCAATGGCTCTTACATGTTGTCCCAGTATCGTCGTGCATTACCGTTCCACCCCCAGTGTGGTACAGTCGGCATGTATCCTAAAACGCTATTCACCGTCTTTGTCACAGTGCTAGAATATCCGAAGTATCTAGTAGTTTTAAAGTTAGTGATCTTCAACCTTAGAGCTAGGAACCCCTTACTTTGACCAATAGTACACCCCTTCTTGTCCTGTTGAGTCCCAAGCCATTTCGCTACCAAAGGGGACTTCTTCAGAATTCCATTGAGTAGCACGAGACCTCATTGCTGTAGTTAGTGTCTGCGCTTGAGTCGAGAGACCCTCACGAATGAGATCAGCAAGAATTTCGCCGAAAACGGTCTCGCCCATAAGCCCTACTCGATTGTATCCAACATTGGTCTGCATTGCTCGGATGATGGTACTGTATGCTTGGTTGAGATACCAATTCCAAGTATGGCTCTTGATGAGACTTGGGTACGCCCTTCCAGCACGGTACAGACCCCAATATGCCGCAGCGACATGGACGTAGTCATAGGCACGATCAGTTGCATATGCTGATGCCTTGTTCCAGGATGTCCAGCTCCTCCAGTCCATGCTGCTGTCATACGTGTACCCAGCAATGGCCCCTGGCTGGTAGTAGAAAATGCTCTTCCTCACTGCAAAATCAGACGTCTGGATAGTCTTCCATAAAACGCCATCGATGAATGATTCAAGCTTTGTGATTTCGTCCCCGTTCGGTTGTACTGCTTGTTTTATGCATGCAGCCAGGAAGGATCCCGCACCAGCTTCATCGCTGAGGCCGGCAACCCAGACTCTCGAATCTTGCTTGACAATAGATCTTGTTTCATAGTCATAAGTCATCACCGAAGGCGCGCGTCCGAAAGGGTCTGATGTCTCGGTAAACCATTGATTAGTCGTGAGGAACTGTCCAAGGTTTGCAACCGCCGTTGTTCCCGGTTTACTGATATAGTAGTGTATCGTTTGCACTTTTCCATCGGCATAAGATACGGTCAACCGGGCGCGGCCCCATGCGTTCTCAGAGGGAGTTACTGTGTAACGTCCGTTACCAGTCGAAACTAGTGCCAACGCGCCTGCTGGTTTCACAGTCGTTGAGTTGACAGAAGTCGACGCCCGGAGGAACAAATCGGCAGCTGAGCCTCTGGGAATGATATACCCCGGAACTCCTTGAGCAACAGGCGTCCCCGTTCCCATGACTGTCGAGTCAAAATCTCTGACGCCATTTTTCGCCACTGAGAATCGAAGTCCAAACTTTAGTGACCCGCCGGGCTGAAGTGTTCTTGACGAGGGCTCATTCCATGGCTCCTTGCCAACCCACTCGTTCTCAGCCCAGGCCTTGCTCAATACTTGCCACTCGTAAAAGCCTTCAAAAACCTGACTGCCATAAGCAGTGTCGTCGTAGTAAGCCTCTGCCAGATTACGATAGGCTTCCATCGGTGTATCACCGAGAGGCGTGACCACTAGCGCTGGACCGCTTCCACTTGTAGGTCCAATGCGAATCTGACCTGCGTGCATTCCGATGTATGGATCGGAGAGGGAAGTTAAGCTTGCTATGTCAGTGGCCAGACGATTTGTGAAAATGCTGTTGAATTCTGCGGGGAAGCCTAAGCTTCCGATCTCGATGGCTGAAGCTCCAGAATTTTGAATGGTAAATTGGAGGCCAAGATCGCCAGATACATCAATCCATTCTCGGGTAATGTTCAAGGGCCCAGTAGGAAGGGTTGGTGCAAGCGCGGACGCTGCCAGTGCTGCTGTGGAAAGTGAGGTTATTTTCTTTCTTGACGTGGAGGAATCGCCGCTGATCCAGGTCGTGCTTCCTGATTGTCGGTACCGAAACGTGATGTCACCCCAGTGATATTGACCATTTTTGGCTCGGCGAGAGAGGAAATCAAAGGGAAGAAAGTCAAAAGTGCCACCTGCGGGCTTCAAGGAGACAAGAACTTGAGCATTGCGGACAATTTGCGCGTTGAAATTGGCGGTATTCAGATTGATATAACCATCGGCAAGTCCCAAGGTGTCTTGACACAATATGGTAGTGGTGAAAATAGCAACCCACGCGAGGGTAACGAGAAGAAGTTGGGACATCGCAGTCACAGTAGATGTTTCTGGGCTTCAAACTCACAGCCAAGAAATCGAAGGGCGAGAAACACAACGAGTAGTTACCAAGCGGGAGAGCTTGACAATATCAATAGTATTGTTTATGTCAAGAGAGCATGAAAAACCGGCCCTATGTTTTGAACTCCGGCGGATCTGACATTTTGGGATACATGTACCCTCGCTCATTTATGACTGACCTGAATGGTGGACAAACTGATGGTCATCGCAAATAGCCGAAGAACATTTACCCTGCCGTATCTTGGAAAATGATGCGCGAAGGTACAAATGGAAAGTCCGGCTACAGAGTTTTATGGTTCGATATTGCTTAGAGTGGAGCAATGCGGACTATTTGTTAAGAAGCGGCGTGGATTATCAAAGGGACGAGAAGAGGGAACGCAGAATTCCGTGATAGTTTAAGAAAGAGGGGCTTTATCTTGGCACTGTTTGACCCCGCAATTTGTGCCTCTTTGTCCTCCCTGGTTGTTCTCGCGGTTTGTTTCGAAGGCTGCGTCCTTTCTGATTAAAGCAATTTAAATGTAAAGGGAGGCCAAGTCTTAACTACTACCTGCTACTTGTGTCAGAATGCAGTGGCCGGGCCGGCTAGTGGGTACTATACGTACAACTGAGTACGTTTGTTGCTCTTACTAGTACGCAGCTTCTGTATATAGTCTCCTGAGCTCTGCTAGCCTTTAGTTTATATATAATTCTATCAACCTGCAACTTGTAACCTGAGAGTTCCTGCTCCTGCCCTTGTCATTGCTCGCATTTTGCCTTTATCTTTGTCCTCCTTTTCCCACTGCGCCTTTTCCCCAGCATACCATAAATTAGACTACTTTTGTCATGGCACCCATAGCATGGGGAGTACTTTTCCTGTCGTTCGCATTGCGATGTTTTGTTTCCGCCTCCCAGCATCTGCGTCGTCAAGCCGTTTCTTTCAGCTCTACTGGAAATCCAATCCTGGCAGATGGATCTATTTACTCAGCGGACCCTGCACCGATCGTGGTAGATGAAACTGTCTACATTCTAGCTGGTCGAGACGAGGCAGGACCCGCACAAAACAGCTTTATCATGAACGAATGGCAAATATTTGAAGCCCGAGCCCCAAATCCTAATGGGGGTAGCTGGACTCTCAATCGAAATGTTGCACGACCTGGCAATGTATTTTCTTGGGCAGCACCAGGTACAGCCTACGCAGGTCAAATCGTCAGGGGTTCCAACGGAAAGTTCTATCTGTACGCTCCTGTCACCCAGGCCAACGGCGCAAACTCAGATCCTTTTGCTATTGGGGTGGCAGTTTCAAATAGTATTCTTGGCCCCTATACAGATGCCCATCCATCCGGTCCGATTGTATCACAGACTGTGCCATCCCCAGGGAATAATATCCAGAACATCGATCCAACAGTGCTGGTGGATAGCGATGGCCGGGTATACATGTACTGGGGAACTTTTGGGCAGCTTAAGGCTTGCGAATTGGCATCAGACATGGTTACAATTAAAAGCTCGGTCACCACAGTCACCTCTCTTACTGGCTTCTTTGAGGCTCCGTGGCTCATGAAACGAGGGAGTACATACTACATGCTGTATGCGGGCAACAACGCTGGGCAAAGTTCACCCTGTACACCCACAAGCTACCATGCATGTATAGCCTATGGGACTGCATCAAGTCCGTTAGGTCCATGGACTTTCCGCGGCATCGTTCTTGACATTGTCTCATCTACAACCTCTCACCCTGGCGTATACCAGCTCGGCGGTGAATGGTTCATCACATACCATACACGCGATGCCGTCGGCGGCACTCATTTCCGGCGCAGCATCGCCTTCGACAAGCTCGCATGGGACGATACAACTTCTCCTCCACTGATCAAAAAGGTCGTACCAACTCGTCGCCTAGCACCTGCCAACACACCAACCCGGAACATTGGGCCACGGGCTACGCCATCTTCTACCAATGCAACCCCGATTCAGTATTGGATAAAGGCAATCAATGATGGCCGTGTGGAGCAAAATCCACTCCCCCCTGACTATTGGTGCTCATACGCCGCTGAGCGGTCGCCCCAGACAAGTACGTTAACCTACCA
The DNA here is from genome assembly GCA_020747065.1 of Cadophora sp. MPI-SDFR-AT-0126. Lineage (NCBI taxonomy): Eukaryota > Fungi > Ascomycota > Leotiomycetes > Helotiales > Ploettnerulaceae > Cadophora > Cadophora sp. MPI-SDFR-AT-0126. Next base: position 951,312 of record JAGMVK010000020.1, on the reverse strand, counting down.
ATGGAACACGACAGTACAACTCAATGGAGCAACGATGGCATTTTTCGCAGATCAGCCGGCAGGATCGAACATTGGGGTACCGCCCCCAGCTTCATGGCAGTTGGAGTACCTTACTTCTGCAGGGTCGTGGGCGGCGGTTGTGCTAACGAGTTCCGGAGGTTTCCCAACCGCTGCCACGGATTCGCCAAGAGAAGTAAGTTTTCAGACAATATCAACTTCTTCTCTAAGAGCAGTCCTGAAGGCTTCGGGTTCAGGTGGTCAATATGGAGGAGTCGCTGTTAAGGAATGGACAGCGCTTGCACCGACTGCATCGTGAAGCAAGCACGCAAGAGAGGAGTTGAGACCTCGAGAAATGAAATAGAGGTTGAGGTGATGTACATATTTCACGACGTGATTGTAGGCTAATTTACGCTTACAAAAGCCGAGTTTCTTTTAGAGTGAATCAATGAACGGATGATTGAATGAAAGAGTGAATGGATACACGAATAAGCAGAAGAATGCGGAATCGCATATTGCATATTCTATCTTATGTATCGGTTGAGTTCATGCATATACAGCTTTAATTTCCTCTCTCTTCTCTTCCCTTGTCTTATTTGCTTACTTACCTTAATTTATCCCTGTTACTTTTACTTCACTGGAGAAGATTGAGTAGTCCGCGAGATCATGCAAAGGGATGATCGACAACATAAGCCTGATATAACGCTTCTTTGGGTGGGTGAGAGTTCAGGTGCAAACCCCAAAACTTATCGCATGGGATTTTGGATTGTCGCAAAGGTGTCCCAAGGCGATGTCGTCTTCGGGAAAATCGATCGCACTGCTATCTTCCGTGCATACGCTGCGGAGTTCGAAGATGGTCTCAGAATCGGGCGTCCTAGTATGCCACGTTCCGAACTCGAAGACATTCTGTATTCAGCTGTCATGGGGTCGGATGAGTCTTTCATGCAGATTTCCAAGGATATTTCTCCCTTCCAAAACTTACCTAAGTACCGCTCAGGGACAAATGGGAGAAAGGCATCAAACTTGGCCACCACAACATGTTGACAAAACCTCAAAGCACATTTCTGGCTCCCGGACAACCTACATGGATTCACGAACAGGTCAACAAGAACGATCGCTCGCCCGCGATCTTAATATACAGCCATTTGAGACAAAAGCACCTAGACTTCCACATAGTACACATGGTAGGTTTTGTAACATGACCCGTAGTCACAAAAATCTGTTAATGAGTCCTTCAGCTGCAAGTACGGGGCAATTACTTGTGCATGGTGATGATGGGCACGAAAAATTGGAAGACACCGAAGCGTTAGGGACAGGAACCTACACTGTAGCTCATTCAGGCTCTAAGTAAACCAAACCCCATGATTCGATCATAGATTCGAGATTGGATCAACCATCAATGGGAGGAATGCCGATGGCAAGTGTTATTGCCGGCACCAAAAAGCATCGGAGGAGTTCGAGTTATGAAGCCTCAGCGATCGATACGCACTTCATGGCGTTTTCTGGTTCCGCAAGACTCAGCTCACAAGTACCTGAGAAATGCGAAGAAGCAGAAAAAAAGGCGCAGCCCACGCCGACATCTGTGGTGCATGAGGACAGCGCAGAATTCCCACCGAAATCAGAATCACAAGTTCCAATCTTGAAAATCGAGTTTGGGGGACCAAAACCGCAGGACCGACCTCAGGGAACGGATGAATCGGTCGGTTGTTACAATGCACCGGCATCTGCGATATCTCAAGTAGACTATGCAGCAAATGAAAATATATCACAGCCGGTAACAGGATACGCTATTTGCGGTTCGTGCGAAGATAATAGCTCTTCTCGAGTGGAGAATGTCACAACGGTCGAAATTCAACCGATATTTGGCAACGTTCCGTGCCAAAGCTTTCATAGGCATGAAAACATAGATAGTATGCACGATAGTCATGAAGCCAGGACCTACCCCGAGTGCGTTTCTCTACCAATGGAAAGATTCTTTGATGCAGCCAGAAAGTACAGATGAGCAACCTTCAATATCAGCTAGAAAGCATGAGCGTGTAGCGAATCGGCCCGAGAAGTTCGACAGATCTCTCAAATATCGGAGTCCGAAGGGGGTCTTTCCGACGGAATCGGAGCCTATCGACATGACACCAGCACCGAACGCGGCTGAGTATTGGACCTGGGATGAAGTCATTCAAGACGACTATCACATTGAATCTGACACTGGCTCGACGGTCTGGTACGAAAGATCTGGCAAAAGGGAGACAACCGGCATGACTGACCATGATTCTGGTGCGTACGATGAAGAAGGACCTATAGGGACAACAAGATCATCCAACGATGGTGCTCGTGACATCATAGATACCATGTAGCGATTTCCACCTATGGACTGTGCCTTTGGCGATTGTGTATGTGACAGACCTTCTCGAAAACACCGTTTGAGGACAGTAAGTATTGAAAGTGGAGAGACTTCATCATCAGAATGTCCTCGAATATGCTATGAAGAATGTTTGGTTGGTGATCCTGCGGATCTGATTGCAAATGGACGAACAACCCATGACGTGGTGTCTTCATTTTTACCAACCAGACTTTTTTATTTTAGGTTAGCTTTGTTTATTGCTCTCGATGAGGCGACTGACAACCGAGTTTTCCGCTCGAGATACTTGTTTTGAGCAGAGTTCGTCAAGTGTATTTTTCATTCAGCTCGCATCTTGGTATGAATAACGTTATATTGGGAATCATCGGATGACTTTGGCAGTGTCGATCTTGGAATTCATTCCTGAATCCAGTGTTATGAATGGTTTCATCACTCGCTCGTGATATTGTGCTTCAAGCTTTCAAAGAATGACTATCACCACATTTATAGAAACACAATCTGTCACGCAGAAATGAACTATCCCGAAAAGTCAAGTCAACCTACATCTCACATCCAACTTTGGCCGTCGATATTCCATCGTATTGCCTATCTCTCGAAGGCTGTTCATGTAGATGATAGACCATGATTATTCGAGGAATCCTTGCAATATCTAGTATTATGGGGCCCTTGGTTTCACGTCCGCAACATAGAGAAGAAATTTTGATCAACACAAAGCCGACTACAGTGCCCTTTCGCGAATGGGACACACACGATGGTGGAAATGGAGGCCTGCAGCCCTGTTGGTTATTGAACGAAAAACCAGACTAAAGGAACCCAGGGCGATATCAATAGATTTTCCATATTTTCGATACCATGACTATCTTGTCACCATAGATATAATCTCTGTTGGTCGGGGCTGGGGAGTCGCAAGAATTGATCTTGGACCCGAAAATCAGACGTGCTACCATAGCAATTCAGCTGATTGTTGACCCGATCAGCCATCAGTAATGATGCCTTAGTCTGACCTGCTCTTCGATAATGAAACATGTCTAGAAGTGGATTGCAATTGGTTTCTTACATTTGAAATTGCGCAATTCCATTCACACTCGTCTCAACTGCGGTAGTCCAAGAATCCATGAACAGCAAAGCCGGGTGCGTAATCTGCCTACACTAGACATATACTTTCACCAGGGACCTTAATCTGCAATGTTAAATTTGGGGCGGTTATGGTGAGACATTATTCATCGAGCAGTTGGTAGCTTTACTGATAAAATCAGTTGAATGATGGTGTCATATAGAACTCTTGGACTAAAAGAGGGTTTCATTCGTGACACAACAGACCGTCCCGTGCAATTTGCCCTGCTGACACTTGTGCAACACGAATGAGGTAGACTTTCGTGATCTAGGAAATGTCGTATATGGTCTGTACTCTGTCTACAAATGCCATGTAATGTACCACCACCATGCAAAACAATGCGTCTAGATTCTAGAGTTTCGCCTTCAACTCTTTATCACCAACCTCCTCCTTTGCTCGCTCGCGGAGGACTTTACGCAGAATCTTACCAGACTGGAATGGAATGTATTAGTAAACACAACACCAAAAGGATGCGATGTACAGTGCAGTATCGAAAAAGGAAAAGGAGCAAAGATAACTCACCGGATTCTTCGGCACCGCATCCACAAATACCACACCTCCCTCTAACCTCTTCGTCCTACTAACCCTCTTACTCAACCACTCCTTCACCTCCTCCTCTTTCACCCCTTCCCCTTCCTTCCTCACCACATACGCCCTAGGCACCTCCTCGCCCCCAATCGTCACGCCCACCACACACGCATCCGCCAGGCTTGGGTGTTCAAGCAGAATACCTTCCAGCTCGGCGGGAGCGACTTGGTTGCCTTTGACCTTGATGAGCTCCTTCATGCGGTCGACGATGAAGAAGCGCCCGGCTGTATCGACGTACGCGATGTCGCCGGTACGCATCCAGCGGCCAGTGGAGGGGTCGTCGACGAAGATCTCGCGGGTGGCGCGCGGGTTTCGCCAGTAGCCTTTCATGATGCTGGATGAATTTCATAATCAGTTGTCCGATCCAAAGAAGGGGAAGGGAGGAAATTGACAAGGTGGGTGAGGAGACAGAGAAGACGTACTTTGGACCCTGAACCCATATCTCGCCTCTCTCGCCAACGGGCACTTCTTTGAATGGTTCCGAGTCTACAGACATTATCTTTGCGGAGCAATTCGGGTTCAATTCGCCCACTGAGGAGGGGTGTGATTCGAGGTTTGGGTCCCAACCTAGGAGGGAACATGTTCCTTCTGTCATGCCCCATCCTTGCTGTTGTTTCGTTAGAACTCTTTGATTTTCAAGATTTGCGTTGTTTCTGATTTGGGATGGGGATGGCGGGTCAGGATGGCGGAGGGGAGGAGCACATGCCTTCAATTTCCTGTCTCCGGATGGCCAGAGAGCTTCGGCTTCTCGAATCACGTCTCCTCCTAGTGGCGCGGCGCCTGATCCTATGTCTGTCACGCTGCTGAGGTCGTATTTCTTGGTTAGGGGGGATTTAGCAAGAGCCTGTTCAAGGGTTGTCAGCATGTCTTTGTCATTTATCATTATCTCAATGACCATATGCAATGACTTCAAGATTTCGCCTTCTTTTAATCACGCCCTCCTCTCTATACTTATCATCTCCCACGGAGTGTTCGACTTTCCACGATCACCCAGCACGAGGACATGAGAGGAGAGAAAATGATAATCCCAGGTGGATGCGGACTTACAACGACAATCGGAGGAACCATAATCAGATTCGAGATCTTAAATTTCTGAACCGACTCGAGCATCTGTACGAAATCGAATTTCTTCATCATGTATACCGGGATACCACGTTCAAGTGCACATGCGATGAAAATGGTTTGTGCCATGGCGTGGTACATGGGGAGGAAGCAGAGCCAGTTTCTAGGTCTGATCAGCTAGGCTTTTTCTGATGGAAAAGGGATTGACGTACGCCTTCCTCGTTCTCTCTTCGTAGTCTGGATGTAATCTTGGAAGGTGATTATACTGGATGGCGTTCGAGATATAGTTGTAATGTGTGATCATCACGCCCTGAGCGACATCAGTCAGTAAGTCTATCCGTCTCTCCGTCTTCCGCCCTCCATGGCATAGCCCCCCACCCCCATTTAGAAGTCATAGCCAAGCTAGTCCAACCAAACAGCAAGCACATCCTCAACTCACCTTCGGCACACCCGTAGTACCCGAGCTATAATTCAAACAACAAACATCCTCCTTGGGATCCTTTAGATCCACCCACTTAAACCCCCTCCCAACCTCCTCACTCTCCACCAAAGCCTTCCAATTCCTCACTCCCAACCTATCTTTCCCCCTTCCATCAAGCAACAAGTCATCAAAGACGAATATCCTCTCCTTCCCTAAGCCAATACTCTCCGCCGCCTCAATCCCAAGCTCAAGCGACGCATCAGCACAAATCAAAAATCTCGCCTCGCTATCTTTCAACTGGTAGGCCAATTCCCTAGCGACATACCCTGGATTCGCACCAGTGAATACTCCGCCCGCCATTAGGATCCCCATGAGTACAACGGGGAAGAAGATGTTGTTGCCGGAGAAGAGGAGGACGCGGTCGCCAGGTTGGAGACCCTCTTTGATGAGACCGGCCGCGAGACGTTGCGAGAGGAGGCGGAAGTCAATCTGGGTGAGATGGACAGATGGGTTGTCTGCGGATATGAATGCTGGTTTGGAGCCATTGGGAAGAGGAGCGGTAGGCGAGGCGAAGAGGAACTGAGGGAGGGATGTGGTGGGGATTGGGATCGTCCAACGGGAGTGGATTGGCATTTTGAGGTTTGGGTGATTGAGCTGTTATCCGGTCTTAGGTGTGAGTCCTGATGAAGGTGAAGCTCAAGATCGTCGCTCGTAGCTTATGACGTTATGATGAGATGAGAGATGAAGGCGATGAGGGCGAGAGATCTAAGCACCGTGCGTCTGTCTTATCTACCAGTATCGTAATCCTGCACTGATCATATGATGCGAGGAAGTACTGGAATCCTGTACGTGTATGAATGTGCTGAACTTAATCGAAGCTTCGTCTCGATGCAAAGTTCAACCCCCTTGCTGATTCCTGAAACAGAGGGAAGCAGATAACAAATTCGTACCTCGACACTCAAGAAATGTATAGACAAACACCAAGGGATAGAAAAAGATGAAAAAGAAAGAGGAAAGAAAAAATCAAAAAGTTGGAGGTTGACGCGATGATCTTTCCTTCCCCTCATGGCACAGCAAAGCTCGCTTCCTTTCTCCAGATCCAGCGATCGATACAAGGAAGTATGATGTGGGGTAGCTCTAACTCCGCTCCCCCTCGCCAATATATTTTACGGCTACGGCTCATGACGGCTGCTGGACGGAAAGCAGCCGAGGCGATTCGAGATGCGAGCCGAGCCAATTGGAGGGGCTGGGACGGCTCGGACCTTGACTTGATTCAGATACAGTACCTCCGTACCTATATGTTGGATTTGAATTTGAATTTGAATTTGGACTGGACTTTGACGATGAAGAGGAGAGAGATAACGTATGAACAAATCGATTGGAGCTGATTGAATTCTGAATAAGTAAGGAAGGAAGGAGAATGTGTTCGATGCGAGGTGTGGGTGTGATGAGCTCACTGATAAGCTCAGAGTTTGCCAAGAATCGCAGACGCGTGGATGGTTTGCGATGTCCGTTGACTTGATTCAAAGTTCGAAAAGACGCGGCATTTAAGAATGGAGCTGAGAACTCATCTACTTCAAACCGCAACAAGTAAGTTTATCTCGGAAGGTCGGCGGTGGCACTTCATTTTCAAGGTCACATGTCGTTACTGACTTCCCTCAGGTATGATTCGCTTAGGAAACGTGCCAAACGAAGGGGAGCTTACTTTCCAAATAGAAAGAGAGAGAGAAGATCAATGGCGTCATATACTGTTTGATGGAAGGCTTAGATCCCGTTTACGATTCCTGTCCCAAACAAACCGTTGGACCACAAGAGAGGCATGCCACGAGGGAAGCAAGATGGTTTTGAAATGGATTAGATGTATCCCAACTTGTGCATCAGGGTATGTAGCTGACAAGAGCACAAAAATGTCACATGGTCAAATTCCAGGTCTCTGCGACGCGTTAGAACATGATCTCGAACGCATCTTCCGCACGTATGGAGTTGTTGTGTTTACTTCCTGCTACTTGAAGGAAGCTAGCCAGGAAATGGGAACCCGTGAAATGGAGTGATACTCCCAACCAGCGAGATCTTGATTTAATCTAGTGAATTTCAGTTTTGACACTAAATAAATAATTCTCATGCAGATGCAGGATCAAAGTGGGATCCATATCCATACTCAAAAAGCAGTCATCTCCACTACCGCACTACTGCATAACCAACACAAACTTCCCCTTCCCCTTCTCCCCCGCCATCCTATACGTCTCAACCCCATTCTCCAGCGGCACCTCATTCCACGCTCCCTCCTCCGCACCCTTCAACCCACCACCCTCAAACAATCCCCTCATCCCCCCAAGCAACACCCCCATCTCCTCCACCGAATACAGCAAACTATTAACTCCATACAAACTTGCCTCCTTCCTATAAAACCCCGTCATCTCCACCCCGAGCGACGTATCGCCTCCTCTCGGCGCAGCTATAAACACCACTCTCCCACCGCGAGATAGTTTACCGATTGCGGCAGACGTGAGGGATGGTGAGCCGACGGTGTCGATTACGATGTCGACGCCTTTGCCGTCGGTTAGGGTATCGAGGGTGGTGAGTTCGGGATCAGATGCTGTGTTTACGTCGCCTTTATCACTCCTTACGCCTTCTATAACCCTGGCTCCTCGAGCGCGAGCAAGTTGCACGACAGCTGCTCCGACGGCACCATTCGCGCCGAGCACTAAGACGCTCTCTCCTTTTCCTTGGGTCAGACCCGCGCGCTGTAATACCAAGGCGGCGGTACTGAATGGGACGCCGATTGTAGCAGCTTGCACCCAGCTCAGAGATTCCGGCTTCTCTACCACTGCACCCTCAGGTACGGAGAGGTATTCAGCATGGGATCCGGAGACTGTGAAACCGAGGGTATTGCCTGAGGTTCCAAAGACGGCTTTTTGATAGAGGGGGTGTGTAGATGGAGATGTCACGATACCGGCGAAATCACGGCCTGGGATTCGACCGCCAGTGGGAGGAAAGGTAGTGAGTGGGAATGAGCCCTTAGCATTGAGGAGATCGGAGGGGTGGATTGCAGAGGCGTGGACTTGGATTAGGAGATGGCCTTCCTGTGGATCTGGTTTGGGGACGTCGTCTTGGAGGGTGAGGACTGGTGGTTTGGAGGGGTCTGGGCGGGTGAGTAGGAGGGCTTTCATGGTTGACATTTTTGATAAACTTTTGCAATTATCTGAGAACTCGTTGATTTCGAAATGGTTTCCCAGACTTGAGAGACGGTTCATTAATGTCGAGGACTTTGAGAGTGTGCTGGAATTGAGACTACTGACATAAAGAAGGAAATAAATACTCACAACAACAGTATGACGCGATATAAGGCTCCCCTCCAGCCTCGTGCCCTCCCCCTCACTAGTCATTATCAAAGCCTCTTCAAGCAAATGGGTGAGATGACAAAGGCTGATGTACACTGCTGAATAACACTGCCTCGGCTGCTGATTGGGTAGTTAGATGGACAAGCGAGAGGGGATTGGCTAGTGCAAAGCCTCATTTTGGTTAGCGAGTGTGGGCTTGAAGATGGGATGTGGGATGTACAGATGTGGTGATTGAGTGATTAGCTAGTTGCAGATGAAGGGTCTTGAAGGGGTGAGGCTGATTGTTGAGGCTTTTGGGTTTGCTTTCTTTTTGATCTGTAGAAGTGGAATTACCATTCTGGAGCTGTGTCTCCTGGATGGTTTGTTTGGTTGACGAGACTTGAGGTCTTCTTTCTAGGAGAAGTTTTCATGATTCCCATTAAGGTGGAGGTGAGGCATTGTTTTTCTCCACGTGTCGGCCTGGTTGCTTCTTGAAGTATTGTTAATGGGCTTTTAAAAAATTCTCGCTCAGAGGGAAGCTGGAGTTTTTAAAATCCAGATGGCTACCACCTTTTTGTGAGATCGAGGTCGATCCATATGTGTGAGAAGTAGAAGTATAGCATCAAGCCATTCACATTATACATTTCCAGTAAACAAGTCTATAAATCCATCAATCTAATCCCTCGTCCCATCCCATTCCCCCTTCACAGCCTCTCTATCAAACTAACTGTCCCCTAACCGCCCCCGCCAACGCCAGACTCGAATGCGTATCCGCCATAAACGCCTGCGGATTCGCCTCAATCATACTCACATGAAAGCCCTCCCCAGAATCAACCCCTTCAACCATGACCCCCGTGACAAACGGACCCTTCAAACACCCCGCACTAGTCCTCACCGTCCCATCACCGCCCTCCACGACCTCGGGATTCGGGAACGCGATTCTCGGCGGACCAGACGCACCAAGCGCCGCTTCGTGGATATGCGTTGCTGTTGTGGCGGGCGAGGAGAAGTCGCCTTGGAAGTTGTGCAGCGTGATGTTGTAGCAGATCATGTTGAGGCCGCTGTGGATGCCGAAGTTGAAGAGGCCCGAAGCGCCGGTTAGGCCGCCGGTGGGGGTGGTGCCATTGACGACGTTTTCGGGGACGGCGGAGATGAATTGCGTGGAGGAGAAGGCGAAGAGTTGGTTGTTGTCTCCGAAGGCGTTGGAGTTGAGGGGGTCTTGGCCGAGGTTGATGTTGAGGGTTAGGGCGAGACGGCCGTTGTTGCTGTTGGTGTCGATGTTGAGGGGGGCAGCGGTGGAGAGTGTGCTGAGCGCCAGGCTAGCGATGATGGGTAGTGATGTGGAGGACTTCATTATGAATATGGATTATGGGATGAAATGCAGAGGATGAAGGATGAAAGATGGAAACGAGAGTAGTTGTGGAATTAGACGCGAAATAATGTTTGCGAAATGAATGAATGAATGAAGGACGGGAAATGACTGCTCAACAGTATAGCTCCGCTAGATCAAGGAAAAGTCGGCAATGTTCCTTCTCCCTACCTTTATATCGTCCCGACTCTGGAAAATCGGCAATACTAGATGGCAGATGCCACAATGCTTGGTACTCCATCCCAAGGCTTGGTACGTGGTGGGAGTTGTCGTTCCGAGGATCCTTCCAAACCCCACGAGTCATCCAGCCAGTGCTGAGGCCTGACAGTCGAGAATAAGACGAACGCACCTCATTTTCGACCCCTTCCAAGCTCTTCGCTATGCTTGGTATTCCTGCTCAGGGGTATAATGTTCTATGGGTGAGGCTGAATACAACCTACCAAGCTATTTGGCGGTTACAAGACCTTGCGCGAACGTACGCGTTCCAGCTCGGGTACATGAGATTTGGTAAGCGAGTGTTCGTGTTTTCCCCAGTGTCAGGACAACTCTGTAACATTGGCGGTGTCTCGACGAACTTGGCCAATGCTGCTGCAGCTGAAGATTTGCGAACAGCAAAGCCGAAGTCTAGGAGGATGCAGGTCCGTGGGATTTGATTTGTATACTTATATCGGAATGGCTCTCCTCTTTGATTCTAAGTCAGCCGTCTTTCAGTTGGCTAAGTCCCGTCTGGTATGGCCTGCCATCGTCAGTAGGTAACAAACAGCTTTGACCGACGCACACTTACTCATTTTCATCCCATCTTCATTCTCTTTAATGAACTCCCCTTCCCTATTCATGACATAGAACGATGCGGCACATGACACTTGAGCAACTCGCCTTCGGTGTAGGAGATGCTGATGCTATCCTCGAGGTCAACACGAGCGAGCGGGGTTCGGATGCCCACGGAAAGCGAGCATCTCACCCCGCATTGGACCAACTCAATTCATCTTTAAAGCAGCTCCATAAAAGAGTCATAGGGTCTTAGTAAGAAACTTGAAACACGGAAGAGCTCATATCATCGAGAACAGATATCAGAACAAGAAACTTGCCAGTCGAAAATAAGCGTGTGGGAGTGATGAAGAGGGAATAGGGAAATGCCTGGCAGTCAGTACTTGGAGGACTTTCAAAGCCAACAGGATGTTACTCTGAATGCCGTTCAAAAGCCGGCAGTCAGAGTGACTGTCGGGCGGTAAGACCAAAGAAAGCAGAAACAAAAGCGGCATTTGAAAGACAAGCTGGGAATATCATCATTTGTCACCTCTTCCTCGGTGATCATCTTCTTATCCCATCACGAGTCATCTCATCCTGAGTGGCAACGAAGATTTTCCTTTTCAAGACATCCCAAAATCCAGACCCCAACACTACCAGCCGAGCTGCCGGGTTATCCGGGTTGAGGGTCCACATCGTTAAAGGGGCAGGCATTAATAAGCTTTGCCCATGCAAATCCGAGCTTGCTGTCCAATTGCAAGGTATGAAAGGGCAGGGCTTGCTGGACTAGGCGTACTGTAGAGGGTGAGGATCGGGACGTCGTTTGATCAGATAAAATGGAAACAGAATTTGAACTCAATTGTTGGTGGGAAGGTAAGGTGAAGATAGAGACAGGCTTCATCCATCCATTCATTTTCCTAACTGATGAGGTGGAAGAGAAGAGACCTGACTTTTTGGATTTCGGATCGGATACTTGCTTCCAAAGTCGGATCTTAATAACCAATTGATTGATTGATTACAGTGTCTGCTTGCATATCATATCCTGCTTTGCTTCTGCCCTGCCCTGCCCAACGTATCTTATCTTACAGTACACGCCGCTTCAGCAATTGATCATCAGCCAGCCAGTCCAGCCAGCAGCAGTGTCAGCAACGCCCAGCGTCCGCTCCCCACAGCCCACAGGCTACGGGTATTTGCTTTCAGGCTTAAAGCAGCCGGATGACGTACTAATTTGGCCCTGCAAAATAACAAGCACCACCCGCCCGTGCTGGAGTCTGCAGACAACAGGGTAGCAGAAAGAAACAGGAGCAGCATCACGACGACAGACGGCGAAAATAATTACATATACAAAATAAGACAGGACCCGGCACTCACTTCCAGTTCCCCAGTCCGTCTTTTGCCTTACGTGGGCTGCAGATATCTGCACAACACTCATAATATCCGCCAGACATCAGATACCAGAGATACCCATCCATAGCGACAGTCAGGTCCTCAGGCATGGCCGACAACAACAACAACAATATCACCCTCAATCCAATTAATCCTAATAACCTGCTCGTCCCAGACTCATCGCCCTACTTTCAAGATGCCGTTACGGGGAGGCAACGATCGAATTCCACGCGCTCGCAGAGGTCACAGCGATCAGGAATTCTAACACCTTTGGCAGAACTCGAAGCACCGAATACACCACAAAGGGATTACACGCGCAGACCCAGCATTCGCATCAGACGGCTCTCAAGCGTACAGCCTCCGACACCCGGGATATTCGCCAGTGAACATAATGGCGCGGAAGGTTCGCCGCTGGGGGTTGCGTCTGGGTCAGGGACGAGTTCGGTGAGGAGGAATCGCAGCACGAGTGATCCGCAGAGGGGAGTTGGAGGTGTACCCAGATTGTTTGGGACGAGGGATACTTATATGCCAGAAGTGCAGGAGGAGAATATATCGCCGACGACGGGGAGGGCAACAGAGCAGTTCCCGCCGATAATGGACCAGGCTGATCAGGTTGATCGGGTTGACCACGCTCCTGTACATCCAGAGCCGGAACGAGCGCAGACACCAACTCCAACACCAGAACCAACTTCGAGATGGAGGACGCTGAGAAGGGCGAGGACGAATATTGGGGCGGAGAAGGAGAAGGGGAAAGAAGTGCAGTCAGAAGGGCAGCAGACGGAGCACGAATATGAGGAGGATCTTGTGGATTTGTTGGATCTTGTTGGTATGTTTACTTGGGATATATGGAACAGCAGAAGCTAACAATTTCAGACCCTGAAGTCTCAACCCTTCAAACCCTTACCAACGTCCAGAATTCCCTTTTCGTTCCCGATCTCGGCAAATTCCTTAATCGACGACCAACCTACAATCTGACGAAACGACCGACCCAAGTTCCCGAAAGCAGTACATCAGGGAGTGACGACGATGTAGCACCGGATGTGTCTCCGAGAGACGACGGGCGACCAGTGGCACACCGTGTGAATACAGGAGCAACGCTCAACACCATCTCGTCCCACGTTAATGATAAATACTATGCCGTGTTACCGCATGGAGTGCGAATACCTAATTGGAGTGAGGAGGAGAAGTTGGAACTTAATGATCATGTCCGGCACATGCTACATTCTCGACGGTCGAAATTTAAAAGGAGTATGAAAGGATTCAAGCAATATGTTTCAAAACGTATGTCTTCTACTCTCTTTTTATCGCTTCGCTAACGTCCACAGCCCTTGGCTTCTTCGTTACATTCTACGCTGTATCAATCACTGCATTTGGTCTGGCTTGGGTTCTGTTCTTGATCGGTAAGTCTACTCTCTTCACATTCTACTCTAGGAACGCTCACTCATTGTCCAACAGGTTGGATCAACGTCGGCGGCTCCCGCGAAGACTACCTCGTCAACATCATCGATAACGTCCTCGTCGCCCTCTTCGCCGTCATGGGTGACGGCCTCGCCCCCTTCCGTTGCATCGACACCTACCACATGTGTTTCATCGCACACTACCACCACCTAACGTGGCGCTTACGTCGCGAGAAATCCCTCCCAAAACTCGCCAATAACAGCGATCTACCCGCCGTCCAACCCTCGGAAGTAACCGATATCGAGAAGCAGGAATTCAGTGTCCTGTCCCCAGAACAAGTCAAGAAGCTGCAACATCACCAGAAGAAGTTTGCTAGGAGTCACAGTTTCTACAAGCCGCACGAGACGGCTACGCATTATGCATTCCCGTTACGATTACTCGTCGCCATCGTCGTATTGCTAGACTGCCACTCCCTCCTCCAAATCGCCCTCGGCACATGCACCTGGGCGATATCCTACCACGTGCGGCCCTTCGCCCTCACAACCGTCATCCTCTGCTGCAGCATCACGGTCAACATCACAGCCGGCATCCTCATCACCGTCGGCGACCACAAGACGCGGAAGAAGGACGTGAGGGAGAAGATGATCAGACAGGAGATGACGGCCGAGGGAATCAAGAAGGTGGAGAAGAAGCGGAGACACGAGTTGAAGAAAGCGGGCTTGGTCAAGGATGGTGAGAAGAAGGAGAGTGCGCTCGATATGGCGGGCGAGACGGAGGAACAGAGGAGTGCGAGGCAGAGTCGGTTGGCGCTTAGAGTTGTGGATCCGGGGGTCGATGCGGTGTTACCGAAGAAGTTGTAAGGGGCAGGGATGGGGAGTATATACCTGAACTACAGATGCTTGGAAGACTGGATGTAAGATTGATCTTTGGACAGACTAGGCTTAGGCTTGTATAGGACTATTTCAGGACAGTAGGAGGAGAATTACTTAGGTTTTTGGATATGGAGGATCGAGGATCTCCCATACCATAGGAATATCTATCGTACCCTATTCTCCTCGCTTTTCACTGTGTAGCACTCGTATTCATCATCAAGTGTTTAATATCCTCGTACTCGTATGAGTCCCGTGAAAGTAGATTCTTCCTTCTTGTTAGTATCTCCCTCGCCTGCGTGGAGAACCAAGGATCCAGTTAAATCAGAGACCGTACAGTGAGTTACTATTCACCTAAAAAATCAACCTTCAGCCTGTCGTGTGTAGATAGAGTATGCAAATTATTCTGTCTTTGAGGGACCAGGAAGCTTGCAAGTGTTATAACAGTGAGTGAGTTAGTTGAACTTCTGGCGAGGGTCAATTCTGTGAGGCTGTTCTCTATAAGGATTTAGTACTTGAATAAGGGGGTTGGCAGTTGCGTTGATGATGGGTATGTATATATGTATGTATCTATCTATTTATATATCGGACTCATGGAAAGCTGTCTGTAGGATTAGGATTAGATCTACTGGTTTGATACGACTTGGCTATTGTCAGATGCTGTATTGTTGTTGTCGATGAAGTATGTTTTGCCCTTCGAATGTGCGAGCTTCTAACCTTTTTTTTTTCTATTAATCAGAGAAATTTTCATCTATGAGGCGAGTAAAACCCGTCTTTTGGGGAGGGTGTCTCGGTCGTTGAGATATTGGTATGGTTCTGCGGGTGTTGGTTGGGACGGATTTGTTTACTCCTGAGGTCCATCCTTCTGCGACGTTCGTAGAACCTGGGCTTCGTTGCTTGGTCCTTTCGCTTGGACGGGGGAGTGGTGGGATATATGTGCTAAGCTGATACCTGTTTAGAAGTGCTGGAGGTATGTAAATGGTTGAAGTGACGTGAGTGTGGTGAGGAGGAAGTTGGTGGTTGTGAACTTTGAATTCTTAGGCATACAGTATTGATTTCTCGTGTCGTTAAGCTTGCTTGGTCATTAGTAACAAGATGAAGGTGATGATATGAATGGAAATGATTTTGAGTTCAATGAAAATGAATAGATCTCTGCGTACAGATAGACATGTAAGTTCTCTACCCGTCTATGATAGCAGTAGCCAGAAAAGCCCTGTCAGCTCTCAGTATGGAGAGACCTCTCGTACGTTGCCTGGGATTTCCTGGATTCAAGCATATCATATGCGTCGCATGAAGATATCATCTCAAGACCTCGAGCTTTGAACGCTTGAATGGTTTTCCTTGAGTATAATCTGATATATCGCGATGACATTTGTTGTTGCAGATTTTCTCCCTACTGCCACGGTTCAAACAATTATTGGTTGTCGAAATCCGGTGTAGAATACTCCTTTCTATTAAGTACGAGTGAGAATTAAGGAGAAACCCGAATAGACTGGGCGACATGATAGAGCGAGGATTTAAAAATCGAAGGACCGATGTTTGTTTACCCCTCCTTCGCTTATTTGAGCCCGTACCTCACATGCGATTTCTTGATGCACAACTTGGCATTGGACGGAGCAAATGTGAAATTGCACAAGGGAATTATTCAGGTTAAATTACAGGTAGGATGTGCACCATCTTATAACCTGGGACTCGAAGGCCAGGCCTAGGAGAAGCATTCAACATGGTTAGCGGAGCAGGTATGGAAGCTTGGCAGCCGTCAGCCAGAATCACAAGTCGCACTGAGAATAATATACCCGCTCGATCCCTCGAGTACGCTACTAATCTGAAAACACAACTGCGTCTTCCAAGAAAGTCATGACAATCGTTGACGATGAATTTTGATGATATTCTCAGCCGGAATTCGGATACATATATCTTGGCAAGTGGATAGCCCCTCAACCTAACCAAGGCAACAGAACCCCACTGTGGATCTGGCCGAAATTGTCAATAGCCACTGAAATTGGTCGGAACCGAAATCTCGAATACAAATTCTTCAATGACTTGTTGCTCACAAGGTTTGAACCTTATTTCTCTCGAGGAATCTGGCTCCTAGTTAACAACACAGCCAGTCAGACTGCCGTAACCTAGCCGCCGGCATGCACTCCCTCGCCTCGCTTCTCACCACACTCCCCCTCGCAATCGCCAGTCAGATGATCGCCCATGCATCAGCACAAGAGCCAGGGACATCAACCTGCACCGACACGTATATCTTCTTCGCCCGCGGCTGGAACGAGGACTACCCAGGCCGACAATCGGTTCTTGACGAGGCACTATCCACAGCGCTGTATCACTCTCCAACCAGCTCGAGCTATGAAGACATCCTCTATCACAGCTCCTTTGATGCGAACTATTGCGACTCGATCTCCGAGGGTGTCGCGAATGGCCAGGCTCAATTAATAGCGTATAATAAACGGTGCCCGAAGTCGAAGCTGGTGGTGAGCGGCTACTCGCAAGGAGCGTATGTTGTGGGCGATATGTTTGCTGGTGGAGGGGGCACGTTTGGCGATTGTGTCCAAACCAGTAATGATCCCTTCGACATAGAATCTGATGCTGGGAAGATGGGTATGCTTCCAGGATTTCAGGAACGAAAGAATATATTCACTGACCGTAAGATTCAGTTACCGCCATCTTGTTGTGGGGATCAAAACGCCATACTGCTTCCCAGCCATACAACACATTCTCGGGCGCAGAAAAGAATGGCACGTATCCGCGACCGGTTGCCGAGCTTGACGCTTTGAAGAAGTGGACGCCGATCTTGCGCGATTACTGTGTTAACACGGATCCTAACTGTGCGGGTGGGAAGGTGAATGAGGACCATTGGAATTACTTTGAGCTGTACTCGGATGAGGCGGCTGAATGGGTCAAGAACCAGGTCGAGAATGATATTACGGTTACTAATATCACGGTTGCATCGGTGGTGGCTCAATCGAACAATACTGCAACCTCGTCTGTTGTGTCGTCGAGTACAACGCAGTCCAGTACTTCCATTTCGAAAAGTTCCGTAATGATTGGAACATCGACTTCGCTGCCCATTTCTTCAACAACTTCTTCCAGTGCAGCCGCGACTTCGTCATCATCTGGAAGTGCGGCGCCAAGTCTCTATCAAGTCAACATGATCGGTCTCGCGATTACTGGATCTTTCGCTGCCTACATTTAGGGTGGATTGCTAGACATCCTTGTTTGTTGTAGAGTATGGATGCCGTGTACTTTAATCGTAATATTTGGAAGAAGATGGAGAGATTGTAAAGAGATGTTCGAGACCTGCCCACGAGCACAGCCCCCTCCAAGATCCTTCGGTGTGCGGAGAATAGAATAATGTTAAACTTCTCTTCGAGATCTGTCTTGCACTTGAATGGATGTGTTCAGCACCTCCGGCTGAGATACAGAAACACGACGATGAAACGAGTTGATGAAGCACGGTGCGGTGTTCATGTTGTCATGATAAACGGATAAGCGTGTTTCCTCATCGGCGGCGCTCATAGGTTGATATCAAAAAATTGATTACCTGTATTTTCACTTGGACGATTACGAATGATACGATAATACGACAAATAAGCGAGATTCTTTCAGGGCGGTACGGTTTTCGCTTCTTCACGGACTCCGCTGCCCCCCAGCCAAGCAGACATAAGACTTGCAGATCCTCCTTGTTTCACGCTCAAAACACCACAACAGCCTCAGCACACCGGTCTGGCCTCGCCATCCGAAGTCTTGATCGCCCGACATCAGGCCACTCTCCCGTTTCATACCGAGTTATCGGATCATGGCTCGTGTGGGATTGCCCCCGTTCGCCAGCGAGTGAAACACGTGCAGGTCTTGCGTTGTCTCGGTATCGGATGATTGATTGGCAGGTGCTGACGACTGCGTATTGCGGGCTTGTGCGATGGGAGGACAAGTAGCGATTCGAATATATACTGAGTCTGGGACCGCGACGATGCGGAAAGTTGTTGCGAGGGGTGTTGTTGATCCCGGTGGTCCAGTCCAGAACCTTACTTTATTTTTCTTTTCGTTAATTTTTAATTCGTTTAAGCTTCAAGCTAGTTTTTGACAGTTCCTGCATCTATCATTTCGCTTTTTTCAGTCAACTTTTGACAGAGACGACGGTCAAGAACCTTCGACATGCCTGTTCTTGCTCCCCTTCTCGTGAGGGAGGTTCATGGCGTCTTGGCGAAGAGAGCAGTAGACCACACTGTGATAGAAGCAGTTGTCGTTAGTAAGTTCTCCACATACCTTAGAGCCTTCTGCTCACTGATGCAACTTTCACTTCGGAAATGAGGATTAATTTTTACTTTCTTTTTCTTGAAAAGGTACTAATTAGATCTAGTTATGGTTTGCGTCTTTGTCCTCGGCGGTGGTATCTATTGGCTCAGGAAGAAGTACGATTGAAAGATAACTGGTGGGTAACAACAAGCCTCGGGAGAAGGAAAGCCTCTGATGATTGATGAGCAGGTATACGATATCAGCAACGAGAGTTAGAGACATCCAACAAACAACGTCCTTCAAGTCTACGCAAATTGATCGATTTCCAAGCGCTGGTACATCATCAATCATAAACAACGCGGCGGATACGTGGCAAGATCAGGTACATAGCATAGGAGGGATCTTGTCTTCCGCTGGAATGTTTCTGGATGTGGCTTCACCACCGAAGAACGCGCAATGTGCTATTGTACAGAGGGTGCGCAGGAATTCAACCATCGCAAGACCGTCTTCATCTATACATAGAGAATGCAAATGAGAGGTAGACCCTTTTCAGACGCTCCTGATTCATTCATGTATACCTTTGTCTACCTGTTTATAGATTCATAGATTCCATTTTCCAATACAATAAAATCAAACAGTTGGATGGAATTCTGCCATACCGTCACCTGAAAGTCTGTGATTGCCGTGATACAAAGACCTATTTGTAGGTTGGGGATGCCTTCACTAATCACATCCTCCAACCATGCCAACCATGTTATTCACAAGCGCTCTCCTCACCAGGTATAAAAGCTCAAGTTTCCATCCCATTTCTCGACCTTGCAACATCACAGTCCAAACAACCAAGAACAGAGAATTGTTCCAAGCAAGTATCATATTTCTCTAACCTCTCAAGTCCAACTAACCAATACAACCCCGAACATCACCAAAACCCCCAAAATGAGCAGCGGCGGCGGTCTAGGCTGGTACTGCTATTGTCCAGCTTGTTTCTGGAAGGGTCTCACATTCCGAAATTCAACTGTGAATGTGCCAGGAATCTGTCCAAACTGTAGCCACCGGACCATACTTCAGCGTGGCGTTCCGCCGATGACTGTGCCACCGCCGCCAGGACCGAGGCGTTAGGTGGTCGGCGAAGGGGGCGATGGGCTGGAGTGGAAGAAGATGAGGTGAGCTGGGGGGTGGTAAGGTGGAGGGAAACCGAGGTTGGAAATGATGAGTCAGGTCAAATCGGTCCTTTGGCATGGTATATATCGAAGCTTTCCATAATGAAATATTGTTCATCTGATCTAAGAATCCTGCCTTTGAAGGTTCACGAAAAGTAAGACAGACAAAGTTTGAATTGGCGCTAGATGATGTAAATAACCCCCGCTCGCTTGACGGCCCATACACCATCGCCTTTGAATAAGTCTCTAGATAGAAGGGTGAACACACATTTTGAGATGTAGATTTGCTCTTGGATGAACTATTCTCACCTGCGGACGAGGCCTGGGGTTATAGAGTACGAGTTTTCTTCCACTGTTCATCATCTTGGCCGCTTGCTGAGTCGCTGGGACGGGAGGCCTTGACCATTCTGGCTCACGCCGTATATTTGACCCCATGTTCCATGAAGCACTGCTAAATCACGAAGTGAGAAGCGTGACTGTGTTCAGAGTACGACGTGGAATCATGCATCTGTGTTTTCTGGCAAAAGTTGGTGTTGTGATGAAGCGACTATTCTGAAGGGAGCGAGTCACAGCATGCCTTCTATTCTGGGCTCTTTATCTCTATGAGAACATGACTATCATGAATAAGGCAAACGCAATACCGATTCATAAAGTCGATCAGGAAAGTATAAATCCCCTCACCCATCCAACTTCACCCTTCTCATATCAAAGTCTGTCTCCCCGATCTTCACAACTCCCCCAAATTCCAGACCCGCCACCAACATAAAGAATCCCACTACACAGCGTCAAAGTGAGAGGATCGTCTGGTCGTTCAAAATGTCAGACCAGATAAGGATGGCCCACTGCCCCAGGTGCCGGTGGAAGGAATATCAGTGGGGAAGAGGCATGCGCTGTCCATACTGTAAACATTTGTTGATCCCGCTGCCGCAGCCAGAGGTGAAGATACCGCCGTGGACTGGGTGAGTAGCATGGCATCGTGTGTGGCTGCGAGACAGAATACTGATGGTTGGATTCCAGACGCTGATGGTTGATGGAAAGGCGAGAGGAAACCAGCTGGTGAAATGATAGTGTGGCCTGCAGCAGTGTCATAGGCAGTTTTGAACCAGAGCTCGGGGGTTGTACAATAGAGGGAGTACGATGGTACGGAGGCCATGCAAGCGGTTCATGGGATGATGGGGATGTTGTAGGACTTGTATAGTAGGCATGACTTTCGTGAAATAGTAGTCGCTTCTACAAAAGACCAAGCTACAAGTACTGTACAGCACATTGAAGACTGCCCAGTAAAACGTAAATACACGCGTTGCAGGTAAGACGATGAAATGAATCAGACCATCACCCGTGAACGCCTTGCCGAACTATAAGTCTGAATCTTACAGTGGCCCGAAATTGCCTTCGACAAATTTTCTCAATTTCCAAATTCGTAGAGTCCTGCCCTTCTTCCACTGTGGACTATCAGTTCTTCAGAGAATTATCATGAAAGCCGTTTCGATATACCTTGAGCTCGAAAGCTGTGACTTGGAAAGCATCTTCCGCCTTCTGCTTGTCTTGTTGAATCCGCCAACTTTAGCAGCCCCGCGTGCCCCCTCATTCATCATACTCAGGATGTCTCCTCGCTCGATGGCTCCTTAGAGAGGACCTCGACACACAAGGCTTAAAGCACACATCACAAGTTGGATGCTCCCTCCTCACATGCTCAGCCCTCTGTCCCTCAGATGCAAAGAAAACAAAGCAATTCGCACACGGGAAGTGCGTCTCCTGCGTATGTTGATTCAACGCGGCAACGGTAGAGAAATGCCCCACCGTGGGAGGACACAGTGAGCATTTCGGGTGATGTTTCGCTCGGTGTTTTCGTAGCGATGGTCGGGAGGTAAAGACGGCGGCGCATTGCGTACAGGAGGGGTGCGAGTTGTGGATGTGGATGCGCAGTCTGTCGGGTGTTTGGTAGCGCTTGGAACAGAATGCGCATTGTGGATGTTCGGTTTCCATATGTGTGTTGTAGAGGTCGTAGGAGGTGAATGCTTCAAGAGAGGGGCAGTAGGTACACATGGGGTGCATGACTGTCATGTGCGAATCCATCTCTTCAAGCGAGTCGTGCCGGATGTTGCAGGTTGTGCATTTGGCGTGGAGATCCAAGTAATGATCTTTGGATTTGTGGTACATGAGGCAGATTTTGCAATAGACATGGTTACTTCGGTAGTGTTTGTTGTACTCGTCGACGGAGTTGAAGCGAGGTGTGGTGCAAAGGGAACAGCGGGGATGGTAGGAGCTCATATGTTCGTCCTGCTGCTGAAATGTGACGGCCTCGAATGGACATAGCTCACAGTTTGGATGAGCTTCCTTGGCATGCTTGTCTCTTTCGGTCGAGGTTCCGAATCTCGAATGGCATCGCCTGCATGCTGGATGCGAGGCGTCTGAATGGAGGCTGAGTTGACCTTTGGTTGAGAACTGTTCCTGGCACCATGTACATTTCGGATGCGATTCGATGACATGATCATCCAAGATAACTTGAGAGAGAAAACTCTGATGGCACCATGAACATTTTGGATGCATCGAATCGAGATGTTCAAGTAGATTCGGAAATCTTCCGTGGCACAAACTACACCTTGGATGCATCAGATCAACGTGATCCTTTAGCTCCTTGCGCGAACTGAACTCATTTGGACAATCGACACAAGAGTAATGCTTTGAGACTTCCGGCTGTGGGGGCGGCGCCTGTATTGCCTTCATTGGCGCTGAGCTGCTGGGGCCAGAAACTGTGAGATTTCCTTGTGGCGAGACATATATTGCGTGAGATCCGCTGCTGAGTATGGACGGATCTAGTGTCAAGTTTCCGTCGCAGTAGATAAGAGACACACTTTCGCCTTTAGTGAGCAACTCCTTTTGATGGGCCATCATAGAATTCACGATCCCCTCAGGTCGGTTTCGGTGGGCCAGAGCTACCAAATGTCAGACGTCCTCATTTTGCAACGACTCGAAACCCAAAAGTACTTCAAATTCTGTCAGCTTTATCATTCTATTGAACTTTGATAGGAACAGTGAGACGATTTACCCTTGATTTGGCATCTTCCAGACTTGCTTCGATGCGCCACTTGCTGTGGGCAAGTCCTCGTCAGCCCGTCCAATCTCCACCACATCTTCCTCCTCTTGGGACATCGACATCGTGCAGATAAGTATATCGGCCAGAGAGTATCGTGTAAACTCTATAGATTAGATACTAGTCTCAGATTGCCGAAGGTTCGCAAGTTTATCGTGAGATTTGCGCCTATGTTGCCGCCGAGGATGAGGTCAGGAAGAGGTGCAGCCGAACTGAATTGTTGTCGCCGCCCTATTCGTCGCCCGTTTTCTATGCAGCACATGATGACACCAAATGCACGAATCGATATCAGCCAACCACTCATCTGCGCAGGGAAACTCCGCGATAAGCACCAGACGATGCCTGAAACCGCGAATGTAGGGAAAATGAAGCCACGTGACAAGACCCAAATCGAGTCGAGATTATATATCTTGTTTACTGGGATACGTTCTATCTTCTAGCGAATTCAAATAGTTCTATTTCGGACGGACCACGAGATTTAGTTCTCAGCACCAGAGATATCTTTGGAATGCGATCCCGGAGGTCTCACACCTCTCGGGCCATTCTTGCCAACCTGGACGAGATGAGCTTCTTTGTCATTTGATTCAGGAGTAAACACAAAACTGCGGAATTCGCAGTTCTTGTATGCGGTACCTATCGAAGTCAGAAAACGTGTGCTGAAGTTGGGCATGGCTGGAGAGGATGTTCACCGTGGCTAGGATCAAATGTCTCCCAGTCGTCTGTAAAGTAGTGCAAGAAGGCACCGTGAGTTACAAGCACGATTGTCTTTTCAGGACGTTGCCATAGCCAAGCTCTCAACTCAGCTGCACGGGCATTGACTGCTGTCAGACTTGCTTCGAATTTACCACTCTCCATTCAGTCAGAATTTCATTTTGCAACAGCTAGAAGAAGGAAAAGTGATCAAGCAGGAGATGTGTACCTTTTTGCTCCATCCCGGCTCCAACACGCTATAATCAATTCGCCTCGGATCAAATCCACCTTCCGATGCCTCCTCGCCCAGAATCTTCTTGATCTCTGCCTCAAGTTCCTCTCGTTCAAAGCCAGTATCGCATGGCTTGTCGCTGATCTCCTGAGCTTGCGGTAAGAGCAACAGCTGCACGCCTGGCCGCAGAAGCGCTGGGGTGAAGCCTTCGATGGCGGTCTGAATTGTTCTCCGCTGTGGAGAAGCCATGACGATGTCGACGTCGCTGTGAAATGGGAATGCCGCGCTCAGCGCTTTGCATTGCTCCTTTCCATGTGGAGTGAGAGTTGCATCTCTGATGGAGAAGTCATTCTGGTCATGAGTCAGCATTTTCACCTGAAGTTGGGGGTTAGGATTTTAGCCCACTGCGATGTTATGGCCGCCTTGGGCGTGGCGCACCAGATAAATTGTCTTGTCCATAATGAAATGGAGAGTGCGTATGGTGAAGACAGGCGGGATGCGACATGCGGTGAAGGGTTTTATGCTCACGATGTTGTCCGACCGCCCGACGGAGGGTCACAAGTTCGGCGGACAGTGAGCCGGACATGAAAATCTCGTTCGCTTACCTCTGATTCCTCCCCCATACACAAAGTGGGGCATGGTTGACTTGGCTGCCCTTCCAAGCTCGATGTTTGACAGGTAATTAGAGAGCATGATCAGAGAAATTGTGAATTGGATAGAGTCTCCCCGTAGCTAATTAAAGGCGCTGATGCCGTCCAATCTCATTATACATACCTGTCAATACGATACAAGCCCATAACTCCCAGCTTTCCCCATACCCAGTCGTATTGTTTTCGAAAACAAGCCTTCAGATTTCAAGTCCTTCAAGGAGTCCCCTCTCCTTCAACTTCAACTCCTTGCCCACAAAGTCCCAGACTTTCCTCCGACATTCAGGATCTTTGGTCTGCGGCATCGGCTTGGCTTGCCAAATCCTATTTGCAAACGTCCCTCCACCTCCAGACTGTTTCAGACCCCATTTGGGATTCGTAGCAGCATTCGTGATAGCCAGACTTCCCTGCCGGGCATCAACTCCAACATAGTGCATAAGCGCCGTAGCCACCTTGGTGAATAAGTCCTTGCCAGCGCTTTCCCAGATATTGGTGATGACGAAACCTGGATGGACTCCGTGGACAACGATGTGATCGTACTTGTCGTTCTTCAGTAGACGAGCTTGGAGCTCAGTGAGCCAGGTTTGGAAGTACAATTTGTTGTTGGGGTAAGACATTTTACCGCTGTTGGCATTAGTGAGATCGAAAACTCCCTGATACTGCATGTTGGATGTTGTGCAGATGATGCGGGGTTCTGGAGCTCGTGCCAGAGTTGGTAGGAGTATAAGAGTCAACAGAACATGCGAAATGAAGTTCACCTATTCATCGTTTAGTATGTATGTCTCGATGTGATGGCTTGAAGCCTTTTCACCTGATGAAGCATCTCGAAGCCGTCGCTGGTAAGCACCGGTTTGCCGGTATTTCCCCCTCCAGTCCCGGCATTGTTGGCCAAAATGTCCAACGGTCGATCCGTTTCCAACCAACGTTTCCCAAAAGCCTCAACACTACTGAATTTGCTCATATCACACTCCCACCACTCGAATGTCGTATGCTCATGTCCAGAAGCTCTGGCAGTCGTCTTGAGCTCTTCCACAACAGCATCGGGCCTGGGTTCACGAGGCGGTGGATCTGGTCGACAACCCAGGACAATGTTTGCACCCCATTTCGCAAATTGCAATGCTGATTCTCTACCAATTCCACTGTTACCTCCCGTGATGAGAATCCATTTGCCTCGGAGATCAGCATCTGGTATCGAGAGCTTTCGTGGATTCACGCCTTGGTAAAATTGCCAGGTGATCCATAGTTTCGACGGTTTGACAGCTGATCTGGCGGTGTCACTTTCTCCTGCCATCGTTGATTTATACTCGAGGCAAAAGAAATTATTTCAAAGTTCCAAAACTAAGAGAGGAACAAAGGAGTCGTCGATTTAAATGCCGTGCCCAGCCAGATGCTTCGCTTCGTGTTACGCGGCACGGATGCGGGGTTACGAGGCACCCGCCTACCAGGCCGCAACGGGCATGCTTTACGCCAAAGCTTACTGTTTGGGCAAGGTTTCATCTCGTTGTAGGTCAAATATTGAATCGCTTTCAGGGGGTTTCAACTTGTCGAGATAAACCCCTTCGTACTTGGAAAGTTTTTCGTACTCGGCAAGAAACTTTCCAAGTAAATTTGAAGTCTTGTAAGCTTTTACATGCTTCATACCATATTCCTAACTCACTACCAATCGTGTAGAAATATATTGGCTCGGCTGGACTTGCTGAATAATGGTACCGCACAGCCATGTGGCTGACAGGTGGCATTCAGCTCAAGGCTGCAATGAAAACGACCATCTCTTCTCATCAAATCCGTCTATATCTGCAATAACCATCAGACCCCTGGATAACGAAATCAACCATGGTGGAAAAACTACCGATCGACCTCCTCTACGCAATCGGCGATGCCATAAACTCCAGATGCACTCTCGCAGCGCTATGCAGAGTCTCAAAGTCCTTCAACCGCGTCTTTACGCCGATTTTATATGCAAAGATACACATCCAAGACTGTGAATCTCGGTCTCTTCTTGAGAGAATCTCAGCTCTCCCATCGGGATCTCATCTCGGATGCACGAAGATTCTGTATATTGGACGCAACATACCCCGCCTTCCCTTTTTGGCAAGTGGGGTCGATGTTGACACATGTCTTGAGAAGATGCCGGAGTTAGTTTCTTTGGAGCATGTATCCCGAATTTCTAGAAGCCGATATGAAATTAACGAAAAGATAGGATCACAAGCTCTGTTGGAGAACTTGATCTGTCTGGTGAAGGCCGCCATGGTCTCGAGACAGTCTCAAAGCGCGGGAAATTGCGAGATTTGATCTTGGTGGGATCCAGAAAACAAGAATTTCCAACACTCAAAACGATCTTCACAAATTTAAGGACTTTGTCTCTACATGGTATGTCACGGGTCGACCCGGACTGTTGTCATCATGTTGTTGAGATATTGCTCGCTTCGCCCCACCTTAAACATCTTGGGCTATCACACAGCAAGCGGAATGATACGTGGTCATCAGAGCTCCAAAAACTTGCCCAGCTGTACTCTCAAAAACGGTTGGAGCGTGATCTGCCACTCCTGAGGATCCAAGAGCTGGACTTAGGGACCGGATTCCTTCCTAAAGACGTGCTAAATCTGGTGGCGGATCCCCATTACCTCTCCCAATTGACTGATCTCGAACATCTCTCATCACTCCAGCTGCGGAATCACGTCTCTTTTGACGATAAGAGACAGCAAGTCCATGTACCACTTCTCCATAGAGCGGTAAATTTAAAATGTATCGAAGTAGAAGTACTCAGCAAAGATATCGAGCAACTCCTGCAATACCTCTGCTATACAAACCCCGGAGGCTTCACATCTCTCGCCTTCATCGGCTTGCATTATCATCACGATAGCTACAGTGGTACCACAGTCACTCCAAACATAGCCTCGATCATATCGCCAGCCCCTAGCGTGGGCCATAGCTGGACCTCCTTGTCATTCACGGAAATCTCGACCGACATACCAGGTAGCCATTATATGACGGACTTCATCAGGCATTGTACCGATCTGCAGTATCTAGCGTGTCCAATGAACAACTCCAATCTCGAGCTGTTCAAGACTTACATGCCCAACCTAATGCATCTCGACACCCTCATCATCACCAAAGGCAATTTCCCCGATCACGTCCCAACCACAGTCGACGTCAGCGCTGAACTCGAAGCAAGGAGTAAAGCCAGAGCAGAAGGCGAAAAGACGCAATACCAACCCTTCTCAGCACATCCCGAGATAAGTCGAGTAAGTACAGACGGACAAAAACAAGCCAAGGACCGAGCTCGCGAAAGAGGAGAGAAAATCCGGAAGGGAATTGCAGAAGATCTGTTTAAGCTGAGCAGGGAGATATTCTCGACGAGAAAAGAGGGACATAGAGGAGAAACGCTGAAGTATGTGGGGCTTGGGTATCGTGTTTATAGATGGGTCCTTCCTGGGTCGGGAGAGGAGGATGGGGATAGAAGGGTTGAGCAGCTGTCGCTTGATGAGGCGAGGACGTTCAAGGAAGTGAGGAGGGCTTTGCAGTGAGTTTGGGTACTTGGTGCTGAATCAGTTGCTTAAGATCCCTAATTTGTGGCAATGTTAGGGTGTCACCAGACGCTCCGTAAAAGAAGCCTGTTCCCACAGGGCTTCATAGCTCGGAGTATATATCGCAGGTCCTGAACATGGGCGAATCAAGATAATTCTAGTATATCATGAGAGCCAGAAGCCCGGTCTTAACCGATCGAGTTCCTTTTCGTAGAATCCTCAATCCACCACTCCAGCTCCGCGGCTTCTTCGTCGCTTCGCTGTATGCGACTCATCCTCACATCGCCATCACTTCACTAATCAACACCAGCGTCATAATCATACGTTTCTGCTGCAACAACCGCATGTTTATGACAAGCTTCTTTCACAGTAAGGGTGTGAAATCACTCCGTGGGATTTGATTGCGCTAAAAATTCGGAGAAGCATGCGGCTTACAAGTCCCGAATATCGAGCAATTGGCTGTTGGGCAAACCCCGCGGTCCAGCCGACTCGCTTCGGGGAGCAAAGCCCGCAATGGAAAGAGCGAGTACGATGTATATAGAACAATTAAGAACCACGGCAGAAGGATTCTCAAAATGTTCTATTATCTCTAAACCCAGATATATTATCCTTTTCGCCACATCGAACAATCTTTCCAAATCTTCACAACTTTTCAATCCTGTTCTTAAAACAAAAAGCCAAACGAATTGCCTCACAAACGCTCAATCAGATTAAAACAATATGTCCACCTCTCGCCGACTCCTCCTCGACACCCGCAGTCAAGCAAAATTCCGCAGACAGCAACCACATTTTCAGATATTCTCAAACGTCGGGAGGAGAGCATACACCTCATCCCAAATCCGCTCCCTCCCAAGGTCAATCATAGCAGGCGCGAAAGGAGATTGGTCAGCACAAGGGAGGAGAATTGGGAGGGGGTTGCAGCTGTACGTTCCCTTTTTCTTTTGTGTGTCTCATTGAAGAGAGAAAGGTAGGGAATTGGAGATGGTGCGGGGTTAATTTGTGGTGGATGGTGTAGGTATATACCGATTGTTGCGACGTTGATGTTTTGGCCGTTTGCGGTGGCGCCGGCTATGCTCAAGATTATGACGAGTTGATGAGGGTTCTTGGATAAGACGAACCAAGAGTGAGTAGGTGGATGGATGGGGCAACGGGGGGGTGGATTTTTATACTTGAGCTTTGAAAGTGCATTGTGTGGAGTTTGGAGTGCTTAGGGATGAGTAGAGAAGTTGATAGCTGAACGGAAAATGTAAGCTGTTAGAGCTACCACAGGAGAAGAGAATGTGCTTGTTGAGGCTTGATATTATGTTGGCATCAAGAGGCGGATTTCGTTTGATATTGACTCAGGTCTGCCTCATAGCAGTGTACTCCTCCAGGCGACCGTAACAATGGAGAGAGCGTGAGAGCAGTCGTTCCATATTGCCCGATATCGATCTGTCCCTGAGGATCCCTAGGGCACTAGCGATCACCACCAGTAAACATTGAACAAAAAAAAGGGCTAAAATTGAAATCTTGTACATTGGCAGATGTATATGTACTACATTTCTCGCAGCTCACGAGCTTTACGTAGCATGACCAGTACGCCTATGACGCCAACAATAACTTCTCCATCGGCCCTTACATTCACAGGATCAAAATCTGCAAAATACTCAAGATTACAAAAAGACGTAAGTAAATATCCCGGGAATTCTCTTCATAACTTCCGTCTCTTGACGGAAATAGTCTTCTTCATAGGCGGTAGAATAGACCCTGCGAGGAAAACATTCGCCGGTCTCGTCTCGAACGGCTTGACATCATAATTCATAACGATATACGCCAACAACAACTTCATCTCCGTAGCCGCAAAGAAGCGTCCGGGGCAAGCATGTCTTCCATGTCCAAACGACAAGAATGTATCGGATGTAGTGACAGTCGACAGATTCTTCGCTTCCAAAATCTTGGCGAGGTCTTCCTTGTTCATCGCACCATTTTCGGAAGATGATTTGGATGCACCGGCTCGGACGCGGGAGAAGCGGAACGCGTCGTAGGTTTGGGCGTTCTCGTAGACGCTGTTGTCGTGGTGGATTGAGTAGGTGGATGTTCCGATGCGGGTTCCTTGGGGGAGGTGTAGGCCGTCGGTCATGGTGACGCCTTTGGGGTCGACTACCATTCTGTCCATGCCGTGGCTCATGAATGTTGATATCCGTAAGCTTTCTCTAACCGCGCTATCTGTTTTGATTAATTTCGCTACGGAGTTCTTGTCCCATTTTCCATTGCTTTCGGCGAGCACTCTTTCTATCTCCTCTCGAATCTCCTGGATGTCGGCCTCGGCTGTGGGTGAAGAGAATAGATCGAATAGGATGTTAGTCGCTGTGAATGTTGATGTGTGGATGGCTGCGAAGTTGATAACCATCAATCGCTTGACCAGTTTCTCGGGTGTGCGTTCGGCGGGATCAGGATGATCAGCTACTTCCCTAAGGTACCAGCTGGTAAAGTCATTCCATTGGGCCTTTTCACCAGTAGCCTTGGCAGCATCCAGCTCTGACATACGTTTCCGAATGAATGGAAGTAGATGTTTGGATGCCTTGTAGAGATGCCATCTGTTTGACAGGAGCGGTATCCATGAGAAGAATGGCCTCAGCATCCTCGGAATCAATCGAATCAGCGCAGCGCTAATCGGAATGTCTTGGGCAAATCCGCCAGCACTGTCGAGATAGTCATCATTTCGACCTACAGATGTTAGTTTGGTGTAATGATTTTCGCTGTAGAATGTGCGTACACAGCGGCAGACCAACGAATAACCTATTCGATGTCCTCGCAACAATCTTCATCATTGTCGAGAATACCACTACATCCGTCCACTTCTCAGTATCCTTCCCCCATAACTCGTCCACCCCAACTTTCAGCTCATCTTCGATGTCTGGTATCAATGCCCCCAAATATCTTGTCAAATCTCTTCGCACAACCAGTTCGTGTATTGGGTTTCGGGCTAATGTCGAGTCGAGGAGGGTGTAATCTGTCTGGAGAACTTCGCGCTGCATCTCATTCGCATTGAGCACATGCTCTGCCTGATCGACAATCCATTTCACCTGTGAGACCGGTACTACGACCATGGAATGGTCGAAGCCAGGAAGGACGAAATTGCGGCCGGCTTTCGAGTACTGGATGCTGACATCAGCTCTGCGAACGCAATGTGCATTGGAAGTAGACATACTTTGCGATAGCCAGCCTCGATTGTTTCCAATACACTTCCTATACTTGCGAGTCGCGTTCGAAGATCAGAGAATATGCCCTGGTGTTGCCCGACCCAAGGTAATCCAGATGGTACATCTCCATCGTAACTCAACTTCGAGCGCGTAACGAGCCCCGCAGCGACCAATGCCGTCATTCCAGCTAGAATGATGTACAACTGATCGAAAGCCATGTTCACCACTACTTCGTCACACAATTACTTCGGTAAAAAGAAAGGGAAAGGGAACAAGCTTCAATAAAAAGAAAGCCAGAAAGAGGCACAGAAATGAAGCCCGCAAGTTAAAGTTCAAGTGTAAGCTTTCTGTCAACGAGAGATTGAGTTTCATGACGGTCTCGAAAGCCAGTCCCCGCTTTCTACGCCACACGCTGATTTACGCAGGGGTACTCCAGTGGTCATGACTGCAGCACGATGTGGGTTCGCCGGAACATCGAGCTGGGGATGATTGCAATCGTCATTTGTTGATTGGTGGGGAATGGGGAGATTTGCATGCGACGGTACCAATCGCAGCGCTGCAGTAGTGAACGCCGACTCGACTTTACCTGATTTGTGCCACAGTAAGCAAAGGATGACATTATTCCGTTCAATTGATTGGGATGCGAGAATGCGAGAGCGACGACGAAATAGACATGTTATTTCAAGAGTTCAGAGTCGAGAAATTGCCAGCGACCTAGGCACACCAAATAAATGTCAGCATCTCGTCTGGAGCGTAAACGACCGCTACAGCTCGCTGTAGCTTAGTCTTCACTTCAGTAATTATTTTCATGCTATGTTTTCGTTAATTCAATTTTAGAACTGGCTTTATTTTAATCTCGATTATTAGTCGACCAATAAGTTGACGCAGTATCAATTTATGATTTATTTCTGGCAAGGAGCCAGTCTTGACACGTTCAAAACATAGCAGCAACAAGCCAAATTCTCTCTCACACGAGGAACCTTTGACTTTCAAGAACTCATCCCAGCGTACTTTCTAGCTCTTAGAGAAACCAGCAGCCATCATACCTTACGCTCGGAGTCTCAAGTCGCCAATTTGCCAAAAGTCAACTGCGAGAGCAAGTTCGTTCATCCAACACAAACAACCTGCACCTCATCTTCAATTCTCCATTCATTGCCAGTTTCTCCTCCGTATGCTTACTGTTCACTCTATCTGCAGCCGATCATCTCCTCAACTAAGCGAATGTATCAATGCTGCCTCCAATGCCAATTTCCTCGGCGTCCAAGAGCTTTCCCAGTAATACCAAAGTCCCAGAGTGCTGGAAAGTGATATCGATCTTCAAAGACCGAAACACGTTGATTCACAGCAGAATACTTTGCATCAAATTTCATATCCCACTCAACTTGAAAATCCCTCTCTCGGTTATCTGTCTGCTTAAATATGATGCTCTTTGTAGAGCAAAAAGGGCAATCTACGAGCTCTTGCTTTGCATAGGAAGTACTAAGAAAGACTGGAAAGAACACTTGATAGGTTGCTAGTAATTGCAGAGCTATAAGATCTGAATAAAACCAAGACGAAATAGATAAAGACAAGGGCAAAAGACATATCTACAGATCTCATTCCCTTTACATTCCGGCCGTACCTCCGTACTTGCCACCTGCGCATTCCAACTTCACTGCTGTACCCCTGGCTAGGTGCTCTTGCAATCTCGTCTACTAAGCGAGACAGTGTTTTGTTTTTTGCAGGAGCCAAAAAAACAAGAAACCAAAAACGAATCTGCCCAAGCGCGATACTACTCAGTACAGTTATGTCTTAAGGTAACCTAAAGTGCGTGTTGGGAAACCACAACGGACTTCAGAATCTTGACATCTCATGCACAGTATTGGCCAAAACGAACCCCGCCATGTCGGTGCGGCCGCATGCAGCTGCAATCATACCACACCACTACGGTAGATCTGCCGCTGACAGCTGATCAACACCGCAGATATGACATACAAGGTAAGATACATTCCCATCCAGATATATAGATATAAGCCCACTTCCCATACATACAATACAAACCTTCAAATTTATTCCCAGTAATCACAACCCAGTCATAATCTCCCCCACCCCCAAAACAATGGTCGACTTCACCCTCTCCCCCAGCGAACTCGCAACCCGCGCCGCCGCCCGCACATTCGCCCACACCCACCTCCCCCTCGCCAAAGCCGCCTACACCCAACTCCCCTCTCACCCCTCACGCTTCCAATCCCTCCGCCCTCTCTACGCCCAAGCCGTCAAATCCGGTCTCATAAAAGCGCAAATCCCGACCGCGCTCGGCGGAACCAGCACGAGTCTGCTCGACGCGGCGCTCGTGGTCGAGGAGATGATCGCTGTAGAGAGGGCAACTAGCCTTACGATCTTTGGGACGGGGTTGGGGTTGACGCCGCTGTGTTTGGCGTTCAAGCCGCAGTTTGAGGAGTTTTTGAGCCCGTTTTTGAGGACTGAGGGGGATGGGGATGGGGACGGGAATGGGGGAGCGCCGTTGGCGAGTTTGGTGTTTACCGAGCCGGGGGGTGTGGTGGGTTTAGTTTTCTCTTCGGCTGTTATTTATTTTGATATTTCTCATATTTTCCCGTTCTCTGTATCTATGTAGAAATTGTTGTTAAATCCTCAAACCCCAGGCAAACTACCTCGAACCCACCTCCCCCGGCCTCCAAACGACCGCTCACCTCGACCCCGACTCCGGGGGCTCAACCTGGATCCTCAACGGCGAGAAAGCATGGGCGACCAACTGCGCCGGCTGGGACTTCAAGGGCGCAGACCTACAGTGCGTGGTCTGTCGATGTACGAATCCCGATATCCCGGCTGATGCGGCTCCCGAGGCTAGGATCATGATTCTCATGGTTAGGCGCGAGGATATCGTGGCGTCTGGAGATGGGGCTTTTGAGGTGTTGAGGCATCAGCAGGTTGCGGGGTGGACTGCTGTGTCTGGTCCTCATGTCAAGGTTTGAAGATCCGGGGGTTGTCTTTGACTTTGAGATTTGATAGAGCTGACGGATAGGAAAAAAGTATACCAATGTCAGAGTACCTGCTAAGAGCTTGCTTTGTCCGCCCGGGGAAGGAGCGAGAATCGTACAAATGAGTTTCGAGGCGTCTGGTACGTCGTCAAAAAACCCCTTCCCTTCCCTTTCTCTCCTTCCCTATCTTTTCTCAATGAACCCACCACCTCCGCTGAAATTGGCGCCGTAAAGCATGTCTCGTCGGAGCAATGGCCACCGGTATCCAACGCGCAATCTTCGACGCTGCGCTGGAATTCTCGAAATCGACTCGTGGAGGCAGTGTGCCGATTGGGGATCGTCAGTCTGTCGCGGATCTGCTGATTGATATCAAGATGCGAACAGAGACCTCAAGGTAAAATCAATCTCACTTTCACTTTCTCACCTAGCCAGGTCAAAAAGTTGATTTTCAAAATAATGACTGACAAAACACATGAAGATACCTCACCTGGAAAGCCGCCACGAAGCTCCACTCAGACCTACCGAATTACGACAACTGTCGTGAGCTAGCGCTAGAAGCAAAGGTGTATTGCTCAGACGCAGCAGTCAAGTCGGCTGTTGATGCGATCAATCTCGTCGGAGTGTCTGCATACGACCTCACCCTCCCCTTCACAGATCTCCTGAACGACGCCATGGTCCTACCTATTTTCGACGGCGGGAACGTGGGAATCAGGAGGAGAGCGCTGCAGAAACTTTTCATGTCGGATGGATACAAACCGTGGGCGACTTGTTATGATTAACTAACTAACTGTCGGACTGGTGTGAGTGGGGCCAGAGGATATATGATGGCCGCCTCTCAGGGCTATTTGTCTATAGTCTCTTTGGAAATTGGCTGTCTGCACCTTGCAAGCCCACTTCATCAATTTGATCGATCAAGAGTTCAGCTTTTTGGGGCCGTACATTGCGGCCTCGTTCCATAGCATTAAGCATTCCGGCATATTTGATCCCGCCACTATGCAGCTAATTGGTGCACTCATACAAAACTTACCCGAGACCCCTTCTCCAATGCAAGGTAAGGCAAGATATACCGACTTTTTCTCTATTCTTTTGAAACACGGCATAAAGTACCACTGGCACAAGCAAGTCGTTCGGTAGCTGCTCAGGGTATCCATCCTTCTCATTTTTCTCGGGTTCGTGTTGCAAGGCGTTCGCTGCTGTGGCGTTGGTGCTGTGGAATATGCATTCATTTGATTGGATGTCAGTCCATCTTCACATTGGATCTAAAAGAACAATTATATAACATATAGATGACACCATATCAAAAGAGAAATTTCCATCTTCGGGCTTCACGTTCGCATTCGTGGTGTCGAAATGGAGTCATTCGCTCGGGTCTGGCTGCCTGGCTGATGATGCTGATTCAGGAAAGTCGAAGGAACCGCTCTGGGCAAATGGTATCTTTGCACTGAACTGCATTGCACGACAAGCAAGCACAAGCACGCACTCAAAAGGCACATTTATCACAAAGGATGCTGATGCGTGTTGGAGATCTCGGACCTCCGGCGCTCGATGGTAGCGTCTTCCTGGACTGGTGGGCCGGCGTAGTTCTTCTTACCCCAAACGAAGTACCAGATGGAAGAGACTAGGATGAAGGCAAAGAAAACTACCGAGGCGTAGTTCATGGTTGCTGCTGCGACGGGAAGATAGGATGGCATGCAGAAGAGGGGCACCGCGAGAGCGGACCAGGCTGGCGAGTGTTAGCAGGGGGGAAAACTTTTCATAGTGGAGAGGTTGGGGGACAGAAAACCTACCAAGTGAAACAACGTTGCAGACGAGCCCAAGCATTCCCATGTCGAACTTTCCGTACTTGATATGCGTACGGCCACCGATGAGGGAGACGGCAATGGGAACGGCGTAGCTGACAGTCAAGCAGATAACACCAACGCCAGAAAAGGCGTTGAATGCAGCGGAAGAGCCGAAGTACAAGACACCGAGGAGAATCTGGACAGCCATACTGAGCATCATGGCGTTGAGAGGAACATCGAGCTTGGTGTTAACAACCTTCCACCATTTGAAACCTGGGATGGCTCCATCACGGGAGAAAGCCCATGTAGCACGAGAAGCAGCAGTGGTGCAACCGATACCGCAGAAGATGGCGAGGACCAAGAGAGGAATGAGCAGGGCAAATGCTCCTCCCTTGTTACCGACTGCCGTGGCGATGATGACGGGCGTTGGCTGACCGGAAAGGAGGCCAAAGAGGAGTTCCAGATCTGGCAAGACGAAGAGGAGAGGGATGATGAAGACAAGTCCACAGATGGTGTTGAGAACAATGGTTCCGACCATAGCTTTTGGGACCTGTACGCTAGGGTTCTGGACTTCCTCGCACATGCTAACTCAATTAGTGGATATCCGTTCGCACAGACTAGGGGACGTACGAAATGATCATGCCGGTAGACGAGGTAGCATATGCTGCTTGCAAGAGGCCAACACAGAATGCCCAACCGGGTGTCCAGCCCGACAAAGGCTCAAAATCAGTGAAGACGAATTTTGCTGATCGTCTGCCTTCCTTGGCAAGTGCGAGGACACAAATGACAATGGCAATGACGCCTGCAAAGGTCCAGAATATGGCAAACGTCTGTAAAATTAGTATTGCGTCAATTGATACCAGAATTGTGATACTCACATCCAACCATGGCAGCCATTTGTTGCCAAGAGCGGAAACAAGGTTGCAGAGTATCGTGATGGCTACAAAGACGAGGAAGATCTGGTAAGTCTCGGCCGCCCAGATTCCGACTCCCGGCTCGGATTCGAAGACATTGACGCAGGCGATAAAGAAAAGCGTTGTCCCGAAGTTCACTGCAAGGGTGATGGTGATATTTCCCACCACGTACGACCATCCACAAATCCAGGACATGATCTTGCGACACCAGACCGGAGACAGCATGAACGTCTGGTAATAGACACCACCAGCAGTAGGATATACGGACGTGATCTCTCCCAGAGAAGTAGCTACGCAGAGAATGATAATCGAGACAGCCACCCATCCCCAGAGAACCGTGGTAGGACCGCCGCCGGCGAGGGGGTAAAAGAATGTGGTCGCGAGGCCGTAGGGAATTGATGCCAGCACGAAGGACATGAACGCGACTTGGAGGGTCGATCGGTTGCGGACCAGCTCGGAGGCGTAGCCCATTGCCTCGAGGAGGTCATCGGCGGAGTTGTCGTTGCCCAGCTCGACGCTGGCATTGCGTGCCTTCTCGCGGGTGTTGGGTCGGTGGATGAGGCCTTCCCCATTGACCACCTGCTTGTCCGAGTCTTTGTATGCAGCTTCCATGGCCGGTGATGCTTGTCAGTATGCGGCGGATGGGTCGAGGTATATACTTGGAGGCGATTGTCGTCGTCGATGTCGTGGTCGGAGAGGAGGAGTAAAAAGGAAAGAGAGTGGAAGCGCAGCGCAGATCTAGCAGACTAAGTAAGAGGAAGACCAAGAGGAGGAGGAGGAGGACGAGAAAGGAAGGAAGAAGGAAGGAAGGAAAGCTAGGAAGGCCAGTCGCGGCCAGAAGGTTTCCAGAAAAAGGCCGAACTTATCGCTTTCTGCTAGGTCTGCCCTGCGCTGCCATGCGCTGCATCTTCTCTCCTCCGTCAATGGTCGTCGGCCACTGGTCCCTCACTAGGATAAGCTACTTTTGTTGGCTGGCCACCCTTGTACCGAGGGCTGGGCACGACGGGGGACATGGGGATGAGATGGGATGGATGGCAAAACATGGGCAGGACATGGGTATGGGTACCCTGCGCTTGTCGAGTAAGTAATGTTGCACTTGAAGGGAATCAGAAATGACGCGCCAAGACCCTGAGCCAGCGATGAGATTTGTTAGCGAAGATGTTCGTGATGTCTCTCATTGGATTAGACTCTCTTCTTCTTGTCTTTAAAATCTCTGATTTGGACTAGTGCTTCGGACCGGCCGACTGCTGGGATCTCCTTCATGTAGCCCACGATTGGCGCATGCAAGAGAAGACCATCAAGCGGCCGGCTTGTAATCCACTTGGGGAACATCCACGCGGTTTCCCACGTCTTGGCATCTCTCAGCTGGGTCTATCCCTCCAGATAACAAAATCTGTCTGTCAGGGAGATCTCTGAATCGTGACTTGACTAGACTAGGCTGTGAACCAATCACGGCAGTCCAATTCCATCAATTCAGTTCCCACACGGATTGTCGGATACAAATCAACTCCACTGTTATCTTTTTGCTCAATCCACTCATCTCCAGAATAATTCCACTTTGATTGCATCGCATCGCAGGGTGTCTCATCTCCAGTATGAAGAGGAGGCCTTCCCATCGGAAATGACGAAATGATGGATTCTCAGAGGGGGGATTAAAAGCAGAGAGAAGGGTCCAAAAGAGGGGCGGTACGATATGGTTATCTCCCAATGGCGCAACCAAGCATGCTACAGTATGCTAATACTCCATCAGCCTGTAACAGTCCGTCCCTATCATTAGACCCTGGACCCTAGACTTAGCGACAATATCCGCCCCTTGAGTAAGAAGTTCCAGCTTTGAGATGTTTGAAAATCTAGTTAGCTGCGACGTCTACTGGATTTCAGCCCTCTTTACTGAACTCGTTAGCGATATTCAAATTAATTAAATGCTGATCGAGGAGTGAAAACTTTCATTCTTAATTTTTAGCGCGGGGCTTACCTCGGTCCAGTGTGTGGACGAGGACGTTAGAGCAGCCGTTTTAGGCAAAGCTGCCTCTGAGACTTCTCGCTTGGCTGGCTATGAGATAACGGGCAAGGCGTGAGCTGGGGTGGAAGAATGTGAGGTCTTTTCTTCTGTTTGCAGCCATTTGAGATATTTATTTGAGACCTAACATCCACCTAAAGACTACATTCATATCGTGAGTCTGATGATCTGATGTTAGCTTAGCTCAGCTTGGAACCTCTGTAATGGTCAAAGTATGACCCAGTCACGTGCTTTGCTCCAAACACGCGACCACAGACATCCACCCCGAAGGCTGCGCCTATCTCCCGTCCCACCCTCCATCCCCCATCTCCCTCATCAGTCCAATCGTGCATGCGTACGTTCATCTGATGATTGAACACGACATCCTCACGCAACATCCTCACACGACACATCAATGCAAACCATCCCATCAAAACCCATCGAAACCAACAGAAAAAGGGGTTCTGTACCAATACGACTCAATCTTCCCCAGCCCCGGCCCCGGCCCCGGCCCAGCTCCACACACGCATCGGGAGCCGGGACGGGAGCGAGCTTCCCCATCGAGTCGATACTTCCCTGCCATACGACGATGCTCCGGTCCGTAGGTAGGAACATGCGCGTACGATCAGATAGGGAAGCGGTCTCCGTCTTGAGTGTTATCAGCCTCAGATTGGAATTGAACACGGTTAGTAGTCATGCGAGAGAAGTTAGGTTGAGGGATTGAGAGATTGAGAGATTGATTGATTGACTGATTGATGTTCTCCCTTTTCTATTCTCATTTTTCGATATATCCTTTGATGTTTTACTCTTCAACATTCCTTCCCTCCATCACCGACTTCACTTCAGAAGGAACGGCAAGAATTCTTCCCTCCTTATCTCGTACTTGCACCAATTGGTACACGGTCCAATTACCTATCTAATTCCAATCTTTGTTTGTCACTATCAATCTAGCAGCGGAGTTAAACTTACGTGGAGCTTCTTGATAAGCATGTCCCGATATTTCCTCAGAGTGGTGTCTTCTTTGGACCGTCTTTCCTATCGCAGGTATCAATCAATCAATGTCTCGGATTCGAAAAGTGCATATCTTTCTATTGTTGGGCCCGTTGGAGTTTCCGAGGTATCTCCTTTGGACTTCGTTGATGGACTCGGAATCGGTTTATGTGGTGGGAATTGGGATGTTGAGGGGTGAGTGGCAATGTGCGCATGTACAGTCTCTTGAGTTGGCTGTTGTGCTTCTGCTTTCTTTTCTTCCGCCCTTTCTTGCTATCTGTTTCTTGCTCTACCATTCAAAGATTCTCTTTCAAATTGTTGTCATTGTACCTCGTCCAAGCTTTGTTACCATACGTTCGCTCTGCCTTTACTGTACTGTTTCTCGTTTTCGTTCATGGAGTCACGTCTTTAATTTGAAAATCGCGGTACGAGCTCCTAAACTATCAAGTTGTCAATTCTTCGGCATCGGCTCCTCGAGTGCCTGGGCGTTGGTTTGTTCATTCGCTGCTCAAACTCCAAATCGACACCGCCTCAACCATTTCCATTTTGATTGTGCGATTGTCATGTCACTTGAAAAGACCAAGTTTTTGTTTCTATACTTCACTCGCATTTATCTGGACCATCCCGCAGTCAATATGCCATGCAGGATCTCTATTCCGAGTATCTGTTTTTTTGGTCGTTCTTTTTGCATTTAAAGAGTCTATGCTCCTCCTTCCATCTAGATAGATCTCTGAGATAAGCAGATGCAAACTTCGCCTCCATCGCGGTTGGGCTCCTCTTTGTCGTTTTCATCATTTCTCTCAGAGAGCACATCGCGCCAGCACTCTTTGACATCAAAACAAACGTACTTCAGCTTGATCCCCCCTCAGCTGTGCCATACTAGACAGGAAAGAATGAGAGAATCTAGTGTAGCTTCTACTTTCGGCGACACCATAACTCCAGCCATTGCGCACATCAAGCAAATTGAAGGACAGAAACGCAAACGGAGAATGCAAGACCGCCAGCTTCCGAAAGGAATTCAAGCATCTCACAGAACATCACATCTCTCCAAAGATCATCATCATGCCAGGTCTTCAAGCCACCAGGTACCCCGCGTTCTCAACTTCAAATACCTTAGGGTACCAAACCGGTACATCTCCCTCCGCATAGGGCGGGAGTCGCGGGATACAAGCTTTCGTTCAGAAATGTGCCGAGGAGATGATCCCCGCTACGGCAGTCGGTTGTGACTGGTGGAAATTGACGACAACAACAATGGGACCTGCGAACGGGGCCGAGGTTCCTATTAACCAGTCTTGAGAGCGCATCATTGGATGGGATTGTTGACGAATTGTTGCGTTATTCTGGTGCGATGTTTGATACATATTTGAGTGCAGGGGAAAATGGGATGAACGGGTTTCTGCACACGCGTTGTTAATTTCGAGATATGTCAACCCCACCTTTTGGAACTTACTTACTGTAAGGTTGACCACGCGAAAACTTAGATTACTCTTTTGAGCTCCGGGTTACCAATTCAAGTGGATCAGAGTTGTGCTCCAAAGTATGATCACGCGCAAGATCCAATTACGTTTCCAGAATGATGGATTTATTTCCCCATCTCGCGTTCTTTACCCCCGAATTCCGTTTTCCCCACACAATATGCATTTCTCCTGTCATCTCATCTCATCTCATCTCCTCCAGTAAAGTGCCTGAGGGAAATTGAATACCGTCGGATCTCACGGCTGTGGGTACTACATTCCGCCAGGGGCTCAGGAACGCACCCGTACATATAAAACAAGCATCCCAAGCCTTCGCCAATATGTGCTTGTGCTTGTCTTCCAGAAAGTTGGTATCTGGTTCCAATGATCAAAATGTTTGCTCCTATTCTCGCTATCCTTGGTTTCGCAGCTACGGCGTTTGGGATTTCGGTCACGACGTCTACGGCTAGCTATACGGTTGATAGTGGAGATACTGATGGTTTCGTTGTTGCGATCTCGAGGAGTACGTGTGATATCACGAGTATCTTGTATCGTGGAACGCAGTATCAGTATCAGAGTACCTACTCGCATATCGCGTCTGGGTTGGGGAGTGCGACTGTTTCGTACACCACTGTCGGTAAGCTCAACCCTTTTCTCTTCTCTTCCAACTCTCCAGCATCGGAGTGTTGTGATGCCAAAAAGAAAACTAACATGATATGGTTGTCTATAGGAACTCGAGTAGTAGTCAAGTGCGTCGCCAAGAACGATTCCTTCGATCTGACCCAGTACTACATTTTCGAAGATGGAACGAGTCTCATCTACATGGGCACGTACACAAACTCTGAACCGACGGTTGGGGAGCTGAGATTCATCTATCGACTTATCGGGTTGCCTGTCGCGTACAAGGAAGGGGAAGTCTCCAATACGAGTGGAGGAACGGCGATTGAGGGGTCGGATGTCTATACGGTTTCTGGACAGACGAGGAGCAAGGTGAGTAACGATTCGTTTAGTCTCTGACCGATGGGTGGATGAGGATGGGAGATAGGTGGGTATGAAATGTGGCTGACGAGTGTAGTTCTACTCTTCGGAGAGATTCATCGACGATGATGTCTACTGTGCTGTAGCATCTGACGCGTCGGTCCACGCTTGCTATGTCACGAATGTGCTGTCAAGGGAGAAGAGTTCTGGTGGGCCGTTCTTCAGAGACATCAATCTGAACAATGGCGGAAGGTAAGCCCAAGCCCCACGCCCAGGTCAAACACAAAGAGAAGAAAATTGTCCAGATGTTAACGATAATTGAATCTTTAGCTACCAATCCACCACATTCTATATGAACTCCGGCCACGTCCAAACGGAAGCCTACCGCATGGGTTTCCACGGACCCTACGTAATGTCTTTCTCGCGCTCCGGCATCCCAAGCTCGGCCGGTATCGACACCAGTTTCTTCGCCGACCTAGGACTCACTGGCTACGTGGGGCCATCTGGTCGAGGCGTCGTAAAGGGTACAGCATCTGGTGTATCGACCGCTCTGCCGATTGTGGTGCATTGGTATAACGCCAATTATCAGAATTGGGTGAAGGCTTCTTCGTCTGGAGCGTTTACGTCGCCTCCGTTGGTGGCGGGCACGTATACGATGGCGTTGTACCAAAATGAGTTTTTGGCTGCGACGACGACTGTGGTACGTACTGAACCACTCCTCCCCTTCTTTCTCTCCCCTCAACCAGTTCGCCCCCAAAATATTTCAATAAAGCGAGTAGAAAGCTGATATCATCACAAAAACAGTCCGTAGCAGCCGCCGCCACAGCCACGAAATCCATCTCCGCCACCAACGCCATAATAACCAGCTCCCACACCACCGTCTTCAAAATCGGCGACTACGACGGCACCCCCACCGGCTTCCTCAACGCCGACAAACAACTGCGCATGCACCCCTCCGACAGCCGCATGTCGTCCTGGTCCCCGGGGACCTTCACCGTCGGATCGAGCTCCGCATCCTCTTTCCCCATGGCGCTCTTCAAATCCGTCAACAGCCCACAAGTCATCAAATTCTCGCTATCCTCGGCGATCACCACGACTGCGACGTTTCGGATTGCGACGACGCTGTCGTTTGCCGGAGGGAGGCCGCAGGCGACCGTTAATGGGTATGTGTGTGCGGCGCCAGCGGCGCCGACGACGATTGATAGTCGGGGCGTGACGAGGGGCGCGTATAGGGGATATGGGAATGTGTATGATTGTACGGTGCCGGCTGGGACGCTGGTGAGTGGGAGTAATAGTATTAGCGTGGCGGTTATTTCGGGGAGTAGTGGGGATGCATTTTTGAGTCCGAATTTTGTGAGTTTTCCTGAGTTTTTTCACCACCTCTTTCTTCTTCTTTTTTTGTTCTGAGGGTTGTTGTTAGAATGTTGCTGACTGTTATTAAGATCTTTGATGCGGTGGAGTTGTTCCATTGATAAGAAACCTTTTAGAGGGCTTTTGAAATCCTTAAAGGCTGGAACAAAATGATCTGCCGTTTATTGTTAAAGGTGGCGTACAAAGCTCCCTCTTTTGGATGTACATAGTTTTTGGAATTTTGTAAATATTTGCCGAGTTGAAGAAAAGTGGGTTGTCTTAACTAACCGTTTTTCTCTCTTCTCTCTCCTCTTTCCAGTTTGCTGGATGATTTATCCATGCCTCATCAATGG
Source organism: Cadophora sp. MPI-SDFR-AT-0126 (assembly GCA_020747065.1). Classification (NCBI taxonomy): domain Eukaryota; kingdom Fungi; phylum Ascomycota; class Leotiomycetes; order Helotiales; family Ploettnerulaceae; genus Cadophora; species Cadophora sp. MPI-SDFR-AT-0126. The sequence goes on along the minus strand of JAGMVK010000020.1, from coordinate 907,117 downwards.
GTGTTCAATATCTCTATGTAGGTATGTCACAGTCCGCATATCGCAAAGCGACTTCACCATTAATGATACTCACCTAACGAAGTTTTCTCTTTCAATCGATCACATTTTCCATCGAGAATTGGGCTATAAAAAGCTACATCTATAGCTGATCGATGAACATTATCTAACGATGAAAGTGGACAGAAATTCGCTTCTCATCGTTTAGAAACCAACGAGGAAGTAAACAAAAACCAAGGCTGAGGTGGGGTAGTGGGGTAACCTTTCGTCATGTTGACGCGACTTCCCGCAACTCCCAACTTCAATGTCTCACTCTACAATTCTGAGTAACACCCACAACCTTACCCATTGGCACATATCACCAAGCCTGACAGGGTCCTGGAACCCTGCTTATCGCAGTATCGAGCTAGCAAGCACGGTCTCGGCGCGCAATCGAGTTTCGTACGCGATTTCTACCCCGTGTTTGGAGCAGTGTTCGTCAACAGCAGTACCTCCTTGCCATCTGCCGTACCAATTGACTCTTCTCGGTCCAGAGATAATTCTTTGAGTTCTCGACCTGTCTGGATAGGGGAGCCTCCTGATACTTAAACGCAATGTCTGCAACACTACAGCCTGTAGACTCGCAGAAGCGTCCCCTCGACTTAGAAAAGGACGAACCTCGAAGCAAGCGCATGTGCAACCCAGCGCCTGCACCAAACCTCGTGTATTGACTCCCCATTGCCTCCCCCAGATACATACTGACGACACACTTCTAGTGGTCCCCAGCCAATCGTCACCGTCAAAGTCCGAGCCGACCAAAACCCAACAGGCAGATGGCACACCTTCCAGGTCCACAAAAACTACCTTTGCCACTACTCCCCCTACTTTCGCGCCGCGCTCTCAGGACCCTTCATCGAAAGCGAAGACCAATCCATCAATCTCGACGAGACAAACCCCACCGTCTTCGGCATCCTCGTCAACTGGCTCTACACTCAGACACTCGTCAACAAATCCAGCGAGCAGCCCCTCTCAAGCCACCTCTTCATGCTCTGGATCCTCGCCGACAAACTGCTCATCCCGCGCCTACAGAACGATATCCTCTCCATGCTCGAATCAGCTCGGAAGACCAAAGGCTTGCCGTCCGCGGTGTTTGGCTACGTGTATGAGAATACCACGGAGGAGAGTCTGCTGCGGAAGTATATTGTGAGTATGTGTCTGGCGAAGACGGAGGCGATGAAGGATCCGGATCATTATCCGAGGGAGCTATTGTTGGAGATTGTGGCTGCGGTGAGGAGGAGGGAGAAGGAGGCGGTGATGAGGAGGGAGAGGGGGCAGTGGAGGCCGGATTTGGAGGAGTTTTTTGTGGATGAGAGGGAGAAGGGGGTGGTGGAGTATCGGCGTGGGCAGTTGGCTAATGTTTCGCAGGAGGAGCCTCAGTGAAAGATGTTGGATGATGTTGAGTTTATGAGGCTTATATTCATCACTAGTCGGCACAAATGCTGAAGTGTTCGGAAAAGATCACTGTACGAGCACCTATCTTGGCAGGGCCACGAGATGGCATGGAAGTGTATGATCATGTGTTATCTATCCTGTGGGAATTGCTGCTGGAGAGGTTGTAGCTGCGGAACAGCTGTTTGGGTTCAGCCGTCGACTTGCGCCTTATGCTTCCACGGATGTTGGTGAGCCTGGCTACGGAGCTTGATACTCAACAACCACAGCGGTCAAGAATTCCACATCCGAATTCATAGGAAGCCAGACTGCTTTCCCACCTCCTCGTCTCAAGTCCGAGTCTCAATGGTGGAAATGAATGCTCTTCTCGGGTGCTCTCTCAATATTGCTATCTGAGAAGTCTCCGTGTACTGAAGAATGGATGTATGAGAAGGCGGATGCATGAACGGTGACCCTTAGTTTAGAAAAGTAGGAAGCGTGGAAGAAATCTTTTGCTGAAGGAAGTGATTATTCCTTTCCCCTCTCAGTGAGACTTTCGCTGTGGAACAAGGAATCGAGTTTCTAGAATGAATAGATGAACTCAGAGCAATGCAACTTGGTGCTCAATTGGACCGTAACAGTTCAACGAGGTCAATCAAACTTCACTTGCATAATAACTTTCTGCTGGATGAGCTTGCTACATAAGTGTCCAGCAGAAGTAGGCGCTCACGTGAGGCCACATATAAAAACCAATTGAATCCCCAGAATCGCATCTGCTTGGGACCCTTTTTTTGAGGCTATCTACCTTTTCATCGACTATATCATTCACCAATTTACACAATATCCTCATCGGTCCGGATAGTAGTCATGTGAAATACATAGCCGTTGGTGGGGTCGATTTACAAGGCTGACATGGAGCCTTCTCTGACCTCATCTCTCGCACAACATCCATTACCCGCAATCTTCCACAACGCCAACCTCCACATCCACAACTAGCAGTCGACTGCATCTCGAGCGGCTATTCTTGCAGCTAAGCCCGGTCTTCTTCGATGGGAATGTGCAGTTCGTCCTTAGGAAATTCTTCGCAATCGCACCCGGCTGGAAGGGAGAAGTACAGCCTGGTTTGAGGTTGGCGTACTTGGATACTTCTTTGGAGTCTGAAGTTCGTAGATTCTCTGGCTGCTGAGTCAAGATCTTTGTGCTCTGCTAGGCGTTTCTGGCGACAATCGGACGGTGGACCGTTCGCGTTCGAGCTGCCTGGCGCTACATACATGATTATTCCCTGCCACGACTTCGAATGGTCTCGATAACTTCCGACGATCGCATAGCAGCGCAATGTCATCCCCAGTCGATAATGTAGCAGCCTCAAGCGTTGCTCTCCTCTCTACGGTGAAGGCGCCAGCCCTGGCAACTCCTATCAAGAAAAGGAAGCGTCCGAATCTTGTGTAAGTCAACCCTTACACCTTCAAAGAGTCATTGGACTGATTTATGCAGCGGCCGTCAAACAATCGTGAAAGTAACCGTCCACGGCGTCTCCGAGGGTATCATCGACGATACCGAAGACCACCACCAAACCTTCCCAATACACAAGAACCATATCTGCCACTACTCTTCCTTCTTTGACGCCGCATTCAATGGCAACTTTGCCGAAGCCGAGAGTCAAGAGGTCGTTTTATATGAAGTACAGCCGCCAGTATTTGGGATGTTTGTCAACTGGCTCTACACACAAGAAATCGTCATGGAGGATGGAGAACCCCCGAATGTACACGGCCTCGTTCACCTCTGGCTGCTCGCCGATCGGATCCTGGTACCCTCTCTGCAGAACCAGGTAATCAATCTCATCGAGCGAACACGCCAGCAGAAAGGAAACGACCGACTACCGTCAGAACTGTTCCCTTATATATACAAATATACGACTGCGGAGAGCGCGCTGCGGCTATACTTGATTCGGGTTTGCTCTGCTCCGTATCTGGCGCAGATCAAGAATACAAAGAATTATCCTCACCAACTGCTGGTTGATATCATCAATGCCATTCGCGACAGGTCGACGGGTAAGGATAGATTGGCTTTTGTGGAGATGGGGCCGTATCATGTTCAGGAGGAGGAAGGCGAGAACGATCGCGCTAAGAGGAGACGCACACAGTGACTGTGGTGGGATGGAATTTCTGCTTTAGGTGGAGTACCGCTTAGGTGGGTTTGGCGTTTGATTGTATTAGCGGCGAGTTTTGGGATTTGGGGCCTGGTGGCGACAGGCTGGGGCGTTAGGGTTTATATCGATCTAGGCTTGGAGCATCTCGCGGCCTTCATGACAGTATATCTCTATATATTGAACTGCAGCGTTATTTTGGTTGATCTGGCGAATGATTTTGTTACTTAGACCGAGTAACCAGAAGAGCCTGCCCTGCGTTCCAGGTTCCAATGACAATTGGACGGACTTCTATGTCTACTCTTCATCTGTTCGTCCATAATTGGCCCTGGGCCCTCAATTAACTTTGTGTGTTGGTTCTACCTCGTGTTACACTGCATGTTGGTCATCAGATTGGGCGGCGCTTAGTCGCCGCGCTGCCTGACGGACACCAAACATGGCATGGCATTTTTGACCACACGTCCCAGAAGTGTATACATCTGCGGTCTCTGAATTCAACGTCTCGTTTTTTCTAAATTCTGAGTGGTCACTATTGTCTCTGATCCGCGTATATGCTGTCTTGCAAGACTTCTGTGTCGGAAGTTGGAAGTGAGTAACATTTTCGCAGCCTTGTAGGGAGGGTGAAGAGTAATTATTCTAAGTAGCAGAAACCTGAACTGGACGAACTGTCTGTACTAGGGCATTTTCCTTACCAACTGCACTCTTCAACATCGCTAGACTTTAGTCTTGACGGACCCATTCGGTCATACGCTGGTCCAGAACCACCGCCAGCTTAAGGACGGGCCCATGAGCAAAGACCTGTCGACTTCTGCATCGAGTCTGAACAGCATGGCAAAATCAGAAGAGCCCAGCTTGAATCTTGTGTACGCAGCCCCTCGCGCTGCTGTTGATGCCTGGCTAATTGTAAGCGGAAGTGACCCTCAGCCCATTGTTACCATTCATGTAATCGGAGGTGACTACGAGAAGCAGTCTTTCAAAGTACACAAAAATTACATATGTCACTACTCGCCATTCTTCGAAGCAGCTCTCAACGGCCCTTTCATCGAAGGCCAGACTCAAGAGGTCGACCTAACGGATACACCTCCGTTCATCTTCGGGACATTTGTGAACTGGCTCTACACTCAAAAAATCATCAACCGCAGTGGGAAACTCCCCAGTTGCATAAGCTTGTCGGCACTTTGGATATTAGCAGACAAGCTTTTGGTGCCATCCCTGCAGAATCAGGCACTCAGCGCTCTCAACGCTCGTAGAGTGCTAGATGGAACAAGACTTGATTCGTCGATGTTCAATCATGTGTATGAAAACACGGCGAGCGACAGTCCGTTACGAAGATACATCGTGGACTCGTGTTCGAAGGGCTCTCGTGGACCGATCATGACCTTAGAGAACTACCCACCGAGATTGTTGGTTGATATCATCAACGAAATGAGGGCAGTGAGCGTTGAACCGTATTGGGAGCCCTCGCAGGAAGAGGTGGCTACGTATTTTGTTCCTGAGGAGATGAAGAGGGAGGAGACCGGTTGATGGTAATACCAAGGGACAGGTGAGGGGAAGATGGATTCTCGACCCTTGCACAAGCCGTTGACATTGTTTTGACCTTCACGCGCTAGATGCTATCATGAGGGTACTGGCACTAGAGGCACTATAATGTCTTGTCTTGGAGGCTAGGAGTCCTTTTCTCATGCTCAGACTTGTAACTGTCTCTCAAGCGCAGGATTATATGCGGGTGTTCACCGTCGCTGTTCTAAAACTATGGCAGCTTTGAAGTGAAGACTTCTCGGCAGCTTGTCTCTCGTCAGGCTTCATGCAGCTTCACCTTCACCCCATTTGCGCTGCAACTCGTCATAGTCGAGTGATATCTCGCTTCCGGCTCAGGGTCCATATTTTCCATCTTGTCGTACTTCTGCAATAAGCGCAGAATGATGTAGCTCGCTTCAATGATCGCATATTGCTGACCGACGCAGATACGCGGTCCACCGTTGAACTTCGACGTAGTCAGTCCCGGAGACTTTTACTGTTAGATTTGACTTACAGGTATGTATTCCCATCCCAGTTTCCGGCCCTCCCATCTCTCGGGAACGAACTCGTGGACATCCGGACCCCAAATATCCTCTCGACGATGCAGGACATGGATGCTATAGAATACCATCATGCCTTTCGGTACGAATACTTTGCTCTTCCCATCTTCGCCTCCACCTCTCGGAAGTGTGGTGTCTTTGCTAGCCACACGGAAGTTATATGGAACAATGGTCTGCAGTCTGAGGGCTTCATTCAAGCAATACTGGAGATACTTGCAGGCTTTTATCTTCGCGAACGTGATGCTTTCAAGGTCGCAGTCTGCCCACGTACCAAAATCCTCGATGACGGCATCTCGAAGTTTCGTGTATCGTGCCTTGTCTCTCACCAGTTGAAACAGCAGCCATCCGATCAACGACGCAGTCGTATCGCGACCAGCGAGAAGCAGGTGCATGATCTGAGATCTCAACTCGATCGGATCTTGAGTTTCGTTGGCTAGTGCTTCGAGGAATACATATCCGCCTTTCCCATCGCTTTCGACACCTTTCTCAATCTTTTCCTGTCTCTTTCGGAGATGCTCTGCGACAATAGAATCTACATACTGATTACAAGTCTTAATCGCTTTCCTCCATCCTTTGGGTATACAAAGATGTGGATACGGCTGGAACTTCGCTCTCGTCGCCAAGCCCGTGTTCCCAACATCGAAGGCTTCGCCGAACGCCTGAGCATCAGCGCTATCCTCCTTTCCCACGGCACCGTTCCACTTCAACTCTTTCCGGCGCTTCAGAAAGATACTCTGACTCTCGGCCGACTTCCCTAACAAGAATTCCGTCGCAGCATCAAGAGTCAAATTAAACAGCAAAGGCTGCAAATCCATCTCCTCCGTCCAGCCATCACTCCCCACCTCAACACCCCCCAGCAAAACCCCCAAATGCCTCTCCTCCAGCTCCAAGTCCCCAATCTGCGCCCTCGCAAACTGCGGCCTGATCAACGCCCTACTCCTCTCCCACTCCCTCCCATCCTGCAGGAAAATGCCCTTGCCCAGAAACGGATGCGCATTCAGCCTCCTCACCTCGCCGAGGTCGAAATCCTCGAACTGCGTGGCGAGCAGGGCTTGGATGTTGGGGATGTCGGCTGTGAAGAGCCGCGAGACGCCGAGGATGGAGGTGCTGAATGTGAGGGGAAGGGTGGAGGAACGGGTGAGGAGGTAGGAGGGGAAGGTTTTGGTTTTTATGGCGTGCAGGGCGGTGAGGATGTGGTCGAGGCCGAGGGGGAGGGTGTTGGGTTGAACCGGGGCGGGGAGGCAGTTGAGGCGTGCGGCGGTTAGGCGGTTGTGGTGGGTGACGAGGAGGGAGAGGATGAGTTTGTAGATGATGTAGGTGCCGAGGAGGGAGAGGATGAAGGGGATGGTGGGGAGTGAGAGCATTTTGAGTTGGACGTTCGATTCAGAAATCCAATTCAGAAGTCCAAGTCGGGAGTCCAGTTCGAATTCTGGACGAAAAACCGCGGGTACTCTTAAGATGAGAGAAACTATGGATAACAGCCCATATATCGATACTTCCTCTCGCCAGTCCTGGTGTCGTCTAATAACAACACTCAAGACTCGAGTCGAGAATTGAAGGGTACCAGTCCAGAATGAAGGGGAATCGTCCGATAAGTATACGGACAATCAAGTATCGGGCTACCGCATTGGGGTACCAGCTCGTGCTTCGTGCCGCATGGAAGTGGGGTCCGAGAGAGATAACGGTACGACGGTACTTTATCCTTGCTATTTGGCCTGAAGAAACTTCAGATGTTGATTCGCCGCCATTCACACCCTAAGTTACAGATACGAGGCGCCGCAATTGTGCTTGACGAATTGCAAGTAAATTGTGGGAAAGACCGTCTGGATCTCGGAAGTTATTTTTTGGTTGTAGATGAGAAGAGCGAGAAGGAGGTTGGAGAAATGAGGAGTGTAGTGTACACCTGATGTGGTGTTGATCGACATAAGACTGGGATGTGCTGCCGTACCAACCGAACCGAGGCTGTGGGGTTTTGCTTCAGGGCTTGCTGGTTCTATCAAGACCTGTATTTCTGCATTTTCACTGTCCAACTTCTATGGCCAAAAACAACTATTGGGGTATCTCAATTCTATCATTTCTAATCTTCATTATGCGCATTTCTTTCCTCAGGTGCCGCAAATCCGACATGAGTCTTATCCCATACCATCCCAGTCCAACCCGAACCCGCCAAACGCCAAACGCCAAACGCATAAACTGACTCCTCTCCTTATATGAGAATCTTCATAAATCGTCATCATCACCAGCAGTCAACTGATCCAGCAGCTCCTTATTAGCCTTCTTCAACCTCGCCAGCTCCCTCTTATACGTATCCGTGTTCTCCCTCAGCTTCATCTCCATTGCCTCAACATCCTCCCGATACTTCTGAGCTATGTAACGAGTCCAATTGCCTGCGATTCCGCTCTTCAGCAGTGGCATGAACCTTTTTCAGCTCTGATAGCTCGCTGTAGTGTCGCCCGGCATCTCTTCCAGTTCGTTGTTGACTATCCTAAAGTCCTCGTTGCCTCGTCTGAGGAGATTGATTGTTTTCTTCAGCTCTTCTATGTTTTTGAGCAGTAGAGGTGCATTCGGTATTGCAGGAATAGTGGTATTGATCTTAGCTGTTGCATTCTCGTGGTCTTTCTCGAGATCGTCGATTCTGCGCAGGATCATAGCTTCTGTTTTTTTCCTTTGCTCTTTATTATGCTTCGAAGCTCCGCGATTTCTTTGATATAATCCTCCTTGGTGGGCTGATCAAACTCGATGCTTTGCTGCCTAGAATTGTGCAGCTCCTTTATCTCCCTGGCTTCTTTGGCCACTGTAGCCATATTCATGGTTTGCACAGCTTCTAGGTGCTCCACGTTCCGCTGCCTCATGAGTTCCACGAGGGCATTGTAGCGCTCATCATTCTTCTTCTCTACTTCCTCCATAGGCTTCTCGTGTGCCTTCGTTATTTCTTCCAGCAACGCCGGGCTGATACTCTCAATGGTTGGAACTTGAACTGAGTGAGGGCGGACCACAGTTGCAGTTGAGGCAGGAGTAGCTGGCGCTGCTGCTGTATTGCTAAGCCTGACCGTAGTCTCTCTAGCCTTGGCTAATTTATCCTCATAGAAATCAACAAGCTCCTTTTCCTTGTCGTTGAATCGTTTCCCAACGTCGACTTTTAGCTCCTCTTTAACTTTAGCAAGCCGATCCTCAAATTCATTTTCAGACCAGCTGCCCCACTTCTCTTCACGGTACAGTATGATATCCACGAGCATAGCAGCAGGAATATCAACCAGTTGCGCCTTCGCTGCGCTTACCTCACTCTTAATGTAGGCCTCCACCACGAAGCGCCGCAGCGGATTCCTGATTGTAGTTCTTTGATAGACATCAAAGTAAGTCGGCAACGGGCGAGATTTCTCGTTACTTGCGAACTGTTTGGTTCGTAACATGTTCACCATCTGGCTGGTCATTTGAATGAGCTGAAGAACATCGGCCAAGAATATTACCATGACCAACGTGTAGAAATCTGGAGGGCTGCCATCACGTGTGCGTACATTATTCGTACATAGCCAATTGATCACTATGTCGTAGTGTTCCACAAGTGCGGTGACATACAAGACAGGTATATTGTTTGGTGCGATAGCCTGGATTCGCTGCCGGAAGTAAGGAGAGCGCGAGAGAATGCTGGCTTGTGTTGGGCGGGAAGTGACATCGTTGCTGTTGGAGGGATTGTGAACTAGGACTTGAATCATAGGGTCCGAAGGCATGGTTGATGATTTCACAGCGTCCGTGGTGAGATCTATGGTGGGAGAATCCTGGGTCGAGCTGTGCTTTGAAATGCCTGAGAAGGCAGTCTCATTTGTATTTGCAGTGCGGTTGCCATTGTTGGACTGCGTCTGGGAGGGCTCGTTTGCTTTTGCACTGAGACATCCCTGTCGTACGCGAGGCGTTTGTTTAGCTGACATGGAATTTTTGCACTTATAAGCGCTTCGCAATGCCCCTCTATTATGGCAGGCGACGTAGGTCTTTGACAGTAAGTGATGTTCGAGAAAGTACGATAGTCTGGGCCAGGGGCGGGCCGGGGCCTGGTCCGGTTCCACCCCGACTCTTGCGAAGGAGGCAGTTGGGAGAAAACTTTTTTACTGATAAATTCGAAAATTCGAAAAATCGAAGGAAAAAAAAGTTTAATTACGTTAAGATTGTATTCTAATATGTGACCGCTCGCTTAAAAAATAGACCCCGATCCTAGGTAGAAGAAAAGTCCTTGGATTACGAACATTAAAGGCATGACCGTCTGGAGCGATAAGTCAACCTAAGGAAGTAGTCGTACCATATCGGATATAAATTCTGAGTTGAGATGTTGAAGCATTAGACAAAAAATCACAACCTGAAAGGCTCGAGCGGGTATCTATTCTCGATTACGATGTCCATCTCGCCATTGGACTCGGATAAATCCAACCCTGTCGAAATCCGGCAATTGTGTCAGCACCAGCAGGGGCTGGATATGTTTCAACGACAAGAACACCTTTTGCACCATTCCCCCTCATTTTCTGCAGAGTGTGGAGATGCGAACAGTTGTTCTCAGCCGCCGCTGACATGTCGCGCCCTCCAGAAGTACCTGTGGTGCTGCGCCCCAAGGCGAAGAAACGGAGACTTGGATTGCCCAAGGTTTGTCGTAACTCCCGCCTCGGTGGAAACTGCTAACCGCCTTGCAAAGGTGTCGACTGGATGTAAAACGTGCAAGTAGGTAGATGTTTGGTCTCCTCGTAGTGAAAATACCGTATAGTAATTGTGCAACAGGAAGCGACATGTTAAATGTGACGAGGGCAAGCCTCTTTGCCAGAGATGCCTAAGATTTGGCTTTGTTTGCGATGGGTACGAAACGAAGGCAAGCAAGGCAGTGCGGCCTGCTGTGCGCCGAGACTTGCTTCCCAAACCTCGCCACGCTTCGATAACAACACATCCAGCAATCGTGCCAGCTGTCCAGCGTGAAATGGTTTCCGAGCGACTGAACACTGATGACAGATGGGGTCCAGCACATTTATTGTTCAATGTCCCAGCGGCAATATCATCCAGTCCTCGACAGAGCCCAGAAGCACTTCAATATTTCCAGTATTTCCGGCAGGAGTCTGTTAACGAGCTTTCCGGTGGTTGGAATGAGCCCCTGTGGCAAACATACCTACTGCAAGCATGCCATCAAGAACCATTCATTTATAACATGGCATTAACGCTAGCTGCCCAAGGACGATCTGAAAGATTGAAGAGGGGAACGTACGTCTCGGACACAAGTCATCACCATGAGATGTACTCTCTAAAGCAGTACTCGAGCTCTCTCAGGGATATACGGCAGTATCTGGCAAGTGGAAATCAGCCGGATGTAAGAATGTTCCTACTTGCAAGTCTTCTCATCTTCATATTCGAGTTCAAGCAAGGAAATTTGGACACCGCTGTCAAGCAGGTGCGATCCACTCTTGCGCTGTTCAAGAATATGCGGTCGATAAGATCTCCGGTGATTGTCTATGATCATGACATACGCTGTCCAGAGACTCTCGAGGAGGTCATCATTGACATGATCGCTCGTCTTGACAAGCAAGGATTTCTACTACAAGCCAAGCAATCAAGCAACAACGAAAACAAAATCGTCGCGACGACTGTATTGGGCATGATTCATCGGTCTCCAGATTCCATTGTCGTCCCAAGCGACTTTCCGAATGTCTTCACCGCGCGGAGATACATCAGCTTTCTGCAGTACTGGGGAAGACCCAACTTCGCCAACGATGCTATCAAGCATGCTCTGCGGCACATAGCAAAGATTCGTGGCCAGGAGCTTGACGGGCCGGATCTCGGCAGATTGGTTCCAGCTCAGGAGTTTCTAGATCGCTTTATTGAGACCAAGCAGTGGCACACAGCGATGGATAAGTTGCTCGGGCGCCTACAACCACGTCGCACTTCAGAATACAGATGTGCTCTATCTGTTAAAATCCAGGGTTTGGCTACCTTACTCGTCATGGCATGTGAAATTGGATTTCGGATGGAGACAAGCACAAATATGGCGATGGAGGAAGTGCAGACCAAATACGGCAGCGTCAGAGGACTCTGCGAGGAAATGCTACACCTTGGGAGACTGGTTGTCCACGACCCGGAGTTCTTGAAGTGCTACGTTTTCGACTTTGGAATCATCATGTGTATATTTATCATTCTGTTTGCGACATACGATCACGATCTCGAGGAACAAACCGTGCAAATCTTGAAAGATATGCGGCCACGGAAAGAAGGCGTTTGGGATAGTTCTGCCATGGCGGGTGCAGCAGAGATGATTGTTCGCAACAGATGGTCAACGGCGATGTTGTAAATGGATGAGAGGTAATCTCCTTCGAGATTTTCGAGCAAGTCGTATTGTCCTGGGTGCCGCAATCTTTAGAGAGATCCAGACTTGGCGTTGTTGTGGTATCTGGTGTTTATCCTTTCGGCACTAGACTCTTCCCTGCTGTATATCCTTGATCTCCTGCCCACCAGAATGCGCAATTTTGGACAGTGAGAATGGGGAATCATAATTAGCAGGTGACAGGACGAGAAAAGGAGCCGCTGAGAATTGTCTCGCTGAAGTTTCACGCCTTCAATTCAGGGGTTCTCGCTTGTATTAGTGTTTCCTTGACAGTTTCAGGCTTCTGAGGCGAGGCTACGGCGTTCCAACACCCCAACACTTTTCATTCATTACTACTGCATTGAGAGACTCTCTTAGGATCTCTACTAAAGGCTACCGTCCTGCGGAGCCTCATGATAAATGATAATTGTTCGACGGCACCATAAGCATCCAACACCCAGAAATTCAGCTTGTTGATTGATGTGCTCCCCCACCCCCGCTTCCAAGAAATCCGGGACCTCCAGAGCACTGAATCGCTTCCACACTCGTTTCATCCTAACCTCTCAGCAGCCATCAAACCATTCGTACCTTGGCATATCTGGGCATCTTGAGAAAAACATTAAAGAGCGTGAAGACTTCCACTGACCTGTACAACAGACAGCGAACTCAGGAAACCAGCAAGCTCGCAATGTTGAAATCATTCATCGAGAAGCGCCGCCAGTCATATCAACTTCCTCGTCCAACGATTGGAGAACTCAAAGCACAGAACGGGAGGAAGAACATAACGTCGCATTCCGAATTCGAAGATGTTATAGGGTACAGTCGGGCGGTAGTCACGGGGTCTTGGATTGAAGTTTCTGGAACTACTGGGTATGTTCTCCCTCAGTCGATGTATTACTCTTCAACTCACACTAACTGACCTATCAGTGTTCATTACGACACCGGATTCATCGCTCCGTCAGTAATAGAGCAGACCGAGCAGGCATTCATCAACATTGCCGCCGCGCTCGAGCAGGCCGGCGCCACCTTGAGAGATGTCGTACGCGTGCGGTACATCTTGCCGGACAAGAAGGAGTTCAGTCAGATTTGGCCGACGCTGAGGGCGGTATGGGGGCATGTCAGGCCGGCGGCGACGATGATGGAGGCGGGGCTGATGAATGATGAGATGAAGATCGCGATTGAAGTCACGGCGAGAAAGGCGAGGCCTACACTTGAGGGCACGGTTTAGATGATGATGATAGAATTGATTTTTGTTGGGTAGTGGCGTTTAGTTTTCTATTGCTTCTTTATGTTTAGATGGAGGGCGTTGTGTTATTAAGACTTCGCGCGATAGAAATTCAAAGTAGATATTTCTTAGAGGGGTTGGCAAATAGGGGCAAGCCCGCCTCGCTTACTGCTTTGACCCAAGCTCCTCTCGTTGGCAATGCCTACCTAATGGGGATGTTCTCAGCAGAGAGTTTGATCAAGCTGATATTTTGTTCCTCGGTTTCATTTTGGACCTGTATTGCCTGTGGATCGGAAGAATCCATGATCTCTAAAGCCCACCTCAGCTACCCATGTTTCCAACACTAGGAGCCGGCGCGACATTCCACAATGATAATGAAAAGATCTCGCAACTTCCTCTGAAATAAAACGAGCTAATAGAGAAGTCCCCAACCAGATCGCACATCGCCAGCTTCTCACTTGCCCTCGTACGCAGCCTTCAAGCTAGAGATATCAAGCTTCTTCATATCCATCATAGCCTGCAATGTGCGTCGTGACTTCTCTGGTTCAGGATCCGCGATCAATTTGTCCAAAATCTTGGGAACAACCTGCCAGGAGAGACCATACTTATCACCGACCCATCCACACTGTTGCTTCGCAGGATCACCACCCTCCCCAAGTTTGTTCCAATAGTGATCGACCTCAGCTTGATCCTCGCACATGATTTGGAAGGATATGGCCTCGTTGATCTTGAATTGAGGTCCGCCGTTCAAGATGGTGAATGGCTGGCCGTTGATTTCGAAGGCTACTAACATGACATCGCCGGCCTTGTGTCCGTGGATCTCTTTTCCAGCGTCGGTGTAGCGCTGAACGGAGGTGATTTTGCCGTCTTTGAAGATCGAGACGTAGAAATTGGCGGCTTCTTCTGCTTGGCCGTCAAACCAAAGACAGGGCACGATATTGGAAGGCATTGTGATGGTGTAGAAGAACGGTGGTGGAGAGCTTGATGAGGTTAAATTGTGGTTGTTGAGTTAATTTCCTTCAAAGTTCGTGGATCGACTGTTGACGGCGAAACTGATGGCTTTATATCACAATGTGCTGGCCGAGTACGTTTTCTACACTTGCACACCATGTGATACCGTGTCTCAAATCGTGCATGTGTTGCCTACTTGGACGCGCAGGAAAATCAGGAGACAACTTGGCGGCGTAGGCAGCAACCATCAATTTTGGCAAACGTGGAGGCGCCGACGAGGGGAATAGGGAACCGCATCTGTTTCTCCTGCTCTGTAAGGTCGATCGAGAAGATCCACTCCTCCCCGTCCCGCCCTTGTACCCCGCAAAATAAGAAAAAGGAATACATCGGGGATATCCCCCGGATCTGCTTACAGGACCCCGTCGGAACCCCTTGTCGTCTTAAATATTGAGCCCGATATATGGGAATTGGGTTCTCGGACTCCAGGTAATGACCAACAAGTCACCATCTAGGTCACGCAGTCGGCCATTTGATTTACTTTCCACGGGCCTTAAAGATCGCCCACTCGAAGTCTGTGCGTCGTACTAGAATATTCCCTTTACAAGGGATTCGAACCCAATGAGCTAATCCACTAACTTGATTTTCTTCTGAAGGAAGTAGAATATGGGGCATCTAGCACAGACAGAAAAGGTGAGATCATTATACTCTGCGTGAATTACTACGCTTCTACGAGTATGAACAGACAGTTGTGGTCATTGTGGCAAGTGTGCCTAACATGGAGAGTTTTTTGGTGTAACAGATTGTGGCATCCCTTTTCCCCGCATGGGCTTAGTCCTTGCAAGTTCGTTGAGCCACAGAGTCGGAATCTTTACCATGCCATCAGGTCAGCTGCAAGTTCACATGTCCGAGCCCCTTGGTAGGATCCGGGGTTGGGGGGAGCTGGGATAAGGCTTCAAGTCAAAACCCCACTGCACTTCGCAAGAGCGAACAACTAGCCGAGTGCTACTTGAATGGATGGTGTAGAAAATTGCCCCACTTGCGTGTTGTGGCTTCCAACCAGGACAGTTTCCTGTCGGTTTGCAATTTGGCGACACCTTAGCTGGTCTCACTGACACGGCATGAAGACTAAACGCGACGCGGTTTAATGTGCCCCCTGAAGGCCGAGTCAGGTTACGCCACATGTGAAATATTATCAGAAAGGAACCCGCCCATGGAATAGATTCCACAAACTCAAAACATATCGCCAATTCGTATGTTGTAAGCTCATCGCGAGCAGGCTTCACGATGAGGCTCCACTGTGGAATTGTTGTCACAGTCCTGGCCTTACTGTCCACTTCTTGTGCTCAACAATATTCTGTCGCAAATCTCACAACATGTGGGGTGTGTTACTCCATTTCTCTCTCAGGCTGATCTCTGGTTAATGGTTTGCAGCTCTCTTGTCTGATAGAAACTGTGCCCGAGGCCAATTGTTCGTTGACGGATACTGCTTGCCAATGTCAAAGTAGAATTCTCCCGGTCTTGACGTCGGCATGTCTGTTGGACAATTGTACAATGCACGACCAGCTCAGTGAGTCTCTGGTGTACTCTTCCACGTATTTTTCTAATGGTCTAGTCGTTGCCAAAGTGCAAGCTGCCACTTGCGATCTGCCACACCCGAATCGCTCTGGTGGACTTATTGCTACCGTTGCTGCTCTATTTGTCATGGCGTTTCTTGCCATCGCATTGAGGTTGATATCAAGGGTGTGTGCATCTAACACAATCGGGATAGATGACTGGATCATTATTCTGGCTTTGGTACGTCTCAAGCTCGTGGTTGAGCAGATACCTCTCGCTCGTGCTGACATTACCAGCTCTTAGCCGTCCCATCGACTGCCTTCACGATTTTGAGTAAGTGGTTGCGCCTTGCTCTTAGGAACTGACTGATTGATTGTTTAGTGGCAAGTAAAGGCTTTGGTAGACATGTTTGGGATCTCGCGGATGGAAGTCTACTGCAAATTCTCAGGAGCCGTAAGTTCCCACACCTTATCAGCTAAAGACGGTTTTAACACTCGATCAGTGTATGTAGCTGAATGTCTCTATGTCATAACCCTCGCCGCGACAAAGATCTCCGTACTATTCCTCTACCTTCGTATCTTTCCGCACAAGTCATTTCGAACTGCCACACTTGCGACAATGGGGATGATTGCTCTGAGCACAACCATCATATTTTTAATGACAGTCTTCTCCTGTCATCCTGTTGCTTTCTTTTGGAACAGGGACATTCGAGGAGGGAAATGCATGGATCTTGACAAACTGGCATATGCAAACAGTGCTATGAGCATCATCCAGGACCTTATCATTGTCATTCTCCCACTCCCAGTGCTTGCAAAGCTGAATATGGGAAAGAAGAAAAAGATTGGAGTCGGCTTTATGTTTGCCGTTGGAAGCTTGTAAGTGATACCTAGGCTTCATCCCTTCCAATAGGTGTCTAACAGAATCAAGTGGTTGTGTGGTGTCGATGATCCGCCTCAAGTC
The DNA here is from genome assembly GCA_020747065.1 of Cadophora sp. MPI-SDFR-AT-0126. Classification (NCBI taxonomy): domain Eukaryota; kingdom Fungi; phylum Ascomycota; class Leotiomycetes; order Helotiales; family Ploettnerulaceae; genus Cadophora; species Cadophora sp. MPI-SDFR-AT-0126. The sequence continues at coordinate 890,474 of JAGMVK010000020.1, read as the reverse complement.
CTTGCTGTCTTTTGGGACTTCACTGGACCCGTCCTGTAAGTCGCCGCACTCGCAATAATTTTCCAAAAGCTAACCTCCTCCAGGGGACTACGTCGACGTTACTATATGGACTATCGTCGAACTCGCCGTTGCCATGGTCTGCTCGTGCTTTCCCGCAATCCGAAACCTCCTCATACGTATCTACCCTCGAGCTTTCCTCTCTTCGATTGGCCATAGTAGCGACAAGCAGCTAGGATCAATAGCACCGAGTTCAAATTCGAAGCGTCGACGTACGAACCATGAACAAGAGGGCTTTATTGAGCTTCAGCAGACGAATGAATCACAACTATCAGACAGACCGCCCGAGGTCCCGCCGAAAGAACCTTCTGTGGCGTACACTAGAAATGAACGGTGGCACCAGGCTGGGGACTCTGGTGCGCTGTAGTGCATTTGGTTCGAAACACACCATCTGTAATAATCAAGGCCGTCTGGAACTTGGAATTAAGTACATTCAAGAGATTTTACGCAAGACTCGAACTCAGGTTAATACAAAGTCAATCCGATGGTTGACTGTGGTACTGAACCGGAAGGAAGAATGGAAGCGTGACAGGAGTGATCGGAAAAATAAACTACCTGACGGTCAAAGCACATGCGCCTGCCAGACCTCGATTTGAGACAGATTTTCGATGACCGTTGTTCATAGCGTTGATAAGTGAAGGACGTCTTTGATCAAAGACGGAGCTCCTTCAACTCGGGCTCTTCGATATTTTCCTGCAACATCTTAAACGTAAATTATCTTTGAAAGCCTGTGAAGTGAGATGTAGGAAGTGATTCCTCTTTTTTTCAACAAGATGAAATCGGGCTCGGCGAGGAAAGTGTTCGAAGGAGGAGAGAAAGATAGTTGTGAACAGTTTCAAGTTGTTGAAAACACATTAGGATAGCAATGTTTATGTATATATCACAGATACCATTATACAATTGCAAAAGAATTACCCTCACTCGTATTATTCAAGCCACAGCTCCTAGATTTTGAGCACTTGCGGGGATTTTGCCGAAGATCTTGCTTGCGGTGCCAGCTCTGCAATGACGGCTGACCAAGACCCATGAACTCAGGTGTGATTGGACACCATATCACAGTCAACATGAAGGTCAACTGATGTGTGATTATCTCGGTGCTGCCATGACTTGTTCCTGGATTGATTCTCCGTAGTGTACTCGGCAGAGAGATAAATCATCCGAGTTCTCGCAAATATAACTCCCCGCCTCCCGAACCTCACCCCCCAAGAACGTCGCAGTCTGCGGCCAAGGACAAAGCAATCTACTCGTCTCCACCCCCTCTCCCTTTCCATCCGTGCTTAAAACTCCCTTTGGCTTCTGTCCGCTCTCAACCCACTTAATCAAAGCATCTTCAACATGATACCTTCCCGGAGCTTGAGGATATGCTGCTGCAGGTCCACAATGTCCACCTCCCGGTACCATGAACAAATTAAACCAGTCAGAAACATCTCCGCTGAAGAACGTTTCAATATCCTGAAGATGCTGTATCGGCCAGATCGCGGCATTGAAGGCATCTGCCCATCCCTGCGTAACCAGGAATTTCCCTCCGCGTAATTTGAAGGGCGAGAGATCAGGTGAGACGGCATCAATGAAAGATCCGACCATGGAGTCGATGGTGTAGATGGAATCAGGTGACCAGTCGAAAGATCGAAAGTCGTAGGAGAGGTTGTTGAATACAATGTTTTGCAAGATAGGAATCGAGAATGCGTTTGCGAGAGGTCCCTCCTGCATTAGCCAGCTACTTTCCGATCCTAAGGAGAAACCGGGATAAATTTCTGACCCATTCGTTGTTGTCGGGCCTGTATAGAAAGACTTCGCAGCTTTCAATTGCAGTTCCGTCAAACACAAAGAGACATTGGCCGACGCGGCATTGCAAGCCATAGAATCGATATCAAAAGAACACTTCAATGGATTCTCAATCAAGCCGTCTTTAACCCCGTCAAGAAGGTCACATTCTTCTAGAACAGCAGCAGTAATAGCATCCAACGTAACCTGCGGAATGAAACTCTCGTTCAACGTTTTCTGCGCATTCCAAAGAAACGACAATGCAAGATGAGAATACCAATTCCCAGGACTCCCAGCATAGATCCCATCAAACAAATCAGGATGGAACTCTGCTAAGGCGAAGCCTTGAGCTCCTCCTGTTGAGCAGCCATTGTAGTAGCTGTAGCGGGCTGGGTGACCGTAGTATTTTTCAACGAGAGAGCGAGCTGGGGGTGTGAAGGTGGAGATTGCGTTGTGAATCCAGGATTTTAGTTGGCTGGGGAAGTGCATGTAGGGGAGGTAGACGCCGGGAGCTCCATCTCCGTTGTTGTTCAAGGAAGCGAGGTGGCCTGAATCTCCTCTGAGGGGATCGTTAGTGAGTGTTTGGATGAGATTGAAAAATATCGAGGGTGGATTACCCAGCTACTGCGAAACCTAGATTCAGCTGTTTGATCATGTTTGAGGTGTCGATTGTGCCTGCCATGCCTCCGTTGCCTAGATTCATGTCAGCCTTCGGTCAGAGTACGGACCAAAGAACAACTACCAACTGCCATGAACCTTCCAGTCCATGCCGTTGCATCTGGTAGATAGAGCTGAAAGTTCAAAGTATTGTTTTCTCCATATGTAACTCGCGCAACGATCTTGCAAAATGTACAGCTGTTCCCAGCAGTAGAGTTTGCAAGGATAAGTGTGGAATTGATAAGGGTAGCAGATTGACTTGTTACAGATCCTGCGAAGTCTTGCGCGAAAGTGGAGCAATTTTGAGTTGATTCAGGAAGATCTAATGAATGTGCTAGGGCGGCAAGAAGAGCGACAAGTGAAATAAAGTATGAGAGCTTCATGGTGCTGAGGATGGAGAATTCTAAAAACACAGAATTAATCTTGGGTACGGGACGAGGATATAACCGGCAAGAAAACTTATGTCTTGAGTTTATCAAGATCTTAAATGGACCTTGACAGGTTCCCTGTATCCCTATGAACCGCCACTTGAAAGCGTTAAATCAAAGATAAACTGGAACCCCAGACAAACGAGAGGTGATCCAAACATCGAACCCCGCATTCAAGTACAGTCGGACCGAAACATATCCATTCTCTTTAAAACATCCCCGCAAATTCACTGGGGACGTGGGGAAACTGCAACACTAACCGTAAAATGCGCGCGTTGTCCGGGAAATCTATCGTCGCAGAGGCCGAAGAAGCTTCCTCGCTCGGCAATGAGCGCTGGTCAACTCCCAACAAACACGAGCGCGGGTACGATATACGACGGACGCCACATGCAAACCTCATATGCAGAGCAGCATAACTGCTTCACAGTAGTCTGGGATGCCGTGTTCAAGTTGACATTACTACTACTTCCTCGCCCTATGTCAAGTCTCTTTATTATTAAATACATGTACGAGATATGCTACCCTAAATGAAGGGATACTACTGTATCTCGAAGTTTCCGGCCCAGATGACGCCGTCAACCGCCTCCTGCAAAGACGGAACTTTGAACGCCAATGGGGTACTTTCTGCTGACAGAGTCAACAGACTGGCAGACCGGGAGATAGCCACTTGTCGTCCGTGAGGCTCCATAGTATCCCGTTGGCAGAATGTCGCACATCATGACGTCAACTCGCCGTCAGGCAAATGCAACACACAGCTGCTCACGCGATGGCTGCTAATCTCCAGAGTGGTGGCCGCCCAGCATTCGGCCGCGTGATGGGCTCTCACATCCATACGCTCCGTCAATATTTGCTTGGTGCGAAATTGACTACAATATGGAACTGTCTAGAACCTGGATCAGCTCGACGTACTGCCTTTGTTGGATTTTGCGTCAAGAAAATCCATACGACTGTCAGAGAGCTCCCAGCTAATATCCCTCACGCTTTGCGTGACCTTCTTATGACCAGCCTAAAGAAGCCGGTCGTCAAGACAGAGGATCTGGTGGCTAAGACCGGAAGCCTTACAACAGATACTTTATCGCGAATGCTCAGGCTACACTTGACTTAAGAAATTGTCTACTTCATCTAGGAGTCAGAGATCGAGCTCTCGTCTTAAACAGGGATATGGGATGGTAATGAAGTGGAAAGAAATTGCCCTGGAAGTGAGAGTAGGAAACAGTAAACAAAGTGTTACAAGCAATTGAAAGATACATATAATAAATTGAAATGAATATTTAGGTTTTCATACTTCGTAATCATCCTTAGTTCTTATTTAACTGCGAGAAATCAGTTCACCTTAGTTTGTTGTCAGCACTACCTCTTCCTATTGAGACGTTCTCATTTGCATTCTTGATAAGAAAACAGCTGTATTCGTGCTTTTTAGATAATCAAGTATTGATATAGATTGGATGTGATGAACGCCCATATTCTTGGAGAACCCAAATACGCTCAAACCATGGTCATGAGAAGCGGTCCACAAGAGCAGTCCAGTCCCTGTTGATCGGCTCAGAAAATCATCGTGGGGCATTCGCTAGCAAGGAAAAATCTCGAAATTGACCTTCAACTCGTTGTCCGCGACGTCTTGCAGATCAAAGGCTTTGTTTGAGCGATCCGCTGGTAACTGGGCTAAGATCAAGGGGTTTTCAGAGCCCATATTTCCTAGAATCGTACTACTTTTTAATCCTTACAAATAAAACGACCAGGCAAATACAACAGCTTGATACAAACACAAGAAGGTGTACTGTATCTCATGCAAAATGTGACTCCTGCTTTGTTTCGCCCTCTTCGCCTCTTCCGTTGGATAGGCAGGACTAAGGCCGCCTTCCTTTCTCTCCTCGCGTTCCAACAAAACATCAACGCTCGGAACAGTTGGTGGGAACAGTGCATACTGTATTGGTGCCCAGCAGCTTATTACGCATACTAGCCAAAGCATTGGAGGCCAGCCTGCATGTGTAAGCAGATCGAGGAGATAGGATTCCGCCGACGTTACGTTCCTTGCGGGGTCCGGATACTTGTTTTTTTTGCTGACAGCAACCCGATATACGCTGAGTACCACAGATCCAAGCGCGAAACATATGTATACCAAGTGGAGCCATGCCTTGCAATCGATGAGTATGACTCTGAGGCGACGGACCAAAGGAGCTCTGAGAGTTGCATCACGCTCATGAAGCTCAGAGGACAGACTTCCTGAGGAGGTGAAGACAGCGATTTTGCCCCCTAACCAACTTGGCAACAAGAAGGACTGGATAACTGACATGGCATGGTCTGAGTTAATTGTTAGTAGTGCACTTGGTGCCAGTAAAATCCACTGCGCTGGGTACTACTTACAAGGCGCCATCCAAAGCATACTTCGTGCGTCCCGTTGTCCAACAAAGTATCCGGATGGAAGGTACGTAACGAACTCATTGATACGGCCAGTGATCATAGCAATGAAGTTCAGGCGGATCAGCAAGACTAGTTGTGATCTGGTTGCGTATGGTACCATAGTTCCTCCCTGATAAAGAACCACTGGCACTGTGAATAGCGACATCACCAGAAATATTGTGAAAAGCGACGATATCGTGTATACGAAGCCAGACAGTTTCTGCATGATAGACATCTGCTTCACCAAAGGGCCGAATAAGCAAAATCGAAGCTTTATTGAGGTTTGGATAGTCCCGATGGTCCAACGGGTACGTTGTTTGAGATGACCGGTGAAGCTGTCCGGCACGGTACCAAATTGAAGCGGCTCATGCACGAAAGCAGTGTTCCAGCCCGCCCCGAGAAACATACTCGAGGTACAGACATCTTCGGCCAAGGATCCAAGAGGGAAGTTGCCGATACTGTCCAAGGCGTCACGTCTCATGACATAGCCAGATCCAGTGCACCAGGCAACACCGAGTGCGTCTTTGACAGGCTCTGATATGTGGACGAATGTATCAAGACTTTGACATAACAGATCGTCTTTGGGCAAATTGTAAAATTGCTGGGGTGGGCAAGCCATTGAGCACTTAGTGTCTTGCAGCATGTGAGGCAACAACGCTCGCAGCCAGTCTTTTGTAGGAACTAGTAACCAAAATTCTTGAATCAGCTGGCTATTCAATAAAAACAACAAAGGAGCTGGTGATATCCGAAAAGCATTCGAGGAGGTAAAGGAGTCTGAGCTTACTCATATCGGCATCCAGGGCCGCGAAGAAATTGGCAGCCCCACCCTGTAACAGCTTCGTTTGAGCAAGAGCATAGTTGAGATTGCCAGCTTTGAAGTGATGTGGTACTCCCGGGTACTTTGGTCGGGAATAGTAATACATGTTGCTGAATGTATGCTTGTTTGGATCTTCGACAAGGGCTTTGAGCCCGGCTGATGCTCCATCATCAAGAACCATAACACGGAACCGATCAGCAGGATAATCGACATTGCATGCTGCTAAAGCAGTATTGAAGACAAGCTCGTCGTCCTCGCCACAACATGTGATGATCGCATCAACCGAAGGAACCTGATTACCAAGCAGTCGAAGCTTTGGGCGACGTCGTCCTCTGATTATCAACATAGACCAAACTCGATGCATTACCATCGGAATGGCAACTCCAAATTCGACAACAATAAAGGTCCAAGCCAAACCAAAGATTTTGTTGACAGATCTTTGAGCATGGATAGTGATAATAATTCTCATCACAAGATATGCGAAATATGCCCCAAGCGTGAGAACGCCCCACAAGGGGCTGGTTGCGTATAAGCATCGCTTCCATGTCGCCATGTGGTCGATATCGTCGTGAGCAGCCAGTCGTTGAATGATGAAATCGTCAGGGTCATCATCTGCGCGAGCAACCAAGTTGAGTTCTGGAATCTCCACAGGATATAGGGATGGCTTTCGTCCAAGCTCTCCCACCGATGGAGTCTTTCTGCCATCGAAATTGGCATCCGATGGAAATGAATAAGCAGACACTCGTCTGACTTCGTTGATCTGAAGATCGAAGGTGCCTTCGGGTTCCCGGAGCATATTAATCGAGTTAAAGACGACGTGAGACGCTCTTCGGATGGCTCCAGCAGCTGCAGATACAGAGTTTGTCCTTGCCACACTTCGGCGGTGATTCTGATGTGACATAGTGGTGTGTAGGACATTTTGACCTTCTCGAAAAGGATGAACATCGAACTTAACGCCCTGGTTCCACATCTGTCAATAGTAGTCTATTTCGTACGACACATTACTCACAGCATCCTTTTCCTCTTCTGTTGATTGTGTCGATTCTATTGAAGTTACTCGACTAGCTGAGCCCGAGTTTTGACTGGCAACCCCCGTCGGCTCTGCAACCTGCAAGGGACAGATATCTTCGTCTCGTTCGTCTGTCATGACCACAAAATTATGAGCGAATTGGTATAGCACATAAGTATGATGAGAGACATTCAAGCCCTTTATAGTAATCCAGATCTTTGCACTTCAGCAACTTCTTCGAATGTCTCAGACTACAGCATCGACTAACATACGGTCTAGATCGGGTAGATGTTGACGGATACCACCAACATCTTAGCTTCTATCAACTCATATCCCTGGCCAACTTACACACTTCGTAGCCCCCACTCCTGGTGAGACATCATAATGTGCAGTTCTTCCTGGTATATCTAGCAAAACAGCCACCACTATTCGGTGTGTATAACAATCTAAATCGGCTTTCAAGTGAAGGGAACTTCATCACTACACATCCGTGAGCTTTATAATCACTTGGTAAGCAGTAGACCAGGTCAGGAAAACACATACAAATGCTTAGAGATACAGTACGTGAATTTGATGGACTCTTAGCGATCGCTTAACCTGTGTCAGTCCACTTACCGAAATCCAGGTGACATCCCATTCACGGGAACATCGGCCGGTCCAGCCCTTAATTTCTGATCGATAGGTTATGCCACGGAAATACCTCCATCCGAAAGTCCAACAGTCTCTCGCCCTTGAGGAAGAGAATGCTGGATCGACTAGTATTGCGTGAAGCTCAAGCTGTGGCGCCAGTTGCAGAATGCATCTAACCGTGTCCGGCCGCCACACTTTATTTTGTCAGGGAAACCTCCTCCACGGGACGGTTTGGCCCCAATCTATTCGTGAATGTAAGATGCGTTTGTCGATTATTGTAACATCGCGGACAACAGAATTCCATCTGTGGTATGTTGTTCAACCAACAACAATCCATTAAAATCCTTTCGCAATCAAAACGCAAGATCATCGAACCACGAACGCAGCAGCCAAGCCATGTATCTGGACGAACAACACCCACAGTTGGAAAATTTTATCCATCTAGATGAAGATGAACGTTCCACGGCCGATCTATCATTCACTGCAATACCTGAAAAGAGTCATTCAGCAGCGAAGACTTTTCTTTGTCAGCATCTACAACACTTGTGATGATTCTGTCCCAACAGCCATGATGTCGTCGAGTCGGAGAGGTTGGATCGAAGAGATCCCTCCGCGGCCGTTTTTTGTCTGAAGTTACCCCGCGAACCACCTCTACGACCGTTACGTGTGATCTGACCACCTAGACTTCGTCCCCTCCACCAGATATCGAAATCTGCCTCATCGAGAACCCCGTGCCTGAAGAACAGAAGGGACGATTCTTCTCGACAACAGCCTTGACTATTTCTCGCTAATCTGCCCAGACGTTCGCAAAGGAAGCCCAGATCTCGACAACTTCGATTCAATATGAGGATCTTGCCCAGGAAGTCGAAAGTCCTTCCGCCCGATCCATTGTGTGTAAGCCTTGTCGTTTACAATGGTAGATTTGATTCCAATTATCTAACTGCCATGATTTGTCGACCTCTGTGCCTGCGCCTTGACGGCCGTTTGCAGATTCATGCCCAGTAGTGGCGATCCGGAATGCCTTCCGAATAAGCACACCAGGCGAGTTCGGAACTTCAACGACCCGTAGAAGCGGCTCTTGGGTTTGAAGCCGGCGCTCTTGTGTGCTTCCTAGGGGCGGCTTTCTCCAGTTGATACCGAGAATCAGATGTTGGAAAGACGCAAGTTGATGGGACTAAGGTTTTGATTTGATATAGTACATTTTCCTTCTTTTATGTATAGTGCTGAATGTTGATGCTCTCAACTAGAAGTGAGGAATCTAAGGAACCACAGGCGACCAAACAACCCCAACGACTCAGCTTTTCCAATCGTGAAAACTGAGTCTGGATGTAGATTGCGAGGCCCAGATCCTGTGATTGACCCACGAACCAAGAGCTTGTACGATTACATGCTGTATTGTGAGGTGACGGTATTTTGCACTGTACGCAGGATGATGGATATTTTCGATCAGAGCCCAGCCTTCAACTCACGATGCGGAGGTTGGGGTAGCACGTTTAGTTTAGCGACGTGAATCTGGAACCCACATTCCTCAATGAGCCAATTACATGGCACGTTACATGAGGATGTCTATTCGACACTGAAACAACGCCAATGAGTTGCACTTATTATGAGTATGGCGATGAGCTGGACCCGGGGGGTCGGAATCCTAGCCAGCTACCCTGACCCAGCCAGCAACGGCAGTATGTAACTTCGATCGTGACTTTCCCAGCCGCACGATTATCGCAGAATCTGAAGCGTCCATCCCCAACTTGCATGTTCTCGGCCAAATCTAGAAGACCAGAAGCTTCCGCACATCCGCGTCTGGCGAAGTGTTGGAGTTTCGCAGGGATTAGCGCAGAGGTCGTTCATTATCGAATGACAGCAACATCTCGGAGAATCTCAGACTCAATCCTCCGTCCATTACCTGAGTTTCATCGGCGCTGGGAAAAGTTCCGGTTGAATATCTAATTTTTATGAAAATCTTTCGACTATGAAATCAACGGAGCTTCAGTCCTAACGACTTTTATGCAACACGTAGTGTTCTACGCCGGGCCTCTCAAGTCCTTCTTTTATGAACCAGTACAATGTTTCTAGATTCCGGCTCGCTGCTCAAGTGAGCACACCCCACTTCAAACCCTTCCCTCACCCCCCAAGATCATTCTCTCTAACTCCTCTCTCTCCCCACTCATCTCAACCATACCCCTGAATGTTCCTGCCTCACCCTCGCTCCCGCCCTCCTTCTCAAGTAGCTCTCTTGGCGTTCCAAACTCCTTCGTCTTCCCCTCTCCCATGACAAGAATTCTGTCGAAATCTGCCACAGTACTCAACCGATGCGCAATAACCAGCAGCGTCGTATTTGCGAACTCCTCGCGGATAGATCGTTGAATGAGCAGGTCGGTAGCCATGTCTACAGCTGACGTAGCTTCGTCTAAGATGAGGACTTTTGGGCGAGAGAGAATGGCGCGTGCGAGGCAGAGAAGCTGTTTTTGTCCGTGGGAGAGATTGCTTCCCGAGGAGGCGATGGGGGAAGAGAGGGAGAGGAAGGGATTTTTGTTTTCACTGGGATGGGACGGGTCGATGGCTGTGATGGATGTTGCGGCTGAGGATTCGGCGTCCTCTGGGTTGGGAGTGTGTGTTGTGGATGGGATGAGGTGTACACGCATAAGTGCTTCTCGGAGTTGGTAGTCGCTGAATTCTGAAAAGGGATCGAGATTGGAGCGAATGGTTCCGGAAAAGAGGACGGGGTCTTGGGGAATGATTGCAAGGCGTGTGCGGAGGTCGTGGAGCTTGATTTTGGAAATGTCAACCCCGTCGATGGTAATGCTTCCTGACCGGGCGCTAAGGAAACGGAAAAGGGCAAGGGAGAGGGTTGATTTACCTAGCTATGTTAAAATTTTACTTCCTTGAGTGAGAGTAGAATGGGAATTCTTACCTGCCCCGGTCCTACCAATGACACCGATCCGCTGATTGCCTTCTGCGGTGAAAGTCAATCCTTTCAGGATAGCCGGAAGGTCATCGGCATATCCAAGCTCCAGATCCTTCACCTCGACCTTTCCAACTTCAGGCCATGTTGCACGCACTTCTTCGCCTCCTTGGTCCTCGATAGCCAGATCTCGATACTCAAATATACGCTCAGTGGCATTCATATCCAGTTCCAGTTGAGTCGAAATATTAATAGCCCATCCAACCCGATATCCAAAGCTGAGGGCGAAGGAGAGTGCGAATCCAGCAAGACTGGCATCGATACCTCGCTTTCTGATGACGAAAGTTGCAACAGTGCCAGCAAAAAGGGAGGCAGTGATGGCAATGCGAAGTCTCAGCCAGTTTCTGAAAAGACTGTTGAACCACGTACATGCAGCGTAGTCATCAATCAAACTAAACATCCTGTCTCTGAATTCAGATGATTTGGCAAATGCTCTGATGGTCGATAGCCCGCTCAATGATGCAGCGAAATGCGATATGACAGGTGATTTGTTCGTGGATTCAAGGCGCTTCATAGTTCTAGCTGCCGCGATGTAACTCTTCCCGAAGTACATGCAGACTAGCAACAGAGCCATGGCACAGATCAGAATAAATGGAGACACGAATATGGCAGCAACCATGATTCCAATCGTATCAGCAATGGCGCCGGCAAAGTGGTAGAAATTCTCGGCTAGAGATGAATCGAGATTGGTGAAATCTCCCGTGAACCTATTGAGAATCCTGCCCATTGGCACGGTATCGAGCCAGCGTAATGGTGCTCGCAGAACACTGTCAAGGATGTCCTTGAAGATCTTCCGAGAGGCGCGGATGGACCCTGCATAGACTGTGTAGAGGCTGCCGACTGAGAAAAGGACCGAAATGGTTGAGATAAAGCAGTATATGCCGAGATAGAACCAGAGATTTTTGTTGTGGACATCGATGGGCAGGATGGAGCTCGCAGACACTGTAGAGTTGAGTGGGCTATGGCCGACGTCGCCGATCGGCTGACCAGAGAAGTGTGTTTGCAGATTGTTCCCATAGTGGTACACATTGAAGGATGTTGCGTGAGAAGTTCTCGACTCTTCGGTCTTTGCGTATTCGTTTGCCCAGATCCTAACCCAGTACGTACGGCCTAAAATAAAGCCTTGGGTTGCAATGAAAAGGATGATGATGGTCGTCCATAGTGGCCAACCTCCAGAAGCACCCAGATATCCGGTATACACTGCAGTTCTGACACGACCAGTTTCCCGTTTCTCTTCCTCATGAAGCTTCTTCGGGGGAGCCTTGGCGGCCAGAGCAGCGTCTTCGGATGGGATTGCTGTTGAACCGTTCGTCTTTACCATACGCAAAACTTCATCTTCCTCGATCTCAGTGGTCTCCGCAACATCATCGGCTTCGAGGATCTCATTCAATTCCCCGGTCTGTCGAAGGTCTTCAAGCAGTCCAGCATGTTCAAGCACACCCCGAGCTGACAGGCGAACAGCATATTTGGCTCTCGGTAAGCAAAGGGAAACGTGATGAGTGGCCAAGATTCGAGTTCTGCCTTCAGCAAGCTCGCCCATCACGGCATTTTCGTAAATGTGTTTACCCACGTGAGCATCCAAGGCACTGAAGACGTCATCCATGATCAATATGCCGGCTCTCGAGTAGAACGCTCTCGCCAGTGTCAAGCGCCACTTCTGCCCACCAGACAGACTGATACCTTGTGCCCCCACTTCGGTCTGGTCACCATCCTCAAAGATGGCGAGATCTTGTGTCAGCGCACAGGCGTCAATGACTTTGCTATAACGGATCGGGTCGAATGGCAAGCCAAACAGTATGTTGTCTTTTATGGTAGCGTTCTCAATCCATGGTGTCTGTGAGACGAACGATATTGCCGACGGAATGATCCAATCGGCAGCCGTGGCTTTTGCATCGAATCGCTCGTTTGTGGACTTGGGGACTCTAATGTAGCCGGATTCAAGTTGGACTTCTCCCAGAATAGCCGCCAGAAGTAAGGACTTCCCAGATCCTGTAGGACCCGAGATCACGCTTAATGCATCGTTCGGAAACTCGAGATTGAGTTCTCGAAGGGTGAAGGTGTCGGCATTTGAGTCTGCAGAACCGCGGGGGAAGCTGACTGAGGCATTGTGGAAGGAGATAGAATCCCCTGGGAAGGTGTTTTCAGGCTTTTCGGGCAGGCGTAGGAAGTTCTCTATTCTGTCGCTGCTGATCTTGGCGTTGATGGCGGAGACCAACAAATATGGAATATTTGAGATGAGACCTTCGAGCTGGATGAACAAGCTGATGGATGTAAATGCGACGGATGGCAGCAGATTACCGTTGATCCATGAATAAGTAGCAAGCGACATTGCTGTCAATACCACAGGAGTGAAGTTGGACGCAATTGACATGTAGATGCTGTAAAGTCTAGATTTCCAAAGGGTTGAAAGTTCTTCTTCTCGAATGGAGGCAAGTTTTTCGGCCCACTGTGTTTCAATGGCCGAGAACTTGATTTGCCGAATTCCCTGAAGTGCTTCTGTCGTAACAGCTGTTCGTGTATCTCTGATTCCCATCAGAGCCTTTTGCTTCGTGCCGTATTTTGCAGCGAGGGCTTTGTTGATTGGGAAGAGGCACACAATTCCCAAAAGCCCCGCACAGAGACTTTGCCAACCGATTAAAGCCCACAAAAACCCAACAGTCACTATCGCTTTTCCAGCGAAGTTGACGTAGGCAGTATTCATAATACCAAACATAGCGACCTGGGTACAATCGACCGCAAACATGTTCAAGACGTCTTGTTGAGAGGCTGACTGGACTTTCGCTGCAGTCTTGGCGCCGTCCGCTTGAACTTCCTCGTCTTTGGATGACTTCTACATACAAATTTTAGTTCAGTCGTCTTGATGATCACCCAAGATTCCTAGCTTGGAGAACGGAAAAGCACTTACCTCATCCGGAGGCTTGCTTGAGTCTTCCACTTTGAGCATTTTCCCGTACACCAGTCCTGTGAGAAGCGAACGAAGAGGAATGTGGATATCTGTGTAAAATTAATTATATGCGTTCGAGCCATATCTAAGCTTGCTTACCTGTCAATACCCACCACATAAGTCTCGAGTCGACAATATTAGAACTTATGGTGGCAGCGACGATCCCAGCAACGTATTTCCAAGCACCTGACTCAAGCGCATCATCATCCTGTCGAGTCTCAAGATACTTCAGCAATTGTAAGGTCGCAAATGCTGGCGCAACATCGAAAAAGTTCGAGACGAGGATGCCTAGCCACTGAACTATGAGCTCCCAGCTGAACGCCCAGAAAATCTGGACCCACAATGGCAGGCTGTCCTCTTTGATGACGATATTTTTGAACCTCGCAGTTGCCTTCTCAGATCGTACCACATGATCCATGGCAGGCATGTCCGAGTTGTTGAATTCTTCCTTTCCTGCAGCAGCGAGAACTGGATTTCCCCAGAAAAAACTGTACTTTGCCCAAAGACTGACATTCCTTTGACGATCAACAAGCCGGCCATCTGGACGAAAAAGATCAGGGCGTCTCCTGACAGAAAATATGGTCGAGGCCAGTACTGCAATGGCGCCCAATTGGCTGATAGTCAGAATCGTAGTGACGCGGAACTGATCGCCAGGAAGAGTGACCAAAGCGAGTCCGGCGACGAGGAAGCAAGTCTTCAACCTGGCTACGATTGCCTTGAATCTCGTGACTGGTTCGACTATTCTTGATATGTTCATGAGCTGCAAAAGAAGCAAAAACTAAGCGGGATCAGCGGCGGAGTCCAAATGCATCACCAGGGATGGAAATGTTCTTACCCATGCTGGAATCAACAACACAATCCCGTGGGCATTGTTCTCTGTGGGAGTGTGGGAAATTGAGCCTCGAGGGGTCCGCGAAAGAATAAGGAGGCAAATTAAATCTGCAATTGAAATCGCAAATCCGATCAGAGTGATGGTATATATGATGATGAATTGAGCTTTGTTGGAAAATTGTTTCATCGATTCTGATGTTGCGGCTCCATCATCGTCTTCGTACAATTTCTCGTCATGGTTCGGATTCTTGACGATGCGCCAACGGCCGGTGATGAGGGACCAGATAGATGATATTGAGCATAAGAAAATAAGAGATGCCAAGGCATATTCCGTCGTCAGTAGATCAAGAGTCCAGCCCATCATGAGGTTGAAATCGACGTTGACGCCAAAATTGAATTGTTTGTCAGTATTATGGTATCTCTGGTCGTTGACCGAATGTGTCCATTGATAATAAAGATAAGCTGAGAATGAGTCAATGGGTCATTGAGCCCTGAAGATATATGATGTATCTGATGAGGGAAGGACGTGCGTGATGTTGTTGGTCCGAGATGAGATGCATGAGACCAACGATTGATTAGGGCGATGGCTGTAAGAATCAGCCTTGGCGAAATAGGAAGGTGGTAAAAGGACCGCTCCACTTTTGACATTCGCAATCAAGTGTGAGTCTTACACCGCGTAGGGTCACCAATTAACAAGGCAGAGGGTCGTTTATGGCCCAAGGAATACGATGGAATTACACTGGTGCCGCTGTCGTAAAGATAAGGTCGGGCGCTCTTTGACTGAATATGCGATTCGAGTACCCAATGAGATAGCGGTGAAGAATTGGGATCATCGGTAGAGACTGTGTGACAGGGCGGAAAGTAAGCACGGAGAAATGATGCTCGAAATCCCGGCGCAGGCAAGTGTCCTAGAAAAAATGAATGACACAAAGCTCTCTGTTCCGGCCTTGCTGTACCGCAGAGAGACTTTCTTGTAGCAGATTTATGAACAGTGGTGCAGTCCAGAATGTGAGCAAACTTGGTTAGCCTGAATGAATGTGGAAGACAAGATGAGAGATGAAGAGATCCGTTTTCATTGAACTACTTCTCATGGAAGATTACATCTGTTCATGAATTCCAGCGGGGTAGACATATCTGACTTTAGGCAAGAAGGTAAACACTGTTGCCGAGAAAAAGAAGCATAGCTGAGGAAATAAACATTGGTCGTGAACACGTGACACGCGCCCTCTCGGCAACAACCGGCCCAGCGAATAGAGTGCTCATATTTCCAAGCAAGCATCGAGAAATTGTTGAACACGCCGAACATCCAACCCCAATTCGAGCACCTCGACGACGACGAGGAGGTGAAATCTACACACAATGGCAGCGACCGCAACCAGATTCAGGTGCTTGAATGCACCTCCACTGCGCCAGGCATCTCGCGCATTATTTCCAGCGTCCACTGCATCGCGAGGCTTTGCCACCGAAGCTACCTCCCTCGAGCCCCCTACCAAACGACGCCCAACATATTTCAAAGACAAATTGAATAGCGTGCCCTCTTTCAACGAGTTCATGGGTGCCGAGGATGAGAGTCTGTCGCCCGAAGATGCCCTTGAACTGCGGACTGCGATGGTAGGGCCACCAGGAAAGAAGAAGCAGATCACTCGACTGCCAGAATGGTTGAAGACGCCTATACCGGACAATTCGAATTACAAGAAGATCAAGAAGGATCTGAGGGGCTTGAACCTGCATACGGTATGTGAGGAGGCACGGTGTCCAAATATTTCGGACTGTTGGGGAGGAGGTGACAAGAGCGCTGCTACGGCTACGATTATGTTGATGGGCGATACATGTACGCGAGGATGTCGATTCTGCAGTGTCAAGACTTCGAAAGCACCTCCCCCGCTGGATCCTCACGAGCCGGAACATACTGCTGAGGCATTGTCGAGGTGGGGCCTAGGCTATGTGGTGTTGACGTCTGTGGATCGGGATGATCTTGCGGATGGAGGAGCGAGACATTTCACGGAGACGATCATGAAGATCAAGCAGAAGAAGCCGGATATGCTTGTTGAGGCTCTAACCGGCGATTATGCGGGGGATTTGGATATGGTCGCTATGGTCGCGAGGAGTGGACTAGATGTCTACGCGCATAACATGGAGACAGTGGAGGAGCTGACTCCGTTCGTCAGAGACAGAAGAGCGAAGTTCAGACAGAGTTTACTGGTGCTAGAGGCTGCGAAGAAGACTGTCCCGACTCTGATCACCAAGACGAGTATTATGCTAGGATTGGGCGAGACAGAGGATCAGCTGTGGGAGACATTGAAAGGTAAGATTACTCTTTCTCCACCCCTTCCAATTTTCAATCTAACATGTTCACAGAACTCCGCAAAATCAACGTCGACGTCGTAACATTCGGACAATACATGCGTCCCACCAAACGCCACATGAAAGTCGAAGAGTACGTCACGCCCGAGACATTCGAGCTGTGGCGCCAGCGCGCCCTAGATCTGGGATTCCTATACTGTGCGAGCGGACCTTTGGTCAGGAGTTCGTACAAGGCGGGAGAGGCGTTCATCGAGAATGTGATCAAGAAGAGGAAGGGTGTGACGATATTGACGGATGAGAGGACGGGTATGCAGAAGGCGGTTGTATGATGGTGTATAAATGGGATGGCGTTCAACACTTTGCATTGCTGGCGTTGTGGGATGTAAGATTAATGGGTTTTAGACCATCAGACTGCGGGAGCAAATAGACATTGCCTCGATATGCAACACCCTACCAGCTTCGTCCTCTACATCTCTTTTCTAGTTTCCTTTTCGCATCGGCTCAAATGTTGATCGTTTGGTTCGAAAACTTCCCAGCTACGCCAATACAAGCAGAGGAAAGCCAGTCATTTGTCACGAAGCGATGCGAGGGGCTGTCTGAATGGATATCCTTGCTGTTATTGGATTTCTGCCATTTCTCTTACATCATTCCAACTTCACTATTTCTATTCAGTAACTCTTGGCCACCTGTCACCCCTCAAGTCCCTCTGTACTCTGACATATCGGCTAGGAATACATTCTCAACTCTAAACAGCCAATTACTGTTCGGCAAACGATCTCCTTCCTTGTCAGCCACAAGAGAAATACACAAGGACATGTAGGGAAAGAAAAGTGAAGAAAATAAGCCGCGTAGTGAGTATAAAGACCTCCTCGCCCTCCCATCACCATATTGTTGAAAAGAATTCTCGATTGGTAAGGAGAGACTCGCTAAAAGGCAATACACGGAGTACAAGGTGTTAGAATTTGGTTTGTGCATGCTGGTAAGATACATAATGGTGAGAATTCCTGTAACAGGAACGTTGCTATTATTTAAATCCATTTATGATCTTCTCTCTCACTACATGATCTACACACGACTCTCTTCTTCTTCCGGATTGTGAGGTGATAATTTGAGCCGAGTGAGGATGGCAAGCTGTCGACGCTGGACTTGACCAGGTATTCAAGGGGGGAGCATGTCACTTGGGAACGGAGCATTGTGAAGGGATCAGGGATTTCGCGGTAGTCCTTCGAAATCCAATCCCGTCCCTCATGTTGGTTGGAATCATTGGACCGACATATGACATGATTTCAGTATCTATGGCGGACTGCGAACGGTGTCAGCGCGAGAGCTACTAGGAGCCTGTTGGTGGGTATTGATCTGGACGTAATGGGGGAAGTGATGCTCATCCATGGAGGTGCTTGTAAGGATACTGAGATTAAATTTGAAATGGGAATGGAACAAGCTCGCTTGGAGACGGCTTCCGCTTTTTCTCTTCGCTTAGCTTTGGACAACACGCATGTTGTCAACAACACTCGTTACAATTCAGCCTCGCCTCTTGAAGGCATTCAACTACCAAGTGCCCATGAGACTATATAGTTTGAAGTTTAAGGATTAAGTTTACTTCTCAATCATTTAATTTGGATTGAAGAACTTTACAACAATGTTTCCACCTTTGCGTCAACACTCCAGAGAAACAAATAGCTCATCTATCAAGACCCCTTCCATTGCCACTCAAACGACTCTTTCACCTACAACCCAGTGCACATCTCTCTTTCTCCATACCACTCTGTTATATTCCACATAAGGTGCCCTTCATGTGGCCTTTTCAACCATTTCATTCTTCATGCGAGCTTTGACTCGACTTTTCGGCCCAAGCAACCACACCATTTTTGAACTTGTTTTCGTACAAGTCCAAACCAAGATGTTGCGGGAATGTCTGGAAGCTTTACAGTGCTGCAACTTGCACAACTCATTAAAGAGGTTTCCGATCAATCTAGACAAATAAGCTGCTAAGATACTTGCTATAAAGGGCAGTGGATAAGTGATGAGAACATGCATCTAGACAATTCGAGCATTTGGAACTTGATAGATCTCAGAGTGATACTATATCTATACTTGTGGTACGCTCCATAATTTCCATCGACCAGTATTTCTGGCCAAACGCTCCGCTCGCCAGTACCGCCATGCCACTAGATGAACTCGCCCTCCCAACCGATCCCGAAAAGCACTCTTCCTGGCACCTGCTCAAGTACTTCCCAACGAAAGATGCAACCACTCAGGAAGTCCGAAACTGGCTACGATGGAACATGTCCTTGCGTTTATTTTCACCAGATGCTCTACCTTGGACACGAGAATCTGTCTTGCTATACTATTTAGATCTCAGGAACTGTGTTCAGCTGGAGCTACGGACTGCAGGCTTGGGGCTGCGGGCCCGTACTTGCGGATTTGCTGGTGAAGGATCTTACTCTTGGTGTTCAGGTGATGGGATGTATGGTTGGCGAGACGATGGCGACCTTACTGATAGACTCTAGAATTCAGATCGCTCCAGGATGCGGATGCTTCTGATCGAGGTGGTACGGAATGTTACATTGGCCGCTCTCTTTATTTACTTTGTAGTAAAGCAAAGGTAGGAAATAGAGGGCTCTTGAACAAAAACAAATACCTGCCTCCTGAAGGTGGCTACGGAAACAGGACAAACGCGTAGAAAAATTCCTGGGAAGACACTCCATCCTAATCCGTTCTATTACCAAGAAGCATTCTTGATACACCATATCATGTATATGGTGAGCCATCCTTTTGCATCCTACTCACATTTCTCGCTTAAGGCCAACACAACATTGATGCAATTTAAGAAGTCACCTTCATACAACTTCAAAGAATAGGCGAAGAAGCATGGTCTTACTCGCAGAAATTTTTTAAGTATTCTCCGCGTCGTAGTACATTTATGAAGCATAGAGTCAAAATGCACATTGAGACTTTCAGGAGACAGATAAGAGAGACCTACGGTAAACGGTTTCAGACCACTCGAGGAGGCTTAATTCTTCTGAAATCTAAGTCAAAGTATCTATAAAAGCTCGCAACCTCTATGTACGACCTCAAGTTGAGGTCAATTGAGTCAACCGACGAGAAATTTAAAAATCAAAACAATCCTAACGCCACTCCTTTTCATCGTCAGATCCCCTAACATCTATCACCATCAAATCCTGTACGGTGTTAGTATTAGTTCAGTCTGTCAAAACACAATTGCCGGAAATAAGCTTACCATGAAGTCGACTCCTGCTCCCGGCCTTCCCAATAACTTCAACTCTCAAGCCCAACTTCTCCATCTCGCCAACATCAACCAATCCCCTCCCATCAAACACCCACTTTGGTTTCCGCATTTGATAAGCAATGCGCGCCCACTCTAGATTTTCACGTGCGCTGACCACGTCAACAGACTCACGCTCGCACTCTCTGCAGCCTTCTGCACAGGCGGGCTCAGGCAGATAGCGGTTGAGTGGATCTGTATTGAGCGGTGGCTCGAGGTCATTTGGTGAGGCAATTTTGGTTTGTCGTGCGGAGGTCATCATGTGTAGGATGTCTAGCTCTGAGGGGATGTGATTGGCGAGCATTTTGGATGCTGTAGGCGAGGTGGATTTGGTGAAAATGGGTTCTTTGCTTTGAAGAGGAGGGTATCGGAATTGATCCCATTCTGTGAGAATCAGGACCGCGCTTGATTCGGCGCAAGCTTCATAGGGGTCTTTGTAGACTAAGCTTGGTGTTAGCGTATGTAATCAGTTGAGAGGGGTGGTGCTTACCTTCGATCGGTCCGTCTGGCTTAAGAAGCTTTAGACCCGTGGTAGCAATCAATCGAGTAAGCTCATCCTTAACGTCCTCCGGATTACATCTCGGATCGAAGATGGCAATCTCGGCAGGATTATCCGCTAGCAGCGATTTCACGACTTCCACAGCAGGCGATTCTCGTGTATCGCTCGTATCTTTCTTGAAAGCATACCCAAGAATACTGATTTTCTTCCCAATAAGGGTGCCGTGCAGATTAGAGACGACGCGCTTGACGAATCTGTTACGCTGGAACTCGTTGATAGTGATAACTTGCTTCCAGTACTCAGCTACCTCCTCGAGGTTGAGAGTTTGAGCAAGATACACGAGGGACAAGATGTCTTTCTTGAAGCAAGACCCGCCAAAGCCAAGACCAGCTTTAAGGAACTTCGATCCAAGACGAGGATCAAGACCGATAGCCTTAGCGATCTCATCAACATCGGCACCTGTTTTCTCGCAGATTGAACTGACGGTGTTGATACTGCTGATACGTTGAGCGAGCATGGCGTTTGCGACGAGTTTCGAGAGCTCCGATGACCAGAGATTGACGGTCACGATTTTGGAACGGTCGACCCAGCCGGAGTAGACTTCTTCGAGGGCTGCAGCTGCTGCGAGGCCGGACTTGGTGCGAGAACTTCCGATCAGGATCCGGTCTGGATTCAGGAGATCCTTGACGGCAGTACCTTCGGCTAGGAATTCAGGATTGGACAGGATCTCAAAGGGGACGCATGGTCGATGAAGTTCGAGCTGGATAGAGGTTAGCAAGTGATAAATATTGTGAACCAGCGCGGAGGCCACGTACAATATCCCGAACAACCTGAGCAGTTCTACAAGGGACAGTGCTCTTCTCAACAATGATAGCGCCAGGCTTGGCAGACAGAGCAATATCCCTAGTAGCACCTTCTAGCGCAACCATATTCGTAGCAGCTCCGGCTCCGATACCCGAGATCTTCGTTGGAGTGTTGACGCTCAAGAACACAATGTCAGCCTCGGACACACACTTTGCAACTTCAGTTGAAAAGAAGAGATTAGGCAGCCGAGCTGGAAGTTCGGCGGCGAAGGTGCCATCGATGTTGACTTTCACGGCGTTGGTCCCATCTCGAGCTACACGCACGATCTCGCTGAGGCCGGGCTCGTGTATGGGAAGATGTTGTGAGTTCCATTTTCGAATGCGGTTGGCGTCTTTGTCAACTACTGTGACTCGGATGTTGGGGTTTTGAAAGGCAATAACTGCAGCAGTTGGTCCTCCTATGTAGTGTAAGCTACTATCTATAGTGAGAAGCGGTGTGTTCTTTGCAAAAGGATATTTGGGTTGAGATGTGCTTACCAACATAACCAGCTCCCACACAGCAGATGTTTCCAGCCTTGGACACAGGCAATATTTCTGTGCCAGCCGCACGGGAAAGCTTGACGAGAGGAGTCGTATTAGGACTGGAAGGTATAGAAGAGGGGGTAGACAGAGTTGTCCCGTCAAACTCAGAGGCATCGCTCGAGGAAGAAGCCATGGTTGCAAATGTGAGTTATCAGGAACTTGATGAGTGGATTATTGATAATTTCAAGATGAACAGTCTGGACGGACCCGAAGAGACGATATATAGTGTTCACAATTTCCCTGACAAGCTCAGTGGACCGCTCTGGACTTCAAATCGCGAGATATCAGCTTAGTAGTGGTGTCAAAACTTCGCTACCCCATGCCTCTGTCTCTACCATATTCAAAATCGATCCATCCGACCAGAACACTCTTAACTATCGCGATAACCAAACTCCGCAAACGGTGTCGGTATCTCTCACGGCAAACCATCAACGCGCTACCGTTTATTGCGATTTCCACTCTATTCAAACAGTGTCAGCCATCTTTCTAGTCAACCCACATGAGCAATACGCTCAGAACCTGCAAGCATCTCCATTCTCTCGACAAAGCCGTTGTCTCGCACTATCGGGCCTGGAGCATGCAACGGCCATATCCTGAAAGCGGACAAACTTCCGTGGAGAGTCAAAGTTACACTTAGTGTAGATCTAAGATTTCATTCACATGCTTCATCGCTGCCTCCTCAACTCTCTCCCACCAGAAGATCGGACCGGCAACAGAATCCCAAGAATCATTTCAAGGACAGACATTTCGATCCGATCGAGAACAAACAAACCAAAAGAACGACTTTTCTGCCGAGCTTGCCGTTTAGTTCCGTAACCCCGCCCAGGATATAGGATAGTTGACAAGGAAGTCGCCCCTGACAGGCGTAATGGGGTGCATTCAGGCTATAATAGTTACAGCAAGCCAGGAAAGGAATATTTAAACGAAGAATCTTGATCAGAATGTGTGATTCAAAGTAATAGAGCCGTTTCGGGAGGAGGAGAAAATAATGCTATGTTCCTTGAAGGTCCGCTGCGGCCGTGAGTTCTGAGACATCTGAATAATCGAGTTTGAGCTCGGCACGGCATTTGAGAAGGCGTGCTCGGCCGACCACATGTCTTACACGTGGAGAATTCGGGAAGTTATCTGACTCGTTGAGTGACGAGGAAAAGTCTCAGTCGGATGTTTATGGATGGAGTTCCAAGAGTTTATGGCCCCATTTCTTCAACATCAACCCCATGGAGCGGGCCAGGCTCGACCCCTGCGATTAGACTTCGCTTTGGTTGTGGGTCAAGTCAGATAAGAATCAATTGTTCTTCTTTTGATGGAATAGGCTTAGTATCTGCAAGGGAAGGTGCTGGTATTGAGGTGAGGATTATTTAGAGTTTGAGAATGGCAACTTTTGACGGAATTGATCACGTGTAGAATTCGTGATGTGTACGGAACTATCATGCATTGTCTGTCTATCTTCTAGCGGTCTATATCTGAAAATATGAAAGAAAACATGCGATCTAAGGTGCCAGGAATCCATCACTCCCCTCTAGCATCAAGCTTCTTGCTTCGTATCTTGTAAATAGACTACCGGATCCCCTCAATCTAAATCTACTGCTTGGAGACACATAACAGAAATCTATGAGCAAAGAACAAATTCATCGCATCCAGAACAATCAATGGAGCGGCATTGTAGATCTCAAAAGTCTTGTCTGTGATGCAACGATAGACCAATGCCGCAATCAGCGCACCCAGATAAGTGAAGATCCAACACCAAGCGAGAATCCGCATGTTGCGGTACTTGGTGTTTCGGTGCGATTTATTGTCTCCTGATGGGACCCATGCCAAAGCCCGACCAAACACTCGATCTTTGATAGCAGTCAGGTATGCATATGACTGAATCACCATGATGAATTGCACATTGAGCCCATATTTGGCTTTGGCCCAGAAACGGAATGCCACGAGCGAATAGATGACGGACGGCGCTGCGAAGGCAAGGTTGTAGTACTTGAAATATTCTGGACGGACCCAGAGGAGAAGGATACCAGGAAGGGGATTGACGAAGATGCTGAGTGAGATGGCGGAATAGTACATCATGCCCGACATGTAACAGAGCTTTTGAACCAGGTTGAGGTTCGACTTCCAGAAATCTGGGTTTGTCAGAAGAGTCGTGGAGCCCATACACCACCGCATTTGTTGTGAAAAAAATGCGTGTGGCGTATCAGGACAGACTCCACATGCAAGGCATAGAGGAACGTATTTGACTTTCCAACCTCTGTTGACTGCGTAGAATCCGGTATGGACATCTTCGGAAAATCCAATTTCGGCAGTTCCACCGACTTCCACAAGTGCCTCTCGTCGATAGACAGCGTTACTACCCACACAGATGGATGCACCCCAGCGGTTGCGGTTGACTTCGACGACTCGGTAGAACAGTTCTTGGATCCCACCTGCACCTTGCTCTACCCAGGTCTGGCTGTCCATGACGCGGAAGAACTGAGGAGTTTGGATGATGGCAGTCTTGTCATCAGCCAGGTGCTGTGGAACAGTCTCGAGAAGAAAGTCAGACCGTGGACAGAAGTCCGCGTCGAAAATTGTGAAGAAGTCTCCAGATGTCCGAGCAAATGCCCATCGGAGATTACCGGCCTTCTTGAGCCTTGGTCTATCTCCTCGTACGATGTACTCGAAGCCATAACTTGTTGCGAGCTGCTTGACTGCATCCATGCCACCGTCATCCAAAACGTAGACTTTGAGTTTTCCAGCTGGCCATTGGAGTGCCTTGACATATTTGTAGGTGTTCGCTAGAATTTCCATGGGTTCCTTGCAACAAGGCAAATAGATGTCGATCGTAGGAGCAGTTTCATCTGTGATCGGGTAGTCCGCAAGAATCTTGTTGTGACTTTCGATATCATAGTCTTTGCCCACCAAAGTGATAGTGTACGAGATGATGAGGTAAATTTCCAAAAGACCGACAAAAAGTCCGAACCAGTAGAAATATTTGGAGGTTACAACAAACAGCCACATCCCTGCCGACAGGCTCAAGAAGGAGAAGACACCGACGAGGTATAAACCAAAGCGATTGGTCTTTAAGTATCCATATTTCTCTTCGTCCGTGGTTCCAGATGGAAGGATGAGAGGAGGATCCTCGATTGGAGCATAAGTTGCTCTGAATAGTGCATATTGCCGTGCCCAGAAGCCTTTGGACTTGGTGTCAACTTCAGGAGTGTTGTCTATGGCTTTCTCCTCATCTTGGGATGAGGAAGTAGGGGATCTCTCCTGAGGAATATCAACTTTTTCTGAAAGTTCTGCTTCGACTTGGGGGATTGGTTGCTATTCATGTAAGTATCAGGCTTCAAAGGTCTCTAGGGACTCTTACAATAATGTCCTCAGAGTGCTCGGCGGCCGTAGTAGGCGTGGCAGTTGCGGCCTTTGTGATTGTAGCCGGTGCTGAGTGAAGAGGTGATTCTTCAGATGACGATAAAGCTTCATTATCGGCGAAGGGATTGGCAAGGTTGGATTCAATAGTCGAAGGTGCTTGGTCTCCACGTGTGTGGAAGACCTCAACTTGCGGAATGTCACTGTGGTCAGTCATGACTGACTCGAGGATCGAATGAATAAGTTTTAGAGAGCTGCCTATTGGCGATGATGTTCAAATTGCTTATGAATAACAATGAAGGGGACAGAAAGAGAACACGAATAGTACACTCAAACGTGCTTGTGTGGTAGAAGTCTTCAGTGGAGGGAAACTGGAATCACGATCAGAATCATATGAGATGACAAGAATCCACTTGGTCTTGTATCCGACCAAAAAACAGTTTGTGGACCCATGGTTCGGGCTGGTCGCCATGGCATTTCGAATCTTGGTACGATGGACAAGCCGCCTTTGCTCTTGACGCCGGATCTGTGACAATGGATAATGAGAGACATTTAGTCGGCAGGTAGACGAGATTCTGCCCTCTGCAGCGGAGTGAAGTATGCCTTTTACCCAGAGCGTGTTGGTCAAAGGGACGCAAACGTTTTGGTAATCGCGAAAAGGTTCTTCTTTCGTTAGGTCTTGATAATCGTACGATGTCTTGATCCGAAAATAATCATAGTCAAGCAGGGCATCATCGATCGGATCCAAGGCCAGTGTCGCTCGCAACATACTTCATACGACATGGCGTTCGATTCTCCAATATCCCATCTACAGGAGTCTCGGAATTGTGGTTGTGCATGCCTGCCATTATCCAGTGGGCTGGTAGTGGAGATGATCCACAACCAGGGAAAGGTGAGGCCTTGTAGTGGATATGCTCCACTCTCAGCCTACTGTATGAAGGGAGTACCGCAAAGTTGTCGATTCTTCTCGGTTATAATTGCTGTCTATCTCTTGGTCATTGCGGGAAGCGAGGCATCTAACTCGAACCGGACGATTTAGGAGTGGAGCAAAGTAGATTTCAACTAAGAGATAGACAACAACTGATACCATAGACAAGAAGGATGTATAGTTAAGACTTACTCGAGCATGTAGCGGAATGTCGTGAGAGACAAGATCAATGCCCACGGAAGCACTCTGTTTTGCGACTTGTCATCGTAACATTCCGGAAAAGAATTGATTTTCAGGGGTGCATGACAGGCGCCACAAAAGAGTCAGTGCACAGGTGAAAAACCAACAAAGGTGGAGCTCTGCAGGCTGAAGGTGTGGAGGATCTGTTCCGCTGGTTTAATTCCCGGCATATGCTCAAAGCACGAGCCAAATTCTGCTCCATGTTAAAGCAAGGGCAGCTATGCAGTAGAGAGAGGGTTTGAGAGGGAGTTGAAGCTCTCCTTGTGGCCAATAATCGGCAAATCAATTGGGCAAACACCCTAGGGAGGTGCCTGGCCCCAGAAGCTCTAGTTTTCGTGAAATTTATCTTATGTGTAGTGGGGGATTGTACAGTACTGTTCAGGGTGGGAGTAAATCAAATTGAGGGTCTGGTGGGGTAAACTTACCGAATCACTACCTTGTCAATGTATGGCATGGTGCAGTGGGATGGAGATGGGTTCAAAGCGTTCAACTACAAACGAGTAAATCAAGCAGCCGAAACCGATGGCCCACACAGTCGTCGTCCAGAACAGTACCAGATTAGCGAATATTACCCAAATCGAGGGGTAAAAGCAGACCACTGACGAGACTGAAAGGGACCTATGCCGTATCCGGGTTTGTTCGTGGGACTGAACTCATCCACGGTGGGTTTACAATCGACTCTCGGTGGACTAGGACCTTATCTTGCACCCTGGCTCCCCACAGCAGGTTCACATCGACAGAGAAAGTGAGTAAGTAATCGATAGTGAGCCAAGAATGTAACATTCCTCCTTGTTGACGCCGGGAAAAAAGCCGAAATCTGCTGTTTGGACTCTCAGGATGGCCGGGTAGAGAAGGGGCATGACGAGATTGACAGTGGTTTGGCCTCATCGACGATCCATTTGATAGCGGAAGTAAAGTCCTACACTGGCTACGGGTACACCCAGCCTCGGATTCTGATCCTAGTCCATTTCCGGCACTTGTACGTGACTCTAGATATCCCAACAGTCGCATGATAATCTACTTCTATAGCCGATATGCGATCAGTATTGCGCGGCCTAGATCAATACCGCCAGGATTAAGCTAACCGAGATTATACCGAGACACGAATTTGGCACATTTGTTGCTGCGGGCGATGCATTTGGCGATGGCATTCCTGCCGCAATGCTGAGATTGTAGTTGTGAGCTGAGAACACGACATCTGAGGTTGAATGGAAAGTCTCGGTCCCAAACTGAACGATCCCGAGATAATTTGCATCGTCGATCAGTTTGTGGCGCCAGAGATAGTGAAGCAGTGGCGAGATGTCCCCTTTAAAGCTGGTCATGTTGGGTGATGCGAGCCAGCCAAAGACATGTTGACCGTTGCTATTGGAACCCGAATAGAGAGTGCTGCGGAACAGTCAGCAATGAAATTGGGGCACATGGAGGAACTCGCACAAGCTGGTATTGTTCAGTTTGTACTTGGGTGGGTTCTTGATGGATGAGCTGAATCCGATGGGCTTCTTGCCGCCGACTTCCGACAACCAAATCATGACCTCGTACTTTGGCAAGGTAGTACTATTTGCTGAGACAGGGCTTGGGTCTAGAAACATGTCGATGATAACGTTTGCGGCAGCATTAACTTCCTCGAGCGACTTCGAGGTGGAAACTGGAGCCATCGTCCACGAGGCAGCCACGTTCAAGGAGGAAAGGTTTGATAGTTTCCGTGGAAGCAAGTTGGAGTTCAGCTTGATATTGGGAAACGAGTGTACAGAGTCTGGGTTTTTGCTCCATTTCCATGTAGCATTGAAAACGGTCTCGTCGGCCGCAATCTTTGACGCTTTAGCATTCGCACTCAACGGGAGGGCAGTGGACATGCCTTGATACATTGTGAGCCTGAACCATCGTCACCCCACTGGTTTGAAGCAACTATGACAGTCAGAATCCTGTTGCAGAAGCAGCTCAAAGAAACATACACGTATATGGCGACAATGAGCCGGTAACTCTATCGTAACGTCCACACAAAGTGGCGTTTTGGGCGGCCAGTCCGGGGACGAGCAGAACGAGAATTGAGAAAGTGATAGAAATCATGATGAAGAGCCGAATTAAGATATGCAATAACTTTGATACAGGGAAATGTGCAATAATGAGGAAGTGTACAAACTTCTGGTGGTGTAGATGAAGAGTGGTGGTATGATAAAAATGGCAACTATTTAACAACAAGATGTTCGTTGGGCAACATCCCTTATCCCTTGACCCTTGACCCTTGGCCCCTAAGACCTCTCCTCACACATCACGTGTATGCGGTTGAGGCGACTGATGTCGTACACGGTCCGTTTGGAAGGGAACATTGAGGGAAGTTCCGAAAGCAAGGAGGTAGGATTGAAACGAGGGCTTATCGATGCAGGAAAACCCAAATTTCAATCAAAATACTATAGTAGTGTTGACGCACCCGGTGACCCATATCAATTTTGGTTCTGACTAGTTGTCAAAAGTTATGCGATATTTCTTTGAATTGGTTTCAAACCGGCTTAAGGATGCAACAACGGCCGCCTTTTAAGTAGGGAGAATGTGAATGAGAAGGGAAATCAAAGTACCATATATCAAGAGGGTAGCCGGGTACTATAAATCAACGTGTAGAACTGCTTGCTTGCTCTCGGGGTCATGCTGGGGTTCGCCCAGTAGGCAAGTTTGAAGGTGGTCGGGAAAGTCATGTGATCTTGAAGAATGCAACTTGGCGGTCAGAACAGAGACTTGACAAGAACTTATATACCCGTGGGAGGTCTATCAAAGTTTCGTTAGCAGTAGTTTCAGTACCTAGCTGCTCTGTTGGATGTCGGGGATCGCAATTCGCGATCAAAATTCACGTGTAGTTCTTACCATGCCTTCTTACCATGCCTTCTGATCATGGTGAGGAAAGTTAAACAAACATACCGGTGTAAGGGCCGATCACGAATATTTCTTCCAGTTGTGCTACAAAGGCATGCAATTTACTATGCTTTACATATTTCGTAGCGCCGAAATGTTTCTAGACACTTGCCGCATTCTCAGACAAGATTCATTTAATACCCGAGGTGAGGTCTTCCGAGTCACATTTTTGGTAAACTTGCTCGAATCAACACTCAGCATTGTCTGAGATCCGTCGCGGCTCCGGCAACTTTTTTGAAATTGAAAACGTACTGTACTTTACCTAGCATCGTGGAGCAGTCCTCCGAATCCTTCATTGCCAACATCGACCCCACAAACCACTCGATGCTGGTCAAATAAAAAAATTGCTCTTGAAAACCGTAAAAGCTTTCGAGGTCTAATGATGGATCGACGCAGGTCTACAACCCCGGCTCATAAATACCGAGGAGCTGCTACGGCCTGCCCGTATATCAAAGGGCTGTGATCTGATCTCAAGGTTTCTTCACCAGAGGCCGCCTCGCTTAGTGATGTTTATTTGATAAAGCGCGTAATGACAAGCATAGATGGAGTATGGAGATAGCAGAAGTAGCCTACAATTTAGGTAGAAGCAAATTCTTTACAACGATACAAATCATCGTCCATCCACCTTCACTTGTTTATCCCGAGCCCGGCACCCACGTCTGCCAAATCCTCATATCGCCCATCGTCTTTTGCACTTCCCAAGCCCCCTCTCTAAAATCACCCATTCGCTTCCCCGCTCGCCTAACACTCCTTAGACACACCCTCGGTACACTTCTCTTGCTGCCTGTGTCCCTGCCATCTCCAACATCTCTACTTCGGTACGTCCACAACCTCTCAAACCACTCCTCCAAATTGACCACCACAGTCTTCGACCTTTCGGTCTGGCCTTCGGGCTTGAACTCATACGTCCATTCCGGCTCTAGAAGCTCAATTTCATGCTCCTGATAAAAATATCTATCCAACAAGCTATTCTTCTCATCATCAGGCACAATGGCCACTTCCCTCACCGGACGAGAACGTAACGCATACAGGGCTTCACGAAGGTACTCCCACGAGCCATGTGATGTTCCCGCAAGGAGTTTAGCGTTAATGGCGAGGTTCTGGAGGCTGGGTAGTTCGAATCCGGAGCCTGTGGAAGTAAGAAAATGCTTGAGATGCTGAAGCTGGAATTCAGGCCCAAGATAGATGGTGTCGAGATTCCAGTTGACATGTATCGTTCTGGGGCGATAAGGCCATGCCAGAGGGGCCGTGATGTCTTCTTGGTTGTAACGGGACGCCAGTCTGTCAAGTAAGTGGTTTGGGTTGTTGGGATGATGAGACCATGGAATGTATCGTCTGTTTTGGAGGATGGTTGATACTGAGATGCCGAGTTTGATGGTGCTATAGATTCGGAGTGCTTCGGTGCGGGATTCATGGTTGATGCGAAGGAGAATGGGTGGAGTGTGGGGTGCGATGCTGATTTTGATGGGTGTGAAATGGTTGGTGATGTCTCCCCAGGAGCGGAGCTCGAGAACTCGTGGTGGTGCGAGGAGAAACCAGATTCGGAGGCGGAGCTCGATGGGGAGGAGAGAAAAGAGATGGAACTTGGTGTGGTAGGGAGGTAAAGTGTTCGTTGAAGAAAGAGGCTTAGAGGGAAGCGCATTCCAGTAGACTCGTGCGTGGGGATGGGGTTGAGCGGTGTAGAAAAGGAGCTGGGATGTGTAGGATAGGAGTTGACCTGCTTGTTGGATGGGAATGGGTCCTGTGACTTGGCCTGCTATGAGGACTGGCCCTACGGGCGGAGCAGCCATTGTTTCGGTTGCTCTAGATTGGATGGTGAAAATACACTAGGTCTGGGGGAGATATAGCATTTTTATATTTCGTTGATGAAGCTGTAACCCCTCACTTGAAGGACGCCCGTACCTCCGCTTATATATGGCCAGGTATCAACGCCCGACTCTGCTGCGAGCATCTGATTCCTACCCCGCGATTGGACGTGTACACATGACTTCTCATTGGCTTCAAATAGTGAGGCTGCACTTGCAAGGCTCAATGTCAGTTCAGACCAGGTTTGGGTCATCTCATGTTCCTGCCTTGAGACGGCCATGAAGTACACGCATAACGATCTGATCAAGGAAATAGACCAACCATCAACAATGTAAGGGCTAGTAATTGCATTTTGATATGGATTTGCTTGATGCAACTTGTTGATGATAAAGAGAAGTTTGGACTGAAGCCGGAAGTCCGCCGATGATGAGTCGTTCGGCCTGTCCCACCCCACTCTTGCCCAGCCGAACCCAACATCGCTTCCTCGCCTCGTCCATCCCAAGCCATCAAATAAATGTTACTTCAGCCTCGTCCTCGCCTTCTGTTTACACTCACTCACAACGCAGCACTCACTCTCCGTCTGCCTCCTCCCATCAAATACGCAGCATCGCTTTCAATTGTGAAGCATCGCGGATACAGAAGCAAAGCAAGGGAAACGGAGACGAGGAGAAAGATGTCTGCGAAGAAGGCGAATGGAGCTGCCATCGCGGGGGACAATGGGGCGCGGAAGCTGAAGATATTGATGTTGCATGGTAAGATTATCTTCTTCCCTCTATGTCATCGCTATGTTTCTCTTCAGTGCTATCTACCAATGTCAGAAGAGGATCGGTTTCCTGCGCATATGATGCACTGCTATACCTACCAATGAGGCCCCAATTCCTCTTCCTCTCCTACCCTCCACACCTCGCCTTCCTACAACCTCTACTATCTACTAGCCAATTGACTCTCCCTCCTCCAGGTTACACGCAATCCGGCCCTCTCTTCCACGCTAAAACCCGTGCTCTCGAAAAGCTCCTCCAGAAATCCTTTCCATCACCCCCTCCCTTACCACACAAGCCCCTCCCAGGCACTCTCCCCTCCTACCCCGGCGGCATCCAACTGATCTACCCAACCGCACCAATTTGTCTACTCCCCGCCGACATCCCCGGCTTCTCGTCCACCGAACTACAAAGCGAAGGTAGCGAGAAGGACGACCCGGATGCGTGGGGCTGGTGGAAGAGGGATGAGAGCGGGAGGTATGTAGGGTTGGAGGAAGGGCTGGAGACGATACGGAAAGCGATTGAGGAGGTGGGAGGCGTGGATGGTGTGTTGGGGTTCTCGCAGGGTGGTGCCGCTGCTGCTTTGGTTGCGTCGTTGCTGGAAGAGAATCGCGAAGACGCATTCACCTCCTCCGCCTCCTCACCCTTCCCATATCCTCCTTCGTGGTCCACTCTGCGCTCCACGCTCCCCCAACCACCTCTCAAATTCGCGATCTCTTACTCGGGATTCTACGCTCCAGATTCGGTATATGCGCCATTCTACTCACCGAAGATCAAGACGAGGTTTCTGCATGTGCTGGGGAGTTTGGATAGTGTGGTTGAGGAGGAGAGGAGTCAGGGGTTGGTGGAGAGGTGTGAGGATGCGGTGAAGGTTGTGCATCCGGGGGGCCACTTTGTGCCGATTGGGAAGGAGTATGCGGGCGTCTTGGTAGGATTTTTGAGGGATGTGCTGGGGAGGGAGGAGAAAGGGAAGGAAGAAGTAGGGGTGGAGGATATGGATATGCCGTTTTGAGGAGGGGGCTGGATACATGAGATGAGAGAGGGCTGTGTTATCTTGACGACTTTGGCATGGGAAGATGATTTATGGTATACATAGCGAGGCGTTCTAGAGGATAGAGTACATATAACGGATAGAATAGAGACGCCAAGAGTCGCCGTCCACGCAATAGAGAATAGACATAGGCTCGTAGAAACTAGAAAGAAAGGCATGTCAAGATATGCATTTCATTCGATACCTCGAATCTATATTAGTATACAGCGGTATCATTTTCTCCATCGACATCATATCAGTAACACATCCCTTTTCCCCCAACACCCAACGCAACTATCTAGTGCGCCTTACCAGTCTTCCCAGCCTTGGGAGTTTTGGCCGGTTGAATCCTAGCCATCATCTCCTCCTTGGTAATCAAATGATCAATCCGCTCCAGATGACCCAACAAGCTCTTCATATTCGCGCTCCACTCATTCAACACATCATCCGCATCTCTCGGCTTCGCAAAATTGACGATCCGGGCTGGACGATCGATCTTCGCATAAACTGTCTTGGCAGTGACTAGCTCGCTGATGTACTTTTCTGTCTCGTCCTCAGTGAGATCGAGAAGTTGCGTCAGGCGCGGCATCTGGATACGAGTGTAGTACTTTGCAACGACGCGCACGTTGTGCTCGATCACGCGCTTGCGGAGATCTTCCCAGCGTTGATAGGCTTTCTTGTCAGAAGACTGGTTGGGTGTGGCGTCGAAGACGTCGGTACCGCAGAGATGGGGGCCGAAGAGCTTGGAGACTTCAGGCCAGCGCATGAGTTCGTGGACGGTGAAGAGCTTGAGGAGCTGCGCTTCGAGGGGGACTTGGCTGTTGCGGGTGTCGCGGAAAACGCGATGGAGGAGGTCAGATTGCTCGTTGTCGTAAGGGGCGAGGATCACGTAGTAGATGATTCTTTGGAGGACCTGGATTGTTAGCAGATGGCTTTGTGGAAAGAAAGGGGGAAATACTGGTTGAAGCTTTGCGGGATCATCCTCAACAGCCTCCGTATCCAAGACCTGTCTGTAATGCTTGCACGCATCCAGATACTTATCATCATGCTTGGCCAGGGTAATCTGCTGCTCATAGTAACGCAACTTCAAATCTGTAACATCATCTTCCACTGGCTCCGGAACATCCTCTCCCTTATCTCTCTTCTTCTCGCGCTCTTTCTTCTCCTTCTCCAACTGCTCCTCACTCTTCTTCGGCTTTCTCGAAAGGTATTTTGTGCTGATCTTCCTGCTCAGAATGCCTGCTTGTGTCCAGTCCTCGTTCTCTATGCAGAGCGCAACTTGTGCCAGAATGAACTCTGTCTTCTCCCTCCGCTCCATCGACCCAAAAGTCTCAACTTGAAGTTCACACAGGATATCCGCAGCCGCTTTAAGGTCGCCCTGATCCTTCTTCATGTCTGATAGAATCTTGGTAACACGAGCTCGCTCAACCTCGACAAAGATCTTGCCTTCAGTGACAGTCCGTAGGGTCTCGATCACGGAAAGCTTGGTATCGCTGTCTGGTGCTGAATCGATGAACTCCATAACCACCTGCACCATCTTGGTGATGGCTTGTTTGAGTTGGCCATGCTTCTTGGAAAGTAACAGGACTTGTTCATTCAGCAGACTCCAATCCCCCGACTCCTTGCTAAGTGTGACTATTGCGACGAGGATTCGAGATGTGGATGCAAGATCTGATGCCTTTGGCTTGTTAGCTGGGACGAAGGGGTGGGTGGTCTGTTGATCTGGCTGACCTGTCTTGTTTGCTTCTCCAGCGCTGTGAGTTTCTCGATCGCACCTTGTACATTTGTCTGCAGATAGCTGTCAGCTTTTGCCCGCAATCATAAGGATGTGCGGCGTGCCTGGGCAAGTTTCTCGGCTTCAGGAAGCTGTTTGTCAACCTCTGAAGAGAAGTCCTTGTCAGGCTTTCTGATGATACCGTCCGACATGATTGTGATGGTACGTATGTGTAATTAGGAGCTGACGATCGACCTGATTGATTGCGCGATCACAGATCTAGGTTTTTGTGGAGATGAGAGAGCTGTAGTGTTTGGATGAGGCTAGATATTTGAAGGTCATTCAGGTGACAACTTGACGCGGACAGAGCTCGCGAGCTGGAAATTGGTTGTTCCGCTCCGTTTCGAGCGGTGGAACGCCTTTTAGCGCCTCCACAGGCTACCCCATCCAAATATCTACGAAAGAAAAACTTATCAAATCTTGTACCTCAAGCTATGTAGTATAGTATTTAAGTTTCATGAGTCTAGTAACAATATGAGTTGACCTAGGTCTGTTCCCTACTTTACTCCACCAAAATCCGAAAAGGCGCTAAAAGGCGAAGCAAGTCACCGCTTGAGTGAATCGTTGCATCGTTACCGTACGGAGACACCTGCCTCTGATTTCTGGTCGACTGCTCTTGTCGATGTTGATATCAACATTAAGGCATCATGATTATGCCCAGTTTCGAATTTTCTGCCAAACTTCCAAGTATTTGAGCATCAATTCTGCCCTGATCATTCGACAAGGTTGCTACTAAACCTCACACGTCTCCAGTCTCGTTAGATTCGCCAATATAGGTCCCTGAACACTTGGCCACAAGGTGTGGACGACGCCAGAGTGATATTCGTTGAATATTCTGGAGCAAATCATTCTCTGGCGATCTACCTTGACATGATTCCTCTCAAAGATGACGAGATTCGCCTTCTTGTATTAAACGACAGTTTCAACAAAGACTACTCTCTCATTCATGTCTCTCTAGACCATCCGCCAAAGTTTTATGCTCTATCCTACGCCTGGACGGATGACAGCCTCTTCCCAGCGTCCGAGAGCCCCTGCCTCCATCAGATTCGGCTCGACGGACATAATACAACTTTAGGACCAAATCTAGCTGCTGCCCTGAAAGCTTGGCGGAGCAATGAGTACAGCGAGGTCCCTCTCTGGGTCGATTTTCTGTGTATCGACCAGAAAAATATACTTGAGAGAAACCATCAGGTGCTTCGGATGTATGCAATTTACGAGAGATCGTCCTTGGTAACTGTGTGGCTTGGACCTGACAAGCATGATAGCGAATTGGCCTTCGGCTTCATGGACACTTTTGTCAGGCAAGCTCGTGATCTGGAATGGGTTCGCCGAAGCATTCGTGAGCGTACATTCTCGCGTGAGTGGCGTGCTGTGAACCATCTCCTACATCGGAATTGGTGGAAGCGTGTGTGGATCATTCAAGAAATGGTAGCTGCCTCCGAGATTGTCTTCGTCTGTGGACGACAGTTAATTCAACGCAACGTCATCTTGCAATTCTTCGAAGCTCTTATATATACGGATGCAACTTGCCGAAGATTGCTTGCTCGTGAGGAAGCTATCGAGCTCTCTGGAGACTCCATCACATTGGCGAATACCTACTTGCGACCTCATGCTTGGACGAGACGAAACCTGCTGCAGACGCTATACACAACCGGAAAGTCGTCAGCCACGGACCAAAGAGACAAAATATACGGTGTGCTCGGACTTGCAGAAGACGCGAAGTCATTGATCGGGATACCCAACTATCTGCTTTCGACCGAGGACGTTTACAAAAGATTCTGTGCTTCTTTTCTCAAGGAACATCAGTCTTTGGAGTTCCTGAGCCTAGCAGGTCTACCCGTCTTTCCTCGGACGTCAGGACTTTCTCTTCCTACCTGGGCTCCAGACTGGCATCACCGCAAGATATCGAGTCTTAATTCTAAGATAAGGCCGGCGACTTCAACCAATGCCGCTGGAGGACTCAAAGCACATGCTACGTTCTCTGACGACCTGGGAATATTGACTGCTCTCGGTATTTGCGTTGATGTTATTGATGGTCTGGGTTCCCCCGATTGGGCAACAAGCCGAGAGTACAAGCTGCAGCAAACAAAATCCCAGGAATCAGCCTACAACCCAGGACCTGCCACACTTGAAGCTTTCAGTCGGACACTCATCGGTGACTCCAGCATCAGGCACAAACCCCACACTGGCTTGGACACACTCGCTGTATTTATACGATGCTGTCAAGATGTTATCGATCGTGAGCAGGAAGATCAGGCTGTGAGGGAGGAGAGGAAGACTATGTTCAACGTCTGGTACGACTGTCATCGCGATTTCTCCATGGGAGGCAGAAGTCTACGCGAATGGGTCACATCTGTGAACTTCGATTTCCAGTTTTCTGGAGACATGGAAACGGCAAAGGAGCGATATATCCACAAGTTGTCCGTCACTCATGGCCCAAGCAGGCGACTGATGACAACATCCAAAGGTTTTATTGGTTTGGCAGTCAATAGTTGCATGCCTGGTGATCTTGTCTGTGTTATTTACGGATGCAGCACACCTGTTCTTCTAAGGAGAATAGGAGATCATTGCATATTTCTTGGCGAGGCTTACCTCCATGGGATTATGAATGGCGAGGCCATTGACGGCTTGCAAAGAGGAGAGCTGAATGAGGAGGCATTTTTGATATATTGATCGACAAAGCAGGGATGCGGGCGATCTCTCAGCCATTCAATAACTGCTGGTCCGCAATGCCCGACCCTTTGATGGAGACCGAGTCTTTCTGACAAATTGGGATCTACAAAACGAAGAAATTCCATCGCTATCTCTGGGGACTAAATGACGGAAGATCTTAAAGCAGTCGTCGGTAGCTCTTCCCTATTGCCGGTTTCCGAGTTTGGCCGGGGGGGCTGGACGACATCTTGAATGAACCGGCAGCTGACGCTGGTGATGCATAAGCACTGATTAGATTACCAAGATATCAATTTTCTGGAAATGGAACAGACACTCAGCCTTGCATTCCCCTAAAGCGGCACATTAGCTCCTCGTTCTGAATATGGTCCACTGGGACCTCGCCCAAATTCTAACCAATGCAATCGGCTATCGTCATTGGGTACTTCGAAATAGAGAAAGGTCCAGCTATCAACGACAAGAGGCACATACTGGATGTCACAAGCAATGACAACCTCGGCCTCCAACGTTTTCACAAATCAAATACTTCTCCTCTCGGCATGTATCTTGTCATCAATTGCCGCTAGATACGGTTTTGATTTAGGATATCTGCTAGCAACGCTAGAGACTCTGTTCGGTGGCGCACCCACGTGAGAAGGCGCCACCCGGTGTTTGCACATGCAGGCTAGGATAATTGCATAAAGTCCTTTCGCCCCTTGCAGCTTCCATAAGTTACCTTCGCAGGTAAGAGAGTGCAGTGCCGCCGTATCATCGTGACAACTTGACGATCTCAAGTCAGTCAGCTGCATTTGTCCCGTTCGCTTGGCCAAAGAAGGCTAGTGACTCCGAGCCAATCTCCTCTCAGCTTGAAGATACTTTCTGGAAGACAGGTTCTGGTAAGAGACTTACCCAATGGATGCTCAGAACCAAGAGAGGGCTCAACAGCTCCGGAGGTTCTTTCCGTTGCAGGTTGGGGTAGTTGACGAGCTTCCAATACCGACTGCCGGATCAGCGGTCTGCTAATGGCCGATGCTAGACAACGCTACCCCGCTGTCAGCAGTCTGCCCCGACACTTTTGAAACCTAAAGGTCTTCTTGGTCTCCCAAGAATAAATGGCGCCGGACGACTTCCTGTCAACAGTTAGGCTGCCCCTCCTCTCCCTTCTTATCTCACTCAGCCTACACACTACTTCAAGGCATACCGATTGTGTACCCGTCTGATGGCGATCATTCGTTCTTGGGTCTTGATACCAACCACAAATCTGAGTCAAGTTAATCCTATCAGATCATTTCATGGTCAAACCCCCTAAGAACATGTGGCCCGTGAGCAGGAAGGAAATTTGCGAACCAAGGATTTCTCCAAGATCCAGCCTATGAAGTGACTTCTTAAACCCCCCAAAAGAGCTAGGAAATTATGGCGCTCGGATATACGAACGTACCTCTTGTGATTTTCTGTAGGGATATGATATAAGCTCAAAGAGGGCCCACCAGGAAGCACGTACTCCCGATAACCCAGCATTCATAACAAGAGCTTCCAAGAGGGACCGAGGCTGAAAGCTTTACTTTAACATCGACACTCGCAGGTTTCTCTCAAAGGCACCTGAATCCTCAAGAACCCTCAAGAACCCTTGGAAACCTTATCTTGCCAGATCAGCTACAACCATGCCCGGACCAGAGCGAAGTCTCGGATGTTATCGATGTCGGTCCATGAAGCTGAAGGTATGCTACCACCCACGGAACACTCCCAGACGTCGAACCTATCAATTTTGCCAATGCCAACGATCGAACAGTGTGACCAAGAGCATCCAGAATGCAAACGTTGTCAAAGGGTGAAAGTGACATGTCCTGGATACCGACAGGAGAATGATCTCATTTTCGTCGATGTCAGCAACCAGATACGGGAACGAGGAGTCACGCAGCGGCCACGACATTTGAGGAAAAACACAACCGAAAACACGAAAGAAACTTTTGGAAGTCCCCGGAAACAGCGGAATATCAGTTCCTCGTCCCTTTCGCCTCCGGCATTTACTATCCTTCCTCAGACGGATTGGAATCAGCAAGCATTGTGCCGTTTTATGTCAGAATTTACCATGCAAACACATGATTTGAAAACAAACCCTGGATTTCTGCACAACCTACCACAGCTTTATGGCGAGTCAAGAAGCCGAGATCCATTACTGGACCATGCGGTCATGGCCGTGTCTCTGGCGCACCACAGCAACCAGTCTGGATCGTCTGATGCGGCATTACAAGCAAGGAGACTTTATGGTGTTTCCATTTCGCTCCTGAACAAAGAATTGTCAGAAGGAAACTTGCAGAGCGAATCAACACTCATTGCAGTTTTGTTCCTCAATTATTATCAGGTACGCCAAGACACGGTCTATGCAAGAGCCGAAATTGACAACTCAAATCAAGGTATTCAGCGATGAGCACCCAACGTCAGATGTGGTATGTGAATGTTTGAGCACTCCTAGCTCCCCCACAAAAGCCATCAAGTGCTGACTTGTAATCATCAGTGGAGTATGCATTCCGATGCCATTAGCATGCTGCTCCGGAGCCGTGGGACTGCTTCCCAGTTCCTGGACCCGAGAGTGGGCGGCATCACCAGGGCTGCTGTTTACATAGCAGTTTGTTAACACTACCCCATGAATATCACTCGCTAATATTTATCCAGGTATACCGCAATTTAACAAGGAGAATACTACCGGGGCCCGAAGTGGCGCTCTTCGAAGAATCTCTAGAATCGTACAAAGAAACCACGTGGGGCGAAACCACACTGGCACTTGCAAGCGCAACTCGACTGTTATGCAAATGCGATGATCTGCTCGCAAGAAAACCATCAGAAGGCCGAGCGAGCCTAGCACTCCTCGAACTCATATCCCGAGTCAGAGAAGAAGATTGCCAGTATCCCAAGTGGTACAGCTCCGTCACGATAGACCCAGATCGATTGGAAGACAGTTTCTTTGACGTGATATGGGTCAACAGCCGACGCGCAGCTCGTATTACCCTTCTACAAAGCCTGGTCGAACTCACTCTCCGCACTCACCTGCATGCCGATTTACAACATCGACTCAAAGAAATGAGTCGGTTGAGACATGCAGCAGAGGACACGATCCAGACGATGGCTGATGAAATATCGATTAGTACAACATCTCTACTGGCTGAGTTTGAAGGGAGAAGAAAAAAAGCGTGTCGAGATGGACAGCCGATTGGAGGCGTAGCTATTGCCTATTTTCTAAGCTTAGCGCCGCTGGGAATTGCTATCGGAGTGAAGACACTGAGTGATGAGCAGAGGAGATATATTGCGGGGCAGTTGGCGGTTGTGAGTAGTAGAATTGGTTTGAGAAGGCCGTTGAGGGAACAGTGGCGGAAATGAATATATGGCTTACAGATTGCTTGGGCACGGAGCTTTTCTCGTAGTGATTTATTTTTGCCCATTTGATATTCTGTGAAGTAAAAACGTGCAGAGGCTGATCGACATTCAAGGGATCTTTGTTGTGTAAAGTGGCCTTTGTAACGCGAGGAACGCAAACAAAGACACGAAACAGGACTATTGAGATTTTTCAAAGAAGTTCAGACTCAGCTGTTGTATTTTCAATACCGATAGCGTTTCTGAACAGGAGTCAATGACTTGGTACAAGAGACAAAAATGAAGCTTAAATTAATCAATTTCATTGCTCACTTTAAGATACTTTCGCGATTGGAGCTGTACGGATATCGCTTGGAGCCAATCATTATCCAGCTACTTAAAGCATACGTAGGTATGGATATCTGCTATCATGAAACCATATTTTTCCACGCATGTGGCCATACCGAGCAGATTG
Source organism: Cadophora sp. MPI-SDFR-AT-0126 (assembly GCA_020747065.1). NCBI lineage: Eukaryota > Fungi > Ascomycota > Leotiomycetes > Helotiales > Ploettnerulaceae > Cadophora > Cadophora sp. MPI-SDFR-AT-0126. Next base: position 849,244 of record JAGMVK010000020.1, on the reverse strand, counting down.
CCCAGCATGCTTCGAACTGCGCCGTAATTGGCCCAACGAAGGTCGGGTCTGGTCTACCGGGTGTGGACCGTCACATTGTACTCCTAAGACCAACTGACAAATCTAGTACTCCAGGTGCAGGCCGTTGTACAGTTAACGGAAATTGTAATATCCGTCAAAGCCGGATGCGAATATGGGTCCACCCTTGTAAACCATGCTCAAGAGGCGGAACCATAACCAAACACCCAAAGGGTCGTCCAAGCTCCGAAGAACTGATGGAACGCCGCCGTATCTGGCTTGCATATTTCAATAGTCAGACCGAAAACCACAGAATGGATAAGCTCAGGGAGGCAATAAGTGCATGCGAAGACGAGCTTGTTCGAAAGAAAAGGGAAGCCGCGCTGCAAAAACACGAACTGGAGCATGAGGAACGCAAACAACAAAGGAAGAGCCTGTGGTTTGAAGGACTCGCCCGTCGACATCGGCGTCAAATCGAAATAGGGCTTCCTGCTATGAAGCGAACTTACGTCTGCCCTGGGACAGAATGCCTGGCAGGTGAAGGTAGCATCTTTCAGGAACTTGATCCAGCATCATTGACTGATGCAGGCGACTGTGCAGTCTGTCGTCTACCATTGAATGATGTTGACCGTCGTGTAGCAAAGATACCTTGCGGTCACATGTACCATGTTGAGGACTTCTGTATCGTCACGTGGTTCCAAAACGGCCATGTAGACTGTCCATATTGCAGAGCCCGTTTTCATCTTAGGCGGATACCAGACTGGCATGATACTCGGCTCTACTATCCTCCGGATCACTCATATCCTCTTCCTGTCAGTGGCTTTGTACACGGCAGAGACGACTGGGAGGAAGAGGAGATGAATTGCGATGACACTGATTCCGAGCCAGAATCGTGGTATACACATGACGACGATAGCGAAGACGACCAGGATAGCGATGATGACGATGATGATGATGATGATGATAGTGACGACGTAGCCGGGATAATCGTGTAGACTTTTCTGTCCGCTATGCCAGGTATGACTTGCGACACCACCACACTAGCCTAGTTCTCAGCTAACTCGATCACTACCAATCACCATGAATCCACATTTACTTGACAACTTTTTGTTTCAAAGGCTCGTGTTTAAAGTATGATCAAATTGCTCACCTCATTTCATTCCACCAAACTCTCCTCAACCTCCTATCATTTGCAACATTGAATACAATGTTACAAGGTTACAAGGGTTTCTTTCGATCGACTCAATAGAGGTTGACGTGTTCGGCATCCTTAAAGACACGAGTGCATGAGCTGAGAAAATGCTAACCATTTGTAGTTCATTTAGCAAAGCTGTCTCCCTAACTTACCTCTGCTGTTTTGTATTTGCATCTGGCAATACCATAAACTTTGTCATGCCAGGGGCAAATTGATACTAATGCAAACCTCTAGCTTAAAGCATTCTGGATTTATTTTTAATTCACTTGCTACTATGTGCTTGGATTGATGGCGCGGTTTGGTAGGTCTTGTATAGAGGCTGTTTTGGGAGTCCAATACTGACAATGGTAGCATAACTTTAAAAGTCCTTGCCAAGAATGGGAGCATCATTATACTTTCATATGTGTCACACTGCTCGATTTCTTGACTCGTCAGATGTGAGACTCAAAGTTACGGTTTTTAGTGTAACTCCGTTTGTTGATATTTGATCATCGGTTCATGACGTGCAAGCGAGAACTTGGGCAGTTATAGCCGTACTGGGTAGCAGCTGTTGCGGCACAGACGGGATCGGGATAGACATAGATGAATATGGTATCGGAAGCTTCATGATGATACCGCTCAACCCTCAACATGTGAAATGATGGTCTCAGGTGTAATGAGACACTCACGTGATCAACCACCCTTTGCGGCACTACCAATTGATGTCCGGAGATTGTGCGTTGAGGAGAGCACAGATATTACTTACAAACAATGATCTTCATTTGCAATTCTCCACTGAGGATTCCGAAGTCATTCTTCCAAGGCTGCTAAGGCACTAAATGGCAATTCACGTGCAATTCCGCCCGAACCTCGGCCTGCTCGGTTGCATGTTCCACCTCAAGGAAGACAGGAATAATGAGCCGGTCATCGACGTATATTCTCCTTGAACATTCCTAGTCTCTCCGTACTTCATCTGATCAGTTTCGATACATGGGAGCGACGAAGTGAAAAGGTAGCTACGGGGGGGATCTTCAGCAAGCCATGTCGCCACAACCCCGCAAAGCATCAAGCTCGAATGAGGGCTTCTTCCAGCCAATTCCAGTTATTCAGAACCAGTTCTATGATGATGCTGTATTCCGAAGTGTACTGAAATGTAAGCCTACGCCTCGTTACGGTGTTGTTCTCTCCACAATGTATCATTCCTGCTGACCCCGCATCAAGTCTTCTTACCGAAGCCAGTTCTTGACTCTGTGACAGCCGATTTCTCAAAATTTGGCGAAGAAGTGTTGTCAAAGAAGGTTCTTGACTGGATCACTGATGCCGAAAGAAATGCGCCGTACCTGAAGGGTGGAGGGCGAGATGCATTTGGCAGGAGGGCCACTGAGTTAGTTGTGACAGAGGGTTGGAAGAGACTTCAGAATTTCGGAATACAGAATGGGTTCGAAAAACATTCCAAGATTGGTTGATTTCCATATACTAAAGTCATATCTAGAATTGTTGCTACAGGGTATGAATCAAAGTATGGAGAGCACAGACGAGTTGTTCAATTCCTGAAGTAAGTGCCAAGGTTCACCAATCTTGCCTCTGGGTATTGACGGAAATTAGGCTTCATCTTTGGACTGGATCATGTGCAAATGTGGCATGTCCAAGCGCCATGACAGATGGTGCAGCAAGACTTTTGAGTTTGCATCTGTCGTCGAAAGCCCTAGATCCGTCGACTCGAGCCGTTTTTAAGAATGCATATGACCGGTTGACATCGAGAGACTCCGAATATGCTTGGACGAGTGGGCAATGGATGACTGAAAGGAGCGGTGGCAGTGATGTGTCTGGCACAGAGACAACTGCAACGCACTCGCCACAACAATCCTCGGATATCGGCGACTGGAGTATTGATGGCTTCAAATGGTTCTCCTCAGCTACCGATTCCTCCATGTCGATACTTCTCGCCCAGACATCTAAGGGCCTGAGTACATTCTTTGCTCCTATGCGAAGGCCGCTTCCTAAGGTGTCGGGCCCATCCAGCGCGTCAAGCAGCGAATTGAATGGCATTATCATTCAGCGCCTGAAGAACAAGTTCGGTACGAAAAGCTTACCGACTGCAGAACTGGAGCTATCTGGGACACGGGCATATCTGATCGGAGAGGAAGGGCGAGGTATCCAAGAGATCAGCACCATCCTGGACATAACTCGCCTGTACTCCGCTGTCAGCGCGGTGGGGTATCTTGGTCGTGGTCTCGCAATTGCTAGAGCTTTCGCACGAGTTCGCGAAGTGGGCGCTGGGGGAGGTAAAAGAGTAATGCTGCAAAACTCGCCTCTGCATATGAGCACTCTAGCGAGGATCACTCAAGAGTATAAAGCCATGATGCTGTTTACGTTCTTCGTAGCAAGTTTGATGGGAGCCAAGGAACACGGAAGCAATCTAGGCACAGATGTGATTCGGCTTGGGCCAGAGAGGATTCAAGATGTTCCTCTTCTCATCCGAATATTGACCCCTGTACTCAAATCTTCGGTCTGCAAACGCTCGATTCATGCTCTACAGGAGTGTATGGAAGCACTGGGCGGAGTAGGATATTTGGATAACAGCGAGACCGAATCCATTAATATTGCGAGACTGTACCGCGACTGTTGTGTGCTGAGCATCTGGGAGGGAACTACTGATGTTCTGGCGAGCGATACGATGAGGGTACTGAAGGGGAAGAACGGAGTGGATGTTTTAGATGCTTTGGATCGATGGATCACCACATCTCTGAGGAGCTCCATGCTCAAGCATCTGGCTCATCAAACAGCACTCGCTACTTTTTGGACTCGACTACGCCAGTCCATCTCAGAAGGCAGCTCGGAAGACTTGCTCTCAAAAGCACGAGACCTGACTTTTGACATCGCCGATGTTGTGATGGGAACGCTGCTCTTGGTTGAGGCGGAGTCAGATCCGGACTTGGCTTCACTCGAAGTCTGCACTCGGTTTTTGCTGGACGAAGGAATCTTCAAGCGAGAGGAAATTAGAAACTACGGGACGTCCGCAATCGCTGTATTGGGAATCAACCAGAACATTGTTTATGGGGATGATGGCAAGTCAGAAAAATCCAAGCTGTAGACCGAACAAAATGAATATGCTTAATTCTCCTGACCCGCTGATTCCTCGACTAATCCCTCAACTACAGAAGATCTACAGACTCTTGTCCGGAACTCTATCTAGTATCTCAATAACGCCCACTCCTATTGGTAATAAGGAGTCAGCAATTGCATATAGGGAGTGCTTAGAGGAAAGGATAAGACGTGTCTCAAAAACTTGATTTTACGAGACCATTAAAAGGAGAAGAGGAAGGAGTTCCCCAATACGTACCAAGGATTTTGCGTAGAGGGTGCAGCAGCTCCATTGATATCCGCCTTGACAAATATTGGCAGCAGTTCCGAGGCCAGAAGAACAACCGGCGTGTCAAGCAACTCAGATGCATCTTTCCCCAGCGCAGCTTTGATGAAGTCGCCCAAGGTTTTCGAATCCATCCTGATAGCCGTTCCCTCCGGACCCCACCGATATGGATATTTTACCCATGCGGGAATCACATACGCATCTGGGGTTCCATCCAGCCACTTTGCAGCAACGACTTGATAATTCTTCCAACAATCCAACCGTTTCCCACCATCTGCAGTGGTGTTCAGAAGATTGAACTCCAGCCCCGCAGGTATGCCAAGGACTTTCCGATGCTCAGTGAAGTTTGGGCCTGCAGTCGGGAAGTTCGCATGGCCATTCAGAGACGAGTAAACCACCGGATGCGTTCCATCTACCATCTTGAAATCCTTCGCTACAGTGGCCTTGTCATACAAAGTATTCTTCCCATGAGCTGAGAGAATCACTCCAATCATCTCTTTGGTCGTGTTGTCGATCCTCGTTGCAGCATATTCCCAGTCACCAACATGCTCACCGAGTGGAGCAAGGTTGATGTCACCCTGGTTCTTGACTTTGTCGAAGATCAGGCTGCTGAATCTCGCCGTACCATGGCCGTTATATGCGTTGAACCACCAGAATTGGATGTCGGTGTATGTCATTCCTGGAGTCCAGAATGCGTTTATGTAGGATTTGGCGGTGTCGAAGTTCCCGGATTTGACAGCTTCTTCAATGTTGAAATAAAATCGTTTGTCTTCCTTTGGTGGGCCTGGGAGTTGTGCCTCGGTGGGGTGGACGATCGTCGATGTTGGTGGTTTGCTGTCAACGAGGGTGCTGTGTGCAAGGAACCATTCGATAGAACAGAGATCATATTTTTCATCTGGATGGATTTGAAGAACCGGAGCATATTTAGCTATGGCAGCCTCGAGCTCCGCTTTTTTCAAAGGTTGGGCCGTCATGGTGGGAGGTGTCGTGTCTGGACTTTGCTTCGCTGGATCACGTTGCTTAGATTTTGATCTTTTCGAGAATTTTGAACCTATGTCAATCAATTAGATGCAAACATGCTAGAGTGAATGAAATGGGCAGAAGGCAGTTGTTATATTCCGATGCATCTTCATCGCAGCCTCGCACGGCATGACTTTTACCACAGTGCAAGGCAGGCGTCGTGTTCAGCTGATCTGCCGATGGCTTGCACGCGTTCCTGGCTCGCATCGCCATTCGCAGGCCGTTATGCAGGACTGAGACAGGTACCACCACACACAAGTATTTTGCCGACTAGTGACTCGGAGCGTGCCATGGACAAGACTTTAAGATTCAGCTTCACCACTTGGCTGCAGCCTTTCGGGGGTTGTCATTGCGCTTTCAGCTTGGGCCGCTAGTCGCTGTCTCATTGAATAAGACGGCAACTGCAACACACCCTTTCGGGAAATCTGGTTTTGATGAGATCTTCAAGAAAATACACTTGCTCAACTGCATGAAATTCAACCTCAGTCTTCGAATCGACAGACTCCAGTCTGGACGTCAGACACTCGTATTTGTTGCTGACACTCAAGAATCTGATGCGACAGCCTCGATGAATCGAGGCCACCCATCTCCAAACTTCTCATACCATCCCCGTTTACTCTCAGAAACGAAGATGTACTTCGCTCTCCTTTTCAACTCTTTGACCAATTCCGGGACATCGGATTTTGGCACCGACAGAACCATGTAACTGCATCGACCCCTGTCGTATCGAAGTAGGTTTGTTAGGCGTTGCTGTACTTCCGGATCTTTGAAATGTTTGTATTCGGTCTCAAAGACCGTTGTCAAATCCGGCCCAGGATTCGCATACTCAGTATCTGGCACAGTGCCAGGATTGTGAATAGTCTGTAGAATGTGAATAAATTGTCCGACAAGAAAAATAATCAATTTGAAAGTACCACTTACCAATCTAAAACCCCCAAGTCCATCGGCATTCTTGACTCTAGTATCGGCGGCATCCATGAACACCTTTCTCTTCTGCTTGAACTCGTTGGGCGATTCATCGAAAAAGATGCCCCCTATCGTAAATTCTCCATTTCCATGCTTACCCCACGCCGCGTACTTGTCGACGTCGCTGCAGACTTTCTCTAGATCTCGTTTGCACCAGTTTACGCGGACATACCCAACAAGGTAAACATTGGGATACTGGTTGAGGCGGGCGATCTCTCGGGAGTAGTCTTCGTCCGGCAGAGCAGTCTTGCCAGGTCCGCTGTTGGGGTTGATGATGATTGTAAATTCAAGAGTGGGGTGTGACTCGATGCTACAAGAGAGCCGTTAGAAATGCACAGGGGATAAGGTATCGCGAGTCTCACGCTGTGTAGAGAGGATCCCATGCCTTTGGGAGAGGATAGATATAGAGCGGGAGGAGCACTGAACTTTTGGGGCCGGACATGGTTCGCTTCAGCCAAAAGATTCCTGATGCAGGATAAAACGTGATCGGAAAGCGGAAAAGGCTGGAATGTGTAATGTGAAGCAAAACTGTACGGTATGTAGCAGTATTGATGAGGTGAGAATGTGACAAGATAGAATCCGAGCTGAGTCTCTTCCTGGTTAGCGTCATCCGTGAAATTCTCCGACATGCCGGCTTGGACAAAGTTGCTCGAACCGGAGAAAGTTAAGAATGCGTGCAACTTCTGGATGAAAGCGAACAAACAACATATTCTGAAACAAAAGTGCCGAGAACCATCCTAGCAATATAAACCGAGACAATACATTTGAAATCGTCCATTGAAAGTGTATACCACGTGACCAGGTCATCTATGTACGGAGCGCGCATTTGTTTAGCCCCCCTCTCCGTAAAAATAAAGGGTGATGGAATAAAGATGCGTTCTGCTGAGATAAATGTTCTAAAGCACTGAACACCGAATATCGACCCTCGGTCTGGTCCAGAGGAAATGCGCCACAGCCCTGATCAGACCTCGTCAAGAACAGTAGTACCGAAACATGAAAACAACGATCAACGATCTTGTTTGAGATGTACCATGTACAGAGCCGGGTTATTGTTAGCTTGTAGCGAGCTCTTACCTATGTTGAGAGAGGTTACGAAAGTGGACAAACCAAATTTGAAGCCATCGCATTAATCTAGAAACAGATCTTGTGCTAACAACGACAACGCTGGATTTTTAACAAACTCATTACACCATATCCTGCTTTCCCTCTGACAATCCAGTAGTCTGCTACTTGCGAATATAAAGGAGAAGCTCACACGCCCAAGCGTACGGAGCATCGCGACTACGGGGACCATCGCGTCCTGGCACTCCTGGTTGAGATGGGTCAGGGAACAAGCGGGTACAGTTGTATTCAGCTTCTAGCATCTTGTTTGGATGCTTTAATTTTCTTTTGACCATCCCGTTAGCAATATCCCTTGAGATCGCTCAGTATATACGGGTTTGGAGATAGACTCTTACATCCCCATGCCTGGAATCACAAGTTTTTCGCCTCCTTTGCCCTCGATCATGAATTTAAAAGGTGGGAACAGTTTTTATTCCTTGCCGGGGTCTGGGTTATATTTCCCCAATGTAGTAATGGCAGCCAGTCTGGATATCTCGAAAATGCGTTGGATGATGGGTGTGTTGGTGTGTAAATCGACAACTAAAGTTGACTCGTTGAGCCGTGTCCAACCTTTTTGAAAACCTGAACTGCTGTTTACCACGGTCATTTTCAACCGTTTTGCAGCTTTTGCATCTTCTTCGGAATAGTCAGAGTCAGTCAGACAGACTGGAATGGTTTTTCTGTGTAGATGTTCCAGTCGGTGTCTTATGAATAGTAAAGCTGCATGCTGAGTTTGACACATTAGAGGGTAATCGTCTGGGTGGTGAAGAGTATGTGGTTCTTTTCTTGTTCCAGTTCTCCAGGATAGGTTAACAGTATAATTTACTTGTGCTGCATAGCCTAAGGAACCTCCTCCAAAAGCAACAATCTCGCTGCAACGGATGCCTCTCAGATGATCATGGACGAAGATAGACATTGCTCGGGCCAGTGTCGTACGTTTGAACATTATCTGTGTTTTATTGAATATTGACATGATGACACCTTCGTTGATTCTGTTGTTCAAGAGGAGGTGCCGCCATTTCGTTTCCAGAACCCCTCTGGGAAGATGTTTGCGAACGAGACTATCCAAATGTCAGTGTGTGAATGCAATCATCTACCATAGACACTTACTCGGAAGGCATTCCGATGGGTTCTTGAGGCCTTTCAAAGTCGACTCGGCCTTTATTCACAGCTTTCATAAGTGCAAAACCGAGTAGGTAGCCCAGATCCTGTACATTGAAACAATTCTGGTCGTGAAATTTTGCCCTGGCAATGACCTCAGATTCTCGCTCGGCTCCACGAAGTGTCTTGAGCGCTTTCCACTCCAGAGGATCCTGTCGGAGTTGCATGTATGGATTTGTATCTCGGTATCCTGCGGGCTTGAAATTGTATTGCCCGGGTCCGGGTTGGCCGTCCCCAGGTGGAGTTTTGCTAGGCCAGATTTTCTGATTGAAGTTCGATTAGCGACCCTTAAGCTACTTTTTGGATAAAAGGACATACTGCAAAGTCATAGTATTCTGCTTCATCCATAAGTAAGTCCTCGGCATCTTTGTTGGCAGTGGTTGTTGTTTCAGGTTGCTTTCCCTTGGAGGTGCTACTTTGCGACTTGCTACTCCCTGGTCTACTATCGTTCTTGGATTTGGTTTCTTCCTTGGTGCTCTTTCCTGACTTGATATTCTCGACTCGTTTTTCCCCTTGACTTGTCGCAGGAGATTTGCTTCCTCTGGAGCTGCTGCTGCTGGGCCGACTACTTGTAGTAGACTTCTTCTCCTCGACTTCGCTGGATCCAGGGCCCCGTCTCTCAGAGCTCGGTCGTATCGGAACTGCAAATTTAGTCTCTTTGTTCCCGGACCTGGTGCTGCTAGCTTCGCCCCTTTTAGATTCACTGCAAGTGCTTTTTTCAGCAGATTTTTTATTTTCGTCCTTATCTCCAGTAGTAAACTTTGATGTTGACTTCGAGTCTTTCCACTTGGTGCTGCTAGATTGGCCATATTTGTCATCCTTCCTTCTATTGGAGTCTTTTGATACCATTCTGAGCAGGTTCTAGAACGCTTGGTTATCAAAAGGGTTATTTTGAGGTATTTCAAGTGGCCAACCTGCAATTCAGGGTGGGATTGAGATATTCAAAGATATTTTGGATATCAGACTTGAAGGTCTGGGCTTTGTGATGGTGAGGGAAGAACAGGCTATTCCTGAGAAAAGGTTTCCTTTTTGTAGAGTATTACATAGTTTGCGGAGTCAAAAGCTATCTGCGCAACGCAAGTTATTCCCAGGTGCTGCAAACTAATGATATCACTTTGTGAATAATTGATGTTAATCACCTTTACTGGCTCTGGATCAAAGTTAAGCATAGAGACAATAAAAACGAGAATGACTGAATAGAAATTCCTAGGCTGCATAAACCTCAGGTATCTCTACTGTTAGCTGGAATATGAAAGCAATTCTGAATGGGTTGAAGGACTCGAATCCGTAAGTAGTTCCCGCAGCGAGCTGTCATTTGGAATTAACAATTATCTGAATGATTTGTGCCAAGTGTCCTTGGTTACATGGCAAGCGAGGCGCCTATTGCCTGCTTCTATGTCTTCTCATTCTGTCAGCTGTATCAGTCAGATTCTCACCAGGAAAGGTTGATCAGCAACAAATTTCATCTTGGAACGGACTTTTGTTTGTTGAGGATTTGAGGCTGCAGACGAGAGTTCCGTTTCATTCGCTGCTTGAAAACCACTGAAGCAGGAACGCCACTGACCTCATTTTCTGCGCGCGTTTCACTGCTGACTAAATGGACGGGCCCCTGAACGTCGCTCACAACAACCAGCAACAAGAGAGAAGTTTTGGTACATTACTGTACAAAGCTGACTGATGCCCAAGGGCTTTAATCAAGATGCCACCGCGGTCACTCTTGTCAAGGTTCAAGGGCAAAGTTTCGAGGGCTTTCTCTCGTGAGCGGGGCTCGAGCTCCCCCACAAGGACATCGACAGACTCTGGAAGCCGTCCGCCTGGCGGCAATCCAGCGACTGCTTTAAGTGCAAGCCAGAGTCTGGATGATGGAGTCCCTGTAATTCCAGACCCGCAACCAAGCCCGGCAGCTCTCAGTGCTCCTGCCCCAGCGTAAGTTTATGAAAGTCGGTAACAACAAGGCTCGATTGCTCATGTATCGTGGCTAGAGGAAACCCCTCCGCAGATCAAGCCCTCGTCCTAGCGCAACAAGCTCAACCTGTTGCATTGCCAGAGCGGAATTTGTGGCTGGTAGCGAGGGAAATGCTCAGTCAAGACTTGCAAGAACAGCTGGCGTTCGCGGAAGAAAAGAGCCAAGATGCAGTCACTCTTACTGCCAATGAGAACACAAATGTCCAACAAGTCTCTGGCATTGATGCTATCATATTGCGCGCTCAAAAACTTATCGATATTGAGGAACAGAAACGTTACAAAACAGTAAGTGGAATACGTGAGGTAGTATTCAAATCTGCTGATTATTTAGTTGGGGGCAAAGCTGCTTGGATCCACGGAAACATTCAAACAACTTGTGGATGCGGGATTGGAGTACGATCCAACAGGCTATGGTAAAACCGCCTGGGGGGTTGTCAGTTTTGGCCTCACTTGGGCTATCAACGTCAAAGACATGCGAGAATTTGTCTTCGAAAACTCTGATTATCTTGCTCGACTCCTAGCCCGCTACTTCGTGTACGAGAACATGTACAGAGCAGGCACTTATGCAGGGTCTTCGATGCGGGGTAGACTAGAAGACGCAATTGCTGATGTGTATTACGCTGTATACACCTATGTTATCTCGATGATGAGATACCTGGATAACAATTCATGGGGTACATGCACTCATAATCTTTGACGGTCGGTTGCTAACGTGGTGTTCGCGTAGTGCATGCATTTCAGGGCATCGTCCCGGTGGAGGACCGTGAGATTTCGGATCTCAAAACAAAGATTGAGAACAAAGATAAGATTGTCTCAGATTTGGTTCTGTGCACCGAATTTTGTATCGGTATTGTTTTGCTGACCTATGACTAGCTTATCGAAGTCAGGTCCGAGGCTCGTGGCAAAGAGTATAATGCCTTGAAAGCAGGTTTAGACAAAATTGGCTTGCAATTCAGCGCTATGATCCAGCCTCTAGAATACTGGACACTACGTTTCGACCAACGCCTTGATAATCTTGAAAAGTCTGTCGTCCATTCCAGCCTGCAACACTCACGCTGACCTTTCTAGGACATATGGAGAGACTCGTCCTCAACGACGGCTCATCGATCAAAGCCATGGCCACAAATTTGTGGTTCCCCGATGGCAGCGCCGTGACTTTGCAGGTCGCGAAGATATTGTTGCTCAAATACAGGATTTGTCAAGACATAATGCGCAGAGCACCGTACTTGTCGCTCTTACTGGAATGGGTGGTATCGGGTAAGGACCATTCCGGAGCTACAGATATTGTATGTTGACAACCGATAAGGAAATCCGAAATCGCGCTCGAGTACGCACATGCTCAGCGAACCTCGTGTTCTGTCTTCTGGGTCAATGCACAAACATCCGAGACTTTGCAGGAATCCTTTGTCAATATCGCGGGTGAGCTTGCTTCCCGAGAACAGAAGGCCAACGTGGCTATCAGACTCGTCAGAAACTGGTGTGAGGAGAACTCAAAATCTTGGGTAATGATCTTTGACAACGCAATCGACTGGAATACCGTGAAACCATATATTTTCCCTGGATCATCAAGGCAAATTCTATTCACAACGCGAAATCAAGCTTTTGCTCCTTTTGAGGCCGGTGTTCAGAAGATCAAAGTCCCACCCCTTGCCGAGACTGACTCTCTAGTTTTATTACTGGCCGGCTTGAGTGGTTCAACGGAAAGCCAAACAATGTTGCTGGATGATATCAGATCGTACGTGGTCCAAAATATCGACTGTGGCCCCCATAGTGAAACTTCGTTTAAAGAAACGACCATTGGAGCCTTTTTGATCGACAAACTCGCCGTAGAAGATTTCGCTTCACTGCGAACTTTCAGTAATGAATATCTAGGACATCTCCCTCTGGCTATTGTTCAGTTCACTGCATATATCAGCTCCGCCAAGATCAGTCTGCGGGAGTATATCAAAAAGTTCGAGATTCAGAAACGCATGATCTTGAAATGGAAACTCGATAGCGCCGAGTACAACGAATCCGTCATGACCACTTGGGAATTGAGTTACAATCTCATAGACAACAACTTCTCAACGGATCTACTGAAGTTTCTAGCCTTCCTTAATCCACAAGGTATCTCGATAGGACTCTTAAAAGACACATTCAAGCCTGTCAGATGGTGGCATGGACTCATGTCCGGATCGCTCATCCAGGCACATGATGCCGGCCTAGAGTTTCTGGAGACTGACCACGAGGACTACGATTTCGATAGCTCGCTCGCCAAATTGGAGTCATTATCGCTCGTGGAACGAATCAGTCCAACTACTGGCGTAGCACCGGTTATATGCATGCATGCCTTGGTCCATGAGTGGATCCAGCTCCGGATGTCAGAACAAGATCGCATGATCTGGATCGAACGGTCAATGATGGTGCTCTACTCCAGTCTGCCACCGTTGATCCAGTCGAAGCAGGATCTTGAGACCGAGCTCCGATCCGAGCGCGTTCTGACACACGGTTCTGTCGCGCTCCGGAACGCAAGAGTCTATATCCAAAAACGGAAATCCGAGAGTCCTGTCCCCAAGACTTTTATCATGCTTTTCCTGGAAATCTACCTCTGGTATCGAGGATCGGAGTATCTTGTAATGGCGCGGCAGTTGGCAGATCTAAACACCGCCGCGAATTCGCCAGTAACGCCTATGTTGGCAGCAGCAAGCCTCCTGGACATGTTCGACGTCTATATTACCAGCGAGATACAGTCTTCTCCGGAGTCGTCAAAGGTGATTGGGAATGTTAATGCGCTTGATTCTGTCAGCCTGTCAGCCTCAGATCACAGAACCTGGGTCACATATGCAGTACTGGCGAACCGGCTAACCTCTGATATCAAGGGTGCGTGGCACTCTGCTTTCATAGAGTGGGATCAGGATGTTCGCATTACCCTGACACAAACAGTCGCGCCTCCACAACTCGAGAAGTTCTGCACATCCGAAATCAGTTACGCAGAGAACTGCAATGATTCCACAGATATTGCTACCATATGTCAAGCATACGTCAATAGCCCATGGATGAGACAAATCGATTGGGAAAAATCGAAAGATCGTCATGACTTTGTGGCACAGGTTCCAATAGCCACAACAGCTTTAGAACACGGGCTCATTGAGTTCGACAAGTTTTTCTTGGAGTATCTCAGAGCCAGTGCCGGCAAGGAAAAGCACGACATTATCTTCCATATTCTCGATCACCCCAAGCTGAGCATCCCGCTTTTAAGCAAAGGCTTACTCTACCACAGTTCTGGAGTACCCTTGCCTTCGCTGTGGCAAGCTCTGCAACAGCGTCCAAGAATATGCCAGAATGTCGTGTATGGACTCCAGGGAAACTCTCCTGGTTCAGTTGCTCTCTATGATCAGGCTTACCCATGGATACGCTCACTATTTCGCTGTTGCGAGATTGGCGATATCACCACAATACCCAACGAAAGCGGTGTTGACTTGTCCTGTAGAAACCTCTACCAGCAACACTTTCTTTCTTGCTGGCAACATTACGGAATCTCGAATTTGCGTACGCAGGAATGGGCGTGGGAGCTTGCAATCTATTATCGAAAGGAGGAAGAATTTTTCAAACGTCTATTGTTGTGGGAATCAATCGCAGAAAAATGCGAGAAACTCGGGAAGAGAGATCCATTTACCAAGAAATGGTACAGCAGCTTCTGGGATGGACCTTCAGGAGTGGACTCCATTCGGGAACAGTGGTGGCATTATGTTCAGACATGGGGTGGACTTGAAGGCCAGAAGCTGAAGGGACTCGAGGATATGGGATACAGTGAAACCGCGACTGTTAGGGATGAGATGTTGCAGCGATACGTGGTACATTTTCGGGAAATTTTAGGAGCTCAAAATGAGTGGAGTCTATTCTGGGCAGAGAAGGCGCTTGGTTTGAGTCTTGAGATTTGAGAGATGCTGCGTATTGTCTCTTTCGGATTCGTGACGGAAAAGTAGGACAGACATTTTTTTCCTTTCCCTTTTTTGATTTGGTACGACTCAACATATGCCCGAATGAGCAGGTAAAAGCTACAAAAATGAGGATATGACATCATTATACAAACCATTTGCCAGCGATCTATGAAGTACACGCAAAGACAATTCTTCACTTGTAAGCCAATAATGGAAAGCTAGTACCTGTACAGTCAACAAGTTGAATCTTGTGATCGGTCACATAATGTTTCTTGTTACGGGAGATTCACATTCTTCCAAGCTCGAATGATAACTTAGAGGCAATACCCAGCTATGATCTGATGCAATGAACATCACCTCGTTAACATCGATCCCCAAAATTGACAGTTCACTGCCGTGTCTTACAATTCGACCTCATTTTCGCTGTCGAACATCTGCTCAATTGGTTCTGTTTCAAGGTCCAATTTTTGTTCTGTCCCACTCTCGTTGCAAACCAAATCTATAAAGTGTATTGCAAGATATCTGCTACAGAACCAGAAATCAAGAGTTCTTTCCAGGTCCGACCATATTCAAAAATGGGGTAGAGCCCGATATCGGGAAAAGCCAAGCGCTCTTTCCGTGGACAGCTTTTATCCGTAAGAAGTGGATCTGACATCTCACGGAATCGGGCCCCTAGAGCCGATCCCCATGGTTTAATATCTTGAAGATTCAACCTTCTTTCAACATCACAATAATCCGTTTCATCGTCCCTCAAAACTCACAATCTCAAAAAAATTCACAACACAATCATGTCAGCTCCCCACGTCCCTCCGTCCGGCGTCTGGGCGCCAGCAGTCACATTCTTCAACCACTCGGACGACACACTGGACCTCTCCGCCCAGAAACAATACGATGCCTACCTCAGCAAGTCCGGCCTAGCAGGTCTCGTAATCCTCGGCACAAACGCCGAAGCCTTCCTCCTGACGCGCGAAGAGCGCTCGCAGCTCATATCCACCGCGCGCGAAGCAGTCGGCCCAACATTCCCCATCATGGCCGGCTGTGGCGCGCACTCCACGAAGCAGGTGCTCGAGCTCATCTCTGACGCTGTCAAGGCTGGTGCGGATTATGTGCTTGTGCTGCCACCTGCCTACTTCGGAAAGGCGACGACGCCGGCGGTGATTGAGAGGTTCTACGCCGATGTTGCGGAGAAGTCGAGCTTGCCGATTGTTATTTATAATTTTCCGGTGGTGTGTAATGGGATTGATCTCGATTCGGAATTTATTACCAAGTTGGCGAAGAAGCATGAGAAGATTGTGGGTGTCAAGTTGACTTGTGCTTCGGTGGGCAAGATCACGAGATTGTCGGCTTCGCTGCCGGCGGAGGAATTCGCGACTTTTGGAGGACAGTCGGATTTCTTGATTGGAGGGTTGGCTGTTGGTTCAGCTGGGTGTATTGCGGCTTTTGCGAATGTCTTTCCAAAGACTCTTTCCCGTATTTACAAGCTGTATAAGGAGGGCAACATCGAGGAGGCTATGAAGTTGCATCGGATTGCTGCGCTAGCCGAGAGTCCTTGTAAAGCTGGAATATCAAGCACGAAGTATGCGGCCTCTATAAATTCTGCCAAAGTTGCTGGAATCGAAGGCGCCGAGGAAAAGTTGAAGCCAAGAACGCCCTACTTGCCCGCTTCGGAGGATGCCAAAGCGCAGATCAGAACAGTGATGGCTGAAATGGTGGCTATCGAGGGATCATTGTAGTGCGAGTGTATCGCGAGACGATATTGACTCCTGAGCACCAGTTATCTTCATGTGAGGCGCCACAGCGAGAGTCCTTAGACAGTCTTCAGTTTTGGGAATTATGCGAAAGACAGAGCCAAAATATATCTCGTCCACAGGAGAATGACCAGACTATCGGAATTGGCATATAAATTTTCCCTCGTGTAGGTAGCTCAGACCAGATACATTTGCCATATATTGGTAGATAAACCATACAATATATTCCTGATGTTTGTAAAAGCATCCATCCAATATAGCTACACATGTTCTCCACGCTGCCACATATCTCAACACTGGCTCACGGTTCTCCTCACAGCCTTTCTATAACCAGGATCGTTGAACGTCTTGTCCCTCAAAGCTTTGACCTATTCCAATTGAGGAATGAAATTGATCCTGAGATCCCTACAACGTCGCTCCCACTCTTTATGCAAACAGACAACCTCGACACACTCCGCAAAGACCGGAGCCCGCCGCCTCTTCCCCTCGCAGTCAACAACTCGAGGCAGCGCCCTCCATCGCTCCTCCTTTTCAGCCATAATATACGGGTTGGGTCGAACACCTACTCTTCTTCCTGCCACATACCGCACCTGGCCCAATTCCCAATGTCGACAGCCAAGCCCATCGATGGAAAGGGCATACTTGCAGTGCGTCGTACTTCCGACTATGAATATTTTCTCCACCGATTTGAATTGTGGTTCGACATACTGGTTGTAATCCAGAAATGTATTAAAATTTTGGCCGGTGAACATTGACATAGTGAATCCCGTGCCTAGGAACTCGTCTACCACAGCTAAATTTTTGGTCTTAGCTGCGTACCCGGGATACCCCAGCATAAGGACCTCCGGGAGCGGCTTCTCGCAGACGTGCTGAGAGAGGGGGAAGCCAGTCCAACGGACATCGAAGAAGAAAATATCAGTATCAAAATTGATCAGTGTATGCCACGCCGGAGTAAGGTTGTACTGTGTCTGGACATCAGAGTGGTCGAGGCTGTGCCTTAATGGTCTAGACCTTTCCTCACGTCGATGCAGTGTGCAGTATGATGACTTTTGGTCAGAATTAATTTGCGATACCCCTACAAAATGCTGTTGAACCCTATGCTTTCCCTGCTTGATTCTGGACGGTCTGAACATCGTCGCTCTTGCATAAATGGCATCCGCTCTGCGCGTTGGTGAATGCAAACACCTTTCATGATTTGATGCTCAATTTTACGCCAATTGGGAAGTGTAAAAAAGATGCAAAAACCAACAACGAACCCCGAGTCTGGCAGGTCTATGCATAGGCGCTCTACAAGGCCGTCCAGTGATGTGTTGCGCTCGCTCTGAGTCTTCGTCACACCCGTCAGGAGCAATCCGACGCCCAACAATTCGTTCAAGCGCCGTGTCTCGCATCGGCTCAGATCCCCAGATGATGCAGAAAGATGCAAATTGCACATGATAGCCTGGACGCCTGGGGAGTGAAAGCAGCTGCCACAGTTCGCACTTAGCCATCCATACCCTTCTGAGAGTATGACAGCCGTCCCCCACCCGCCTGAGGATTGGCATGCGAAGCACTTTCTGTCCTGGCCAGGGATACATGATGTGACAAGGAATTGACGAGACACTCCTTCAATTGTACCTCAGCAACCTCAGCAGTTCCATTCAGTGGCAGTGGCGCATCGTCGCGAACTGCACAAGTGCCCATGATCGACATTTGGACGAACACGAATCGATAAATTTCCAGAGCCTCGTTGACTGATCGACCTGCCAAACATCTCTGGCATCGGCAATTGGAGCGACACAGTGATCATTTTCCCTATCAATCGGCGAGATGGCTGCACCTTTTTGCACCTCTTTGCTCCTTTGTCGAAGTGGAAGCTGGGGGCTGCGTTTTGCACCATTTTGCACTTTTCGGGACGGAAGCGAATAGGCTGGATTGCCGAGGATGATCAGGCATCTATATTGTGGCTTTGCGCATCATGCTGCACCATCCGAAAAGGTGCAAATAAAAGAGCATCCCACCAGACAATTTGGATGTCTAGAGTCCGATGAAAACGACAAAATGCCCAAAAACTGGAGTCATCATGAAGCTGAGATCCGGCGACTCTATATGGAAGAGGGCAAACCTTTGAAACAGGTCCGTCACCTCATGATTGCTGAGCATCGTTTTGAAGCCTCGTGAGTGGTCCCATCAACTGATGTATGAACGAAGTCACTGACGTTTCGGTATATAATTCGGGCCTATCGCATGAAGCTCGATGAGTGGGGCTTGAAGAAGAATTATCTCAGCAAAGACCGCAGAACTGGCAAGCATTCTCCAAATGAGAGTGACATCTCAAAGATATCTGTGCTATCAGAGAGCTTGTCGAAAAATGATGGAGCTTGCTCGACCACCGTGTCCAACGTCGACCCCAGGGCCCAATCTCTTTTCAATTCCCTCTTTGGTATTGACATTCCAGACGGCCCTCACGACCCTGTCGAGCTTCTCAGCAGAGTCCCGAAGGTGGCAGGGTCCTATGGACTAGACATCCTGTTGATCACATGGCAATCAGATAGTGGATATCTTGAGGCTGCTCAGAGGTACCTGCTCGATAAACATCGCTTCTTCAGTATTGACTTCGATACTCACGCGGGTGGAAACTTCTTCCAATTGATCGAAGAAAAAGTCAGCGTCAATGAGCAGCTTCCATTGGCTAGGGCTTGTCTAGAGGCTGACCTAGAGAGACGGTTCACTGGCAGCCTTCGCATGGATCCCAAAGCGTTTTGGGCAACAGCCTGCAATGCCCAAAAATGGAATGACTCAAAGCGAATTCTGTACCAAGGTTGTTGCGAAAGCCCGAAACCTTGGGGAAAGCTGTTCCTAGAGTGCGCTATGATTGTCATCGCTGAGTTTCATCTCAAAGGACACAAGGATCGATTCGAGAAGTTCAGTGTAAGCATGGACAGCCTTGATGTCGCTGAGTTCGGAGTGGTAAAAACGAAATTGAAGGACTATATTGCCATACTAAGCGACTTCAACGATACAAGGCTGGACGTGGATCCACTGTGGTACAAATACTTGATTCAGATCGCCAAATGGAATGAGACAATTGCCACCCGCGAAGAAGCCGAATTGAGAAAGCGCCTGAAAGACGCTGAAGAATATCGAGATATGTATGCGCGACTTCACGATCTGTATCCCACTAGGGGCGAGAGCATCGAAACGCAAGTGGACAGTCTCATATGTATGGCTAAAAGTGAGGCAAAAGCAATCCTGAACTGGAGAGATGCGAGCTTACTTTGCGTAGGAATTGAAGCGGCTAGGTATCCTCTCCACCCAGATGAAGGCATTGACGACGATGGATCCAGTTCCCCTCTGCAATCTACCAGCTCTTCCCGCGACGTCACAAGACAGGAGATTGAGCTACGACGGGTACGCTTACTCGGTGGTCCTGAGATTGCATTAGGTCACCTGGAGAGAAGCTGGAGATCCGGAGTCTCCATCACGGACGATATCGACACTCTTCTCGAAGATAAAAGCTGCCAAATATCAGTATTCGACCCTTCTCCATCATGCGCCAAAAATCTATTCGAGCTCATACATCAGCTTATACCTATCAATGACAGGATTCCTTTCATAAGCAACATTCTGTGCGATCTCAAAAGATTTGCCGACACCCACTACGACTGCGAGATGCCCAATCTTGCGTGGTGGTGTTTACTCTATTCGTCCACTACTTGGCAGGGATTCCAAGAAACACTTGGCTTACAGCCGGCTGGCTTGAATGAAATTATGTCACCTGGGGGACTCCAGCTGGTTCTAACCTGTACTACATTGTTGGTTGGAAAAAGCATCTTGAAGGAGCTCAGATCTGCGATAGAGTATGGTCATGCACTCAAGTCTGGAGAGCATGTTGGCGGGAATTACAGCCCCGTTTTTCTTCGATATTACCAGTCTGGGTTCCGTAACTCGAAATATGATGAGTTTCGTCGCGAGTATATCTATATCTTGCAAGCATTCCAGGATAGGCAGTTGGAGATAGATCAGCCATCGTTCATGTTCATGATGGAGATGCTTCAATGGGGGGTTGATGAGCGAAGGAAGGAAGTTGAGCCATCAAAACTCAAGTCGCTGCCGAGCCACAAGATGAGCTAGAAATCAGACGAAACTGGACAACTCGGCTGTACGATATGTTGAGAAGCAATGCTGCAAGACCTTCACCCTAGAGCGCAAGGCGTTTCCTTTTATCGTGAACTAATGAGATGCTCGACCATTGACATAAATGTTTTGAGCATTGAGAGAATGTTTTCGTGGCTGGATCCCCGAGTCAGGAAGAGTCCCAAGAAATTTCTACGTAGGACTAGAAACTTTATCATCTTTCTCATTCAAAGACAAAACGTTTTGTATTTGTATTTTCGCATTATGAAGCCGATGTTCCATAAACCCAATGAGGACCTCACCATACCGTGACGACCCGTAGACCTAAATCCGAAGATCGTCTTCGCCCATGCTAACTTCATTAATTCTGTTAACGGCACATTGAAGGAAGATGTCTCAGTCCATGTGAACGGTCAGAAGCATATCCAATGTAGAAGAGGTCAAGGACGCAAAAAGTTTACAATACTTTGATCTTGACGGTAAATCCATCTGCCCCGGACTCATCGACTGTCATGTCCACATCGTCACAGTCCCAGGGGCTTCCGACCTAGAATCAGCCGCTGCCATGAACCAAGCTGTGGCAGCACTCCGGGTGCCTTAACTCTGCGGTCAAATGATCGACAGAGGTTTCACAAGCGTGCGAGACGGTGGTGGAGCATTTTGCGGGCTCTGCTTACAGTTGGGGAGAGCAAGTATCACAGGAAAGCAAGCGTCACAGAAAAGTAAGCGTCACAGAAAAGTAAGCGTCACAGCGAGAAATTAGCGTGCAAAAATCGCGAACTTGACGAGACTCCCGGGACTTGCACGATTAATTACGCAATAACCACGGAGTTCATAAGAATAAAAAGTTCATGAGCATATAATTACGATCGTATCCTATTGATGCATTAAAATTTTATTAAGACTTTTACGGTAGTGCATGATTATTATTACAAAAGTATGCAGACCCGCCTAAAAACCCCGGATTTTGCGAGTGTTTTGGCGAGTTACTCAGGGCGCTCCTGTCGAGATTTTGATATCGAACTTGTTCCATGAGTACTAGTCTGGCTAGACGACAAGTACGGAGCAGAGCGTGTGTTTTGCGAGCGTTGGTTGCGATGAGGTCTGTTTCATCTGCGGTGTGACGTCGATTGAAATGCCTCATGCGTTTCCATGTAGGGAAAGATGCGATAGGACGTAGGATGTGTACTTCTTGTCGTTTCTGAGGCACATGTTCATATCCGTCCGCTTGAAAGCTTTGCCATAATTTTCCTTCCTCGTTGTCGGTATTGTATGGTGTTTCCAGGCCTGCGACTTGCCAGATCTTAATCTGCAGCTCTATTGGGAACTCCAGGAATTTGAGAAATGTCGGGGCTTCGACTACCCTAAGTTTGACGAACAATTGTGACATGTTGAATTCGTTGTACTTTATGATCTCTCGGTTCGCATAAGAATATCAACAAACACTCGACTGGGAGAGTGATTCGTTTATCCGTGCAGGGATGTGATGCCAAGAATTATTTCTGTGTGGGATTGAGCATTTTCCGTGGAAAAGCAATCAGCAGGATTAGTCAGCGTGGTCCAGTAATTTACGGCTGCTGATTGGTCTGATAAGGCATAAGCGATTTACTGGACCCGTTATCGGCCTGGATTTGATCATCAACATTATGGTGTATGATTGATATATCTTTTCGAGGTTGAATCCCTTGGAATATTCATTTATAACATCTTCAAGTTATTGTCGAGATTACCACTTCGATGAGAAGATACTCATTCAGGTTCAAGCACGACTCATGTAGTTTGCAAGGTGTCTTCAAACAATCACCCCGCACTCGTCTCCGGCTCTTTTGTCCGTATATTCCCCTCTTGGCTTTCACGATGCCTGTTTACCTTGGGTCCCCTTGCCAGAGCTATCCAATAACAATTATCCCCAAACCCTCAAGTGAGGATACCGCACGTCCCCACACCCCGGGTTTTCTCTCCGTTGTTCCTGACCACCACCCCATCTGGGGCATCTACACACAGACGGTACCTGACTATTCGGCTGGCTTCCCGTAACACTACACCATGTGTACGATATGAGGGTCCCAAGACCGAGAAATGATATATTAATTGGCTTCCAAGGTCCCATTATTGGAGGACCTAGATGTTCCAGATGCATCTCTGCTCAAGCCGAGAGACGGACCCTGAAATCCCGCAATTCGTGATTTGTATTTTTTCTCTTCTGCCATGAGCTATAAGTGTAGTCTGGGGAGCTTGATGTTATTGTACGGTCGTCCAATCCATCATGCGTTCTTTCCCACTCCTTGCTCTGGCCTCACTGGCCTCGGCAGTTGTCTATGAAGCTGAACTAGCAACTTTCTCAGGAGGTGTCCACGTTGCGAGTGACGTTCCCGGCTATACAGGGACCGGCTATGCCGCAGGCTTTGCTGCTGAGGGCGATAGTATCAGTTTTGCAGTCAATGGCCTCACCGCAGGAAGCTACGACATAGCTGTGATTTACAGCGCTCAGTATGGAGACAAGTTCACGACTATGTCCGTCAATGGTGTTTCCTCTGAGGTTGCCATAACGAATGTGACGACTAGCACTTGGGCAACTTCCCAAGCTGGATCGTTTGCTTTGACTGCTTCGAACACTATCACGCTGAGTAACGATTGGGGATGGTACTTTATCGATTCGATCACCGTCTCGCCTACGCCCGTTGCGCCTATCGTTGTGGTGGATGTCACGAATGGGGCCAAAGCCGAAGCCGAGAATGGCATTCTCAACGGCGTAACTGTTGGGACGACGACTGCCGGGTACTCTGGAACTGGATTTGTTCAGGGCTTCGATGCTGCTACAGATAGTGTAACGATTACATTGTACAGTGCCAAGCAGGCTTTGTATGATGTGGTTGTTGGCTACGCAGCTATATACGGTGGGAAACAGACTTCTATGTCCCTCAACGGCGCTGGAGGTGCGAATATTGTATTTGCGGATACAACGACAGCTGCCAATCCATGGGCCAATGCAACGGCTGGCCAGGTATTACTGAATGCTGGAAACAATACCATTTCATTCACATCTAATTGGTATGTCTTCGTGGCTCGTGTCTTGATTTTGCTAATCGCTCAGGGGCTGGTACTTTATTGATGTCGTCTACATAACTCCGTCGCCTGCACCAGCACCTCACCAGGTCACTAGCTCGCTTGTCGTTCCGAACGTCCTCCCGGTCACTCAAGCTTTGTTCAACAAGCTCCTTTCTAAGTATGGCAGTGGACAAATCTTCTCTGGCCAATCAGAGTTGGCAGATGTGGCATGGCTTGAAGCGAATGTTGGCAAGACACCAGCTATCGTTGGCCTGGATATGATGGAGTACAGCCCGAGTCGAGTGGTAGGTTCCCCGACTCCACTCGATATTTCTAGCTGACAGCCGTAGCTATATGGATCTGTCGGCACATCTGTTGAAGATGCGATTACATTCGACGCCCGCAACGGAATGGTCGCCTACCAATGGCACTGGAATGCGCCTTCGTAAGTCTAACTCTGTTCCTCATAAGCCAACATCACTAATAAGCTTAGCCATCTCATCAACAACGACACCGTCCCCTGGTGGAAAGGCTTCTACAGCTACGGCTCAACCTTCAATCTCACCGCTGTCCTAGCCGCACCAACCAGTGAAGATTACGCCCTCATGATTTCTGACATGGACGCCATCGCGACACAGCTCCTCCGCCTCCAAGCTGCCAACATTCCAGTCCTCTGGCGTCCGCTCCATGAAGCCGACGGTACTTGGTTCTGGTGGGGAGCTTATGGCCCCGAAAGCTGCGTAGCTTTATACCGCCTCATGTTCGACCGCTTCACCAACCACCACAAACTGCGCAACCTAATCTGGGTCTGGAACTCCGTAACTCCATCCTGGTACCCCGGTGACGATGTCGTTGATATTCTCGGCTACGACTCCTACCCTCCTCTTGGCGACCACGGGCCGGTCAGCGCACAATACCAACAACTCATCGCTCTCGGCAAAGACAAGAAGCTGGTCACATTACCGGAAGTAGGCAATATTCCCGATCCGGATATCCTCAAGCTGTACCATGCAGACTGGAGTTACTTCGTAACGTGGAATGGCGAATTCATCGAGACGGAAACTTATAACCCGCTCGTCTTCAAGCAAAAAGTCTATAACGATCCAACGGTCCTCAAGCTCACTGATCTAGGGAACTGGAAAGGCTCTGCAACATCAACTTCATCTGCTAAGCCCAGTTCGTCGTTGACAGTCAAGCCAACTTCTTCATCGACTTTTGTGACGTCTACGAGTAAGAGCTCTTCAACTTCGAAAACTAGTTCTACAAGTTCGAAATCAAGTTCAAAATCAAGTTCGACGAGCAAAACTAGTTCTGCGACCTCGAGCAGTGCAAGTGCTGCAGCGACGCAGGTTCATTGGGGACAGTGCGGAGGATCGAATTGGGCGGGGCCAACAATTTGTGAGGCAGGGACGGCGTGTGTGGCCGTGAGCCCGCCATGGTATTCGCAATGCTTGTAGAGACTCAGGAGCTGTCCAGGTGACTGTGTGTCGTTACGAGTTCAGGGACGATATGGAAGAGATGCAGCCGTGATGGAGGAGAGACGAGGGCAAGTCAATTTGAGGTTGTACATAGTTCGGAAAAGCTGGAGAAGATTTGTACATAGCTGGGATGAATGAGCTGTACATAAATACCGTATGGGCAGTGCCAGTTTCAATCTCGACATGTATTTCTTCTCTTTCTGTCTTTTTCCTTATTTCCTTTGTTCTTCAATCTGATTCGCAATCAATGGCCCATCATTCGCTGTCAATTCGCCTCCTGCGTTGCAGTACTCTACTGGAAGAGAGTTTTGTCAATTGATCCTTCACATAGCCATTAAGGCAAGTTCACGATGTTGCAAGGATGAAGAAGAAACTCGATTGGCTCGTACACGAGGGACCGTCGATTTGCGATTGCTGGCTGTTGCATTTGAAGAGGGTAGGATTTCAGTGAGTGAGACTAATCCATATGAAGCATGGTGTTGCCCGCAGCTGAAGCTTGCTTAGTAAGCGCATCAAACGGCCACCCTTTCTTTACAGGTGCCTTGCTTGGATCATTGTTTTCGCGACCTTCATTCATCCAAAATTCTCCACCACACGACAGCTACAATATCCACTACAAGTCATAGCTTTATCAAAACCCTCAAACTCTTCGCTTCGAAATGACCGAAGACACGCCGATAGAAACGGCTGACTACGACGATAGGCGAGTACTTGGTCTGTCCAGGCTCTTACAAGCGGAACTAGAACGCATAAAACAACAGCCTCAAACCAGATCCCTGGACTTCCACTACGAGAAGCTGAAGAGTTTTGAAGCCATAGGCGAGAAGCTCAGAGAGGTATCCTGTTATATCGATTTTTATTTCGCGTTGACAACTCTTAAAAATCCATCGTCTCATGTGAAGCAACGAGCCGCAGTGAACAGCATGTGGCAGATACTGGATGAACTCATAAGCGCGG
This sequence comes from Cadophora sp. MPI-SDFR-AT-0126, assembly GCA_020747065.1. Taxonomy (NCBI): domain Eukaryota; kingdom Fungi; phylum Ascomycota; class Leotiomycetes; order Helotiales; family Ploettnerulaceae; genus Cadophora; species Cadophora sp. MPI-SDFR-AT-0126. The sequence continues at coordinate 823,223 of JAGMVK010000020.1, read as the reverse complement.
TGCGAGGCACAATCAGCAGTCTATCTAAGCCCACATCCGAGCTCTAGGCATTCTAGATATGCCCAGTGATGTCCTTATCGAGATATTCGACTACTTGGCAATTCCAACTCACAACCCTGAGGTCCCACATAAACCAAGTCCATCCAATATATCTAATGCTCGATTAACATGCCGGCGATTACACGACATGAGTTCTTACTTTCTTCTTAGCTTCCTCGAGGTCGAACCTGTCAAGCCCTGCCTCTTTATCCCATTTTGAGGAAGTGTCCTGCCATCCTACGATCAGTAAAGGAGTTCGAGGCATTCGGTTCCTCCTTCACTTTTACGATTTGATCTCAGCACAAAATATTGACAAGTTCGCAGAGTACACAGCCAAAAAATTCTCGAGTTTGTTACCCACATCAACGAAATCGTCGTGCTCGGCGATGAGGCATGTACAACCTTGTGTGGGGTGTCACAGGATGTATTGAGATCCGCGGCACGAAGAGCTGAACTCATTGCATATGACTTTTTAAACCACTCCGTTGAAGCCAAAGAACCAAAGAACCAGCTACTTCTTGCTAAGGCTCATCAGGAATATCAACGGCTATTTGCCGAGCAGCAGCGCATACTCCGAAGCGTGCCTCAAATCGTGACCGCGATTTGTCGCATGCCGACAATTCAGAGGCTAGAGATAAGGGACGAGAATTATAAAAAACCGTGCAGTCAAGGGGTCTATAATTTCAGGCTATTAATTGAGAACGACGAGGCTCTCGTGCAAAATATGGTGCTTCCTATGCTCTGGGAAGAAGCAAGGATTGAGTCACTGGGAGAGCCACCCGTGCAGCTACTCACCGAGCTTCCAATTGCAATCCACCAAGCTGGATTGTCGATTCAATCCCTCAGCATTACGCTCACGCCTCCAGCAAGTTTTACGGCGTTGGTGTCAGATGCCAAGGGCCTGAGCGACCTCAGTGCCGCGATGCAAAGGCTCGAGGAATTCAAGCTATACATTCGCTGCAGGAAGGAACAGCCCGGCTTTTTCTCGACTCGGGAACTAGAAGGATTACAACCTCTTGGGCAGTATCTATCCGCCATGCTAGAGACTAACAGTCTCCGGGAAATTTCCTTAGATTTCGAGGCTTTCTTCAATGACGGGGATCCAGTACCACCGTCATTTAGCTTCCGGACTCTTCCTCCATCTCGATTATGGAAGAATCTGCAGAGTTTCTACATAAGCGAAGCACCACTGCACTTCAATGAGGTGGCGGAATTCCTGGAAACTCTTGATCATCCCCTTCCTAGCTTGATTTGGAATGCTACACGTTTGCTGGGCGGGACTTGGGCCGATATGCTCGATCTCTTGAGAGCACACTTATCAAAAGCGTCGCGACCGGCCCACTTCCATCTGCCGGATCCATCAGGCGCCGAATGAGATTCTCTGGCAGAGGAAGAGTATGAAAGGATATTTGGCACAGATGGTTCTCATTGTATAAGCTTGGCTGAGAGATATGTCATGGGCAGGGATAGCCAAAATCCGCTGAGAATGCATAATAATGTAGAAGACTAATTGGATCTCAGGTAGTGATAAAATCACCAACCTCGATTAGCAAGCAAGAAGGGCATTCGAGGCCAGTTTCGGGCTGGAAACCCCCCTTTCAGCTTGTTGAGAAAGCATACTCGGGGACTCCTGACTTATTTATAGCGATACAAGTCTACAGACACGGCATAAGTTCTGGAGCCATAATTGTGAGAGTGGATGACAACTTTGCCATCGAACAGACAACTGTAGATGCTTTAAATTGGACTCGACATTTGCATTCGACTCTTGGACCTATTTCGCAGCTCTGTGGATGCGACGAAACTTGCATCTTCGCATATAGCCACCATTCTTTTCCGTCTGCGATCGTAGCCATAGCCCTTGAAGGTGTAAAAAATTAAAAGAAAACCCGATCAATCCTTCTGTCATCTCGAAACGAGGACAGGAGTTGCATCATCTTGACAACTACCTGTAACGACGCAATATTACTAAGTGCAGTATCAAGTATGGGAGCAAGAGGGTAGGCAAATAGTAATATTATAGGTCTGGTACGAAGGAAACAGGAAGGTAAGGAGCCCTCACAGGGGAAGCGGTCCTATATATACACGAATCTGGTCCGGCTTCCGTCCGGTAATATTCCGGCTAAACCCGAGTACCCCTATTTCCAGCACTTCCGTCACTTCAACGTTACACTACCACAACATTCCTGTATGTAGGATGACATTCATCGCTATCAGTTCACTGTAGTATTCGCGATATCTATAAAAGCTATGAGATCTTTAATAGCTTATGTGAGAGTGTAAGATACTGAACTATATGGAAGAGGCGCGGTCGTAGAGAACGATGAGGGTGAAAAAAGAGAACATGGGCTTTCGGAGTTGTAATAGTCTAGCTTACCTGCGCAACATTTGGACATACTTGAGACACAATGAGAAAGATGTAACATACCTCATGGCGGGTACCATTCTTATCCCCATCATTTGCTCGTCCTCTTTCTCTAATCTCACCATGCTTCCAAGCATCCCCGATCATCAATCCCGTTCTTTCGTGTTTGTATGACAATCTCAACATCTGACTTCGCGAGCGTTCCGCCCTTCCCCCCACTCCCCCCCCCCCCCCCCCCCCCCCCCCCCCCCTCCTCAGCCTCCTTTCTGATTCGTTGCCGTAACTTCACATGAAGATTTCTCGGCCAAATAATCCCTCAGATGATCAGGCAGACACGGCCATGATGGTGTAAGGCTGAAGAACTTGAGTGGCGTGGACAGAAGCCCTAGGCTTTTCAGGGTGCCAGTTGATTGGGCGGTTACTGGCGAGTCTCTCCTTTGCTGGCACTAAAATTGCAGTGCGAGCAAAAACCATTGGTAGAATACCTTTGTCGGTCATCCCTTGGTGGGCTGTCGCCTTCGGAGGGGCTAAAATTGCAGTGCTTCTCACTGGGCTTATTGCAAGAGTCTTGGCACAGGCCACCACTCCAAAATCAAGAAAATCACAACTAAGTTCTAATAACTTTATAATTACAAATACATTTTCTACAAAGTCAAAACGAGCAAGTACTCTAAGCTCTAGAATATACCTTAATTTATTGAATTGTTTTGACATCAATTGTTGTTGTGGAATAATCGATACTCGAGGTTCTCGCGTGATTGCCAAAAATCGAGAGATTCTCAGCCACCTGAAGAGCTTGCATACAGGGATCCTGGCAGCCTACGTTGTCTATAGACTGGACACTGTACGGAGGTACAATGCATCTCCTTTGGTAAAGCTAAAAATGTAGTGCTGCTGTCAGTGACTGTTGGCTCAATGGAGGAGGGACATTCTCCTCAGTTGAGACTAAAATTGCAGTGCTGGTGGCTTCAGGCAGTAGTTATAGTTCGAGATATTCTTAGAGAAATGCATATTTGAGTAATGGAATGGCCTCCTTATTCGCCAGATTTAAATCCTATTGAGAACCTCTGGGCTCTTCTGAAAGCAGAGCTATATCGACTTCATCTAGAGCTCGAACATGCCCCTGATACAGACGAGACTCTCGACGCGTTGATTCGAGGAGCTCAAGAGGCGTGGCATAATATCGATAATGGAATTTTATACCGATTAGCAACTACTACGGGAAATCGAGTACAGGCAGTAATTAAGGCTAAAGGGTGGTATACAAAGTATTAGATTGTTTACTTTTAAAAGCAGTGAGATCAACAAACTACTTCGAGTAAGTGTGCCTTAGCGACCGAGGTGGGGGGGGGGGGGGGGGGGGGGCGGGCGGAGGTGCAGACACTTTTTGCACCCCAGTGTAGATCAGCTTCGGCAGCTTCGTCCACCACTGGCACTAAAATTGCAGTGCTTGCTCGCTTGCCGCCGCTCCCCGAAAGGCCCCGAAATAGAAGTATGCCCCCGTTGAGACTAAGATTGCAGTGTCGCAGAGGCCAAAATTGCAGTGTTACTCGTATTTTATAAGGACAACCCCTGTCATACTTTCATGGTCGTGCGATAGATATGCCTTTCTGAAGCCAAATCTGAGGTGCTTCACGTAGGCAGTGCCCGCTTCCTGACGGCCGCGTCAATAGAGGTATGTCCTGTGCTCTATCAAAAAGGCTGCGCTTGCTCCGATGCTTCGAATGCTGCGATGTCCTTGACGACAAACAATAGTATTTTGTCTTTGCAGCAGTCGTTACTGCCCCGATAATGATCTGCTCTTCGCTGATACTGAATTTGTAGTGCTCATGCAAGCGGTAGCCTACCAGAGTGCTCCTCCACTCCCGCAATCTCTTAACATGATGGACTACTCCTTTCGCAGCATTCGCAGAGGCATGCGATTGCAGTGCTACTGCATAGCAAAGACAACTAGCTACAAAGGCAAAGCTTGTCATGGATAAAGCCCAGCTGGACTGGGTGCGCAGGTGGGGTGCAATACCTTCCTTCCTTGAGGCTAAAATTGCAGTGCTTGGTTCTCACGTTGGCTCTCACGTTAGCTCAACCCTTTGAGAACCCGAGCTAACATCTTCGCCTGCGACTAAAATTGCAGTCCACCTTTTCTAAGGTGATGCGTCCCAAAAGCCTAGCTTGATGGCTGTCGGATGGCTTCTACTCTGTCGAGACTAAATTTGTAGTCCAAGATTTGTGGTCCGCCATGGTACATACTCTAGCGAGCCTGCAGAGGCTCGAGAGGTATAGCGGTGAAGACTTATTGGGACAGTGTAGGTGTCCAATTTCAACTGTCCTTGCAACACACGCATAACCGTATATAGAATTGGGGTAATATTCTAGCATCACTACTAGATTTGAATCTGATTATTCGTGCTGTAATCTTCTCTTAATACTGGGATTTCCGAAAGTTGTAATGTTCTGAAAAGGCTCAGATATGGGCTCTCCTGCATCGTACTAACAATGCTTGATCGCCTAAGTTCGGAGTGTGGTGCGCAGCATTACTTGCCCTTTATTAAGATTCGCAGTCCGAGTTCTCGGCCTGATGAGATGGTGGTCTGCGCCCGTCTGGAGGGACTAAGATTGCAGTGCTGCGTGAGGCTTCACAGTCAACGAGAATGCCTGCATTATTCACTGCAAAGCTACGCGAGCGAATGGTTCAATTGAAGTTTTCTACCGAGGCTCAAATTGCCGTGCAAACGTGGTCCTGTGCAACTTCGGGACATATGTCCCGTATCGGCTGGGCGAATCAAGAGCAGGCAACTCTTCCACTAGGAGTAAGATTGCAGTCCCAACAGACCGCTTTACAAACGAAGGTAGATCATTGTATTAAACAAGATAGCTCCTTCGGGTAAGACTAAAAATACAGTGTCAAATCAGCCTTAACCCTTAGGCTTCACACCAAATTCTCATCACACCACTGCCTCAACACCTTACCCTAGGTCTGCCCCTTTCGCAAATAAAATTACAATGCTACTTCATTACAACACCACTACATACGCTAATGATGGCATCGATGCTAAAGGCACGACTTTCAGGACGGGTTGTCCGGCCTATCAACAGCAAGCCTAATTCACAACCCACATCTTCCTCTATCGCTCAGATTGAAGTACTTATTTTTGAACACATAGCTGCTATTATATATAAATATCATCAGACTAGGTCGTAGAATACGTTCTTTCTTGTGAACAAGCAATGAGCTGTATCGCGACATAATATACATTCATGTCGTGGAGCTTGAAAGCACCATTGCGTAATTTGAGAACCTCTTAGGTACGATCAAGGCTTACTGATGATTGAGAAGCTTTGCATTCAACACATTTCACACAAGCCATGTGAAGGGACATTACCTCTTCTTTGGGACTAAAATTGCAGTGCATGGCCCCTTAACAGAGTTCTTTATAGATCCGCTATGAGCCGAGCTAATATTCGCGTTTCCTTTGTTGGGACCGAGATAGCAGTGCCAATAAGGGAGCCTCGCCAAGGTAGTATACTCTCCGGGACTACTGATATTGCAGTGCTCGATGGCCAATGGATGTACTGGAGATACTTTTGAGTTGCAATACTATGTTATATTACCTGCACTTCATTAAGATTCCTAGTCCGAGTCCTAGCCTGATAGGATGGCAGCCAACCGGATACGCTCCGTGGCAGGGCTAGGAAGAACTGGCGCCTGCAGCGCATCCCACATCACAAAGCTGCTTCAGCGAAAAATAAAGTAGAACTCTTCTACTGTGGCCTAAATAGCCATGCAATTGTGGTCTAGTATAAGTCTGGAAAAATGATAGTGCCGAACCTCGCCTATGAACCTCGCCTACGAACCAAGCGCATGAATCCCCGATGTTGAGAATAAAATTGAAGTGCAAGAGCTAGACATGATGACAGCTCTTGCCACCTAAGCGCTGTACCTAGTCAGCCATAAGACAATTTCCGGTACACGTTATTTATTCACAGCTACAAGCACAAATATCCCTAAAGAGAAGGGAGACTCCAGAATTGTTTTGAGTTGAATGATGCCCCTAAATTGTTGCAACAGTCTAACAGAGCGTTGTCCTCGCTCAGGATAACAGACGACGATGCAGTGCCGTGAGGAATTATCGACGCCTTGCATGTATCTTCTCATGCCTCGTGCAGTCATTTGCCCTAGTGAAAGCCTTCCCACATTCTGAGCAAGCATGTGGCCGAGTCCCAGTGTGACTCAGCAGGTGCTGCTTGAGAATGAAGCTCCTGGTGAACCTCTTCCGACATATATAGCACTCGTGCGGGGTTGCAGTATTAGTTTTAGCGATCGTGTTGAATGAGTTAGCTTGATCCTCAGTCTCGGGGTGGAAGAATCGTCGATGTCTCTCCAGGTCTTTATTTGAAGAGAATCCAAACTCCACGATTGAACAGTCTGGAAACGAACAGCTGAAGGGTCGATCATGTCGGTTAATGTGCTGATCTCGGATTTTGGCGTCTTTGAACCCCTCGTGGAAATAGTAGCATGTCACTTTGGGGCATTTGAAGCGCCGATCTCCATAGAGATTGTCTAGTTGTTCGTTTTCGGTTGACTGAGGCCTGGTTGCTATAGACATTTTCTCCAAAAGCTCTCTGTTCCTTGTGACGGAGGCGCCGAGCTCTTTTATGGAGATATCGTTCTTTGCGGCAGATCCTTTGCTTGCATGTTGACAAGCCAGATTCCAGATATTCATCAAATCTTCATGACAGGGGATCGTACGAAGAATCTCGCAATCCTGGTCTGCACGGTTGGTCATCTCACACTGAAGTATATCCTTCTCGTAACGCAGCGCGAACTCGCTCACCGCGAACACAACCTCATTCAGTGTCCTACTCGTTTCATTCTCGACTCGTTCGGGAATCCATGGAATATTTTTGATGAGCGAATGAACATGCTCCATCCATTTGGCAACTGCATAATCTTGCAGGGAGAGATCACCAGCTCGTATGGAATGCTTCAGTCTTTCTTCCTCGATATCCGGAGCAAACAGATCAAATGTCAGGTATCTAAGACATATCGAAGCCAATTCGCATTCCACAGTTGACTTGACTATGTATTGTGAGGTAGTGATATACCTGAACATTGTTAGACACGTCTCAAGCCAGAGCTGGAGAGAAGCACTTACATTTTGGCTGTTGCATGGACAAGCTCCACGCGATCTCCAGGTAGAACCTGAATCAACGATCCACAGTAGTCTTGAATGCTGCTTCGAAGCTTCCTTTTATCGAAATCAAAATTCTGATCTTCTGCGTCCATCGAGACAGCCGCTTGAATTTCACGCCATCTTAAGGGTCGTTTTGCACACACCATCCAGCCCATGAGTTTTCGCGTACTACCCCATTGAGATGTCGATAGTGTGTTCCGCAGACGTTTGATTATACGCTCGTACCTAATTTTGGGTCAGATGAGCTTAAAAACATGACATGTTGGATCTTCTCCGCCTCATCTGTTGATGGTGTACAAACAACATGGCGGAGATGATTAGAATGCGCTTAGCTTCATGAGACACTCACGCCTCTTCTAACCCGTCAGGAAATCCATAGAATTTGATTTCCTCTAGCAAATTCTCTTTACTATCAAGGCCGTGTAGATATTCCATGACAAGTTTCGCAAAGAGGAACATTCCTGTCAGAATTAGTGAAGAGGCTGGGGATTTTCATATGCAAGCATGAATACCTCTGGCACGCCCACACGTCGTTTCTTCAATATCTCGCGCCGTAGCCGTTTCAAGATCAAACTTCTGCTGTATCATGGATGTCTGTTCATGAACGTAGGTCTCGATATCCGCCTTGTTCTCCTCTTCGGAAAGTTGGAAATTGGTTGCAGCTTGCAACGCCTTTTGGATGTCGTTGTAATCTTGACTCATAAAAACGACCCGAAGCTTGCCAGGCTCTTTTTCATCACGGATTCCGACAATATTCGTGAAGAAAGCAAGCAAAAGCTTTCTCTGATCCGCGTTACATTCGTCGAGACCATCAACGATAATCCGGGAGCTTTCGGCTTTCTCAAGTATTGTTTTCAGAAGTCCTTCAGCCAGATGTGTCGTTGTCAAGACGGTCTCTCCTGTAGAAACCATTTTATCCCAGTAGTATGGGACCAATTCTCGATGATTATTTAACAACTGGCTCAGAATGCCCCGATAAACAGAGATGCAGGTATTTTTCTCGGCATCGTTCTCTTTGCAGTAGAAGTAAGCTGTGCTATCTGCACCGTTTTTGATCGAAGCGTCGATAATAATCGATGCAAGGATCGTCTTGCCTAAGGAACTCAGCCTCACGGTTGACGGAAGAGAGCAATGCATCAAAAACATATGGTATGTGGTACTTACCCGCACCAGGGATACCATTGACCCATAGAAGTGAGGATTCGGGTACATCAGGCTGCAGCCAATTGCGAACTTTCTCGTTCTTGAGGATCCAGACTCCTGTTCCTGGGCTCTTAGCCTTTTGACAACTTTCATGGTCAGCTTCCGTACTATTGGACGCCGAAAACCATTCTCGAACATCCAGATACTTTTTCCACTGCTCTTCCTCTTGCTTCTTCTCGAGTGACCTAGATGCGTCCTCGACATCTCTCTTATATTGTTCGATGAAGAGCTCTTGTCTCTGAAAACTGATGACTGTTGCCTGTTCTTTGATGAGATCTCGATGCCGTTTGAGATTATCCAGAATCTGCTTGAATGTTGACTCAAAATTCTTCCACATTGAGCGGAAAAGCTGCCGCCAAACTAAGCAGTCGGTCAGTTAAAGATCGTGAAATAATCGCTCAAATGTCTCAACTTTACCCTTTCCCGAGAATAATTTTGTGGCCTCTTTGTGAAAGGAGAGTATGTCCCTGTACATCATGACTAATACTGCTGTCATTTCGGATGTAGATCCAAAGAGCGAGTGATACTGTTGGAGAAGTGGGATATGGTCTCCCAGTTGACCATAAGCGTCCAACAATGTCTCAAAGGAGTCGGTCCATGTACGGGCAGTCTGCACATATTAACAGTCAGCTATTTGGCTTTGCCATCTCATGGCGTATACAGCGGCTGGTCCGGTTGGATCAAAGCGCGCCGGGCCAAGTTTACCTGCCAAACAATGTCGGACAGATATTGAGACATACCAGGAGTAGAAACTTGATTGGGCCCCAGACAAAAGCTACAAAACTTGAGGCATTGACGAAGACACCAATCACCTTTCCAAATTGATCCATGGCCTCGAGAAAAGATTCCAGCCTCGTCATGTTCATCAGAGACTTGGTCTGGTCTTGTTCATTTTGGATTTCGAGGGCGGTCTGGCGTACATCGTCCAAAGTACTGAATTGGAAGTTCTGTATTTGCTTCGTATTCAAGCTTTTCTTGAAGTCTTCAAGAACAGCCTCGAACGTACCGATGCTGGCGGTGGTCATTTTGTGTGAAACTGAGGAGATTCCTGATGCAATACTGTGCACCAGCCCGGTAGTTATGATCGAAATTGGCTTCAGGAGCCATGCGTCAAGATGAAAGACTAGACAAGCGTGAGTGGTCATTTGAGGGCCTCAATCTTACTTCACCAAAATCCTTTCCTGCAGAACGCCTAAGGTTGTGCGTGAGGCTGTGTGCAGCATCCTTGGCGCGTAGGGGATCACGACAGCACTGCAAATGCCGCGAATCGTACAGGGTAGTTGAGTGGTATGATGATAGCCAGTAGGATGAAAAGATTGTGATGTCGAAAGTTTGTGGCTTACAAGGATCTCGGTGAAGCAACAGCAAGAGAGCCTTGCCAGCCCAGCCGGGCGTATGGCGGAGCACTGCATGTCTTAGGCGTTCTACCACGATCAGTACAGCCCCCTACTTCGCATCACACGTGTCTCGCTGGGTGTGAGTGCCGAACGTATCGGGAAAAAAGAGCCATTTGAGACATTCAGGCTCTTACTTACCGGTGAGTGAGGCTTGAATCTGCGAGACTGCAAAGGATTTCTGCGACTTTGAAAGGGAGAGCAGTTATATCTGCTGAACCTATGAGCCAAAAAGTACTGGTGATTTTACTACGCCAGTCATGTTTTCGCTGAAACATCTTCTCAACAATGATCAAGACGACGAAGAATCCGGCCGTCCACCTCCCCGAAGTTTCAATCTCTTGTACCCCGTGGCTTCCGAACACTGGTAAGCTCGATTAACCTTTCATCGAATATCGCAAATCTCTCTGGAAAATATGCTAACGGCTATGCCAAAGCGATGTCCAACTGTCTGAAAAGTCCTGGGGTGAGCTTTGGAGCGAGCTTTTGGGAAACGATTTGGGGAGCGCAGAGAATATGCCACCTATTATCCAAGCCGAAGAAAACTTTGATCCGACCTATAATGTGGAGGCTGGAATAGAGCATTGGGCCAACCAGAATTTTGAAATCGCATCGCTGCGAACTGCACATCCTGATGCTGGGCTGTTGCAAGAAGCAGATGCGTCATATGAGCTTCCCGATCCAGACTTAGTCTGCTATGGCATGGTTAATAGTCCATGATCCGAGTACCAAAACTTGGGAGCTTGTGCTGATTGTTCTTTAGATTCATCGCGTCTCTGTCAAAGTCATGGGAAACAATATGGGCGACATTGACTCAAAGATCAAAGAAGTTGCCAAGTGGCAAACCGACAACTACTACTGTTTCACGTTACAAAAATCTGCGCAGAATATCTTCCTGCAATTTCATGATGGCACAAATTTTGCACTTCTAAATGGTCATGCAAGCACAGGTTTGTTACCAGTGGTGGACTTGCCGTTCATTCAGATGGATGCTTTGGGATCCTTGCAGTCAATCAGGGAAACTCTGGGCAGAGCAACTAAATCAAGTGATGCGACAGTGCGTGTGGAAATCAATGTTTACGGCCCCACATCACAGCTCAAGTATGTTGGTGATCAGCTTTCTGATAAAAAGATGTTTCTACAGCGCCCCGATAGACCCAGGCATGGATTGCGATATCACAATCCCCACTTATTGTCTTTCGCAGGCCTTGATGGTCCAATACTGGAACACAGGGCAATTTTTGATGGCAGCAATGAGATGGTTTCCAAAGATCAACCAGCCTTCCAGAAGACTATCACCAATGTGTATGCATCACTCACTAGGGGTGCGAATTTGGACCGAGTTGATGGTGACCGTCGATTGACTACCCATTTGCTGCCGTACGTACAAGTATTCAAATATCTTTTTTGTGTCCAAACTCACAATGAGTAACAGACATCAAGAAGAGGCACTTGGTTTCATGTTGCAGCGCGAGAATGGACCAGTGTCATCAGAATATTGCCTCTGGGCACCTGTACCCGAAGAGCCAGGCTGGTATGTCCCAGATTGACTGCGCCGCTTTTTTCTTCACTGAGCCAACACTTGTAGGTTTCGTCACGCTGTCACCAATGCCAAGTCTAGATCGCCTAGTCCAGAGATCGGGGGAGGAATTCTGGCCGATGAGATGGGCATGGGCAAGTCGCTATCAGTACTAGCCTTGATTACAAAAACAATTGAGAGCTCGCAAGAATGGGAACGTCACGAGAACTACGATGAAGACGATAATATAAATCTACCTCAAGACCCAATTCGAGCTACTCTTGTGCTAGTTCCATCTGCGGTACTCATCAACGAATGGCTGAACGAGATCAAAAAGTGAGTCTGATGACACTGCATAAGTAATGGTGTAGGTGTTGACCAAGTTTCCAGGCACTTGGACGGATCACTACGCGTTCTCAAGTATCATGGGACAAAACGCAAGGAAATTACATTTCCACACATTTCAGATGCTGACATAGTTCTTACAACTTACAACACGCTTGTAGCGGATTACGAAAGCAGGTATAGCCCCTTGCACAAGTTCAACTGGTACAGAGTCGTTTTGGACGAAGGTGGGAGCTTGAAAGAATGATACTAGAAATGATTCAATGACAACCTTTGAAGGTCACATTATTCGCCGACAGACCACCAAATTCAACAGAGCTGTTTCGGAGCTGACAGCCAAATCTCGATGGTGTCTAACGGGGACCCCCATTCAGAATCGACTAGAAGATGTTGGATCTCTCTTCGCATTCATTCGCGTCCGACCCTTCCACAGCCTGGCCATGTTCCGCAGATTCGTGAGCATTCCATTCGATGAAAGTCAAGAAAGACGGGTTATTGCAACACGGAACCTCACGCTCCTTCTTGACTCTCTCTGTTTGCGACGCTCCCGTGAGATACTGCACTTGCCGGCACCGCACGAACGTGACTGTGTCCTTGAGTTCTCGCCAGAGGAGCGCGATCAATATGATAATACTGCAAAAGTCATGAACAGAACTCTCCGAGAGCGGGTTTCGGAGCACCAAACCAACAATGTCTTTGGCATGTTTCAGATCCAACTCCAGTTGCGGATCCTCTGCAATCATGGCACATATCAGCATGCTTTCTCATGGACCAAACGAAACCTTTTAGATGAGAGAGAAGATGCTCTATGTGCTGTGGGAGATACGAGTCAAGTAAATTGCTCTGTCTGTAGGCAATCAATGCCTCTTCTGGGTTCCAACAATGTATATCGTAGAGGCAATGACAAGTGCAAGCATATCCTTTGCTCGGAATGCTTGAACGAGACAGAGGAGTCTATGTCGCAGCCACAGGGGTGTCCTCTCTGTATCAGTTTGGGCATCTGTTCGAACGCAAGCGGAAATTCAGCTGGTCTTGGTGACACCAAAGATTCATACCTGAAGACCTCTGGTTTTTCGACCAAGATGGTTGCTCTGATGAAGGATATCAAGCATGACCTTTGGAATACGAAGAGGTGCCCAACTTTTAATCCGTCTTATGAGAGTCTCTCTAACTGGGCTTGAAATAGCATTGTTTTCTCCTGCTGGACAAATACTCTGAATCTGATTCATCGACATCTTGAGACAGAAGGCATTCTATTTCAGAGAATTGATGGGAATTGCTCAATTGCCAGACGTCAAAGGATCTTAGACGAGTTCTCAAGTACCCCAAATATACCAGTCCTCATCATGACGACGGGAACATGTGCCTTTGGGTAAGTGTTCCGCAACATGAATTTAGCCCCGTCATGCTGATGGACCTACGAAGTCTCAACCTCACAGCAGCGAATCGAGTATTCATCATCGAGCCGCAGTGGAACCCTAGTGTCGAAAATCAGGCAATAGCGAGAGCAATTCGTATGAATCAGCAAGACTCCGTCGTGGTTACTCGATACATGATCAAAGGAACGGTCGAACAAGTAAGATCAACATCTAGGTGATGGAGTTCGGCTAAACACAAATAGGAAATGAGATCACAACAAAAGAGAAAGCTGGAGATCGCGGACATCGGGATCAACCCCAGCCAGTAAAATAAGAGTGAATGAATTTCTTAGACTTGACGATTCGAGAATGGCAGTTATTGGGGCGCTGTCTGTGTAGCTACATTTCTTGGAACAGTATGGTCGGAAATGAATATTATCGTGCTGCTTCGCCACTGTTTCATTTCTGGCGGCGAGTGATTCTGGTATTCCCAGCGAGCGACTTCCATGCTTGGTGGAACTCAGATCCGACTTCTGGGCCAGTGAAATACTGGTGCGGCGTAAATCTCCGACATCCATTTCCCAGCTCACCCACAATCGGAAGCACTTCTTGGAGATCACCTGAACAGTGAGCATTTGTTTAAAATCTTTGTCAACCCATCACCTACATGTCGTGGAATAGGTAAGGTACCGCATTCTGTCTCCCAATCAGCGAAATGGCGACTTTTGTGGACTCGCCTGGCCTAAGCTACGAAAGTCGCAGGAGGCAACAGAGCCTGTCCGAGTTACAACGAGGGGCTTTTGGATGTAAATGAGCTTCGTTTTCATGTCATCACTTCCCGGTTTGGAAGAGACCCACTGGACCCCTGATGTCGTCGTAAGTTCCGCCAGTCAACGCGAAATAATCGTAGGACATCAGCCAATCCCAGAAATCCGTCTCAGGAGACACTAATGTAGCGCTAGCATAAGCAGCCACCAAGCGCGGCGGGACCAGACCAGAAAACAACCACGACATAAGTAAACTTCTTTCTATATTTTTATTCAACGAGTTCAATTCTTGCGAGTCATTATTTGCACCGATTTGCTCATACGTCATCTTCTCGAGATGGGTTTGTTTTCTGCCTCCGGTATCTTGCTGTGCATCACACTGTTTCTAGTGTTCCTAATTGTATTGGCAATCTACCGCCTGTACCTCAGCCCATTAGCCAAATTTCCAGGACCTAAGCTAGCAGGTAAGAGGTTCCGAAAATCGTGCAGAGTCTCGTCTTGCGTATTGACTTAAACTGCAGCTCTCACATCATTGTACCAATTTTATTACGATGTCATCCAAGGCGGTCAGTTTGTTTGGGAAATCGAGAGGATGCACCAGCAGTATGGTCCCATCGTTAGAATCAGACCAGATGTCTTGCACATGAACGACCCAGAATATATCGATCCCATCTACGGTGCTCCTGGAAAACGGCGAGATAAGTACAAAATCGCAATTAATGGCTTCGCTACCCCCAACGCCGCATTGGGGACGACATACCATGATGTTCATCGCCTGCGACGCTCGGTCCTGAACCCATTCTTCTCAAAACAGAATGTTCGACGGCTGGAACCCGTTCTTCAAAGAACATTGCGCAAGGTTCTTGGACGATTGGAAAGGAACGCGAAAACTGGAGAGCCCATGGTCACAACTTTGATGTATTCGGCAACGACATCTGACATTATTTCTGACTACTGCTTCGGAGAAAGCTATAATAATCTCGACAAGGAAGACTTCAATGAACCCTTCTTCTCTGCTTTTCACGAGGCTGGAAAAGGATACCACTTCGCTTGCTGGAACCCGTGGCTCGTTCCCACTATCAGGGCGCTTCCACAATCCATCGTGGCTTTGTTCATGCCTAAACTCGATGTTTTTCTTGATTTAGTGAAGGTCAGTTCTTGCGCCTCAGCATCTCCATGTGTATCAGTTGTGCTAATGACTAGAAGGAAATCACCAAACGAATTGACATCGTGAGAGAAGAGACCAAAAACGATTCACTAAACGATATCGTGGGGTCAACTGTTTTCCACGGTCTTCTCCGGAACCCGAATCTCTCTGCAGCCGATAAGACCGATGATAGACTCATCGACGAAGCCCGAGTCTTGCTTGGAGGCGGCACCGATACGACTGCAAACACACTCGCAGCCATCACGTACCACCTGCTGGCCAATCCTGACATCTTGAAGAAGCTTCGAACTGAGCTCATAGCAGCGATTCCAGATCCCTACAACATGCCCCCGTTAGCGCAGATTGAAGCCCTGCCCTATCTGAGCGCTGTCATCCAGGAGGGTATCAGATTGCATCCTGGAGCTAGTATTCGTCAAGATCGAGTTGCTCCTGATGAGGACTTGGTGTATGAGGATCCGGGTAGCGGGAAAAAATGGGTTATTGAGAAGGGAGTGAGTATCATATGATAATTTGACGAGCACCGCTAAGTTTTGATAGACTCCAGTGGGGATGACTGCTTCGCTACTGAGTAGAAACGAGACCATCTACCCGTCATGGTCTGTATACCGGCCAGAGAGGTTCCTCGAGAACCCTAGGCTCGACAAATACCAGATGGCATTTTCTCGCGGCTCGCGAAGGTGTCTTGGGGTAAGTCTGGACTTGTATGTGGATGGACCCAGACTTATTTGTGACAGATGCCGCTCGCATATTCTGAGCTATACACGATCCTGGGTGGCATTTTCAGCAAATATGATAGGTATGATGGGACTGGAAACCAGAGTGGCCCGACACTTGAACTGTACGAAACTGATCGAGGAGATGTGGACATGGTCGCTGATTTTGTGACACCATTTGTCAGGGATGACAGCAAGGGTGTCAGACTGATCGTCAGGTGAGATTTAGATGTCTGGTAATCATGCACCATTCTTCACAAGATACTGCAGAATCGTAAGTACTGATATGATAAACCTGGTCCCATGGAGACTTTTATACAGATCGTATCTCTATTCATTGCTTCTCGTCAACATGGTCTTCTACCTGTGGAATGCTGCCACCAACAGCAAAAGGATCCACCACAGCGGACGCAAAATTCCTCGCACTAATCTTTTGCTCGAACAAGATATCCATTTCTCCATATGTTCGTCCCTTACCCTCGGGGAGACGGAAATACGACCAAGTCAAACATAAGAGACACGTGCCAGCCCAGAAGAACCCTGCTTTCCCCTTCCAGTTCCATGCTGAAGGATTCAACATGTAAGGTGTGATGACTCCGTTGATGGTTCCTTGAACATTGTACAAATTCCGTGCTAATACGATCGTTTTGGTGCGGAGACGAGTTGAAGGCATCTCAGTGACGATGGAATACGCTATAGTTCCAACTGTGATGTCGTAGCAGAGCGTGAAAAGAAGTAGAAGACCGCCAGTGGCGAACGAGGGGCCTTTTGATCTTTGGGGGGAAAGTCCAACGCAACCGATGGAGAATAGTGTGACGAACATTGCGGTCAATCCACTTAGATAAATGGTTCGACGTCCGAGATAAGTCATCGCGAACCATGCGATAACTACGCCAACCATGGCGACTGCGTAAAGTGAAATAGAAAAATCGAGAGCCACATCGGTGTCCATTCCTGGAAATTGTCAGTGCCAATAAAAAGAGCATCTGTGAGAACGAGGGCAAAGTCTAATCCTTACCAGCCTGCTTGAAGAAATACACAGCGTAGCCCATCATTGATGCCCCACTTGCCGACTGGATGAGCCAAGTGATGCAAGTGATTTCTGTTCGGCGCAGGTTCACGCCTCTGAAGCAGTCCCAGTTCGATGTTCCGGCTCCGATCTCTTTTTCCAACTCGTTGGTATGTCTCATCATCGAGATGGTGTTGTCAATGTCAGTCTCCGATTCCGTCGACGTAAGTCGGCGCAGAGCTTTCCTAGCATCATCGCTTCTTCCTTTGCGTACGAGCCACCAAGGTGATTCGGGTGCCATGGAAATGCCGATGATGAGAGGCACTGGCCACATCCATTGCAGTGCATATGGAATTCTGAACAAAGTTAGATTCCGCTGTTATGAATGATTTTTAAATAAGGAGGACTGTATACCTGTAGGCCCATTGATCATTCCGTTTGAGCAAGGACCTCAATACCCCAGAAGCGATCAATTGACCCAAGCCCCACATCATGTTGACATAGGTCGTCAGATACCCTCTCAAAGCTACCGGACAAACCTCAGATGCATAAGATGTCGTCAAGGTCTGGAACACACCCCACGGGATCCCCATCAGAATGGTTCCGACCTCCAGAACTTCGATGCTCTGCGCAAAGAACGGGATAAAAATGAATCCAGAGAGTGCAGCCAGAGTCAGGATCATCGTTTTCTTGAACCCAATCTTCTCCGCAATGATTCCATTTAGGAACAGACCAAGGATCTCACCAACTCGTGCTCCATTTGACAGTCCAGCTTGCCACGGTGCGGGAATCTGGTACGTGACACCATCTTTCTGAAGCTTGCCAAATTTCTGCGTGAAAGCTGGAAATGCAAAGAAAGATCCGATCAAAGCAATATCGAATCCTTCCATGGCAATGGCCATCGATAAGAACATTGACCAGAAGATGGCTTTGGGATATAACTTGACTGCTTCGCGGAGGGTCATGGCATGTTCGGCATCAGTGCCGCGTTTAGCTTCCGTGCTCAGAAGAGCAAATTTGTTGCTTCGATCAGCTAGTTTTTGCACGACACTGTCCTCGATATCGACCTGGAAGGCATCATCTTTGTCTACTGCCTCGCCGGCACTGTTCGGGCCTTGAGGTGCCATCGCTGTCATCGGAATGCTAGTGTAGCGAATGGATTGGGAGGAAGAGCCGGAATCGAAGAAGGGGAGCAACCCTCCTATATAATTCTTCCATCCCGTGTCTACCATTGCTATGTTACGTAGCTTTGGGTGGTGATCTCAAATCCGGTGATGGAGGTGTCAGGTCAAAGGAAGCACTGATCCGCGAGAACATCCAGGGATCGACGGCCCCACTCTTGGCGACCCCGCCACCAGGTATTCACAACATGGGATTTATGTTAGTCAAACGTTGGGTGAGCTGATGTTAATTGAAAAAAGCAGAAGATGATCTTTTGGTGCCCAAGACAAATTTGGGTTTTCCTTCCCCCTTTCTCCTCGGGAGGCACACTTATGGACTTGGGTAAACAAGGTAAGCTCATGGGAGATTTGAGAATGCTGACAAGCGAGCACGCAATTATGGAGGAAAGTTGTGAATTGGCGCTGATGACACGATCAAATCAGGCTTTTCTGAAAAGGCCCGTTATCTACTCTCAGTCTCTGGACTTAGTCGCTTTTCGAGCGATCCTGCTTTGTTTGTTTAGAATACGGAGAAATGCGTGGATGAACCAACAACATCCACATGAGGGAATTCGAAGTGAGTGATAGAAGGTGCACAATATAGGGAAGATCTAGCATCGCTGAGTCCAAAGCCAAAAGATTCGATGAGCTGGGTCGAGGTCGGTGCCTGTAAGATAATCTTCTCAGTCTGTTGCTGCAGATGGTATCTTAGCTTCTGTATTCGCGGGCTGAAGTTGCTCTATCTCTAGCTATAAATATCTTCAGAGCACTTGAGGAATACTCTCAAAAACATTATCACACTGCCGCAAAGGTATGCCTGGCCTGTTGGCCCGATTTCAGAGTATCGGGGGTTCGTCGCTTAATTCTCAGGGCATAGACCTTTATTTTTTATGCCTGCTTCAACAAAGTCCAAGCTGATCACTACCTAACGTTGCAATCGAATTTTGTTAGCATACAAGCAGATTCAGAGGAAACTTTTTCAAGAACCAGGAATTCGATGGAAATAGGTTCTCCAAGTCCATGTAAAGATCGCCAGAGCCAAGCCAACTCCACTCTTCGGTCACGTGCAGTCTCATCATCTCGACGCGTAAAACTTTCTTGGAGTCGGTCCGCTGCATCTCCCATAACAACTTACGGCTCTAGTCACAGAACGTCTCTCATCGTGATCTAGGGTTTACTAGATCTCTCATTATCGAAGGTAATGCGCTCCTCAAGCATCACGCTATGGACAACGTCAACTGCGGCTGTTTACGCTGCATTTAGCCCCAGCCAGCACTTCTTCGGGGATGAAGGACTCACACCAGGCATCAAAGCAAAGCCGAATATTGTGTTTGTCTTAACAGATGATCAAGATGTCCATTTATCGTCGCTGAACTACATGCCGTTTGTGAAAAAGCATTTCCTGGACAAAGGGACATATTTTAACAAGCATTATTGTACAACAGCGGTCTGTTGCCCCTCCAGAGTTACTTTATGGACGGGAAAAGCTGCGCATAACACAAACATCACGGATGTCAATCCACCCTATGGTATGTCAACCATTTTGCAAACGAATTTCAATTCTTGCTGATATCTAAGGTGGCTACCCAAAGTTCATCACCCAAGGTTTCAATGAGGCTTATCTACCTGTATGGCTGCAACAGGCCGGGTACAACACTTATTACACTGGAAAATTATTCAATGTCCATACCGTTGACAATTATAACAAACCCTACGCAGCTGGTTTCACAGGATCGGTACAGTGATCTCATGGCTTGCAGATTGTGTAAACTGATGTGCCGCAGGATTTCCTTCTCGATCCTTACACCTACAATTATCTAAACAGCACGTTTCAACATACCGGAGAGACCCCAAAAAGCTACGAAGGAGAATATGTCACCGACGTGCTTGCTCAGAAAGCATACGATCTTCTTGACGAAGCTGTCGAGACAGAAAACCCTTTCTTTCTCACCATCGCCCCCATTGCACCCCATGCGAATATCAAAATGAACGGAAGTGTTCTCGATGATAATCACACTTTCGAATTTGGATCTCCAGTTTCGGCCAAAAGACATGAACACCTCTTCAAAGACGAGAAAGTGCCTCGAACAGCAAGCTTCAATCCAGACAAGGTTCTACCCCACACCGCTCGTCAACACTCAAGCTGACTTTCAAACCAAGCCCTCGGGTGCCAATTGGCTCCTCGACCTCAAGCAACAGAGCCAAACAAATGTTGACTATAACGATCACTTCTACCGACAGCGACTGCGTGCACTTCAAGCAGTCGACGAGATGGTCGATGGTCTGTTTGAACGCCTAGAAGCTCACGGCCTCATGGATAATACGTATATTATCTACAGCAGCGACAACGGATTTCATATCGGTCAACATCGACTCCAACCAGGGAAGTCATGCGGCTACGAAGAAGATATTAATATCCCACTGATCATTCGCGGACCAGGTGTAGCTGCGAATCATACCACCGATATCGTCACAACTCATACCGACCTTGCTCCTACGTTCTTTGATCTTCTCGGAATCCCACAGCGAAATGATTTCGACGGAACTGCAATACCCGTGACTAAAGCTGGCATTGATATCGCACAAGCACGGCGGCGAGAGCATGTCAACGTCGAGTACTGGGGCTTTGCGGGAGGTGAAGGCAAATATGACCGTCAGCTGAAACCTCCATTAAACCCATGACAAGACTGCTAACTTTCGGTCAGATGATATCCTTCATGAGAATAACACATACAAAGCCATCAGAATCCTCGGACCAGGATATAACCTATACTACTCAATTTGGTGCAACAACGAGCACGAGCTCTATGACATGGATGTAAGCTCCTCTGCTTCCCCCACGAGATCCCAAACTTACACAGCGAATAGGTCGACCCCTCGCAGATGAACAACCTCCTTTCCACAACTCAAGAACCTACATCCACCATCGCGGGCCTCACAATACATAAAGTAGTCGCTCGTCTCGACTCTCTCCTCTTCGTCCTGAAATCGTGCAAGGGCAGCACATGTCGACAGCCATGGAAGAGTTTACATCCGAAAGGCGATGTATTGACGCTTGAAGATGCATTGTCTGCACGATTTGACCATTTCTATGAAGTAGAGCAGCAGAGGGTTGAATATAACTTTTGCTCGAATGGGTATTTGATCGATGCAGAGGGGCCGATGTGGGAGCAAACGGGATCGGTGTTCAGGGATGGGCTGATGTGGTATGAATGGGTTTGAAATACTGTACGCGATTGAATACAGACATTATATCATATTCCAGATGTAATAATGACATCTGCATTGCTGCTGTGATAAACACGACAGGACTCTTTCCTGGCCGTTCTGAGAGACCAGGGAGGAGTATAGGGCATACAGTGGAAACAGTGGCCGGTACGGCTTATATCTCGCGGTAAAGCTCTCCATTACGCAAGCATGTTCACGTAAATAACTTATTCTGTCAAGTAGCGAGAGTAAAAATCTCACCATAGCACGCCATACAACGGGACACTTCTCCACTCTTGGCGAGCCACCACCACACCGCTAGTACTGGCAGACATAAAGTTAATTCCAATGCTCCACGATGACGAGAATGGATGAATTGTTTGACTAATTTACTTATGAAATATGTCTTTGAACAATAGCGATGCGCAAGAAGAAGCCGGGGAGGAAACTCCTCTGCTACACACCCAGCTAGCTACACAGCAAAGTGATGATCTTGAGGGTCGCGTTTTGGAGACTTCCCATACCTCGACTCCGAAGACTGAGCCTCAAAAATCCCCTGCTACTATCATATCTGTGCTTCTCATCGGTAAAACTCATCAGTTCAATTCCACGAGTCTGCTTCAAGTTGATTGAACTTTCAACAGGAGTCTTCATCGCCAACGCAGAAGGATCGCTCGTCCTAGCGACATATGGTAGGATCTCGTCTGAGTTCAATGATTTGAAGAATGCGAGCTGGCTGGTGACGAGTTATGTGCTTGCTGTTAGTGCGGTGCAACCTATTGTAAGTCCTATCTGACGTTTGTTGTCATGGTCGAAGAGGACGCTAAAATGAGAGGATGTAGTATGGGAAGTTGAGCGATATCTATGGTCGTGCCCATATGCTTTTGGTGGCTTATGCGCTTTTTGCTTTGGGATGGTGTGTTTCATTTTCATCGATAGTGAGGAAATACTGATATGGGTTTGATTCGTGTGTAGTCTCGTGTGGTAAGTTGTGCCCTTGTGATGTATGCCGCATTTAGTGTTGATGGAGATGTGAAAGCGCAATAGGACAGTCGCTCCAGGTCGTTGTTCTGGGAAGAGTTATATCTGGTATCGGAGGTGCTGGAATGGGATCTCTGGTGTCTATCATTATCACTGGTTCGGCAGCTGCCTTTTACATAACCAATATACTGAGCTGATGTCTTCTAGATCTTGTACCGCTTAGAGACGTTGGTTCCTGGCGAAGCTATGTCAACATTGTAGCTACCACGGGACGAAGCTTGGGTGGCCCCATCGGTGGGTATCTTGCTGACACAGTCGGATGGCGATGGTGAATTTTGAATCAAGCCAAGGTTTTATCAGCTGACAATCAGTAGGTCCTTTGTAGGCCAATGTCCACCGACAATGTTTGGAATGTTGCTGGTGTGGACCATGGTACCGAACACTACGTCTTTGAAGGCTTCTGAAAGTCGAAGTATCAGAGAGGGGCTTTCTCGTGTTGACTTAATGGGGGCGTTGATACTCGTCGGTACCATTACGACCTTTTTACTGCCATTGCAACTTGGCGGCATCTTGATTCCTTGGACACATCCTACCATTTTTATCCTTCTTGCTTGCTTTGCTGCATTATCGGCCTGGTTCATCGTTGTGGAGATGAGGGTGGCGAAGGAGCCAATACTATCGCTGTCAATGTTGACGTCGTGGGATGTCTTGCTGCCAAATACTGTTATGTTTTGTCAGTCTGCAGCCCAACTTGGCGTAAGTTTCGACGTTTTCTGGCTGGAAAATATTAATGATACACAGATGATGTTTACTGTCCCACTATTCTTCGAAGTCATGCAAGATGCTTCCGCGGCCCTTGCAGGCGCACATCTGTTCCCGGCTGTGGTAGCTGTCGCTGTGGCAGGCTTACTTGGTGGATACCTGACCAAGAGGTCCGATACTATCCTCCCCTTCTCCGAGATTCACTCTTTGACATATTTCAGGACTAGACGATACAAGCAGCTTTTAGTATTCGCCACGATATCTTCATCGGCATCGTACCTGCTACTGGCCATTCGCTGGAATAAGGAAATTAGTTTTGGGGAATCTCTCTTCATTGTCCCCGGGTACGTGCCGAAAATTTCATTGCACGCACATCGCATCAGTTATGCTGACAAATGCAAAGTGGATTTGGCAATGGTCTTGTGCAATCTGCAGCATTTGTGGCGCTCACGGCCGGGATCGAAACCGACGATATGGCTATGGCATGTTCGAGCTTTTACATGAGTGCCAATACTGGAACTGTGGTCGGGCTAGCGTCGACGAATGCTGTGCTGCAGGGAACTTTGAGACGTGGGTTGGAAAAGCGCTTAGTGGGGTATCCTAATAGCGCCAGTGTAAGTCCTCAACACTTTACTACGAAAACATCAGATAGATTGCTGGAGACCTTTCTGAGAGAAACCACTAACGGATTTTGTTCGAGCAAGATTATCGACCAAGTGTTGTCCAATATTGAATACATCAAAGAGCTCCGAGGGCCTGCCAAGCACATCGTTCTTGATGCTTATAGCCAGGCTTTCAAGTATGCACATTGTATGTCATTCAGTCCCTGTCTCAGAGAAAATGCTAACTAACTATTCTCCGCAGTTATCAATCTTGCTTTCTCAACGGTTGCGTTCGTGTCAAGCTTGCTGGTGCGAGAACACAAGATGTAGGATCTTAAAGTGCAATCGAGTCAGTATGCTATCCGATATTGCGACTATAATTAAGGGCACAAGAAGCAAAAGTGAGGAGATACTAGGGTCCCGGAGCTTCACTAGGGTCCAGGACGATTAGCAAGATTGAGCTAAATTTTCAAAATAATTCAGAGATTAAGCTGAAGCAGATTTCATTTGTAGACAAATTGAACCTCTCAGATTGAACCAAATCCTGGAAGTAATACCTCCGTACAGTTCGCGAGGTGGATCCCCGATCAAGCAACATTCACTTTACAATCCTTGTCAAGCTCCACCGCCCTTACTTTGGCCGCGTTTACGACTCAAACATTGGGCCTTCTTGACCGAATGAGTCGGACGGGCTGACGGACGGGACTGCCATAAGACGGCGCAGTTCCACTTCCAAAAGAGGAAGGTGTTATCCCTGTTCTTTTGTGAAAAAGCTTTCATGCCCGAGAACATAAAGAGCATTTGGAAAATTTGAGCTTCCACTCGCTGAAACCCATACAAAAAGTCACACTTTCCCCCTGCTACACCAACATCTCGCTTCCCCTATTCCCCTCGCCTAGCCTCTTCGCAAACAATATCCTAAACATGGAGAACGTGTTTCGCTCAGAGCGGCTCATCTACCGCGCCATCGAAGACACACCGGAGGACGAAGATTTTATGCACACCATCCAAGCTGACCCCGTCGCATTCTCCAACTCTGATAACGGGCTCTTAGCGCCTATGACGAGGAAAGAGAGCGGTGCATGGAAAAAATCCGTGCAGACGAACAAGCTCCTGGGCGTTATCATCTGTCTCGCACCCCCACCTTCCAACCCCGCGCTACCAGTCGACACAAAAGCTACCCCACCGACGCCAATTGGATGCATTGCGCTCACGGGCTTGAAACCTGGGTATTTCCAGCATCGGAATAGTTATATCAGTGTTGATATCATTACGCCGTATCAGCGGAAGGGGTATGGGAGTGAAGCTATCAAGTGGGTGCTGGATTGGGGCTTTAGGATTGCGGGTCTGCACCGTATTGGTATTGAGTGTTTCTCGTATAATGCTGGTGCAAGAGAGTTGTATGAGGGGAAGTTGGGGTTTGTATTTGAAGGGAGGAAGAGGGAGGTGCTTTGGTATAATGGTGGATGGCATGATTTGTTGTCTTTTTCGATGCTGGAAAGTGAATGGAAGAAAATCTTGGCCGAGGAGAGCTAGCATCGTTAATATCAATGGCCAGGCAAGGATCTTTTGTTTTGGTCAGAATCTAATCTTGCTGATGTTTATTTCGAAATTCAAGTTATTGGGAGGCTCTAAGCCTTGAACTTTGGTCGCTGTCCGTGTCCAGTCTCGTGGAAACCATTTCTAAATTCTTTATAACTGTATTTCAGCTCGGTCTGCTTACTGAGAGACTTGCCAACTGATGATACGGCTGATAATTTTCACCTTTGGGGTAATGATATAACTATAAAACTATGGCAATTTTATCGTGCCTCCAACATATGCAATCAGACAGGACACGAAGATCCTCCACACTGTGGCCCCGAATTGAGACGCTACGCTTCTCTCTTCTTTCATCTGGTGTGCAAGGCCTCCTTTAGCTTGGACTCCAGAAAAGTGCTTCATTCCTCTTCCAAACGCAACAATATTGCTTGTCTCGGACTGGAAGTTTCTTGGTGCCATTCCGATAACGTTGTTCTGCACGACATATGCATGTCACAGGATAGCATCGCCGAGTACTGTGTTCTCGGACTTGTTGTGGCTAATCATCATTGGCGATTGACTAATGGCAAGGTAACAATTACAAGGTACTTGTCCCACGGGGTTGCCATTGTCAACGTAGCCAGGTGCTTTCAGGACCAAATCACGATGAGGGACACTGATCCTGGCTCCTTCCAAACCACCAAAGCCAAAAGTGACACTTCTCCCCGTGAGATTGTCTCGGTTTTCGCAATCGACCATATGAATCTTCTGTGTTTCAGCATAAATATCCTGGAATTGGTGTCCCTTGCTCTCTGGCTGTGATCTCTGGATGGCCTCGAAGAGCGATTCGAATGCAGCTCGAGGAAGGTGCTAAATTCGAGATGATGGATCGAGTATCGCTGCATTATTGTATGCAATTGAGTTATCTTCCCCAAGGTCTAAGGATGTCATCATAACTTGTAAAGCATGGTAGGATTTATGACCTTCAGAGTTCGTATGTGGCACGAAAGGTATTTCCACCACTGATCCATGGAACTTATTGGTATCCATACCACCGAGCAGAATCGAACCAGTCTCATATTCGGCGTTACTGAGTTCGAGACTGAATGCTTTGTGATGGATAGTACCGTCTTTCACCATACGGTCCAGAAAAGTTTCTTCCTTGGCATGGTGATTTCCGTGGTGCCAAGCTTCATTCGCGTAGCCAAGGCCAATTCTGCCATTTGTGTTCAAAGTGGAGTTTAGCACCGTGCTAATTTAGAAGAGTGGGATTTGAACTCCGTCCATGGTTAGTGTTTCGAATGCGTGGTGGCCTTGGACATGATGCACATTTCGAGAAGCCGAGAACAATTCTAGCGGGTGAGGTTGGTAGTTGTCGATGCGGAGTGATTGACTAGAAAGTTGTTAGTTTTCAAGACGAGATCTAATCGTACCGGAACTCCTACACCTCTGACCTGTTGCCTGATTCGTTGCTTCTGGTGCGAGGAGCCATGTGGAAGCACTTCCAACGTCGGCTGTCATATTGATTTTCTGAGGTGGAGTCACGACACCGATCTCTGCGACATATTGATTCATTTCGCGGAATATCGGGAGCTGGATGATATGTCGCGACCTCGACGTGGAATCTGAAGGTGGTAAAGCTGTGGCGGAAGAACACACAGCCATGGACACCGCGAGCTGTAAGTTATGGTCATGAACTCTTTCATTTTGTTCTGAGAATTGAGGAAGGGTTTCGAGGATGCGTTGTATTATTGAGAGTGCTCAAATCTGAAACACAACTTTCGACAATTAAATGCTTAAAATCGAGGGAGTCGGACGTAGTGGTCTAACAGACACATCAGCAGAAATTGAAGGTTGTGATAAGTATTTTTCACGGTTCACTACGGGTAGTGGCCGATTTTTTCTCAGAATCTCTCCCCGGATGCACTTTCCAGACTTTGTCTAGTTTTACGACTTCCTTCCAGACTACTTTGAGCTGTCGTCTACTTTAGGTCTGATATCTGGTGTGTGGGCGGACTAGAACCTCATTCTCGCTTGCATACTTAGCATCTGAGTATCATATCATTAGCACCAGTACGTCATACTTCTCTACTTCTCTGATTCCAACGTCGTTGAGTCTCAGCGGGATTCTCGAGCAATATCCGGACACCGCAGTATTATGTGGTTTTTTGTCCGCGGAATTTTATCTGCTGTCCTTAAAGTGCGTATGTTGTCACAAGGCTACTGCGCCACGTCCCACAGACGGCGTAAGGCTGAGCTGCAGTGAAGGCAACTGAGCTACTGCACCTCTTCGTAACGAAGTCCTTGATAATTCTCTATTGGGTTCAAAAGTGCATCTTATAATATTGATCGGGCGTGATTTGTGGAGTCAACATTCTAAGCAGTCATTGCTCAGGTGTACCGAGGGCTGGAGCATCGCCTCAAATATTGGGGCCGATTTGCTCCCGCAGGCAGCCGCGCTTCTTTTAAGTTGACTTCTTCTGTCTGTTTGAGTCAACTCGGTGCATTTGGTCCTTGTAATTTGTTTGCATTGATTCGCAACAGTCGTCGGACCATCTTGTCAATCCCTTTCTGTCTATATTGTGTCAAAACCTTCAGTATCGATATCCGAATAACGAAAGCCACCACCACTGGCCCTGGCAGGCACCATGGTTCCTTCGATCTTCAAAAAAGTCAAGTTGAGGCTTAATCGCGCCAGAGAAGAAACATCACTTCGAGATACAGCGGAGAATACAGCCAATGAAGCACCCAAAGTTCCAGCAAACAAGACAGAGAATGTCACAGCACGGGGCCTAGAATCCCTTCCACCAACATATGAGAAGTCCGAAATTGGAGAAGACAACTCTAAACCCACGGAAGAAGTCATCATCAACACCAAAGACTCCAAATCCCCGTCAAAGCCCTGGCTAGAAGTCGCAATCGAGCCTTCCTACATCCCCGAACCTCTAGAGCTCATCAACGAGAATTCTGTCCCTCAATGGCGCTGGCCAAACACTCATGTTCGTGTCTGGCTCATAGCCGTCCTGACGAACGACATCAAGTGCACGCTTGAATTGGCTTCTCAAATCGCGGAGCAGGAAATGGGGATCGGCGCGAATTTGTATTGTAGGACCGATGTGTATTGGAACAGGGTATTGGACTGGAAGGCGGGCGAGATGATGTATAGGAAGCTGATGGGAATGAGGGAGGTGGAAGGAGCTGTGCCGATATTCTGTCATGTTAGGAAGAGATGATGAGAGTTGCCTATCATGAGGGAGGATCAGAGACTACCTGAGGCAGTGGAATAATTTCTGATATCAATCTTCTCAAATACTATACTTAAAGCGTTCATGATTTGGCATAAGTAACACCACTTTCGCTTTCAGAAACTGTATTCCTGCGCTTCTATAGTATCACTACAATGGTATCTTTCCTCTATACGTAACTATTAAAGTGCTTTCAAGTTCGAAACACTCTAAGAAAGGTCCAATATAGCTCTAAACTTCGAAGACGTTTTTAAGTAACATTATACTCTAGGATTACTCTAGCACAATATAGTAGAAGGCGAAATAGATGTGCACAGATGCGGTTTGCATAGGCTGCGCACTTGGGTCCCCATGGGGACCCAAGCCCAACCCAAGTGATGGGTTAGGGCCCCCAGTGGGGCACGTGACCTAGGTTAGGTAACCTAATAGGTGGGTTAGGTACCTAGTTAAAACCTAAGAAAAGAAAATCTAAGGAGTTGAATGTTTTACTAATAAATTTACTAATTATAATAGAATTATAAATACTTAATATAATTATAACCCTTTATATTATTTAAAAATCATTAAATACTTAAAAAGAACTAAAAATACACTAAACCTTAAATAAGTATTAGAATCAATTGCTATTATTAGTAGTAGCTATAAAGGCTCCTGACTCAGGTTACTTTCCCTTATATTACTTTCCCTTAGATTACTTTTCCTTAAGTTACTTTTCCTTAGATTACTTTTGCTTAGGAGTCCATTAAACCTTAAGCTTAGGAAGTAAAATTCCGGTATTAATATTATCTTATCTTTAAAGCAGAGTATTAATACTTCCACCTAACATAGCTAGTCGCTAAGACTGACTTTTAGTTTAACTACTAATTTCCATATTTCCCATTTTAAGGTAAGCTCCCGGAGTACTAAGTATAAAGGCGATTCTTTTAATAAAAGTACTATCTTTAGATTAAAGAGTAACTCGCTTACTATAAATAGCCGTAAGATTATATACTATAAAGGATTAGTAAAGAAATTAGTAAATAATCAAGTATACTTACTTTTAAAATAATAAATAAGAAAAGCTTTAGTAGACTCTTATAAAGCTCTAAGTACTGAAGATTAGAATCTTATATTATTCTTGAATTATATAGTAATTTCACGTATAAGACATTAAAATAATAACTTTAGAATTAAGAGATAAGTAGAAAATTATAACTTTTTAATTTCTCGAAGTGCATAATCTAAAAATATTAGTTAATATTTATTAATTTCTTTACTAATCACTTATAATTAGACTTACGTCTTATCTTTATTAAAGTACTTAAAAAACTAGTATTACTTTTAACTGCAACTTTTGTAGTAAAACTAGTTTTAGATCCTGGAACCTTCCTAGGTACTTTACCCGCAGGTTATTTACTTATAAGTCGTTTACTCGTAAAACGTTATTCACTAGAAGGCTAACTAGCGGAAGATAATACAAGTGAATTAGGTAGAGGTTTAGCCTTTAAAGTTAATTACTTTCGGGATTTTTTTTATGATATCCATTTAGGGCGTAGTAGTACTTAGAAGAAATAATTAGTTTATATTATATTTTAAGAATTAATAACTTACGTGTAGGAGTACCGCTATTAGAATCTTCTTCTTAATCTTCTTCTTAATCTTTTTCTTAATATTCTTCTTAATTAACTTCTTTATATTCTTCTTAATTAGCTTCTTTATCTTCTTCTTAATTAGCTTTTTTATCTTTTTCTTAATTAGCTTCTTTATCTTCTAGATTATTATCTAAGAGATAATTATTTATATTAGATTTATTATTATCTTCTAACTTATAATAAGAACTACTAAAAAAGATTAGTAAAAATATTAGTAAATTAAGAGAATATACTATTAATAATTAGTTATTAATCTATTAATAGAATTAGTACTCTAGCTAAAGATATTATGCGAACTTTATAAAGTAGTAAGTACTTCTGAATCCGTTACGTTTACTCTTAATCTACTTACTATATTAAATAGGTCTTTCATTAAATTCAATATCTTATTTATATATTAATACCTAGAAAGATTATTCTCTTTAGCCTATTACTTAATCTCTTACTTATTTCTTTATTCTATTAAAATAAATTAGCTTAATTATATTATATAGAATATATAATTAAATAGTACTTATATAGGCAACAACGTTTATATTCTTGTGTTTCCTTATTATTATCTTTCTTATCACTTAAATCCTCTTCTATATTATAATTATTACGATTAATCTTATTTAGATCTTTTATACTATTGTGATTTAACTTTATTAGAGATAAAAATAGTATAGCTAGTAGCCTAAATTAAATATTAGTAAAGAAATTAATAAATATTAAGAGGGATAGTGTATATTTCTTAATAGTACTATACTAATAGATCGCAGAAAGTGTATTAGTATAGAGAAATTTAATTAGAATAAGGGTAAAAGATAAAGGTAAGGAAGCCGCTAGTGAATTAAGTAACTACTAGTGAATTAGGCAGCTACTATAAATAAGTAAATCAGGTATCTACGATTAACATTAACCAGGTAACTACGATTGCATAATACCTTAAATAAGTACTAATATAATAATAAAAATAATCTTTTTAATTTACCTAAATAACAATTTCTTTCTTATAAATAACTCTAATTCTGGACTCTACTACGTATTGTGGAGGGGAAGACCCTAATCTCCACATGATAAGAGAGTAGTAAATGTATAGTATATAAGGTATGAAGTTTACGAAATAACAGATAGACGGAATTAAAAGATATCACATATCTGAAGAGTGCGAATTGTTAAGTGAAGGAAGAAGTATAAAACTTATTAGAGGAAAAAGAGCTGTTATTATTGTTTCTAATCTCTTAGGGAGATCTCAGCTTAAGTATAATACTAAGTGCATAGGTTAGGTGATAAAAGTGTACCGAGGCCGATCCCCACTATATGCGTCCCCCCCTTAAAAAACTCGCTTCCGAGTATTATAGTAAACGAATGTAGTAGAGCTAGGCTATTTCCAAAAGTATTAAATCTCTAGAGGTAAAGTAGAGGTCTACGGTGCAGAAGTGACGTTAAAGTTATATAAGGCCTGAACCATTATTAGTCTTAGTAAAATCGTAAATAAAAGTTTACTTAGCTTACTTCCATAAGGTTATCCCCTATTATAACACCTCTATCTTCTCCCTTAACCTTTATAACTATAATACCTTCACTACCTCCTTCCTTCTCTCCACTTAATAAGCTCTATAACCCTTTTTGAAGCTACGTAGAAAGCTTCTTCGTTCTTCCTTACTACTATACGTGTTCCCCTAGCGACGAAGACTAAGTTACAGCTGCTTTTCCCCTCTAAGAGCTCACTTCTAAGAGTAAATAACCTTTAAGGAGGTTATAAGAGTAGCGCTACTCTCTTTTTAACTAAAGTGAGTATAAAGCTTTATCGCTCTTTTATTCTAATCTCTCTCCTTTTAATCTTATAATCTTAAGATCAGGCTTAAGATTAAGATTAACGATCTCTAGTACTTAACTTAAGCTAAGCGGCTCTAAGCTCTTTAACCTCTATTAATTACACCTCCCTTTCTTCATATAGCTCTCGCACGCCTGAACCTTACACTAGAGCCTTAACTTATAAGCTTCAGAACGCAGATCTTTAAGTTAGAGACGCTATTTTCTTTAATTAAGCTAAGTCGATCTCTTTACCTTTATTTCCCTTCTATTAATTACCTCGCGCATAGACTAGATTTCTATATCAACTTATACTGATTTTCTATAGAGGTCTTTGCCTCTTTAATAAGCTTAGTGATATCAGAGCTTCTTTAGGTAAGATTTCTTTTCTCTATGTTATGTCTTTAGTTATACTATCACTTTTCTAGGCTCAGATCTTAACTACCTTACCCTATAACGGTCTCTTACTCCGCTACAACGAATATCTCTTAGGGAAGGGGCTCTCTAAGTCACCTGGTAAGTCTCTGTCTTTCCTTCTTCCTGAAATATATTAATTTTGGCGATATTTTTGCAGGTTCCGCTGTATAACCTTCGATCTAAAGCGCTTAAGTACACGGCTACTAACCCTACCTCATATAGCTAAGTTCCCTCTCCTAACTCCTTCGCTTTTTACTCCCTTACTAAGTTGATATTACCGCTAACTTCCTGGCACTAGTAACTAGGGTATATCTAACTTAATGACTCCCCTTCTACA
Organism: Cadophora sp. MPI-SDFR-AT-0126; assembly: GCA_020747065.1. NCBI lineage: Eukaryota > Fungi > Ascomycota > Leotiomycetes > Helotiales > Ploettnerulaceae > Cadophora > Cadophora sp. MPI-SDFR-AT-0126. Next base: position 790,491 of record JAGMVK010000020.1, on the reverse strand, counting down.
CCTAGTAATAGTCTCTTACCTTACTATTACAGATATACGCTTTAGGCGTATATATACTTATAGGGTTAGAGGTCTAGGCAGCTGGTAGGAAGGCTAACGTGTTAGAGAAAGCAAGGACTATCAGATTCTTACTAAGGTAATAGGGGTTACTAAGGCTATCTCTACTATTAAGTATCTTCTCTTAGTTCTAAGGCTTTCTTACTAAGATATAAGACCTATTAAATCGCTAGAGGAGTTTATTAATATCTTGGAGAGTAAGGACTATTACAAAGACTTAAGAGTGATAGGGGTCGCTCTTATTTCTAAATACTATTAAAGCTCTTCCTTAATTGATATCTAGCTATAGTAATTTCCGTCCGATATGGAGGCTGTTTACTATAAAGAGTATCCGCTAAAAGTAGGTCTAACTCTCTTATCTTCAAAGCATAAGTATAGTATACTAAAGGGTAATAGCTATTATGGGTTTATTCGCTTTTTAATCTAGTAATAGTCTTAAGCATATCTGATAGCTTCTAGAAGATATATAGGTCCATCACTAACTTTATTATCTTAAGGGCTAGCTAGTTAGAGCTTTCAACTTAGGTTACTTGCTTTAGTAGAGGTACTTTAAGTACGTTACGTAGGCTTGCGAATTCTGACTCCGTTATATTATATCTGTATTTCTTATATTAATACTCTTGCTAGTACTTAGGCTATAGTAGACTTCGTGAGCTATATTCTTTCTATCCGCTCCTCTTTAAGAGAGTGAAGATAATATAGATAGGGGCCTAGACCTAGTAAGCGTAACTAAGGTTAAGCTAATTTGGAGATAAACTAACACTCCTTCCTCCGGTAAAGTTACTTTATTAAAGGTCGTCGGCCGATAGTATATTTAGGTCTTTAACACGTAGGAAACTCTAATCCTTAGGTAATTCCAAGGCGTAGAGATATTAGCTTCGTAAGGATAGGCTAGAGAGCTTCTGCCTTTAATAAGACCTTAATTAGCGAGTGCTATATCTTCTTAGAAGCTATAGTGTCGGTTCAATACCGAATATAAGCCAAGAATCAAACGTAAATATCATGTATATACATATCAAGCTTGATAGTGTGGAAAATCTGTGTATTTCTAAGAGGGGGCGGGAGATACCAGACTATATACTGCCTCCGAAACGCCACCGAATCGCCTCCGCAAGTAGTCCTACCCCCTATTCTAGCTGAGACATGTCCTGTATAGGCCTGTAGACTAACACCGGCAAATCTTCTTTTAGAAAGATAGTTTCCAAGCGAATCTCTATTATAGAAGCGAATCTCTATTCCAATTGTAAAAAAAGTTGCAAAGAGTAACTATATAAGTAAAGAAGGTAAAATAGGTATACTAAGTACAGAGCTACGGAAGTACTATAGTCCGAAAGACCTCCGGTTATGGCCTGAAAGCTATACGTCGGAAGTAGTTAATACGGCCCATCAGAAGATAATAGTAAGTAAACAAATGCTAAGCGAGGCTATCGCTAGCTATATAAAACCGAGATCTCTCTCTATTCTGAAGCTCTCTTTCCTTAAGTAAATATCAAAGAACTACTTGTAAGTGTATAAACCTTCGATCTCAAGAGATATTCGCTAATATTTTACTATAGTCCGTACTAAATCAAATAAGTAAAAGTAAGTATAGAAATTCAAAAGAATCGTAGGTAGTTCAGTAGTAAAACGGATGCTAATATAAATAGTACTTACACTAACACTATTCGGAGCTCTCGCTACTACCTACCGAAACTACTATATCTATTACGTCCGACTCCTAGCGAAGAAATCGAACTACGTCTACTCCTTTAATAAGCGAGAGAGTAAGAAATACTTATACTATACCGAAAAGAAATCCCTATATAATCCTGTAAGTACTCCCCCCTCCCTTTTTCTAATCCTAAATTCTGAACTACCCTGAATATGATCTATAACTAACCTGTTTATAGATCCCCTAGTTCTTAGATACTGAGTACTAAGAACTCACTTATGCCCTCGCTAGTAAGGATACTGCTGCTATCTCTGCTACCGCTGTAGCTATCGATGCAGAACTCCGGGTTATAGCTGCTGAGCTGCTAAAAACTCGGGATAAGATGAGTTTAGCGTTATTAGAGGAGACTCGTGCTCTCTATACTAGGATAGCAGATCTCGCTTAAAGTTAATTCGTAGGTAATCCCCTTTTCTTTTATTCTGAATCTTCACTGAATATACTCCGGTTCCTATCTAGCTAAAACTTCTATAGGACTACGGGTAGATCCTCTCTCGTATAGAGAAGCGGGTTAAGGAGGCTGTAGCTTCCGTTATATCTCGTCGTAGTAATATTAAGCGTAAGACCCCTGCGGAGGATAATAGAGATAGAGATGGAGAAGGTTCGGGCCCTCGGGTAAAGAGAAATCGGGGTAGAAGTCGCCTAGGTAGCGCGGGGGAGGAGGAATCTAGTAATATACTAGTTAATCTAGGTACTACTTATAAGTAGGGGAATAGGCCCTATTTCGGAAAGGCTTCGTAGTTGGTTCTTCGTGGCAGCACTTTCTTTATACCGGTATATAGGAGTAACCCCCTATAGTGAAACCGGCACTTAGTCCTTGTTGGAGTATCGTTATAAGGCCACCTGTTAGTACTTTGAATCAGAGGGTAATTACTTGTAAATTAAACTTATTCTCCCTTCTATATCTTAAACATAACTGAAAATAATTATAAGTGATTAATAAGAGTTATAAGGAAATTATAATAAAGGAAAAATCACTCCTTATCCGAAACCTCTCTATTACTTCACTGAATTAGCACTATCGATTCATAAGCCCAGATCATGAGTCAAACTAGCTTCTAAATCGATATTAAGTGGCCTCTAAACTTAACCCTCTATCTTCACAGTTAAGGTGTTAGTGTTAATTAGCTCTTAAAGAGCTCTATTCGGCGTTGTTTTTATTATAGTATCAGTAGGATTACAAGTGCTATTAATCCATTGAATCTCCGTTAACTCCCTACGCTTATATAATTAACGAATTGCTATTATATTAATTATTAAACGTTTCTCCTTCGTAGTACTAAGCTTAATAATACACTCGTAGAGAGATAAGGAATCTGTATATACTATAGTAGGAAGCTATAGTAATCTAAGCTTATCCGTCACTATGTTAATAGTGGTTCCTAAGGTAATCAACATATCGATTCCTGCTACTATAGCATATAGCTCCGAAGTAAGTACAGCATACGTTACTCTCTTACACTTTATAAAGCTTATATGAATGATATTACTGGAGAGGATAAATTCCGTGTCCCCTTCCGTTTCTATTCTAATTACTACTAGAAACCCGATCTATGAACTTAGATCCTTATTATTAGTAAATAATCTATTAATAAAGATATAAAGTTTAGTATAGTATAGATTAACTAGTATGTACTATAAACCTCTCTCTGCGTTATCTATCTACTATTAAAGGCGTTAGTTTAAAGCTTTAGCGTCATTAATTATTAGATCTTAATATTACACTACTATTAATAAATTAAAGTTAGCTTCCGGTTAGTAAATCGTTGTAATATAAGCTCCGTAAGCGCGTTGCTCTACGTAGGCTTTCTTATAATCTAGTACTTTTATATTAACTAATTCTAGCCTTGCTCCTTACCCTTTCTGCGATATATAAATGTTATCTCTATCTAAAGTAATAGTATATCCGTTGAACGTAATGGATTCGGAGGGGAGTAGGACCTGAATTAGCTTCATTAGGAAATTAGCTTCTGTAATCCCGTCTTACTCTCTTACTAAGAAGTTATTATTCCTGAGGATAAGAGTGTTATCTATTTGCATTCTAACGACTCTAAACTCGTGGCTTTCTTTAGTACTAATTAGTAAGTAAGGGTTGTACGTTGACGTTTCTATCTAGAGCCTTTCTATATAGTACTTATAGTAAGTGTTGAACTAGTGATTTCCGGATTCTGGTATACTATAGAGAGGGAGCATTACTATAAATATTATACTAGGGGGGAATTTATCTACGATCTCTTTCAGCGGCTATATAAAGATATTCCGAAGGAGTTTAGTCGTTAACTAGACGTAGGCTTAGGTAATATCTCGGATTACTAGATATATACCGGACCCCTTTCAGACCTAGTTCAGGTACCTTATAGTTATAGCTAGGGAGATAAGTAATCTCTGGCTTACCTATTAGATGGTAGGAGACTAGGTTAATATCTCCTTCTTACCTTTATTATTAAAGTATTAGATAATAAGCTTTGATTTCTCGTATAGTATTACAGACTCCTTACTTTTTACTTTATCTACTATCCTTAATTTGAAGATACGGTAGCTTTTTACTCTAGGGTTGCCTTTAGAAATTAGTATAAAAACACCTCTCTTAATAAGAGCTTTGTACTCAGTTCGTTAGGATTACTGAAATAGTAAGCTAGGTGTGGTGATCTTACCCTCTACGCGTAGCTTAATCGATAGCTCTTAATCTCTTATCTCCTTCTTAGTTAGAAACACTTTAGTATCGTAATTATTATTAATTATTAGTAGTCCTGGGATTGGCTTTATAAATGGGACTTCGATAGCGATTCGAGGGGCTTTTAGTATAGTTTCAGGGGCTTTTCGGACTAGTAAGCTAGGCTTACAGGTTATATCTGGTAATTTTTCTTTCTTTTATTCGACGCTAGATATATCTGTCTTAAATAGACGTACTAATATTAAACGAAATATGCGTATTCTACTGTTATCCATATCTATTTTACATACTTCGCCCTTTATTCCTAAGAAAGTATATAATTCCTTCCATCCCTTCTTTTCACGCTAGACTAATACTTAATCTTAAAGCTTAAGATCATAAATATGCGTTATACTAGGGCTATTACAAGTTACTAGCGTATCGTTAACTTACCGTTTCGCATATATTTGGCGCACCTCTATTATAGCCCTCTTAATAGTCTCCGCACGTTATTAGATAGATGGGTTTAGAGGATCCATTTCCGTTATTTTTAGGTAGGCACTGAAAACAAGAAGCGTAGGGATTAAGCTATTTAGTCTAGCTATATTATTAATAGCTTTAATAGCTATCTGTAGGCGATCCTTATCGCTTATATTAAGGTGCTCTTTTATAACGATTTCGTAGGCACGTTAGAGTAGACGATAATATTATTCTACCTTACTAATTAAGTAGTATGCCTCTACCGGGATAAGTTTAGGCGTGCTCCCTATAGCCCTAAGTATACCCCGAAACTCCGCAAAGTTAAAGTTAGTTCTATAGTCGTAGATAACGAAGTCAGGGGGTCTAATATATATATCCATCTATACTAACTTAAATGCGTTAAAAGTAGCCCGAGTTATAGCTGAACTAAGGCGCTTTCAGAGCAGCTTTATAGCCCTGAATCCTATGGCCTCATCTATCATATGAAGTGTATATCGTTCTCTAAACTATGTAATATCAACGTAAACTATATAGTTAAAGTCTATATCGTTTTACAGTTTAAATCTGAACCTATATAGAGCGTCTGTATATTTCTGGTAGTACTTACACATCTCTTTAACCCGTAATATGATATTAGAATCAGACTCATGGCTAGCTTGGTCTAGTAAATACTACAGACGTTATACTAATAGGTAGCCGAATCGTCTATAAAGCCGATGAATCTCTATCTCTATTAAATAGCATTAGCTAATTATATTAACCGAAGGTTCAATTAGTTAATAATACTAGTCCAAAAGAAGCTATAAGTACTCCTTCTTTCGCATAATTAAGTATCTCTTGTCTCCCTGAATTAATACATTCTATAAGTTATTATAGTACGCACCTATCTTATCTAGCTATTATAAATATACTAAGAATAGCATATCCGTATCTATAATATAGAAGTCCAAAACCCCAACTAAGGTATCTACTATAGTAACCCCTAAGGAGGTATAAGAACTAGCTCCGAATTAGATCCGACTCCTGCCTGATTAACTAGTATCGTACTTAATATTCCGAACTCACTACAACGCACGTAATTAATTAATACCTCCCATATTCTTACTAAACGCTCCTATATCGATAAGAAGACCTTAAAAGAATCGATCTATCTATTACGTTATATACCTCTCTTCCTAGGGCAGCTTTTAAATTCTGCTCTCTAGTATATATAACGCCTTCTATTCGTTAAGCCTTTTCATAACATCTCATATATTATATTCTGCTTTACTTACTATAAATACAGTCGTGAAGAAAGCCTTTCCGTCTTTATTCCCGCTATTAGAACTAGTTAATAAATTATTAGAATATAACGAAGTATCGGAATCCTAGAAATCTGGATTATCTTCCTAAATTCCGGGACCTCCCCGGTTCTAATCTGAATCTAATCTAGTTCCCTTAGTATACGCTAAGTAAGCCTTAAAAGAATCGTTAGTTACCTTTATACCTTCTGCTTTACGCTTAGTAAAGTACTTTACCTTTAACGCTCTCTACTCTTCATTAGAATAATAGCTACTATAGTAATCTATCTTCTTATAAATAATACACCCCGTATAACCTAGTTTAAGCTGGAATTTAGTTCCACGTTTATTACCTACTGAAAACTTCATCCTCCGATCTGAATAAAGGGCTCTTTTATCCGCTATATAGGAATAATAGTAATTCAGCCCTAACCCGGTGTATTTTCCTACTTATAGTCCCGACTTATAGGTTATTTCCACGCTTAAAGCCGTGCGAAAGCTATTTATTAATATAGGGAATATAAGTGGTGCTTAAAACAACGCCATCTTAAAGAGCGAGTTTCCAGATACTCCCTATATAAGCTTATCGCGCAACGTCTTATTGTTTCGTATATTGTCGTCTTTAAGGCTAAGTTAGATACTTTACAGTTCTCTAGCGAAGCTCTCTAACTGAGCCAAAATTAGCCTCCCTTTCTAGTAAGACTCGGCTTGAAATAATAAGAAAGTTAGGCTAAACTAGTAGCTAAGGAATTAGTTAGCTCTCTCCTCTATCTCGAAATTAGTATGTATTACTTTAATAAGATTATTAAATTTATACCCTTTATTCTATAGGTACTAATAATAGTACGAACTTACTTTATCCCGGAGTATCGTCGGAAATGCCCGGTGCTAAATGTTATAGTTAACGCCGGCTTTCTAGTAGAAGTCAGTAAAGATATGTAGTTTCTTATCTAAGTAGTCTTTGGACCTATTATACTAAAGCTCTTTTATATATATCTTACTGAGGCTTACTAAGGACTTCGATTAGCCCTGCGTTAATATATCCTAGATATACTAGGATAGTTGTATCTGCTCCGTATATAGTCTGTTAGGTCTAGGTCCTGCTAATAGAGGTAAAGACCCATCTCGCGGGTATATATCCGGGGCTAGCACTAGATTTAGTAACAGATTCTTATTCGGTCTCTATATTAGTGCTGTATTTAGGGGTCCTCTCCCAGGGGTAAATAAGAACTCCCTCTTTATATGAACTAGTAGTGTTACGCTATATAAATCGTCGTCTGGAATAGTGAGTTTTATATAAGCAGGGGTAGCAAAATTATCTGAGCTCTAAGACACCTCGGCCCTTGGGAAATTACTTCTTAACTGAACACGTTAGCGCGTCCTCTCTTCCTCCTCTGGAGGAGTTAACTTAATAGAATCGATTATTACTGTTAGTTTATTGCGTTAATGTAGTAGAGGCACTCTCTAGTAAAGTGTTTAGGTAGTTGAGGTCGTCGCTTAGCGAGTACTCTGAATCTAGTCCGGTACTGTCTTAGGAGCGTTCTGAATCTATAACCTCAACTGATCCTCTAGCTAAATATTATCTTTAGCTCGTGCTATCTGAGCTAACGCAATAGATACTAGTGCTCTGTCCTGTTATACGTAAATACTGTTAGCTCGTAATACGTCCTGTAGTATAATCCGCTCTGATTTCCTTATTCGGGAAAAATAGAAAGGAGATTAATTTCCGAAGTACTCCTAGTAGTCTTGGAAAAGGAACTCGCCCTTCTTACTGCTATCGCAGAAGAGCTTCCGAAACTCCTGTAAAAGCTTCGTTAGATCCTCTGATAGTTCCTCCACTAGCTTTGGCCCTATCTACACTGCTTCCGCCGCTTCCTCTTCCTCCTCTACTCTTTCCTCCCGGTCTAAAACAGCTAGTGTTTCTTTAGCTATAGTTCGTATCTGAATCGGTAGTCTTCCGGATGTAGTATTATTTACTTAAAAGCTCTTTAGCTAGAGTTAAGTAATTGACTTAACGATTATCGAAGAGGAATCACTACTGTTATTATATATATAAGTGTATAAGATTTGCAGTCTAAACGTGATACCTGTCCCTTACTCCTGAATCGCTACTTATTAATTTAGTTTCAAAGAGTTACTTATTAAGTATAACTAAGTACTTAACGTTAAAGTCGCCGCTTTTCTTACTGTAACTTATCTGCTCTGTGGTACGTGTTAACTACTGATTAGTGTTAGTTTAATACTGAATATAAGCTAAGAATTAAACGTAAATATCATGTATATATATATTAAGCTTGATAGTGTGGAAAATCTGTGTATTTCTAAGAGGGGGCAGGAGATACTAGATTATATACTGCCTCTAAAACGCCACTGAATCGCCTCCGCAAGTGGTCCTACCCCCTATTCTAGCTGAGACATGTCCTGTATGGGCCTGTGGACCAACATATAGTAATAACCTAATCGGTAGGAAACTACTAGAATAGTAGATAGCGCAAGTAGTCCTAGGTCTAAGGTAACTAGAATCTTTCTAGTTCTATATGCGTTTTATAAGGGAAAAGGTTCTATAGGGCTAGTAGAACCGGGGTTTTCATTACTTTCTACTAGTAAATATCCTTCTTTAGGTTACTCCTAACAATAGATCAGAGATCTTTATTACTAGATAAAGCTTCTTTATTATTAGTACTATTAGTATTAGTAATATTTACCTTAGGGAATATCTTTTACTTATAGTCTTAGGGAAATCCTTTATTTTTTTACTAACTATTCTCCTAGGAGCTTCCGCAGATAGGGGATTTAGTAGGTTATCTTGGGGAAGCAGCGCTTAAATAGGGAGTGCTTTATATTAACTTTTACGTATAAGGGACGGACCTTTCACTACTCACTTCCAAAGTATGCACTCAAAGCTATTATAATCAGTTATTAAGACGCATAAATCAAGCCCGTCCTACCTTCCTATTCAACAAGTAGCTTATCATTAACTCTACAAAAGGTACTAGCGATAATAGAGAGCTCTATAATTCACGTTATACACTTAAAGGAGTTATCAGCGCTAACGTAAGTAACGTTTAGCCTTATATTAAATAGTCACTCCGTAGGGCCAGATCGTACTCTGATATTTCAGGGGTATTCAAGCTTTACTTCTTACTAGCTTTTAGTGTCTTAGTGGTTTACACGCTCTCTAGGTACTTATAGGTAGTACTATAGCAAATTAAAGCTGCCCTGAATAGTACTAGCGGAAATAAGTACTAGTAGTACTAGCGGTAATTCCCCCGTTTTAAAGAGTCGGTATCCTTGCCATTAAAGGTGCTATTCTGAGGTTAACTACAGTAAGACTACCCTATACTAGTCTCGTTAGCTTTATAAGATCTCTAGGATTTTGACAATAATTCCATTGTTTCGTCTGACTTAAATAGTAAGTATATCGGAAGTGTCTATGCTAGAATCACCGTTATTATTACTGAAGTATTATTAGCAAGGGTTTTCTAGGCCTGATTCAGTACTAACCCCTCTCTCTTAGTCATTAAGATAAGCGATAGATTCAGTATCTTTAGCGCTATAGATAAACTTCTTTCATACATGAAATAGTTTTAGTATACTTCCAGTGAAGGTCGATTAGAGCTAAGGGCTATTAGGTCCTAGCTCTTTAAGCTTATAATAACCCTTTTCAGTATTAGCTTACGCTATTTCATACGGCCCTAACTACCGGAAATCTAAAGCTCTCAGTGTTAACTTATTAATTTCCCTCACTGAATCGTATCAAAGGACTATATCTTTAACTTGAAATAGTCTTTATCGAATATTATACTTATTATTAAAAGCGTCTCAACCCTCTTACTTACAGCGGCTTTTACGTAGTATTACTTCGTTAATATTTTCTTACTGCATTTGAAACTAAATCGCCCTAAGTTATAATAACTTCGATCGATCAGTAATTTCTTCTATAAACAGGGTTCTTTAGGTAAGGTATCTTATTTCCACAGAGAGAATAAGTTCTCTACTATAAACTATATAGAAGGGTATAAAGCCTATAGATCCGTGTACCGTTATCCGGTCCGCAAATAACACTACTGGGAGGTTTTTAATCCACTGATTTCCCATCTTAGAGAGAGTATTTTTAATCGGTCCGTGACCTTATTCAACTATACTATTCGCTCTTAGGTTATAAGCTAATACCTATATACGCTATATCTCTATTCTATTTAGGAGCTGAATTACTTCTCTTACGTTCTCTTTGCCCCTATTAATTACTAATCTCTAGAATAGGCTATAGTAGTAAATGATATCTTTCTAAATAAAAGTAGCTACAGCTACCGCTGTTTTATATGTAAGAGCCCGTGCCTTGACCCAATTACTCATATTATCCCTAGTAATAACTAAATATTGCTTTCCTTATTATTTAGTTATATAAGTGATGTCTAGGGCCTACTTCTCTATTAAACTATTAAAAGCTATAGGAAAAAGAGGCTCTTCTTATTATCTTAGTAATCTCAGTTAGTATTCCGAGTAAGTTTAAATAAAATTCATAGTGTCTTTATAGCACTCCTTTCAAAAGTAGCGTATAGAAATACGGTGATAAGTACTTTTCCTCCCTTTATGACTAGAATCGTTATAATAACTTCGAAGAATCCGTGCTTTATCTTGATTAGTATCAACTATAAGCCTAATAAGGGCTCCTTTCATTAGTAGCTTCCAGATTTTCCGGCTATGTACTCCAAAATTTAGAGCTTCTTTCTTAAAGGCACGAAAGGTCTTTCGATCTATTTCTTTCGGGGTTTTAAGTATTATTAAGTATAAGGCGATTTGTATAAAGTGGTCGGAGTACTTAAAAGAAGAAACCGGGAACTTATATTCGGTATTTAATTTTATATTAAAAGTGTTACTAGAGCTTTCCGTAAGCTCTTCGCCTTCTCTAAGCTATTATACTCGTGCTTTCATATCTTAAAGGATAGCGTTCTATCTTATTAATTCCGGGTCTATTTCAACTACCTCTTCTACTTAGTTAAGCTCTATAAGGCAAATCTTATAGGCTCTAAGCTCTAAAAGAATCCAATCTTCGTTATTATTAGAGGCATTATCGTCATAATCCGTATTATTTGAGTATTTAGGCCTCCTAGAAAGAGCATTCGCAGCGGTATATATAGAACCTTTAATATACTGAACTTTGAAATCAAAGAGCCTTATCCAAGTGAGCTATCTCGTAAGTATAGCTCCGGGGTAATTATTAACAGCACTATTAAATTATACCACTAGGGTATTAGCGTCTGTTTCCAGAATAAAGTGCACTCCTATAAGCTAAATCTTCAGCTTCTTTAGAATATAAAGCACTCCTTTATACTCTTTCTTTATAGTATTATAATTACGTTCAGCCTTATTCCAGCATCTACTCTCGTACTATGCAAGGCGTACCTATCCACTATTAAGGTCTCTCTAGCCTAGGTAACCTCCCTACCTAAATCTACTAGAATTAATAGCCACTACGATTTCCCCAGTACCTTCACTATAGTCAACCCTACAAAGTATAAGGGACATATAAAGAGCGTTTTAAAGTGCTTTTATAGCTTTGCTTATAGGTCCGTCTAGTTTAAATAGAAAAGGGACCCCTTTTCTTAAAAGGTTATAGAGGGGTTCAGTAATAAATCGGAAATCTTTAATCTAAATTCGAAAGTACACAATAAGCCTAAGAAATCCCTTAATATCAGAGAGGTGTTTTAGCTCTTCCTAGTTCTGTATTTTAACAAGGTGTATCACTAATAGTTCTTTACCTCCCGAATTACAAGCGTAGCCTATAATATCTAGCCTATTGAGGCAGAACTGTGATTTAGCTCTAATAGTCGCTCTAGCTCTTTCAAGTCTTTTTAAAGTTTTATTAAAGTTAGTAATATATTCTATCATAAATTAGCGAATTCCTGGAAGAGTAGTAGCTTAATCGTAGTCTATATAAGGGCCTTTAACACCTATATTATTAAGAAATAGTAAAGCAATAATTAGTATAATATCTTTTAAGATTCTTGATATTATTCGTATAAATTAAGTAACTGAGTTAGTGCACCCTTAAGGCAAGGTAGTGTTTCTGACTAGCCCTATATACGGCACGTAAAATACTATCATGTCTCGGCTCGATTAGTGAAGTATTTACTAGTTATAGCTGGAATAGAGGTCTACAAGACTAGTCATTTAGCAGTCTATAAATTCCTTAAAGAACTTATCCACTAATAGAGGCAAGTTTACGTCCCTTCGAGTCACCGCGTTTAGTATAATCGCTGAGTTAATAAGCCTGTATTTTCCGGGCTCCTTCTTCTTAACGAGAAACTAAGCGTTTTAGTAGGGTCCCTCAGAGAGTTCAAGTACTCCTTTATTTAATTACTCTTATACTATTTTCGTAACTTTAGGCACTAACGCTCTAAGTAGCGGAAAATTAGGAGCTTACTACACTTTATAAGGTATTATCTTAATAATTACTAGTGGAGAAATATCTTCATAAAACTATTCGCACTCAGGCTACTTAAATACTATAGCTCCCTCTTAGTTCAGTATTATTTCATTAAAGAGAGCTCTCTCCTTTAGCTATAGTATACTACTAATATTAAGCTTTACCAACTTTTCTAGGGTAAGTCTTGAACCTTAAGGTAAGTTTGAGAATTAAGGTAGTAAAAGGTACTGAAATCTTCCATATTAATCTTACTAAGTATCTCTTACTTAGGACCTCTTATACTAGTTGTCTTTCCCACTAGGAGCTTTTCCTATTTAGTCTGCTTCGTTAACCAGTTATACTTTCTTTGCCTTTAATTTATACATTGTATTAATATGAACTATACGTAATTGCCAAGGCCTCCCGTAGTAAGGGTATTTTACGTCAAGCTTATTATAGCTTATAGTGAACTGGAATATTAATTTAGGGTTAACAACTAAGGAAGGGTCTAATAAAGCTTCCTTAATAATAGTCCCTAGGGCGAAATTTTGAAGAGTTGATTCTGGAATATAAAACTCTCTTTCAATAAATTCAATAATTGCTGTAAGCTCTGTCTTGGAAATTAGAGGTATTATAGTAGCTAGTTTAAGAGAGTTAAGGCCGAAATTAGAAATCTAAGTATTATCCCCCCCTTTATTAAGCTTGCCCTTAAGTATAGGAGTTATTATAAATACAGAGTATTCTATTACTCCAATTACTATACTCTATTCACAGTTAGCTATTTATTTCCTAAAAATTTATCCCGGGAGTCGTAATCGCTATCTTTATCTTAGTAAACTATTCTAATTATTTACTACTTCTTTAATACTTCAGTGTCTTTAGCTTCCTCTATAGCATTATTTATTTTAATAGTAGTAATAAGATAAGAGTAAGAATCCTATAAATTAGTAAGGACTTTCCTACTGTTATAGTCAGAGGGGTAGCAAAAGATTAGCCTAGTCTTTTAAAAGAATAAAAACCTTAAAATGATTTTAACTCTAGGAGTATCTATAATATAAAACCTTATATAGATAACGTGATTTCCGATTACTATGGGGATATTATCAGTAAATCTAAGAAACCGAGACCTAGTACTAGTAATTGTTTTTAAAGTCATATTATAACTGTTAGTGATAGCTAGCTTAAGCTTTACCGCCGCCTCCAGCGTTATATAACTGACTTTAGCTCCAGTATCTAGAGTAGTTTAAACGTCGCTAATCATTATTTTTCCAGGTATTATTACCACTAGCTTTAAGGTTAGAGAGTAGTATAATTATATTTTATTAAAGCTAGTTTCAATAGGATTAATACTAAACACCTTACTAACAAATACACCTACTAAAGAATTAACGTCACTATACATGTAATAGTATTACCGGCGTTATAAGAAAGGTTACCCTAGGCCCATAAAAAGGATAAGTAAAGGGAGTCTAAGTAAAGGAATCGAGCTAATTAGTAAGAAGAGCGCTGAATACAAGACTAGTGCTTTTACCAATTAAGCAGTTTAAGCCCGCCGACTTCGCTAATAGCTCCTGAGTTTCAGTATAAAGTTATACTACCTTAGTCTAACCCCCTTATATTTATGGAACTATTTCTAAGGCAGTATATAGCAACGTATACCTATATTCAGAGTAGATAAATTATAAGGGGATTTTTCTAGGAACGTAGTAACGTCATCTAAGTCATCGCTTTACAGCTTAGTATTTTCTTCTTTATATTTATTAATAATAAGTAGGGGCTGAAGTATTAGTCTTTACTAAAGAATATTATCTGATTCTATTAAAACTTCTAGCAATTAAACTCTTGCTTCCTCTACCTATAGAGCTTCTTTTTCGTATTACTGTATTATTTAATTAATAGCCCTAGTAGAGGCTTTTACTATTTTAGGTAAGTCAATTAGTACTATTAATTCCCCTAGGGTAAGATTTCCGGGGATCTTTATCTAGTTTAGTAACTTATTTAGTACACTCTTATACTTGTAACTATTCCGAAATAAGGTATCGTGTATATAAGGATTTCTTGAGTTTAGCTCCTGAATACTTAGTCTTAGCGCTATTAGAGGAAGAACTAAGGTAGGTGCTGATTCCTTTCCTGTCTTATGAATTGATAATAGCGGTGCTAAAGCTTTAGGGGTAATTGAAGGCTTAGTAGAGCTAGTCTTTTTTGTGTTTTATTTAAGGATTTCCGTAGGTGTTTTACGAGTTTCCTTAGGGTTATTAATATCTATTATACTCGGAAGGCGAGTATTCCCCTGAGCCTTAGTAAACTAAATACCTCCAGTTATATCTTCAGGGAACTTTACTCTTCTATAGGAGGCGTGTGCTTTAATTCTGTCTTGAAGTTTAGCCCTTGTATCGTACGGTTGCTTTCGAGAAGTAGTAGAGTGAGCTCTAGTCTCCACTAGTTGTACTTAGAATTCCTTAGTCTCTATGTCCCCTTTAGTCTATGTATAGAGGCCCTGGACTTTAGCTAAGGTATCTTAATTATGAAATATTTATATAAGAATATTTAAGGTATTAATAGGTCCGAGGTTAAGTTCAATCTCTAAACTCTCTACTAAATTATCGTAGGTTAGCTCTTATACTAGTGCAGCTTATACCTACGAGTCGAAAAGATCCTTCTCCGCTTAAGCTCTTCTCGCCAGGTCAGAGCTATATACAGTATTAAGTACTTTCTTTAGCACCTCCTGTCTTTAAGGTATATCGCTATTAGGAAACATGACGGGGTACCTTAGCTTCCCTTTTTTCTATAGACTAATACAGATATAGTTATTATTATCTGCTTCATGGATTATTCTTAGGCTAATGAACTTCTTATAATCGTAGCACTGATTCATATATTAGTGAAAAGCTTAGGATCTCATTCCTGAAAGCTATTTATTATAGCACTACTTACACCCCTTGTTATTATTGCTATAGTAACTATTACTGCAATTATAACAGCCGGATTTACTAGTGTACTAGCCCTCTTCGTACTGAATCAGTGCTTTCTCTTAAGCTTGTTCAGTGTATTGAATTAAGTTAATCTTAAATATTAGTTAAGTATCTGAGATTCACTTAGCTATCCCCTATAAGATTTAGAAGTTCCTTAGCCCTTTAGTAATTATATTTAGATTATGATCTAATACTTAAGCAATACTGTTTTTAATTTTTTAAATAATCGAAATCAAATCCTCGCTAATTAGAGTAGTAACTTAATTAGAAATATTAGCCCTTACCGGCTTAGAACTATCCTAAAAAGCTTACTGAATCTAAGTAACAGGTATATTATTACGATAGGTAGTAAAATCAGCTTGAAATCTCGCGGTATTTCCGGCTTAAATAGTTAGTACTACTAGTTTAGTGAAATAATTAATATTAGAGTAAACCGCGGGTTTACTCCTAATACTTTACTCTTAGATTAGAGTATTAATATTCTTAGTAAGAGAAATCCTAGTTTTTACTACTTTAAACACTTTAGAAAATAGTGCTAAGTTATCCGTATTAAATTATCCTTCTCCCTACTGAATCGAAACCTTTATAGCTTTCTTTTGAAGGTGCGCTGGAAGTGTGAATAGGAATTGAAGAACGATTTACTTATTTATGAGATTCCCCTTATTTTTATAGTTATTAGTAACTTCTTTGAAGGCCCTGCAAAATTAGTGAATTATTACCGAGTTAAGGTTAGAATTAGTCTCTTAAAGAATCCGAAAGTCTTGAATTAAGGTATCTAGATAATCGATAATATGAAATCGATAGAGCAAGTTAAGACTCTAGTATTCCTTTTAAATTACAGCGCTGAATTCATAAAAGGTACTAGAGGCGTAGCCTAGGAGTTTCTCTAAATTCTACGCTATAGAAGGCTCAGTGTACTCAATAACCTACTGCTTTATTTCTTCCTCTAAGATAATCCTTTAGCTCCGAAATAAGCGAATAAAGCTCTTAAGAAATTAAATCGCCTCTCTCCCGTTAAAATATAGTGCTCTAATACTTTAAGCTAGTAGTATAGGTTACTGAATATTTATCTACTACTTAGTATTTTACGAGAGCTTAGTAAGGGTCTTAGTTCCTCTTAAGTGTTCAGAAGTACTTGGAGTAGAGCTAGTTTTACCCTTGTCTTTTATAATATTAGAGGTTAACAAGCTTATATCAAAGGTTATACCTGCCTGCAGGGTATTTACTAAATCACTCGTGGAAGTCGTTAGCTTAGGGCTACTAGAGTCTACTGCCTTCTTCTCCTTAGGGCCTGCGTTTCTAGTGTTATTAACTAGTATAGTATTGATTTTATATTAAGTAATAGTATGAAAGGTTTTATGTTTAACGAAGTTTTAGCTATACTTTTAAAAGGTAAAGAAACATATACGTGTTATAAATAGAAAAGATAGTAAAGAAAATAACTATAAAAAATCCATTAATAGGGTTTCTCCTTATATAACCTCCTCACCCTCGCTTCTAAAACAGGTAAAGATTTAGTATATAAATAATAAAAGGAATATAGTTTATAAATAAGCACTAAAATAAAAGACCAAACTAACTATAAAACAATATTTGTAACGACAGAACACTAAGACAGAAAGCTCTGCTCTAGTATGTAAGACCCTAAAGGCTCTAAACTAAAAATAGTAAATATAAAGATAAACGCTCTAGCACTTAAGTATTTCAGGCTTAAAACTCCCTGTGCGATTTCGTCCTTCCTAATACTCGTAAGCTTTTAGGCTCTAATAAGAAGCTGATTAATTTCCGTCTAAGCCGGTAGTTTCCTTGTATAAGGTAAGTCTTAAGTCCTAAAAGAGATACTAAATAAAACAGGTAATAGTAGTAAAGCTCTTATAAAAAAAGGTTACATTTTTCCGGTACTTTAAGATCCCCCCCTACTTTAAGGAGTAACTCAGTTATCCTAGTATAATTTCTTAATATCGCAGCTTTTATTATCGCGTTTATTATTATATCGAAGCCTATAAGAGGGCTAACTAAATAGTTCCTATAGTTATATAATTAATATTCTCGAACCTTAAGAATTCTGAATTAGCATAAGGGGACACTCTGTTATACGTACCTAAATACCCTATATACTAGATATATTCCCTACGTAAGTCACTAAAATACATGTAGAAGGGAAGACCCTAATTTTCACACGATAAGAGAGTAGTAAATATATAGTATATAAGGTATGAAATTTACGAAATAATAGATAAACGGAATTAAAAGATATTATATATCTAAAGAGTGCGAATTATCAAGTGAAGGAAGAAGTGTAAAACCTATTAAAGGGAAAAGAGCTGTTATTATTATTTCTAATCTCTCGGGGAGATCTCAGCTTAAGTATAATACTAAGTACATAGGTCAGGTGACAAAAGTGTACCGAGGCCGATCCCCACCACACTACTAATCTTTTTAATTTAAAAATTATTCCTTTATTTACTTATACTTACTTACTTAATAGATGATTTAAATATATATTAAATTAGTAAATATAATAATAGTTCTTATTAAGATAAGTTAAATAATAAATTAAGTACTTTATCTTTTTCTCATTTATTAATTTTTTTTACTAATTTTTTTACTAATCTTTTCATTAATTCAAATAATTCTTCTAGTAATCCAACTTATAATATTAATAAAGAAAATATAATTATCGTAGATTAGAAACATAATATATTAATAGGAGAGAGCTTTTCAAAATTAGTTTTCATTTTATATTATCTTTATTTCTAAAAGCTAGGTCACGACTACCATGAATTGCCTAATAAGTAAGAGCTTATACAATTTCTTTAGAGGATTAATACTGAATCTCTTTAATTTAAGAGGGATGCTCTTAACGTAAAATATAAATGTACTAAATGTGGAAAATAACGTACTTTACTAGTAAAATACTATAATATAATAAGTAAATAGGTTTTTATATATTTAATTATACTTAAACCTTTTCACTTAGTATTTAGTTAACCTCCTCCGGGATATAATCCCAAAGATAAATTCTAGTAAGATCTTACTATATAATAATAGTTTCGATAATAAAATAATTATTCTAATACTTTAATTTAGTTATAGTTAAGCCTTCTAAATCCTCTTAAATTATTACCTCCTAGGTAATTAAGACTCGAAACCTAAGATCAAGTCCCAAATCTTAATCCAGATCTAACTACAAGTAATTAAATGTCTTAACAATCATCTCACGATAAAATTGCAAACTTACTAATATATTTTTCACGCTATCGATCTCCTTATTAATCCCTATCTAAATAATTACTTATTAGCGACGTCGTTATCTTAAATACACTTTAAGTACGGAAACGATTATTCTTTAAATAAATTAAGATATATAATTAATAACGTCCTATTTCTAAGGAATTAAGTACGTAAAAAGATATAATAGAGACTTATAAAAAGAAAAAATCAGAGATCGAGTATTTTATAAAATCAATTTCTCAAAGGTCTAAAACGATTATTTAAGTTATTAATTATAATATTCAAATTACTCTAAGAACTTTCTATTATAAATAGCCTTAATAAAACTAATGTATTTTCTTTCGTTTTCTTTATTCAATTAATTAGTAAAAAAATTAGTAAATCAATTATAATTATTTTCTTTATATTTTATAAACTTATATAACTCTTACTAATAAATTTAAATAATACTTAGTTCCACTTTAACTAGACCCGCTTTAAAAGTTAGGTAGGTTAGGTACCTATTAGGTAGGTTAACCTTTAGAAAAACCTACCTGATCACGTGACCCTAACCTAACCCTAACCCATGGGCCGGGTGAGTTAGGTATCCAATGGGTTGCCAAGAAAAAAAGTGCAGCCTAGGTTTGCAGAGGGCGCTCTGCTTGAATTTCCCCACCGCTCTATACAGAGAGGTTTTCTTAGCAGGATTTATGGAGACGGGGATAGTTTAATAACGGGTAGGCAATCCCGGCCCCTTTAGCTTGTTGTCAAATTGTAAATCAATTGAATTCAGATCAAAGATGGTATTCTTACGGTGACTAAGAGTTACTAAAGTAAGCTAAATGTCAAATCATTTCAGAGCTTGTATTAGAAAGACTGTAGAAAGGCAGAACGAGTGGGAGGGAGCGGGTGCCCAGCTATATGATATATTCGTAATTCATACCTAAAAAACTAGTATTCTATAGACAACCCGATCTAGACAAAAAAAAGCAGAACAACATCGTAGCCGCTGGTAGACTAAAGATATATTCCACAACCATGAAATTTCTGGGTATCCATCAGCAGGCCCAACCTCCGTCAACGCCGTATATCATTCCGGTGACAAAGGTGCTCTCTGGACCCAGCAGGAAAGCGATCACACCCGCCACTTCCTCTGGTCTGCCAAGCCTCTGCATCACACATGGCTCATCGTGCTTGTCACCCTGAACGGTGTCTGCGTAGTCCAAGAGTGGGGTCCGGATTGCTCCTGGAGCCACTGCGTTGACTCTGATACCACGCAGACCGACTTCTTTCGCCGCTGTACGTGTCAGTCCGATGACACCATGTTTGCTCGCCACATATGCACCATGTAGCGCATATCCTAGGAAGTCAAGAGTCAGCCTTTTATGTTTGGTCTTTCTCGCTCTGTTGCTTTTGAGCAACGGCCGGATATGTAAAAAAAAAAAGCTCACCCGTCACCCCCAATATCGACGCAACGTTGACAATCGAGGCACCGTCTGGGAGAACTTTCAGCTGTGCACGAAGACAGTACATGAGGCCTTTGAGATTGACATTCATGATACGGTCCCACTCGTCGTCGTCAAGCTCGGTGATGGCGCGGATACCGTGGTGCTTGCCCACAACGCCAGCACAATTTGCGGCTCCATCCAATCGACCGTACTTGCTCATGATGGAAGCTATCCAGGCTTCAACCTGACCACGATTCGACACATCGACCTGGGTGATCATAAAGTCGACTCCGAGGCTGTCGAAATGTTTCTCGACTTTCTGGATGCTGACCAGATTGATGTCTGCAATGCACACAATCGCTCCGCGGGCGGCAAGCTTCTCACATAACGAAAAAGCGATGCCGGATGCGCCACCTGTGACGGCAATAACTTTGCCTCTCATTGACTGGCGTACGCCCTCACTGGGAGCTTGAACCATTTGGTGTTGATGGCTGCCAGCTGTTCCGATGATGGAGTGACTGCCGACGGCTGTAGAAGAACAGGTATCAGAGACAAAAAGAAATGGACGATTGTGAAGTGATTGAGATGCACAGTTAGGAGTAGTGAGTAAAGACAGAAGAGGTTGTGGGCAAGCTAGTTCTGATGCTCGTGGAATTAATGAAATGCCCGACGGGGTAATTGTCCTTACCATACACGTTTAACCACAGCTACTCCCTTTGAGCAGCAGGCGGCAAAACTTTTGAAAGCACCTCGGGTCAGTGGTTGCGAAAAGTCGCCTCCCATCCGGTCACCTCGAGGTTCTGGGAAATATCTCGTTGACCAACATGTCCCGCATTTGCTAGGGTGTGGCCTTTCGCCGCGTTTGCTGCAAGAGAGAATAAGGCCGAACCTAGTCGTTACCAGGTGTGGATTTCTCCGCACCAGCAGGGACTGTGTTAGTGTGGAGATTTGGGGGTGATAGGGATCGATCGTATCTCGGATTCCGTTAAAGGCATATTCGAGTTATACGAAGCCGAAAGGAAAGCTCCCCACGACCAGACGCCTGGGTAGTTTCTCCGTGTCAGCTACGGGCGTGGAGATGTTTCTCCGCGCCAGGTGACGAGCTGAGGGTGGCGCTTTTATGTCCAGTGATGAAAAACCCCGCACGAACCGAATGCTCCTAAGCTTGATTCGCAGCGCAGCCGTAAATTTGTTAAAATGTCTACATGCGTAAGAGAGAGAAAGGGTTCTTTCTCCAGGAAAGGACCAGTCTATGCTCCAAACTACAGAGAGAATCTGCAACCATGCCCGTCATTCACGACTCGTCAACATGGCCGGACTATGGCATCATTGATCCACAGTTAGAGAAGGTTGGTGTTCTTCTTTTGAGAAAATGTGCAGTAACCTAATGGAAGCGCCGCTGACAGCAATAATTAGTTTCTTGAAGCTCACCCCGAACTGCGTGAATCGGGCTTTGGGGATTGCCTGGACGTTCCGGCTGCACAAGAGCGTCTGCTTCAGGAGGTGGCTCATGCTCCACCACCAGACACGTCGGGAGTTGACAAGAGTGAAATACGCATACCCGTCCGCGATGGCTCTCACATCCGTGCCATATTGTACAAGCCGCAGACAAAACCAGTTGCTGGCTCCCCGTTTGCCGTGCTATTCCACGGAGGCGGGTGGTGTATTGGACTCCCAGAAATGGAGGAACCCACCGCATTGCTCCTGGCAAAGCACCATGGGGCTGTCGTTATCAGTGTCGGTTATCGAAAGGCGCCGGAATATCGTTTCCCTACTGCAATCCACGATTCATGGGATGCTTTGAAATGGGTAGGTGATGAAAGTGCAGTGAGTTGTGATATTGATTAAGTCTAATTCGATTTCATCCTAGTGCTCTGAACATGCCTCGACACTTGATGCCATATCATCCAAGGGATTTTTGATCGGAGGCGGCTCCGCCGGGGGGAACATCGCTGCCGTTTTATCTCACTTAGCTCGCGATGAAAACATTTCTCCTCCTCTGACAGCCGTTTATCTGCAGATTCCATTCACTTGCGCCGCGGAAGCGATACCGGAGCGCTATAAGGTCGAATTCACGAGCTACGAACAGAACGCCAACGCTCCAGGTCTAGATCTGAAAGCTGTCAATTTCTTCCGTGGTACGATCTGCGCTGCACCCTAGCAAGAACAACATCATGCTGACTAACATAGAACATTATCAAGGGGATGCAAGTTCCGAGCTCTTCAGCCCTATGCTCTGGCCATCTGGCCACAAGGACCTTCCAAAGACCTATCTTCAGATCTGTGGGCTAGATCCTCTTCGAGACGATGGGTTGCTTTATGAACGAGAGCTTCGCAATGCTAAGGTGCCGACAAGAGTTGATGTGTACCCAGGAGTGCCTCATGGCTTTGAGGGTAAGTATCACCACCTTGATTTGGCCTCGAAAGCTGTAAGGGACAAAGAAATTGCTTTTGACTGGCTTTTGGAGAGGGACTCGGAAGCTATGTTGGCCTGTAGTTAGAAATACCAGCGGCATGTATTTTACACAGGGAAGAGAAATCAAGAATTAAAGAACTCAATTCAAAGACGAGCTACTGGCATCTTAAAAGTGAATCGGCTACTTATTGAAATAGGATGTTGGGGCATTCAGGGGGGTAGAGAATTGTACAGCCGCTAATTTCGGCGCTCTCGTTTGTCTTTACAGGCATTGCATCGCTTAATTCTATCCCCAGACCACTGTAAATACGCGCAAAAGGTTTCTAGCGCGTTCGCAAGTCTCACGACAGCCAAGAACATTGCGTTCTTCGACGGCCAGGAGCCCTTGTCGATAGGGACTGAGCATGTTGTGGATTGTGCCAAGTGCTTTTTTTGGTATGGATATGAGATGGGGACTGCCACTTCGCCTAGATCTCATGCTGTATGTTGAAACCTACGATATCCACCTTCGTCGAGTTTTTAAGTTTCTCCTCATCACGGAGGGATCAAAATCTTGAGAGGGTACATTGCCGACATGCTACCCCAACTGAGCAAGGGAGAGATATCTGCTAAGAGATCCGAGGCACAGAATCTCGCTTGCCAGAGGTACAACGCTGGTATCTGCAAGTCTCTTTGGACGACAACATCTCTGGCTGTTATTCGTTCTCTTTCTCTGCCATCGTGGAGCACCCCTCTTGCTCCGAATCAATCCTCAAGTCTTCACTATTTGTGGATTTTTGAGGATTCATCGGGATTTTATGGCCAATGGGGCAGATGATGCGGCAGACAGTGAGTGCATTCGAATTTGAAAATTGTCAGGTCATATAAAATCAATGAAAACCCATAAATGGATACTTCTCTAGTCTCATAATGGCCTACCTTACCACTCTTGTTTGTGTGGAGCACTTATTAGCCAGAAGGGCTTCACATGCTGCACATAAATGAAGGCGTTCAATGTATAATTCGAAGCTGGTAATGTAGACCAGTAGAATGTACCACGCTCGATGAAAGATCCCATGGACCCTTAAATTACAATAACACGTACACGTGCAAGGTTCCAAACTCGAGCGAAAGGAGTGTCTGGATTACCTTCTCTCTGCGAGGATATGCGAACGCCTGCAAAATACACACCAGCTTCTTCATACATATGCGTGGTGCTGACATCGACGCTAGGACTAATAGAGCCCAAGTCGCCGGCGGTGAAAACTCCCTCGCCTTTGAAATCCCACTCAATAGAGACCACATCGCCTTTCCCGGGCGGTGTTTCGATATGAACCTGGAAAGCGACCTCCTCCCCAGTAGCGACTTGAGTGCGATTAGCACCACAACCTACGGTCAGGCTCACAGTGGGCTGAATACCGCCTCGTGTAGCAGCGTCGCCAGAGACGTGAATCTGTGACCCTTCGCCAATGGTATAGTTTGTGCTCTTTGCTGGAGCGATCCCTCGTTCGACCCAGTCACTTAAGTCCAGCAGCTGTTGCTCGATGTGGCCGCCAGATGGAACGATGCGGCTTGAGTCGGGCGGATTTAGTTGAGGCGACTCGATGTAGTGAAAGCCGCTCTCCATGTAGTACAACCTGTAGTTATCTTCGAAACGGTCCGCGAGAAACTTCTGGACCTGCTTCTTGTACCAGTCCGCGTGCCATGGAAAGGCGTCGTTGTCGAGGAGCGTTTGCAAGACCATGACTTTGGCAGTGATGTTGCCAGAGTGAGATACGCCGCCGCTCGCACCCCTGCTAACTATCGGGGCAATAAGTACTTCACGTTGCGGGTATAGTGGCTCTCCATTACCGTCCCGCAGAATGTTGTAGCCGTAAAAACCTGCCTCGACGGGGGGGACCTGGTGTCGGTGGAGAGCGAAGCCTGACAGAAACAGGCTATTATCTAGTTGAATTGTGGCTCCTCTTTCTAAAGTATCCAGGGCTGTGACATTTGACCCAGAGGCGATTGAAATGGATTTATTCTGCGGGGACAGCACACCAGTGATGGCAGTTGTGCTATTTGCGCTGTAAACGGCAAATTGCAAGCCACGGGCGCTGGTGTTTGCTGGGACATCGGCTATTGTGATTGCCACAGGGACGCTGTCGTTTCCATAGATGATGTCTTCAATCGTCGAATTAACTAGCACCAAGGCCTTGCGAAACAGTTCTCCAAGCTCCGATTCTTCGGACCCCAAGTAGCCAGGTTTAGTCCAGAAATCATGTGGATATGACGGATCTCGTTGCTGGATGGCCCCAGATACCAAAGGCGTGAAATTGTCTAAAAGCCCGGTCTTGTTCAAGCCCACTGCATCGAAATCCTCCCACGCTGACAATGGAACTCCAAGCGCAGTCATCTCTTTCAGGATAGCACGCTCTGTGCTGCTCAGATTCGAAAATGGATTGCCACTGCCACCAGGGGCGAGAGAGTCTACGATCTCAGCTTTGGCATTTGCGAGCACGAGGCCTCCTAAGGCTCTGATGGCAAAGTTGTTTGGGGTGCTGATGGGAATGCCCTGAACCAACATCATGCCACCATCCCAAACCCCGGTAGTACTCTCCATAGCACCAGCAACGCTATAGGAACCGCCGCTTCCGCCATAAACGTACCCGTAGATATGATCGCTCTTGAGATAGTAATACTCAGCAGCCACCTTGCGAGAGAACTTTGCAGCGGCAGCGTCGGCCCGGAAGCCCACTGCGCCAGCAACATTAACGGTATAAGCGCCATTTGCTACGCCGAACGCAACCCTCTCAGGGCGAGCTGTCGAGTTTTGCAGCGGATAAACATTTTGGAAGAAGCGGCCTCTCCAAACTTCGGCTGCTGGCAGATAGATATTGAAGTCTACGTTGGTTCCGTTGAAGTAACCGGATACCCGTCGATGAGGGACAGGTGAGATCTCATCCGTCTGGCCTGTCAATACAGGAGAGTTATACGTAGGATCGATACAGTCCTCAGTGATCCAGTACGGTCCGTCTGGAGTGTCAGGCGAACATATCGGAGAGCTGGAGTTCGCAGGCAAAGGAGAAGCAAAGGCCAAGCTGAGTGCCGCCAACCAGAAGCCTGAATACCTGACAAGAGAACTTAGTCAGTAAGGTCTGGGACGAGACATATGTGACTTACAATGGGCACGACAATTTAATCATCATGACTTGTAACAAAAATGAATTTGACAGCCAATCGAGCAAAACAAAGAGTGCAACAGAAGTTCCGAAAATTTTCTATATCTCGATGCTTCTCTCATCGATCATTTTATATACAATGGAAATGCTTACTGTAGAAACTTATATTCCTTGAAAACTGGGGTACATTCGTCTCCTCGCAGGGTAGTTGAATAGCTCCACCGAAGGAGGTACAAGTAATGCGACACTTAAAAAGTCCGTAATCGTAAACATATCTAGGCCAGCGGCAACATAAGTGCGGCGTAGGCGAAGATTCGCCGCTCGTTCGCAAGGGTGGAAGGGGTTAGGAGTAGTTACGCCGTGCCGTGTTACTGTGTTTTGCAGCATCGCAGAACCTGGAAAAGCGTCAGTGTCGAGATCCATGTCTGTTCGTAGTCCGTTAGAGTGATTGGCGTAGAATAGAATCAATTAATCAAGCGTCGGCATAAACTCGGTGGTATGGTATACTGATGTCTCGTCCCAACGCCATGGCCATGGTCATCCACCCTTCCCCGCTTCCCCACACCCCCACTTTTCAGTCAGTGCCTCCTCTCCACTTCATTCAGACGCACCCCGCAGTAGTTCGTCTGTTGTGTCCCCGCCTGTGCCTGTGACTGTGCCTTTGCCTTTGGATATTTGGATATCCGTGTCCTGCGGCTTGCTCCTGACCGCCCACATCGTTTGTTTGTTCGTTTGTTTGTCCGTTCTCCTACCTGGCTGCTGCTTGTCAGTAGCCCCTTGCCAGCCTACAACAGTCTTTCTCCTCGGTTCGGAGGGTGCCTGCAAGACGACGGATGTCCTTACATGACATGCTCAGAAAGCCGCAAGAACAGACCTATCAAGTATGACCTCATCCATGGCTGAGAACAACCCAAGTCAGGTCCAGGGCGAGGGTCAGTATTGGAATCAAAAACAGAGTCTGAATGCGGATGCGCCGGCGAATTGTCGTCGCCAGGCTCATCAAGCTTGCGATAGATGCCGGAAAAGGAAAGTGAGGTGCGATTCAGTCGCGGTGTCGGCGTCAAATGCCCCCTCTCCATCCAGCACCCATACCCAGGCCCATTTGACGAGGAATAGAGCAGTCGCTTCACAGTCTTCTCCATGTCGGAGGTGCTCACTCCTCCAACTACCTTGTACCTTTCTTCTGCCGGTCAAAGCACGTGGTCCTGTAAAGTAAGAGCCATCTCTCTTGTGCTGCGGAGATGACTTCGCTCACCAGATATCAATCAGGGGTTCTTCAAGACGAGCTCACAAGGCATCGGCCAGGACTGACAGTGCATCGTCACCTAATGCGGGCACGACACTTTCCGACGCCAATTATGTGTCCTCGGAAGGTTCATCACAATGTGCTTTCATAAACAATCGACTCTATACACGCAGCCGCGATGGCACCATTGACGATGGTACCGGCGACGATGGCGTTTCCAATTCTCTATACGACGGCCAAACCACCTCCCCGTCATCAATATACACCGACACCCAAGGCAGCCTTTCTACCGGTGCCAACGACTTGCTCGGTCACGCCTTTTCACTCCACAAGTACCCTACCGACGCCCTTTGTGATCGGTCATTATTTGTCACTATACTAGAAGACTATGTCGAGCTGTTATATCCTTCGATACCTATATTCCACCGGCCCTCATTTCAGCGCGACCTTTCAGAAGGTCGAGACTTGTCCGACAACGACTTTCTCGGACTTACTATCGCGCTTTGTGCCGTCCTGATATCAACAATGCCACGCAAATTTCAAGAATACAAGACAGCCCGAACACCACTGCAGTTCCAGACTCGGACTGAGATGGTACATCGTTGTCGGGAGATGATTACGAGCTTGCAAGATTCAAACCACTACGATGTCATCTCTCTCAACAAATGGGCAATACCCTACTTGCTCTCTGTTGCATATTTTCAGATGGGCCAACACAACCGTGCAAGAATGTTGGAAGTGGAGGCGATTCAACTAGCACGTCTTCTAAAGCTACATAATCCCTTGAGCCACGTCGGACTAAGTTGTATTGAGACGCAGCTGCGTAAAAAAGCCTTTTGGCTTATGTTCTACACTTTCGTGTGAGATTTCCATGCCATGACAGTATAGTATTCAATATTGATTCAAAGCATCCAGACATTCAAAGATGATGAGAAAGGAAAGGTTAGCATTCATCGACGAAAGTACTCTACAGACCACCACTCTGCACAAGCTGCTACCAGTGGAAGTAGACGATGAAATGATCCTTGTCGATCGCATCCTTCCTCAACCCCAGGGCAGTCTTTCGCTTGCGAAAGCCTTCAATCTCCATTCTCTTACTTTCTGGGCAACTATCATGCCAATCAAGCCTCCAGGCAGCGTAGAAGAGCCCCCATCTGCGATCTATGCACTGTCTACTAGTCCAGCATCGCGCATTGCAGAATTGACGCAACGCTTGGAGGAGCTGAAGTATGTCCTGGATGGCGTCGCACCCCAGCTTCGCCCGTGGAGAATTGCTAGTGCGGACGAGCCCAATCTCGAACAGCCACTGGGTGGAACGGGTACGGAGCTTAAGGTGATACAACTCGAGTCTTTGCGTGCAGATCTACATGTCACCCATCTGTGGCTCCAAAGTATCATTGTCGAAGATATTGCAACGTTGAAGAAATCCTTGCCCGGCGCCGCCCCAGACGCTGACGAGTCACGAACACTTTGGACAGAGCGCCAGGATATCTGCCATCGCATGTTGCATGTCTTACACGGTATATCTATCTCGCGACTCGAACCAAACGGTAATCATCTGGTGAGTCGGAAGTTAGAAATCATATACAGCGATTCCAAGGCTGACCATGGCAGACGCATAAAATACGTGACGTTGCCGTCACGTTACTGGGCTCGCCCTTCGGTTCAACGCACCCGATAACGAAGCGGGCGAACGAGTATTTGAAAGAATTTATAGACATCCTGTCGATTTTGGACGCCAGCGATACCATGTCTACCGTAAATATGCAGACTTGGATTGTCGTCGAGTCCTGAAAATCGACAGACATCAGGTAACCTAAAAGCGTCTCAAGGTTTCTCGACAATACACTGTTCAGATCTTAATGACTGGCATGAAGGATGAGTGCAGATTACGCCAGCAAACATGCCCCAGAGGCAGTATGTGACATACGAGGAATGGACAGCGAGGTTCTTCGATCTTAATAATGGCATCACCCTGATTCTATAGTGTCACTCTTGTGTTTGCCAATTCCTTCTCCACAAGAGCACGGTTAGTCATAGGTGCTTATGTAGCCACGTGAAGGAGTACGACAAGTGGCGGAATAGACTGCATGGGCTCCCACCTGCGTTGTGTTCTTTGAATCTACACCTCCCCAGCTAGCTGGGTACTGCAAAGCATTAGATCTCGCTTCGCTTACACAGTATCCACAACTCTGCAGACTTTGATAAGCGCCCATTTGACCGTGAGACTTGTTTCTGCTGAGAAAGGGGTAGCCTCGTATCTATTTTTATGTTAGACAAGCAATTACGTTCTAGTTCGAAGGGATACGTGGACATAGCTTCGATCTGAGCTTGCAAATCATGGCCGATTGTATCACGATCTGAAGTTCTCACGCAAGAGAGGGGCAGGTATGAAAAATGATTATGTATACGAAACCATGCATGTTCAAGTAGTGTGAGGATACTTGAATCAGATAGTGAACTAGCAGTAAAACTTTACACCTCCTGTCTCTCCAGCTCTCGTCTCTCAAGCTCCTGCCTCTCACAGCTCTTATTTCTACATCTCCTGTTGTTCACTTTTCAGAGCAAGTTGCATGCGTTGAGTGGCGGTGGTGGTTCTAGCAAAATAGCGTGGCTTGATCTTGCGCTCGAACAACTCATCAAGTTCACCGGATGAACGACTATTAGGTGTAAGTGAGACGTCTTTTGAAGCGCAGAGAGGAAGTCATCAATGTAAAGAAACGTACTGTAGTGTCTCGGGAACCAAGAACCAAGCGCCCACAACGAACGGCGCACCAGTACCTGCGAAGAACCAGCAAGTCTTCAGACCCCAATTCCACTCAGAGGTGTTGAGCATGTAAGGGATGAGGTAGCCCAGACCGAGGCCGGTAATGTTACCAGAAGCAGCCGCGAAGCCTGTGGTGTAATGGCGCAGTCTTGATGATGGGATTTCACCAATGAGACTCGCAGAACCCGCTGCACTGGTGACCAGGCCAACGTCTAGAGTATAACAGTCAGCATCAAGATCTATTTGATAACCGGTTGGTTGTTATATACTTACTCCACAGACACGCGAAGAGAACTAAAAGTCCCTTTGTTGCTTTATTCGTTGGAACCACCCCAAGAATCCCAACTCCAATGTTGCAAAGAACGCACAAGGCCACACCATAGAAACCGAGCGGGCGTCGGCCAACAATATCTGAAATCAAGACACATCCCATGGTAGCAGCGATATTGATACTTGACGTGATACAGGTGATCATAAACGGGTCATCCATGCCAACCTGTTGGAAGAAGTAGCTACCGTATGTGAAGAACACGCCGAGGCCGAGGAAGAAGCCAGATAAAGGGAGTGTGCAGGCGCATAGAGTACGGATGCCGTCGCGGCCTTTGAAGATCGACCACCAGCGCTCGCTTCGCTGCTCCGCTGCTACCTGGTTCTCATGCTCAATATTGATGAGTAAGAGATTATAAGCATGCTCTATATCGAAGTTTGGCGTCCACTTGTTGATATAGCGGAGAGCCTTCTTCGCCCGCTCAGGCTTACCATGATTGACACACCAGACCGGTGACTCGGGGACGAAGACGTAGATGATCAACATCAAGCCCACCTGAGCCCACTGCGTGTTGATCGGGGTGAGATAGTCATATGGGTCCTGCTTGCTCAAGACCTGTAGAGCAACGGGCGCGAAGAACTGCCCAATGACCCACCACATGGTGTAGGACGTGAGGAGGACACCGCGGGCACGGGGTGGCGCAACCTCGGTAACGTAGCCAGGAATGGTTGTTTGCAAGCAACCGACACCGATGCCGCCCAGCACCTTGGACGCATACCACACCTTGTAATCCTTCGCGACGCACTCCACCATGTTGCCCAGGGCGATGAGGAGCCAGTACAAGAACATGGACGGTTTTCTGCCGAATCTGTCCGTAAAAAATGGCAGGAGTAGCATGCCGCTGATCTGGCTGATGGACCCGACGAGTCCCCAGTTGCTCATGAGGGAAGACGAAAGGATGGGTTCTCCGGACGCGTTCACATCATCCCCAAACTGCCGAACAAAGCCGGGGTTGGCGACGAGGTTACCAATCAATCTTCAATCCAGATGATCAGTAATTGTTTGTCGTTCTTGCGCCAATGCCCGAAAGGAAAAGGAGAGTGGGAGAGGAAGTGATTGATTCAGAGGCGAAGGACCTACCCAATCTGGTATCCATCGGTAGCCGCGCTGATGGCCATGAGGCCGCAGATGAGGGTGTTCATCTTGAAAGTCTTGAGAGTTTCCCAAACGCTCAAGTCCTCGTACCCAGTGAGGCCTTGACCTCGGGCAGCAGCATCGGCTATAACATCTTTCTCGCTGAGAGGAGCCTCGTTGGCTATGGTCTCTTGATGAACGATAGCATCGCCATCGACGTTCTTAGGCTCGTCCATGACGTTTTGTTGTGTCTAAGGTACTGGGATGGGTTAACTTGGGCTCGGCTGGGCTGGAGGAGAGGCGTAAGGGGAGGTGGTTGGCAAGATGAGGATAAGGAAGAGATGCCGCAAGCACAGGAGAGAGATGAGCTGACCTTATATACCTAATGTGGCTTTCACGAGGATAAAATGGCATGTCCCTACATGTTGGAACCTGAGTCGCACGAGAAGGTTCAGGCAGGGCATGAACACCGAATCTGGGACCGTGGTGGACCTGAGATGTGGAATATGGGGTATGGTGCTAATACCCCAGGAATGAGTTCCCGCGGGGAACCTCGTGGCTCGATCGGCGAGCCATGCGACGTAATGAATATACTCCGTACAGTCTGTAAGCGAGTTCTAGTTTCTCCGCATAGTCAAAATCGAAGTTCGCCACTGACTATGCGTAGCTAAGCGAGCACAACCCTTTCCGAAAAGTTTCCCCGCTCGCACTTTGAGAGAACACTAACTGAATACAGCGAGCCAAGTGCTTCGAGATATCTCTTCCATGATCCATCTATCTCTGGGAAAAGCAAGTTCGCTCGACATCCGACCGACGACCGACGACCCCGCATTCTGCTCCGGATATCGTGTCCTACTCTGTTGATTCCATGGACCGACGTTAGGGTTATCCACAGCAAGGAACACGCGATCTACCGATTCGTTAGAAACCCTTGTGGTGGGCAGGCATTTTCCGGCCACTGAATGAAAAGGATTATCTTTATCGAGAGCAAAGAAACGTGCTAGCAGTAATGTAAGTAAACGGACTATCTTGACTTTCTTGTTTTCTGAGATGAAGGCTTGATCCATGATCTCGACTACCTACACACTCACGCAAACTCCCCTTCTTATCGATTCACTCATTCCTTCAGTAATCTATTCATTTTTCCATTCTCACACAGACATACAACCCCCATTCACATCAACAGCATCTACCTAATTATCGCTGCGGTAGCTCGCAAGACCGGACGGCCAAGTGCACCTGCATCATATCAGTGTCCGGAACAGAACAGAACAGAACTGAGCTGAACAGGTCAGAACATAACATGGACCTGCTCCAGACTGGAAACACGTGGATTTGGCACCCCGAATGGGTTGATGCCGAACCAAAGAGTGCGGGTGGTTTCCTGCATTTTCGGAAGACCATTCATCTGAAGGCCACGCCCATACATCCCATCATGATCAACATCTCGGCCGACACTCGCTACAAGTTCTACATCAACAAGCATTTCGTGCATGGAGGTCCAGTTAAGGGTGATGAGAAGCGCTGGTTCTACGATACCCTCGATGTGTCCCGATTCCTGCGGGAGGGGGAAAACCACATCGCGGTGCATGTCTTGCGTTTCTACCACGCGACGACATATGCCTGGCCCTTTGCGCGGCTACCCATCGGCGGTTTGTTTGTTCAGTCGGTGGATCGGAGCACCCCGTGTGCCTTGAACACGGACGATTCCTGGGAGACCGCCATTGACACGTCTGCGGTTCTCAGGGTTGATGATCCCTTTGACTTGTTCATGCAGATGTTCGAGTGCGTTGACAAACGCAGAGACGTACAACTCAAGTGGACTAAAGCCTCAATGGTCGTTATACCCTACGAAGGGTCAGGCCTGACTCCCCCGTGGCGGCTCTGCCCTCGCATGATTCCGCATCAGCGACAAACTCCTCTGGCATTCCATGCCCTCCACAACGTCCGCAGCGCTGTAGATACTGCAATATGGGAGGCACTCCTCCTCCCGCAACCTGGTTCAGATGCTGATGCCATGGCGGTGACAGGACTAGAGCAGGGTAGAGCTGGAGTGTATCTCTCCTCAAAGTCATCCCATCATTTGGAACTAGAGGTCGAAGCTCACAAGACCACGCTGTTGGCATTCAGATTTCTGGCAGAGTCTGCCGCTGCCGGCACGATGGTCACCATCACCTACTCGGAGTGTTACGAGGATGAGCCCCACGAGATGCCATTTGCTCGATGCAAAGGAGACCGCACCGATACGACGAAGAAGCTCATCGGCCCATTCGACTCGTACACGCTTTCCGGCGTAGTAGACACATCTCCTCATTATACGCTCAACTCGCCAAGGGAGGAGGTCTATCAGCCATTTCACTACCGTACCTTTCGCTATCTAGCCGTCGACATCGAGGTGCCCCTAGGTGCTGAAGTCACCTGCATGGGCATTGACATGGTTGAGACCAGGTATCCTCTCGACGTTGAAGCCTCATTTGAGACAGGAGACGAATGGGTTTCCAAGCTCTGGTCTATCAGCGTTCGCACACTCGAGAATTGCATGCACGACTGCTACGAAGATTGCCCGTTCTACGAACAGCTACAGTACCCGATGGATGCTCGAAGTTCAGCGCTATTCACCTATCTCGTTTCAGCGGATGACCGTCTTGCTCGTCAAGCGATTGTCCAGATTCACGACTCATTCAATCCCTCCATTGGCTTGACCGCATCACGGTCAACAGACAGCATCATGATGCGGCAATACATCGTCCCTTTCGCCCTGTACTGGATTTGTATAGTGGTGGACCACTATGAGCACTTTGGCGATGCGGCCTTTACGCGACGCTTTCTTGGTGTTGCCGAAAGCATCCTGGAGACCTTCGCCTCGCAGATCGGTGCTCATCATGGCTTGGTAACCTCGCCCAACAACGCGGCGTGGGAGTACACCGACTGGACAACGACGTGGGCATCCTCCGGCGTTCCCACAGCGGTGCGTCGAACGGGAGTCTCAACCTACATTAACTGCTTATACGCGTACACGCTGAAAGGCCTGGCTAGGGTTCACGAGCATCTAGGTAGAACAGAGTCCGCGCTGGCTTTCAAAGACAGGGCAGACGCTATTACTAGAGCCATCTCTCTCCATTGCTTTGATGGAAACTTCTTCACAGATGGGCTAGCACAGACCCCTATTCCCGCCAATGAGTATAGCCAACACAGCCAGGTCTGGGCAGTGCTATCGGGTGCAGCATCGGGCACGCTGGCGGACCGGATTATGCGTGAGTGTCTCGCCAACGGCAACCCAGATTCTCAGCGATGGATCCCATCATCTGGAACTCTGACGAGCACGAGTCTGATACATCAGGAACGTCGATTGTTCACGATGACGTCGATCTCCTTCTCGTTCTATACATTGAGAGCTGCAGCCGCTGTGGGCGGCGATTTCTACGACGAGCACTTCGCTTCCTTTTGGTCTATTTGGAACAAGCAAGTGGCAGAAAATGTGACGACTTGGGCTGAGGATGCCGTAAATGTTCGCTCCGACTGCCATGCTTGGGGATCTGTACCCATCTATGAGTTCATCTCCGAGGTCACTGGCATCAAACCGGCAGCACCAGGCTGGTCCAAGGTTGCGTTTCAGCCTAGGCTACGACTCTTTCCTCGCGTAGACATGGCCGTGCCCATTGGTCGCATGAATGATAGAGTGATTGAGGTCAATTGGAAGCGAGAAGGCGACGAGACTGTGGTTAGTCTGCGAAATCGTACCCGCAGGTCAGGATCTGTAATCCTCGTCGTAGTCAGGCTACCCGACAGCGAGGAACTTACTGCCGAGCTCCATGATATCCTAGAGTACCGCGTTAGGAACACTTGAGAAGATCCCTATATTTATCGACCCCGGCATGTAAAGGCGTGAATGTGAAGGCTGTCAAATAGAGAAATATATGCCGTATCTCCATGGCTGAGAACAATTCCGTTCTCAAAGATTCTATAACACGTGTGAGGTCTTATATAGCGCACTCAGTAGAGGGTTGGCAACACAGTAGTTTGGAGAAGTAATAAGTGCTTGCCAAAAAACAACATGACTCCCAGCAGGCGAGTATCTTGGATGTACCATGGCGTTCCACTCAGGGTGTCAACTGGGGGCGCAGTTGTCCCCGATGATTATACACTCGCC
Organism: Cadophora sp. MPI-SDFR-AT-0126; assembly: GCA_020747065.1. Classification (NCBI taxonomy): domain Eukaryota; kingdom Fungi; phylum Ascomycota; class Leotiomycetes; order Helotiales; family Ploettnerulaceae; genus Cadophora; species Cadophora sp. MPI-SDFR-AT-0126. The sequence goes on along the minus strand of JAGMVK010000020.1, from coordinate 755,150 downwards.
GTCAGGGAAGGTATGTAGGTCGGTATACTCAGGGCTTTCAGGTGATTCCAAAAGGAAGTCTACCTTGGCTCTCCCCAGCTCCACGAATGGCGAGGCCTCTCCCTTCATTGACCGCAATAGTGGAAAGCTTGACTGGCAGCCTATTGCCAATGGCCGTGATAGCTGGGTAGGCCTCAGGATCTGCGCTACGAGAAGATAGACCGAGCCAAGGTCTATCGTGGCGGCAGATGCAAGCCTGTTCCTTCGTAGGTACGCCGCCGGTTGGAAAGTTCCGAATATCCCCGCTCTGCAATGTTGGGCCGATCGTTGGTTTTGACAATGATAATATGTTTCCCCGAGGAGATGCTTGAGGGGAATGCGGCGCGGCAGGGCCGCTGAATGTGACCAACGCCACAATGTGATGGCGGTCTGGCAAGAGTCTAGACAAGAAGCCTACCAGCTTTGGAAGCTTGCTCTTGGCGTCCATGAACTGTTCTGGACGAAGCATCCCATCCCCGCAAGGATTGTGAAGATGTGCTATCCCAATCAGGAAGTGAGATATACGAGTACGAAATACGAAATGCGGGGAGAGATGGGGAAATGCGGGCAGGTAAATGTGGGCGGGCGCTCGATTCAATGAAATGCGAGAAGGCGGCGTTGAAGAAAATAATGATCAGTGAAGAGCGGCACGCACTCAAGGATTGGGCGAAATCTCGATCAGCGGCATAGGCCATCAAAATGAATAATGTCTCAGGAGTAAGTATCTAAAAACGAGCCTCTACATAGCCTATTTTACACCTTTTGTCGTCTTTTTGTCTTGTTGCGTTCCTCAAATATTCTTACCTGCATCTACAAGTGCTCTACAGGGTTGTCTCTTACGGTTTTGATCGAGCAACCAACATTACAACGTTTGTGGCATCTTCTTGTCGTCTGCTAGCCGCAGAAAATTCGATCTTGTGCCTGGAGCGAGCAAACCTCACTATGAGCAATCAATCGATCCCCTTCCTGCGCAAGACCGGCCCAACATGGGAGTTGATTGTCGATGGTCGGCCCTGGGTCCTCCGCGGGGCTGAGTTGCATAACTCGTCGCTAAGCTCCGCGCGTTACATGAACACGGTCTGGCAGAATCTACTGGACATGGGCATTAACACGGTATTGGGATCAGTTACCTGGAAGTGTATAGAGCCAGTGGAAGGTGAATTCGATTTCACCGAGCTCGACTCTATTCTAAAAGGTGCCGAGGCACATGGACTTCGCCTCATTATTCTCTGGTTTGGATCTTTCAAAAATGGTAGGATCTGTTTGGTACCTTTGTCAAAATATGACTGTTTATGTTTGTCGTAGGCAAGTCAAGTTATGCCCCTTCGTGGGTACTCGAGGACATGATTCGGTTTCCTCGTATGCTTCTCCGCAGGGAAGGTAAGTGGGAAGTGACCGGCACTTTGTCCGTTCTTGCTGGTGAAGGTGTGGTTGCGGATGCCAGAGCTTTCAAGACTTTGATGAACCACCTTCACAAAGTTGATACTCAACGGACCGTTATCATGGTACAAGTAGAGAATGAGGTTGGCTGTCTGGGAGATTCGAGGGACCGAAGTCCTATTGCGGATAGACTTTTCAATGCTGCTGTGCCGGTAGATTTGACAGAATTCCTCTTCTCTGAATGGGATGGCCTCCATCCAGATTTCAAAGCTATCTTCGGTGGCTTGCCCGAAGTGCTCCAAAATCTCAAGGAAGTCACCCACGATAAGAGCAAAAATCATTCTTGGAGAGAAGTATTTGGCGACAACACTCGTGCCGACGAGTTTTTCATGGCTTACTACTACGCTCGATATCTTGAGCAAGTTGCCGCGGCGGGACGGGAGGCATACCCACTACCTCTCTACGCAAATGCTTGGATTCCCTTCCGTCCCAAGAAAGGCGAAACTAGCGTGACCGGTCCTGCTAGTGGAGGCTCTAAGCCTGGAGAATATCCTTCCGGCGGACCAACAACTAACGTTCTCGATATCTGGATAAAATATGCGCCGTCATTAGACTTTTTCTCGCCCGACATATACGCAGGTGATTATGGAGGTAACTGCGCCGCCTACTCTCACAAAGGCAACCTTCTATTCATCCCCGAGCAGCGAAGGGATGACTACGGTGCCCGGTGCATTTGGCAGGCTATCGGGAGCTACGGTGCTATCGGAGTCAGTCCCTTTGGCATCGATTCGCAATCGGCACGGGAGTGCGCTTTCACTAAACACTACAAGCTTCTAGCTTCAGTATCGACGATACTTGCCAAGGCGCGCCTCCAGCCCGAATCCATGTTTGGGTTCTTCATGCATGACTTTGAATCTGTAGAAGCCGACGAGGCCATCACCAAGAATTTCCGGGAGTTCGATGTGACGATCACTCGAGAGCTAGCTTTTGGCATACCTGGCCCTGGCTTCGGAATCATCATCGAGTTGGAGGCGCATCGCTTCCTTTGCATCGGAGCGGGCTACAGAGTGATGTTCAAGTCGACATCGCCGACGTCTGTGTACACTGGCATCTCGAATGTCGTTGAAAAACGTGTCTCCGACGCAGAGAGCGGACTGTTGGAGACGGAGAGACATCTGGGTGGCGACGAGACCGGTGCTGATGAATGGGTAAACATGGCGAATGAGGATCCCGACTACGGGGAAATGAAGGTCCCCATCCTGTTTCCTGCTCGAACGATGATTGCAGAGGCGACAGTATACACGCTGGAACCATCTCAAGATATTGAAAAATGATGAGCTGATATTGTATCTCGAGGCTGGTAAACTTGTTGATCAAACCTTGACCTATCATTTCGTAACAATGTGCATATCGTGACAACATTGAAAAGCTTTTGATTGGTGTGATCAGTTGAACCTTACTGTAAATGTTTGAGAGGTAGAGTGTTGATCGCCACGGCCAAACGGTGATATGATGGTCTGCTGCCTACCATGTTGAACATTTTTATGAAGCGCCAGTTGTACCATTGAAGCGGGCAATTATCGAGATAAACTCGCTATACCCTTCTATAAACGACGTACACGAAAAGCTTGTAAGTCTCCAAAGGAACAGATTTCATGGAAACATTTCTGACTCAGTTGAAGGTCGTCAATTCGTCTAAGAAGTTACGTCCAGATCCCCGACGTCTTCCAGGGCTTACTGTATCATGTCTACTCACTTCTCGAAAGAAAACAAAATCCTTTATCTTGAAAAAGAACCGGCTTTTCACACGACCAATCCCGTATCCTACAACTCTCAATATCTATCTCATTCAAGGAAGGACAGCTTGCACAAAGAGTTTGTATGCCGGACGCTTCACAACCATACTGTGCACAGTATTGAATCATCTCAGCTTTGTTGATGTGCTGAGCAGAACAGGCACCTACCAGTTGCATGGTAACATGCGAATAAAGATCTCCATCATACATCTGAGCCCACTGAGTAAGAAACTTCTTTGTTGGAGCGAGCGTGTGTGACTTACGATCAATTCGGGATGACCATAAGCGGCCATGTATGGGAAGTTTTCGGCGGGAGGAATGATTTCCGTGTTTATTGAGGAACATGCAGACAAAGGAGTTGATCAAGCTGTTGAGATGGTGATCTAGACTATGATTGGTCATCTACTGTCCAGACTGCGTCGTCGTGATAGGTAGAGGACGAAGTTCAACAAAGAGAAACAAATATCGCAAAAGGGAATATAAACAGAGGCCGATTGGTGAGACTGACAAGGGCCACAGACGAGAGACGAGAGTGACGTGTGAGCCAGAACGCTGAGTTGATCGAGAAAGGACAGTAACGATCGTATGCTTTGGGACGGGGATGAAGAAGAAGAGGAGAGTAGCTTCGAGGCGACGCCAGATTGTGTTTTGGGTGCTCGAAAACGCGCTAAAGATACGCGAATCCTACTCGAGAAGTTTGTTGTTGTATTTTTCTTCGTCCAGGCACACTTTGTGCCTAGCTACTAGCGCTCGAGCTACCATGGTACTCTGGAGATTCAGACAGCCTCCTCAAAGCTAGTCCACCATGTTATTCTCCTACTACTTGAGTGGCTGACACTTTGCACGGCACAACGTGCAGGCCAAGTCCTCCCATTTCTCCCATTATGTCTCTTCTTTGATGGCTATCGCAATGACCATGGATATGCCACCAATCTGCCCAGCCGCTCCACATACATTGCCATTCAAAGTGCCTTTCCCTTGTCTCGTTACAGCATCAATGTGAACAGACTGACAATGTGGTGTAGATTGCCTTACCGCCGGGAACTCAATTCTTTTTATCTGGACCAATATCACTCAAGAGATTTCCAGACCAAAGTGCACCTTCCATCGACAATCAATAATAGGGACACCTTGTGCTTGTCCGGGAGCGCTTTCTGTTCTGCTATGGCGTCTCTGGTTGGGGACATATTGGCGGTTCTGTGTGACACCTCTAGGCAAAAATTGAAGACGCTCAACGCCCAGTCTATCATCGAGTGGAGTGAGAGTACAGAAGATACGCGGTGACAACTAAAAAGGGGACCTTGAAGATTCGCAAGGAGCTTGTAGAGCTTAGATACTTAAGGGGCGGCTTGAAGGGCCTGGCCGTCGTAGAGTATGGAGACTTACAAGATCACTTCTTTTGCAACTTATATACGTAATAACTTTGGTCAGGATGCTCCAAGGTCACTGATATTGTTCGTCGAGGAGCAAGGAAGAAATTGCATACACTTGAGGATTCACAATCTGTCTTCAATTGTAAATGCACTCTGACAAACATTCATCTTGGTATGTAGAAATTAAAGAAAAGGGGCATGCCAGACACGTAGAGCGATTGACAACCCACGATTGACCAGCTCGATACCAAGTCCAAGATGAAGAGACTGACAATATATATATCTACCCAGCTCCTGCTTTATATGCTTGTTCCTGCGTCTAACCAGACAAACTCTTCTGAGACATTTCCTTGGAAACCGCACACCTACCAGCTGAGGACAAACTCTCGGCACTTACCAACACCCGAATGTTGATACACTCTGCAGTTCTGGTCCCAAGACTATCCCAAGATTAACATCCACACCCCTTGCCTATAGAGAAAATGCTCACAGCACAATTTCTGGTCGATCTCCGTTATGATCTCCTTACATCTGCTACAAGGTTTCTATCACGCCTAAAGACTTTCTATAAACATTCAACATGAAGTAGACTTTGGTTCATCACAACGGAAGGATATTTATCCACGCCCACTAAGGCTAGCTTCAACCGAGACAGTCGGCTCGGAGCTGATCTTGACTTGCTTTTGTCTGGTCGAACACTAGCCGAACACTCGTGTAAGTAATGAGAATTATTGATCACATGGTGTTAATTTTGCTCGTAGGTCGTGGATCCGGGTTTAAATTCGTACGGACACTCTCCCCAAAAACGCCAATACCAAAGTGGCACAAGTTCCAACTTCAGATATGTTACATCTGCATTTCCCGTTGTTTCCCAAGACTTATTCGTTTTACCTATAGCACCCATATTCATATCCTTTCCTTGTCCTTTTTATTCTCCTCGGATCCTCCCCTCCCTCACCTCCATCCATCCGCATCTCACAACCCTAAATCACATGCCTCCCCTCCCTCATAGCCTTCTGCCCCTCGCCGTTCACCACCCCCACCACTTCACCTCTCTTGGTCTCCCCTTCCTTTTCTACCTCATCACCAACCTCCTCCTCGCTAACAACACCACTCATCATCCCACTATCATTGCCGATATTAACCTCCGCTACTTTACTGCCTTTATTCTGCGTTGGTAATTGCGCTTGTGATTGAGGTCGGGATTGGGTTTGCGTTTGTGATTTGTTGGAGTTGGAAGGGGAGGAGGATTGGGCTTCGGCGTCGAGGAGACTGTGGGCGTCGTTGAAGCCGACGTGACCGGGGACGAGGGGTTCTTCGGTTTGGGAGGACATGGCTTGGGTTTGTGTTTTGTGTAGTTTGGTAAGATGTGGTGGGTTTTGTATGAGAATTTGTGATGTCTTGAGGTAGGGGTGAGATGTTCGATGTGGAAGTTTTGATGCGTGTGGGGAAAGCCAAAAGGTGTTGGCTGTTCGGACGAGAGTGTCGAATTTGAGGATTGATTGATGCTAATGCCGATTGCACTGTTTTGTAATATTTTCTAAAAAGGTCCGGTACGACTTTGCACAGTTTAGGACCTGCTGTATTCTTCAAGCGACAGATTCTGTTTTGTCGATGCTTCGAACTTAGAGGTAAGCCTGTCTGAGGATATGACCTTCTACAATCACTATAACATGTCAGTACGGAGATAGATCAGATGCCAAGTAGGTACCAAATATCCACAAAACAAGAAATGGTTTCTTATCTTACATTCCATCCGAAAATCTATCGCAAGCAGATTCATCAACAGTGTGGGATTGGTGTTGCTTAAAATCGGGTTTGCAAAAGATCTAGAAAGCAAAATAGAACAATGGGAGGAAAGAAAGCTTCTTATCTCCCATATCCCATCTCAGCCGTGCCGTCTCTTTCACCTACCTCATCTTACTCATCCAGATACAGATACAGCTCTCATACCCCTCTCCCTCTCCCTCCCTCCCTACCTCTCTTCTCTTCAATCCACAAAACCCAAGATTTACAAGCCACACGACCCCCCTGAAATTGACAGCCCTGCCTGCGCTCCATCAACCATATCAGATTCAACCATTAATGTAAGATCTTGTGCCCCCAAGTTGTCTTTGCCATGTGGTCGATCGGGGTAGAACCCGCTATGACATCAAGCCGCAGATCCGACGTCGCCGGACAGGTTGACGGGTGTGCTTGGAGACAGGGATGAGTTGTTTGTCGCTTAAGTGTTGACCTGGGAGGGGATTGGTGGCATGAGATAGGGACGTGTGGGATTGGATGCGGGAAGAGTAAGGGTTATGTTTGGTGCGGGGCAGGGTTTTAGAGGGATTATTGGCGAGAGCAGAGGAGTGTTCTGGTCTTTTACTGTTTTGGGATATTGTTTGATGGTGCAATATTGGACGAGGAGATTTGGGAGGAGAGGAAGCTCCGGATTGATAATGGTTTGTTGTTGAGTGATGAATGAAAGTAGGTATGTGTTTATGTTTGATTGTTGTATAGATGCTCAGCATCGAATTGGTAGAATAAAGTACAGGCTCGGATCTAGAAGACCAGATCACGAGGTGGAAGAAGTGAAAGAGAAAGAATGTTTTCTGGCCGCTTCCGCCTGCATCCTGTTCTGTACAAAGCACCCATTCGAAGCTTCATTCGTGTATTCTCACACAACACGCCGCGGACTCACCGGTCCCTGCCATTCTTCTCCACCACCATATCCATCCCCTTCCCCATCTATATCAACATCACCCGAAGTCTTCCCCCTGACCTCTTCGAAAATACTCAATACCGGATCCTTCCATCTCGGCAACTCATTCAGACTATCCGGACTACTCTCCCACTTCGCTCTCCTCGCACCCGCTACCTTCTTCTCCTCCTCATCGATATCCATTGGCATACCCAACCCAGCCTCTTCATTCTGCACGATCTGCTCCCGCGTCACCGGCTGTACAAAGTCCAACCTCGCGTCCTGGATCGTCACTGAGCCTCGACCGGTGGTCACGCTTCCCATGCCGCTGAGGAAACGGGCACTTCGCGCGTCGCCGATCCCGCTTTCCCAGCCTTCGCTTTGGAGGGTTTGGCGGTTGTTGGGATCGGAGTTGGAGTTGGAGGCTGAGTGAGATTGGGGACTGGCTTCGGTGAGGCCACTTTGACGCTGAGCCATTTCACGGCGGGAGGAATCCCAGCGTTGTTGTTGCTCCTGCATTTCGGCTTCCATTTGCGTCATGCGTTTCTCCATGTCTTGCTTTCCACCCTGGGTGTTAGGGCTGAGGTTACCGTAGCCGGTGGGGGGGATGAAAGGGGGCGTCTGGGAGGCGGGTTTGGGGATTTTGGAGGGTTTGCCGAGGAACCAAGAGAGAGAGAGGGGGCCAGTTCGAATGGTGGTTGTTGTTCCGAAGGCTGGATTGGTGGGGTTTAGACGAAGTGGTTGCTGCGTTTCAGGAGGTTGGGGAAGGTGGTTAGTGAAGATCGGTGGCGGCGGAGGTGCGGTGTTGGTCATGATCGGGGGAATGAATAGGGCTGGTGGTGGCATGTCGACGTTGTTATCGCTCGACGAGGTGTCGAATTGTCTCTGGACAGGCGGCACTGAGAATGGCGTGTATGAATTGAAATTTTGGGCATATGGCGATGTCTTGGGTGGTGGAACAGGTCCTCTTCCAACGTTGAGCGGCAGTCCGGATACTCTGTCCCAGAACGATTGAGATGTTGTTGCTGATGTACGACCGGCGAGATAAGATTGTTGCTTCCTTCGCCGACGTAAAAAGAAAAGCAGGAGTCCAGAAATGAGGACAGTGACCACTATATTCGTGTCAACATAGTTCAAGATGGATAATGAGTTTACGAACCTCCAATAGACACACCAATTCCGATTATTGTAGCCGTTGGTGCCGAATTTTCCGAGGAAATTCCATAGGCTGCATTGATAGCCGAGGAGGAAGACGACGCCGAAGAAGTGCTCGAGAATCTTGATGCTGAGGTCGATATAACGGATGGTAAATTTGCATTGCCATTGCTTTGGGCCGTTGATGATAATGTTGGAGATGTGACGATGATTGGAGTGATGGTTGGGCTAATTGACGTTTGGGAGAGTGTGGAGAAAGGTATACTACTTGCTAACAGAGACGTTGAGAGCGCTGTAGTAGATATAAGCGAGAAGGTTGCTGGTGGAGGGACGAAAGAAAAAGAGCTTATCTACAGGTAGTGAGTATGATAAGTTCACATATCAATGTGCGAGAATTACCTGAGGCTGCGAGACGGTGCTAAAAGGAAGTGGGGTATTTGATGTGAATACGGCAAAAGTGCTTGTCGTGGATGTTGTCGTTTCGCTCGAGAAAGTGGTCGTAGTTGATTGTTCGGAAGAAGTAGTAGTACTTGTCGTACTTGTCGATTCCTCCGAACTAGTCGTTGATGTACTTGACGTCGTCTCTGTAGTCTGCTCTGGAGTCGTGGAGGTCGTGCCGATTGAAGTCTTGGCTGCTTGACCTGGTGGAACTGGCGGTTTCTGAGGTCCTTTGTTCCCAGGTGGTCCGGGAGCACCTGAGCCAGGTCCAGATGAATCGCTACCATCTTCTTGTTCATCCGCAATCGTGTCTTCGAGATCAGAGGCATCTTCAATCCCATCCCCATCTTCATCATCACGTTCCCACAGCGACCATTTCCCCCTCTGCCGAAGAACTCCCCGAACCCCCATAGCCAAGGTGATTAAAAATATTAGACTTCAAACCTTTGGTCGACCTGGACCGGGACCTTCGAGGCCTGACGAAAGTACGAGGGTGGCGAGGAAACTTAGGCTGAGGGATCGCGAGGTAGATATACCTCCATAATGATCTACTTTGCAGGAGCCAAAGGAGCATCCATCCCAAAACATCTGGGGATCCCGGAAGATCAAGTGTCAAGCCTCGTTCCAGACAGGTACCCGTGCTGCAGCAGCCGAGCTATTGTACCTCGTCTCCACCACTATCTTGTCAAACACGCATCAACATGGCGTGCCGCCAAACTGATGTCCAATCAGACTTTTCACAACGATACATCTTGAATTCCGAGAAAATATTCTCCCGGCCCATCACCCATCAATCGCTCGCAATCCAGTACCTGGTCCGAATCCATTGGATGGCTTGCCATCCGTGTCTGGTTGTTTGGATGTGGTCAGAGCAGCGGGGTTGTGACAACGCCGAGGCAGCTTGGCGTTTGAAACACCAACTTGCAGCGAATCGAGCAGGCCGGGATTCCACCGACGTCGGAAAACGTGACTTGTGAAACATGAGATGGGTCGAGATAGCGCTGCTATTGTTTCGTAAGGCGGATAAAATGAGGGACTTTGAGATAACGTTGTGTCCTCGTTTGGGTGTGTTGTGCTGGGTCTGCGTGCCGGTGCTTTGATCAGATAGTAGAAACGACAGACGGCGGGATGGATCGACCCGGGAAAAGCGATGCTTTGACTCAACGAACAGACAGATGGCAGATAGGAAACTATTTTGGTCGAGTCAAAGACCCGTGAGTGAAGGCTGTCAGATTGGACGGGTCTTAATTGCCCGGGTTCGAGGCTTCAATTGAGGGGTCTTGAGAGGTGGAATCTATGTTCGATGTTAGGGCCTCTCGGATGAGGCTATTCCTGAAGATTGCTGTTCCTGAAGGATTGAAGAGAGTTATGATTTGACCGGCACAAAGAGTGAGGAGCTTTTCGAGCCCAACTGCCGATGACATTAGACATTAAGCTTATTTTCTGAACGAGAAGCTTCCTCGTACATGGCTGCATGGTACCTGCTTTTGTCAGTCCGGGAGGCTGCATTTCCGAGTTAGATTTACAGATTAGAGTTTGCACTTGTGGTGTCGATGCTGGGTCTCGAATGAATGGCCGGGGGGTGAAAACAGGGCAGGACTTCCCCGGATCTTCTGTGCGTCAGGTTGGTGCTGATTGCCTCTTACGAGTGAAGTCTGAAGCCTCGAACAAGTATGAAGGCAACGTGAAAGAGAGACAAGAATAGAATGCAACTGAAAGCTGATCTTAAACTTGCCGCTTAAGATCGCAGAACACCGGATTGCGAAAAAGAGAGATAAGATACCTGTACAGCTGAATCAACTGATTGTGGAACCGAGGCTGTGTTCCGGGATTGATGATGTTTTGAGATGGGGGAAGATGTCGGAAGTTTAGGGAGGTTTCAGTGTCTTTGAAGCGTGCTGACATATCCGCGGGCTTCATAGGATAATTAATCCTTGGCCTTACTTGAACGACATCACTCAAACAAAATCTTCTCCGCCAGCCATCACAAGCAGAAGGACGACGCCCGACATTTCACTTCCTTACCACCTTACCCCTGGTGCACAAGAATAGGACTTGGTCTCTTGTCTTGGCAACCAAGTGAAGCCGCGAATCTCCACAACAGCATGTGACGCCACAAGACAACATGGGTATGTAATTTCTGCGATTCTTTTGCCATATCCGTCGCTTGTAATTTACTCTGACATTTGTTCTGAATATCTATGCCATACATTACGATTTCTTGATCCGTCTGGTTCCTTGATGTTAGTCTTGCATGGCTTCCATGGAGAGGGGTACTCGGCTGCTCCAGGAAGTTCTGAAACCTCTTACTTACTGGATGCCGTTCTCCAAAGAATATGTCAGGCGCATCGAATCTGCAATCCGTAGCCGTGCCTAGTAGGCTTGAAATGGAAGATGCCATTTCACCATTTTCTTTGGTCCAGCCTCTATCCAAAGCCAGGCCAAAGGTAGATAAATGTCTTTGTACTCGATCCCTACATGAAAGGCTGTTTGTATATCTGCCACATCTTGGGCCCGCTTAATAGTCAGCCCTCGATAGCAGCCAACGCCCTCACAAGAAGCAAGATGATTGGCTTAGAGTTGTTGGAGACCATGTGGGCGCCACAGCTGCCAGAATGACTGTTTTTCCAGGGTCATGGAGCCGCACATTGGAGACTGAGGGAACTACTCGTGATGTAGATTCTGCCACAATAGATTCGTACGATATCTTCCCACTAGATGATGTTTGTTTGTTACATAGAAGCTGCACGCATATCCGACATCAATCATAGGAACTTAGCAGATTTACACATGGCTGGTCCTCTGCTGCATCTTCAACATTTACGCAACGGAAAGATCCAAATGTAAGTGCTGCTACCAAGGAACATCACTCTACACGACATTGCACAGAAAGAGTCGATCTCTTACTACTCTGTCTTAGCCTTATGTTGAAAGGGTTGTAGTCAGGTCAGTGCCCTACCCGTTGTAGCTCCAACCCCTATCCCGTTCTCGTCAACGCCGTTTGTTTACAAAGCCATAAACAGAACGCGTTACCTTTACTCAGATCTACCAGCGTCCGCACTTCCTCGTTGCCATAGTCAATTCGCTTTGTTATGTCATCGTCTTTATCGATGCTCTATCAATCACATCGCCCTGAGAGTACTGCGATATCACATGAATTCTAGTGCGCCCCTCGTCGCTGACTTCAAAGTACAACTATCGGCATAACTGTGAACTAACCATACTTAAGAATCTTCCTTCAATTGGGCCTTGCCGCTATTCAATTGCCATATTCACTTTGTCGCTTTGCTCCCTGCGCAATGGTAGGGAAGCAGCAAGGCGTGTTTGTTTGTGAGTTTGCTCCCCACCCTGCCAAAGCGCGCCTTCCCTGCTACTTTCTTTTTCATTCGTACAAACTCTGTTTTGTTGACATTCTATCTTTTTATTAGCTGGCTTGAGGTTTGTAGACCCCTTTCGAACTTCTTGTAGGAAAAGCGAAGCGCACTCGCACATCAACATCATCTCTCCACCTTCCGAGGACGACCTCCCTTACGGCGACTCAGAACCCGAACCCTTCGTACGCAAACAATCCCTCCAAGACGAGATAGACATCGGCCTTGCAATCTCAAGCAAACTCGATACCTTTACTTCGCATACACAATCAGATTCTCGCCCTCGCACCTTCGCTGAAGCAACCATGGCTACTGGCTCACACCACACGACCTCCACCTCCCGCACACGCTTCGTATCCGACGAGAACAGTGACAGCATGTCTGTTGCACCCGTTCCAGAAACCTTTGGTCCGGCCAGAGTGATCCTCAAGAAGAAAAAGAAGGCTTCAAAGTGGCAGCGACTCGATCTCTCGGGCTCGGTATCTGCTGATAACGAGGCTGAAGACGAGGCTACGAGCAACCCCACATCAAGCGCGCCTACCCGAGCCAGCACCCCTCTATTGACTTACATCGCGTCCCAATCTCCTCCTCTCTCGTCCCTCGAGCGCCCATCCACCACCGACAGCGAGCCTGTAACCACGCATTCATTGTCACGCGAACACATCGCGACATTGGGTCACAAGGGGAAGGCCAAGGCCATTTTTGAGGAGGACTCAGACTCCGGTGCCATTGACTCTGAAAGTGAATTCGACAAACGACACCGCCTTTCTTTCGAGGTTCGGACTCCTCTTTTCTACAGCGCCTTTGAAGATTCCAATTGTCCCTCCGACCAAGGCTATCCACCTGGATACTACGCAACACCTACCCAGGCTGGTTACGACTCTTCATCGTCTTTTGCAAGCTCCGAGTACCTTGACAACGACCCTACACCTCGTGTTGCCCAAGGTGGATTCCAGCCCTTCCAAACGCAGCCTGCATTGTCCCAAGACGATTGGAGCGCCTTTGATGACCTCGATCGATCAGATACTCAATCCACAAAAGACCGTACCGAAGCCGTTCTTGCCCGATTGAACGCAAGCATGGTTGCAAACAAGGGACAGGATGTCACCTTCGACGACGTGTTTGATTCCGTCGATTGGGATCCCGAGATGCCCAAGGGCCCTTCACTCACCTCGTCACCGGAGCCAGTTCCCCTGGACCCTAAGCCAGTCGCATATACTACTGTTGGCTCCCGTGTCGACCCTTCCGCAGTACCTCAATTCAGTGCCCCAAATCGAATTCAGCGAGAGGGTGCTAATCGCCGACCTGTACCATTATCTATGATGCAGTCACGACAGTTTGATGGCGGATTCTATGGTCAACAACGTGGTCCTCCTCCTCCCCTCAATATGTCCAATTCTATGCAGTATGCCCAGCAATTGGGTCGCAATCCCAGCAACAATATGCCCTCGTCTGTCGGAAGCCAATCCTCGGGTTCTACGGTGTCTAGATCTGTGTCGGGAAATATGGCGGAGCCATCTGCCGATTATAGCCAGTCTGGTTATGGTAGAGACGGCGGCGGCTTACGAGAATTTACGGAGCGGGAAGAGAAGGCCCTAGCACAACAGCTCAACATCCAGAACAACCAGAACAAGTCATCCTACGATAGTTCGTCATATGATAGAGGATCCAAGCCTCTCTTCAAGGTTACGACTGGTGGTGATGAGAATCGGAACCCATACTCTGTCAAAGGTCAGCTCTCCCACGATCCTTATAGAGCGTCATATCTTTTCAATTTTGAACTTCTCGTTGACTTTATGCTTCCAGAACTACTCGATGAAGATGCTAGGCGCTGCTCGAACAGCTATCAAGGCTCCCTACAAGGAATGGATAAGATGCAGACTCTCCAACGACTCTCAAAATTCGACAATCCAATACAAGAAGCTTGTCGTACTAGACTAGCAGAGTTGTCTGTCAAGGGAAAACCTGTCAATGGCCCACTTAGTCTGACCCCATATGATATTGCTGTTCGAGACCAGAAGAATACTGCTTCCGCAGACGAACTCGCCTTCGAGAAGTTGATCACAAACATGGATACCGATGGTGCTGGTGAGCTGAATCGCAATTATCAATTCCCACCACCTGGTCTGGCTACGCCGCAAGCAAATCCGCTGTTGGCCGCTTTCGACGGCGCGGTTTCTCCGCAACCTTTCATACTTCCTCGCCCACCAGGATACCCTCAGCCATTAACTGCAGGCCCCCCACGCCAACGATCATTCCCTCCAGGTATAAGCCAGACTGGAGCTTCGCAGTCAAAACCTCAGCCATGTCAACGAGCTGAACCCGCAAATGATGGTGCCAAGTCTAAGCTAGCGATACCCATTAGTGTGACAATAACCGCAAGTTCGAACTATGTCAATGCTGGGTCAATGGGTGGAGGACCACCATTGTTGATCGAGAACCGAAGTTATCCGTCAACGGGAATCTACGACACTCTTCCTGCCCAGGAAGCCATGTTGAAGTACTATCCTAATGGTCTTCCGCCTGACTTCAACCACAAGTGGAAACCTATCTCTGAGGAGAATCGAAAGCTCATTGGAGAGGCCACACCACTCACTGGCGAAGAGCTAGCCGCAGCTAAGTTGAAAGAGCACGAAGACTGGTTCTATCAGGGTCAACGGCGCTTTGTAACTATGAAGAGTCAGGATTACATTGAAGAGTTGGAGATGCGGAACAGATGCACTGACAAGTTTGGAAACATCGCCCCTCCCCGCCGCATCAATCATCCAATCATTCCCGTCCAGATCACGCCGGACCAAGCCCAGAGCATTTCTGCGTCCGAGGCCGCTGTTCCCTTACTTGACGCAGCTTTCGGTACGTTGCTCGCTTACGCTGAAACTAGCAACTCTTCTCGCTCTCGCCTCAGCCAGTTCGTGACTCCTGCTGCACACCTGATCGACACCAGCCCAACAGGCAACGAAACCTCTTTCGGTGAGGATTTGGGTCCACCATCTGGTCCACGCGGCTCAAAATTTTCTGTTGCCAACAGTTCAAGATCATGGTCTGTGGCTCCTAGCTCCATGGGAGGCGGCGGTAAGATTAGCTTGTTCGAACGCTTCAACAGTGGCAAGTACAGCAAGAACTAAGTGTCGTCTGATTCTCACGAACATCTTGAATGGCTTTTACTTTCCCATGTTGCTTGGCAAACTTCGACGATGATTTAATATATGACGGTGGTGGATATGAGAGCGTGGATGATATGCTGATGCGGGTGATGGTGATGATGATGATATTGCATTGTTTTGGCGACTGGATGAGAATATACGAGCACGATGGCGTGAACTCTGGCTATGATGCATCGGCTTGCTTTTCATCTTCTCGTAACGCTGCCTGCTCCGTCGAAGTATTGTATGTGTCGCTCTTCACTTGCATAATTGCAGCGGGTTGGTGGTGAGATCAGTTCTGCAACGAGTAGATATAGCTTCCCATTACGCATTCCGGACACCGAGCACAGAATAATGGATCCTTTTAGCTATACAGGAAAGCGATCTATTCGTGTGATTTGATTGATTAACAAGCTCCATAGGCTTGTTGATGTATGACTTTTTTTTTAAAAAAAAAACTCAAAAATTCAATCGAATAGTCCAGAACAAGTAATATATCCAAATAAGACGCTGGCTGTCACATACGACCATAGATTGAGGAAACTAGGGCATCCCGTCCGCTCTGCCGTACTCAAGCCTCAAATCGGTGGATTAGTAGTTGGGTGGGTGACCACCAGCGAATACCCACTGTTGTATGTTTTTTTTTTTTTTTTTTTTTTTTTCTCTACATAATTACTTTTTAAGTCAGCATCTAATAAAAATCAAATTCCATCTTTCACATAGCTACGTGGTTAAAAACTACATCTCCCTCAGAAATTTCATTTATCTTTTGTTTTAGGAAGTCGTAGCTAAAATCGCAAAACGATCGTATCTAGCTATCAAACCTTAATCGATCACGTTTTTCGTCACCCGATAGGAGGAATAGAGTTTGAAGATAACCTTGAAGATCGCTCGTAGGGTTCTTTCGCTTATCATATTGCAGGGATGAGTAACAATACGGTGCTGGTAGCCGAAGTCCTCGGCTGGCTGGCGGCTTGCCTTGCTGCCCCCCACTAAATGTTTGGGCTAAGATGACTAGGATGGATTTTGACTTTGCCTGAGGGGCGATTGGGAGAATTTTGGTTGAATAATGGCGATTTGGATGATTCTGAGATTACTTCATTGCGTGGATTCTACTTGTGTTGGTCTGATGCGATGCGCTGTGGATATGGGTACCAGATCAACCACTCGATGAGAAAGGTAGCGAGAGGATCGTAAACTCTCTCAAGGATTTCCATTGACTTCCTACCCACTACGCGAGTACGCTGAAGCGAGAAAACTACCAGCCAGCCGCAGTTCCAACCTCGAAATGAAGGCACTGACTACCCCGCTACCCCGCTACCCCGCATCGGATCTCCCACTCTGAGACAGGTAGCTCTTTTTGGAGTGGGTAGCCAATGGAGAACGATAGATTTGAGTTTTGCGAGCCGTGAAGTGCCACGGTTGACGGCACTGGGGTGGTTTGCTGTAGGTTTAAGAGGTAGGTAGAGGCTGAGGAGGTGATTATTCTCAATTGTTTTTTGTAAGAGTTTAAGTGACAAATCTTCGTTGTTCTTTTGGCTGTTTGTTTTATATTTGCGAACTATCTGGGAAACCTTCGTCCTTGCTGAATTCTTATCGTCGATCGGGTCTGTACTTGAGCAAGTGCAGATCTCCTTGCCATCACCTCAACTGCCTTCGAGAATTTGACGCTGGAAAGCGGTAAACAGCCTCGACGACAACATGGCCATCTCCCTCCCCCAAAACCTAGGCGTCCCCCTCGCTGCCTCTTTCGCCCTCGGCCTCCTCTCCCACAATCTCTACTTCATCCATGGCGAACACCACACCTCCGCCGTCCGCCTAGCACAACTCTCAATCCTCCTCCCACCTCTCTTCACCTGGCTTCTCACCCGCCTATCCAGCCACACCCTCACCCAAGCATCCCTAACCACCCTCCTCCTCCTCTCCACCTACCTCGCTTCCCTCTTCACCAGCATGCTCATCTACCGCGCCCTCTTCCACCGTCTGCGCTCCTTCCCCGGTCCACCCCTCGCCAAGCTCACGAAATTCTGGCACGTGCTGCAGCTCGGCTCGTTCGACAATTACAAACGCTTGGACAGGTGGCATGAGGCGTATGGAGAGTATGTGCGGATTGGGCCGAGCGAGCTGAGTATTGCGGATCCCGAAGCGGTGGAGGCGGTTATGGGGAGTAGGAGTGCGTGTACGAAGAGTGCGTGGTATGATATGGGGAATCCGTTGGTGAGTTTGCATCAGTGTCGGGATAGGGCGACGCATGATAAGCGGAGGAGGGTCTGGGATAAGGGGTTTAGTATGAAAGGTGTGTTTGTCTTCTTCCTTCTTCCTCTTGTATTCACATTATTGGAAATTTAAAGTGATTGACATCTCTTCCTAGCAATCGACAGCTACGAATCCCGCGTCGTCTCATTCGCCAACGTGCTCGTCGACCAGATCAAATCCTTCGGCGGAAAAGCCCTCAACTCAAGTCTCTGGTTCAACTACTATTCCTTCGATGTCATGGGCGAGCTTGCGTTCGGCCAATCTTTCGATATGCTAAGAACGGGAGAGAAGCACAATGCGATTCAGCTGTTGCATGAGGGGCAGAAACCGATTGGGTTATTCTCGCCGATGCCGTGGTTGATGATGATTATGATGAGGCTGCCGGGCGCTGGGGCGGGGTATAATAGGTGGTTGGCGTATTGTGAGGAGCAGGCGGAGAAGAGGAAGGCTGTGAGTTGAAATGCATTCTCTCTTTTGACTCATTGGATGCTCTTGGTTCAAAACACTCGGGGATTACTTACTTATCCAACATGTCACGCGGATGCTTGATGAGTTTTCCGAGAAGCGAGTTCTGACAAAGTCAACACCACAGATGAAAATGGAAGAACGAGACATCATGTCCTGGCTCCTCGAAGCAGACCCCATGTCCTCTGACCCCTTCAAAGAACACATGTGGCTCGTCGGCGACGCCCGTCTCATCATCGTAGCCGGCTCAGACACCACCGCCGCGACCCTCACCTACCTCTTCTACCACCTCGCCTCATCCCCCACCATCGTGCAGAACCTCCGGAAGGAACTCCAATCGCTGCAGAAACTGGATGGCTCGTTCGACAATAAAGAGTTGCAGAATGCGGAGTATTTGAATGGGGCTATTAATGAGACGTTGAGGCTGCATCCGCCTGTTCCGGGTGGGGTTAGTAGGTTGACGCCGAAAGAGGGGGTGGTGATTGGTGAGGTGAGGATTCCGGGGGAGATTACTGTGTCGGTGCCGTTGTGGACGGTGGGGAGATGTGAGTTTGGCTCTTTCTCTGCTGCGTTTCTCCCTTTTCAATTCCGAATTGTTGAGAAGTTGTGACTCAATACTGACATTCCCGCAGCGCCAAAAGCATGGAAAAGGCCCCTCGAGTTCCTCCCTGAGCGTTGGGCGCCAGACTCAGATCTCATCATCAATAAATCGGCATACGCTCCTTTCTCAATCGGTATGTCTTCCACCTCTCTCTCCTCTCTCCTCCCCTCCCTCTCCCCCTCTCTTCTTCTCCTCCCCCCTGTCCCCTCCCACATCTCTCACTTCTCCATCCAAAACTCGCCTAACACACTATCCTCAGGACGTTACGGCTGCATCGGGAAGAACCTCGCCCTCATGGAACTCCGCACCGTCTGCGCCCTGCTGGTCTCAAAATTCGACGTCTCGTTCGCGCCAGGCGAGGATGGCATGAAGTTGCTGGAGAAGTCGGAGGATTATTTCACTATTGGGCTGGAGAGTTTGATGTTGCAGTTTAAGGCGAGGTAGATGATGGGTCTCAAGGATGGGGGTGAAAGGGGGTAACAAGGGGTGAAAAGGGCGGGGGGTGGCATGCAAATACCCCCCTCAGTAAATACTTCCTTGCGATTGGTACGACTCTATAAGTACATAAGTAAAAAGTTTTATAATTGTAAAAGAAAGGAAATCTTTGCTTTCGGGTTTGTGCTGGCTCCGGCAGCACACAGGTAAAATAGTGGTGCTGCTGACTTCTGAACCCAAGGAACTTGCTTTTGCACGGGATCTCGGTTAAATTCAGATTTCCGTGTCAGCGTTAGGCAGCTGTGTCGGATCCCAGCCCCAGCCTCGTCTTAAATTTACCAACCTGTCTCCGAAGCCCTTCTGGGACAACACTCGTATCTCTAAGTGAGCTCTTGTTACTATCACTTGATTGATGGCTCTATATGACTCGCCACAACGTGAACCCTCATTGAGGCAAGCCGCACAAGGCTGAACAGGACTGCTTCCACAGCAGAAGTCATTGTAGTGCCTCCTCCGAGGGCCCACGATTGCTGCAGAAGATGGCTAGAGTGGGCGCAGAAGAGGATGATAGCAATCCTCAGGGGTCGCGATATCACCACAGCGCTGCTGGGACTCGACAGGACGAGGAGGATGATTACTTTCAAGGATCCCGGTATCAGAACAATGTGGCTACAGGCCAAAGCCGAGTCCACTACGGTCACTACTATGGTCGAGACATCACCATCAACAATATCTGTACGAGCTCTTTAAGATAAACGGTGGGGTAGCTAACCGACGATAAATTAGTCGCATCACAGTTCACAAAGGATGTTTATACCGAATGCTTAGACAGCATGAAGCTCGTTGCCCGGAACCCAAGATTACAAAATGTCGAAACAGCCCACGGGGAAAGCTTTCACTGGATTTGGGATGAAAGCTCCAGTGGGCCTGGCTTCGTGTCATGGACGAAAGTAGGGACTGGATTCTACTGGGTTTCGGGAAAGCCTGGAGCTGGCAAGTCCACATTGATGAAATATATTTACAGCAATTTTGAAGCAAAAGTCATTGGTAGCTCGCCAGCCGGACGCAAGATTATACAAGCTAGTTACTTTTTCCACGAGCTTGGTATCCCGCAGGAACAAACGTTCTTTGGATTTCTCGCCGCCACACTACATCAACTTTTGTCGCAATGCAAGGAACTGAGCCCCGTTGTGCTTCCGATTTTCAAACGGGAAAGGGCCCTAGCTGGGGATGAAGAAGCGTTCACTTGGACTGAAGAGACCCTGAAAGAGGCTCTTTGGGCCATAAGCGGCCAGCAGGAGGTTGAGGCAACAGCGTACCTTTTCGTGGATGGCCTTGACGAATGCGAATCCGATGTTGTTCGCCGCGACCAGCTTGACAAGTTTTTGGTTCCATGGATTCAGCGCATGAAGGATACACCGCTGTCAATTAAGGTGTGTTTAGCAAGTCGAAGACTTCGTGAGATAGAGCTCCACCTCGCTCCTTGGCCCGGAGTGCGCATCCATGAGCGAACGGCAGAAGACATCTTCAAGTATGTCAAATCGGGTTTGTATCGGACGACGGAGCTCCTGGCACAGAAGCATAGGAATCAACGCTTCAGGCAGCAAGTCCGAGACAGATTGATCGAAAGTATTGTCGCGAAAGCGGAAGGCGTGTTTCTGTGGGTGAAGCTGGTTCTTAAGGAAATCACCCTTGGACTCGAAGCCGGCAATTCAGATGCCGAACTCCAAAGCCATATAGACAATCTTCCGACTGATATCAAACATCTGTATGCCAAAATACTCAAGGATATTAACCCTCAATACTGGAGCGGTACATGGATCTATACTCAAATGCTCTGCCACTTGATTCCCGACCATTTTGTAAGCTTACTCGAAGCGTCCTTTGCGGAAGATTCTCTGGAAGCCCTTTCCCAATATCAGCATGAATCCTACCTCGAAGAATACCCCCTCCCGGAAAAATGCGATAGGACTAGAGACCGAATACAAAGTCGCTGCGGAGTGCTTCTAGATATTGTTCCTGGCAGAAGAGTGCTCGATAGTGGGTCAGGCGATTGGAACAATCATTGTCTGGTCTTTGTCCATCGTTCTGTCAAGGAATATCTCGAGGAACCGGAGACCACAGCTGAACTTCTTGGGCGAGTCAGCACAGAACACAGACTAGATGCTAATGTCGCATTAATGAGAGGTTGTCTTGGAGCGTTGATAGCGAATCATGATTGGTGGCCACCATGGATTCATTTACAGACACCAAGTATGGATTTTGAGGACAGCATTTGGGGACCGCCAGGGCGTACAACGCTCACTCGTTTCTTCGAATACTCGGGCACTTTGGATGAGTGTACACAGTACCCAACCGAGCCATATATTGAACTCCTCGACAAGGCTTACACGGCAGCCTACACCAGATGGCATGATGATTATTATCACTTCTGGGGAGGTAAAGGTATAACATGGGCCATGGAAAGGAAGTACTCGAACCCCGTTGTGGATATGTTATGTCTAGCTACGCTTCTGGGGCACGAACGATACGTGTTGACGAAGTTACAGGAGGGGAATTGGACAACCAGTGACAAGATACGTTTGCTACTTTGCGCTATCGATGGCATCAGATTTGACTCACATCCACTGAAAACACTTACTGCTCTCCTGGAAGCTCAGACACCGATCGATAAAGCAATGTTCATTGATTGGACACCTTGGGCACATGCGTTGCTCAGCTTTCGGGAGATTCGGACCTGTTCTCTGAGGAAATTGTTCCTTGTTCTCCAACTCTTTCTGATGCACGGCGCTGATCCAAACTACCAAGTTCCACGGTTGGTATACCGGTCAGAGTATGGATTCTTATTTCTGTCCCAGTTCACAGGGTCATTTGCATCTTCCGCCTTGCCATCCCCGATTTCGCATCCCCATTCCCCGCCAATACCACCAAAGTTGCCCCAATTGCCATTGATACCCGCCCTATCTCCTTCAGCACACCCATCTTCATGTTCGTCTTTATCTCCACCTCCATCTCAATCTCCGCTCTCAACCTCGCCCGTACGGCCTCTTTCTCCAGCAGAGGAAAGACAGTCTGGCACTTTCAACAGGCGCCAAGGAGCCGATGTTGAATTCACAAGACCACTCCATATCATCGTCGACCTTTCCGTTCCCGCAAAGAATCGCAAGGAGTATTCGGTCTTAGCGGAATACAAACAGCTGGTAGAGTTACTTCTCAGCTATGGCGCGGATCCTATGCTGCCCGATTCGAATGGAAATTCCGTCAATGCCCAGATTGAAGAGATTCTCGATATCAAATGCCCAGGGGACCTTGGATGCAGACCAGCCTTGGTACCATCGACGCTAATCGACATGCTCGAGTATTCTGTAAGAACCTGGAGAAAACATAGCATGTTACCGCCTGATATGTCAGGCTATCGGCAGCGCCTAGGAGGCTTCATGACAGTATGTGATTTGATGGTGATGGCCAGACCAAAACGTCGGGATGTAACGCAGTCGAAGCAGGAATCGCAAATCGATTAAATAAGTAGACACAACTTTGCATTTCATAGCATCAAGAGCTCTTCGTTTGACAGGTGGTAGTCAAACCCGAGGTTGAAAGCATTGTAATTGCTGTATCCACGTATCATAGAGTATAATCTAGATCCTCTTGAATGTACAGCCATCAGGCACAGTACATACAGTTACGAAGTGGACAGCATCCATGAACAACATTTCAGCACCTAGTCAAATCACAACTCAAGTGTCCATGATTAGCGTAAAGTTTTTTACCTTAGAACAAAATATAGGATCCTAATTTTAGTCTATTTATGACAGAATACTCACAATCATGTTCTATCCAATCAAGAAACCATGACATAATGAATTATAATTTGGTGTTTTTGTATTTGATCAAAATTTTCATCTAACTTGATCAAGAAAACAAAATGGATTGATCAACTCGACTCCGTCAGGCTACACTGTCCATAATAGAAAATGTTACACAAACATGTGTTAAAAACCTCCCCACTATCTTACTTCATAAATTCGAGGAAACTAGCACTATCCATATTCCCCATCACCACTCTCGCCCTATCACTCGCGCGATTCCCTTCATAAGCATTAACAACACTACCAACGACCACATTCCCAACGTTCCCATAGGCAGCTCTTGCCTCTCCCAGAAGCTCATTATTCGTGAATGAGTGACCAGTCGTCTGCTTTACCCCTTCCACGGCCGCCTGACACAAATAAAGACACTGCATGAGCGCCATCCTCTGCTGTTCTTCCACCCTTCTTTTCTTAGCCATAATCTGCAACTCTGCTTCGCTCTCCGGCTCAGCTGCTAGCAGATTCTGTAGCCGTTCATTCGCCAGCTTAAGATCAGTAGTGATTTGCCTCTCAGTTGCGTCGATCTTGTCTTCGAGCGCCCTGAAAGCTTCCGTGTTGGCAGACATAGACGTGCTATACAGCCATCGAAAGATTAGCCTATTTTATTTCTGCTTGAAGCCAACGATCAGCATAATTCGGGAGGAGCTTACAGTAAGGCAACATCCAAAGCAATCGAAAGACTCTCTTTCCAATCAGCCACCCTCACCCTGAAATCCGCGATATTCTTGCCCTGAAAACTCAGCTTCAGGCTATCCCTGAAGCTCCTTCTCCCGTCCTTGGAATGAGAAGTAAGTTCCTCCAGCTTCATCTTAAACTCCTGACACGCAAGGTTACAGCCCTCGAGAGTTGGCTTTGCTTGTTGTAAGCAGGCGATCTGGCTTTTAGATAGCCTCGCATTACGACCGTCAAGGTTTCTTTGAAGTGAATCTAGGGTCTGAGAAAGAGCTGAGAGGCTCTGGTTCAGATCAAGGAAGATCTGGGGTGCGTCTCTGATTGTGCAGATTAGATCGTAGAGGGATTTGCTGCTGGAATAGGCGAAGCCTGCTACTGCGACCACGCTTGCGGTGACGCTAAGAGGGTCGGCCATTGTTCAGTGAAGAATGTGGCAGAGGCGACGTGGTATGAGAGATACGAGAATATGAAGGGCTGGGACCAATACAGGCTGTTCGGATGTAATTGCTTAGTAAAGCTGCTGCATGTGCAGCGAATCAGGACAGATAAGGTGACACCCCTTCCAGACACTGCCCCTTTGAACATATTTGAGACCAAAAAACCGTGGTTTCCACGATCTAGTAATTCTATAAAATGTTTTAAAGTAGACGAGGTTAAAAAGGTACATTTTGTATTTATGAATTATAAAAGGTCCCTACTAAGTGATTAAAACCTGGAAAATCGCAGTTTGCATGTTAACTTGTCAATATTGTCAATTTGAAATGAGGAGTAAGATGAAGCTAATGGTTAAAAGAAAAGGGAATTTCAAGTATCAGGGCAGGTCCAGATCTGCAATAGCGGACCCGGGCCATGCTTGCTAGGCTCCACACCAGCGCAACGATCACCGAATCGATGAGTTACTGTACCGATATAAGACTGGATCCGCTGCATCACTCATGGACAGCTTGAGTCTAGCGAGCTGAATATAATATAAATTATGTAAATCAAACATTGCATTCTGATAGAAAGTTGGAAATTGAGGTGGCTCTCTACTTGCTTCTGTAAAATGGGGATGAAATACTCGCTAAGTGCCACCAACAAAGACACTGTAGAGATCAATTGCAACATGGATACGAGAATGAATCTTGTTGATTCGATGCTTGAAGTTGAGCCAAAATCATGAGTCATCTTTTTGTAGCGAATTTCAGGCCAAAGTAATGCTTCCATCTAGCTCACGTGATCACCTGGTTGTCCGATTGACTACCCGCTTTGGGACAGAATAGCTATCTGCCCATGAGTTTGATAGGCTTCCGATGGATTAAGTACTTGAGAGATGAACGGATTCATACTTCGTCAGCTAGAAATATTTACAAGGACAATAGACGGGAGGGCTCGAATCACTTCACGCTACTCCTCACGCCACTACGAACACGTTCAGATTACTGGCCTACATTTCAGAACTCAGCTGGGATGTCCAACATTATGGGTTTTTTTCATACCCCTATCCAGATATACTAGTCGGTTCACCTTCTGTGGCTCGGGGCTCGCTTACAATCGGAGAAAGCAAATATAGCAGCAAAGCAAAAGTGTCACAACTCAAAATCGATCTGAAAACCTCTAAAAAACGTATATATTTCAATTATAGAATAATTACATAATTAACTGAAATAAAAATCAATGCATCGATAACCTAAACTTTTGCTTTCCTGGTACATTTGCTTTCCCCGATTGTAAGCGAGCCCCGAGCCCACAGAAGGTGAATTGACTAGTAGTTCTTGTTCCGAATTGTGGCCGTTTGTCGATGCTGCGATAGCTTATGATAAGCCCCTCGCATGTCGACATTTCATCGCAATTCCCATCAGGTAGATGACTGCCAAGGGTCAGGGAAGCTCGGACTTCGGAACTTCGGGTCCCTCTGCATCATTTCAATAGATCGGGGTCCCGATCTAGATATCATCATTGTACTCGTAACAGGGGCGTCGAAGGGGGCGAAATATATATCTCACATTCCCACAAATCGAAATGAGGCCAAGGTATTCAAATATATTGCGGACATCTGACTTTGGAGCTGAAACACGCGAACCCTGTTTCGTGCTGGTTTATCAGTGGTTGCGGACTCGCTTACCGCAGATCAATTAGAGTGCCAAGAGTTTATTACGACGACCTACTCGCGGACTGTAATTTGGAGGTGGACGTGCATTTGCAGACACTCGTGTTTGGGTTCCTTGTTGAGTCTGCTGGCGATGCTTATGTGTGCTTGTCTTTGTTTTCCAAGGCTTTTCCAAGGCTCCAAGACTGAAAGGATTTGACAGGAGGCTGAAAACATCATCAGAGTTTGCGAAAGCCGACAGTCTTCATTGCTTGAATGACATTTTGTAAGTTCGCTCTTTTAAGACGCTGAACCAATACTCCGCGAACCAGCCAGAACATCTCAGCAAGCAGGTTGAGCGACATAGGGAATCAGTAAGTTTCCGTGTTTCGTTTTGCGCGCTCTTTGAAACATGTGGGGGACATCTGTTGAATTTATTGTGGGTCATCCCGATTTATGGGACGACTACCATCCAGGGGTCAGGGCATCCTATTGTATAAAGAGAAGTTGATATCGCAGCTTCTCCGTGTTCCTCAGATTACGCTCATTCTCGTTGTCCTACATTCACATTCTTTTTTCAAACCACGCAAATTTCTGTGCACTTTTCAAACTTGTAGGCTCCGGAAGCTTCAATCTTTTCATCTCACTCCAATATTTTCTCTCCACCAACCTACGTATCATATACATCAAACAAGATGAAGTTCACCAACGCCGTTTCTACCTTCGCCTTGATGGCTGCTGCCGTCAAAGCGGCTCCTCTTGTTGCTAGATGCGAGACAGATTCCGCTACTACCAAGACAGCTGGTGCTGTTTCCTCTGTGGCTACTGGCACTTTCACCAACAGTACGACCAGCACTGGTGGATCTTCTAACTCAAGCACACCGGCTGTTGGCTCAGCAACTGGATCTATCAGCGATGCATGTGATATCGGATTCGCTACTCAAAATGGCGGTACCACCGGTGGTGGATCTGCGGCCGTCACAACTGCCACGACTCTTGACGAGCTCACTGCATGTGCCACTCAGGATGTTCCGGCCGTCTGCTTGGTGTCTGGCACAATCACCGGGGACACTGTCATCAAGGTTACCGCTGATACCACTATTGGGGGTGCCGCAGGTTCCAGCATTGTCGGCGTCGGATTCCGTGTCATCAATGTCTCCAATGGTACGTCATGACCCAACTCAGGCTCTTGCCGCAATACTAATGATGCATCAGTTATCCTCCGTAACTTGAAGATCTCCAAGGTGCTCGCATCTGCTGGAGACGCCGTCGGTATCCAAAAGGCTACCAATGTTTGGGTCGATCACTTGGATCTTTCCTCCGACCAAGACCATGACAAGGACTTCTATGATGGTCTTTTGGATGTCACCCACGCCTCTGACTACGTCACTATCTCCAACACCTTCTTGCACGACCACTTCAAGGCATCCCTCGTCGGCCACTCTGATTCCAACAGTGCCGAGGATACCGGACACTTGATCGTTACCTACGCCAACAACTACTTCAAGAACATCAACTCCCGGGGCCCATCTATCCGTTTCGGAACTGCTCACATCTTCAAGTAAGCTCCTCCCCCTGTCTTTGCCCACATCTTCGTATCTCAGCAAAACTAACTCCGCCACAGCCAATATTCCGAGACCTCCTCCACCGGCCTCAACACCCGCATGGGTGCCCAAGTCCTCATCGAGTCCTCTGCCTTCTCCGGCATCGCCAAGGCCATCGAGTCCGCAGACTCCAAGACCGTCGGCTTCGCCACCGTTAACGACGTCGATCTCGGTGAGGGGACAAACACTGTTGAGGCTGGCACTTTGAAGACTGTTCCTTACGAATACACTCTTCTTGGCTCGGCCAATGTCAAGGCCGCTGTTACTGCTAGCGCTGGTGCCACTCTTGATTTTTAAAGGGTTTGTCTTTGAGGGACAGGAATGGGTTCCGGGCGGCGCTTAAGCGGAGCAGGTGGAAAAAAACTTCGATTTGTATATATTTTTGGGGAGAGGACATAGAAGGAGCAGGAAGAACTCTTTGTACATACATATTTTCGTTCTGGTCATTCACCTGACTTTGCTAGAATCCAAGATATCTTAGCATACACAACTACTCTCAGTGGTTTTCCTCGCTTTGTGACTTAGCAACTTACTTACACAGTTCGTACACCTTCAGAAGGCGGCTTGATTAGTGAACATTTTATCATGCAAGGATCTTGTCGTGAGCATCCATTCTTGCTATATTTTATTCTCGACAGCTTTTCAAGTGAGGTTTTCATATATAATCTCCTGCACATGCTCGCCTGCAAGCACGTCATATGCTGCATCAATGACGCCTTGTGGGAAGCGATGTCAACAACAAGAAGCGAATGTAAGCGAACTCTGAACCCAACGTCATTTATACTTGTTGAAAATGAAATGGTACAACTGGAACCAAACGTGATGATTATTCATGTTAATTTGTGGAAAGAACTGAGTATATGTCATAGACCAAATGAGATGATACATGATGTCGCCATTCGCACCCCATCTGTTCACTACAATAACGGCTTCCCATGCTCACCAGTGATCAACTTGCCATACATCGAATGATACTCACAACTCTTGATATGCGTCTCCTTCCCCGTCTGCTCCTCAAAAACATAACAGCCCTTCTTCACGATGTTCGGAGGTGTGTACAGATGCAGCGAAACCGCCAAGTTCGCACTCCGGTTCCACATTTTGTGCACGCCAAGGTCATCACTCATGTAGGCGACATCATTCTCGCCGTACGCAGTTTCCGCTATGACATTCATGGCTTGATCTTTTTCAAATTCTTGATCATGATTGGGAAACTCGTATCTTGTCTCTGTGAGCTCGCCTTGGAGGATCTTCATGAGGCAGTGGGCGTTGCTGTGGTTTTGTATGGGACTTCCTTTGCCTGGCGTCCAGACAAGGATTAGCTAGAAATGTTAAAATTTCTTTCCAACACGGACCAAGAATTGCTACTTACCAGATTGCTTTTCCCATTTCCTTCATCGACGAGGTTTCTAGTATAGGCCTTGCTCAGATCTGGCAGTGCAAATCTTGCCCATTCCTCCTCGTTCGTCTCATACTCTTGCATCAAGCTCGTAAGTCTTTGAAGATCAACATCATCCGATGTCAATCCTGACGATCCGAGAGTGTCTTTGAGAGCGAGGACTAGCTTCTCGAATTTATCTTCAAGCGGCTCGTAGGATAGTCGCTTATTCGGCATTGTTTTTTGAACGTAGACGTAGATGTCGAAATTCTGAAGTTGAATGACGAGATTGTTTGTTGTGGAAGTTTGCGACAATGAAATCAATGGGATCAGTGTTGCAAGTGTTGCGGTGCTCTTCGCCTCCAAGTGATTAAAAGTGGACGGCAAAATCAAGCAATGAACTCCAAATAGAGTGTCTCGTTCAAAAGGCTGACGATCAACAGCTCACACCGAGTTGCAGCGCAACGTCATGCTCATGCTTCCTAATAATTACTCCGAAGAGGCTTTGGGAATGGTTCACCACTAATTGTCTCCGTCGGTGAGTTTGTCGTATCACAGCCAAGAATTTAATTTGCGATCCATCCTCCACCTTCCACTCTGCGCCAATTCCTGTCCATCCAGGGAGTCAACATGTTGCTTTCCTAGAACTCTCAATTTCCCATCCAGAGCATACTCACAATGAATCACAACCTGAAGTTCCACAATGAGGCACGGGCTGACATTTCTTCTGTCGGCAGCGATGGTATGCATGCTTACGATTCTCAACCTCGAATTTGCTTGTTCCACGGTATTTTCCCACGGTAAGCTGATGGTGGAGCCTGCCTCCCCAAAAGCACACCGCACTTCGTTCGCAGGGTGCAAGATGATATCTTCGCGCTTAACTTCACCACGACCCCCACACTCCTTAGCCCAACCCATGTGTGAAGGATCATGCGCATCACTCACCGGGTAAAAGATAGCTCATGCACATGCGCGATCATGCACGTCAAATTCTTTCCGTCATCCCCGAGGAAAGACAAGACACGAATATAAGCCGCTTAGCTTCTACCGCCGAGTCATGCATATTTTGTGCAGGTTGGGCGTTTCGTGTTACAGTAGCATTCAGCTTGTTTACCCAAAAAAGATAGCTTTTGGGACGAAGCATGGAACCCATTCGTCTAATTTACGAGAAAGGTTACAATGCCAAATGGTCAAGTGCAAGCAGGCTTCCTGGCGGAGGAACTGGAATCCCATTCTGAGCTATCATATTCCTGATTTTCTAGTTGACTGCAAGGTTGACTACTGTATCCTTCAGCTGAATAATTCTATAGTCAGCTGTATCACAAATTTACAAGTCATAGTCTAGGATTATGTAGAGACGTGCTGACAGCATTCACTACCAGTGAGCTAAAAATGTGTCCCCCAGAATCCCACCAGTCTCACCTTCACCATTCTTCCAGCTCCGTTGGTGTACGTGCAGCATGCCGGAAGTGGTAATAGTGTTAACACTAGTAGGTTTGCCGCCTGGGTGTGGAAGAATCGGAGACCAGACAACCTCGGGCAACACAGTACACGTGAAGAATATGCATGATCAATGAGCGAGACTGGATCTCCTCCTAGTCTCCGAATTCACTGAAGTATGTTCTTCGAAATGGCCTGGTAACTTTCGCGGTTGTAAAAAGCTAGGATGAAGAAAACAATCGACTGACTAAAGAATGTTCCAAGTTGAGTTGCAATCTTGTTCGCGGAATCTTTCCTATCTCCAGTATTATCACTATCGCAAGTCCATAGTATGTATAGTTTGTAACTTAGTGCTGAAAGGATTCATAAGAAGGTTAGAAGAACATACCCCGGTATCTTCGATTCATGTTGTCCAATCTCTGCTTTTATCACCATTTCGCATACCATGTCCGAGCACGTTGAGTCGTAAAGTATTATGGAAATTGGACATGAGACAATTTAAAACTTGTGGTATCTGATGGTGGCTTAGTGCAATGTTTCTAAAAGGCGTACTTCTCTGAAATCGCTTCTGAATTATTCGTATAATTGACATCCACAAAGACGACGATTAAAAGATACTAAATTATGCTGCAGTCTTCCTCTTCCTCAACATTCCCAAAACGCCAATAGTGGAAGCTGCCATCACGGCACCTTGGAAGATTATGAAGGTACGCCATTTTCCAGCACCATATCCCGGCTTAATCCCTGTGTCCTCGGTAGTCTGTAAAATAGCAGCAGCCACGTATCCCGACGCAACGCCGACGAGTCCCCTAGTCATGAGAAGGATCCCAGATACCAGCAGCTGGTCTCCTTCATTTTGAGTGTCATCTACGACGATGGCAGCCATATGGCTACGAAGAACCATGAAGCTGAATGCGAAGGCACCGAAGAGGAGTGATACGATAATCATCGTCCAGTACTCTTTGCCAAGACCCCACACAACGAGAATTGCGAAGGTGCTGACCAGTGTGCTGAGCAGTAGAGGTACTCGAGGTCCGATTGCATCTCTGGTGTTACATGTTAGTTCTTAACTTGCCGTGAGACGAGGGGAGGAACATATTACGTCAAAGCTCCTGCGAGAGGCTGGCCCATAACTCCTGATAGTGAGAGGTATGTAACCAACAAGGCCGCATTGCTGGAAGATACGCCTAGATCCGTGGCATAACTGGGAAGGTAATTGGCAGGGATATTGTTTGCCAAACTCTGTAAAGCCATTGACAATACGAAAAGCCAGAGGAGAGGTTTTCTGAAGAGCTTCAAGGACGAGGACTTTGTATGTCGAGGATCAATTTCGACCCGACCAGTGGATACACACCGAGGTCGCACGCACAGTATAGCAAGCGGGAGCACGGCACCAGAAAACACTGCCCACCCGATGAGTGTCTTGCGTGGGCCAAATTTGTCCAAAAGAAGGGAGTAGATGGGGGATAGTACTGCCGACGCAATGTTGGGTGCCGCGAAGCTACAAAAGTCAGATGCTTGCAATCAACATCAAAGCGCCTACTGCGTCAACACACTTACAAGATACCGTTCGCCAGACCACGGCGTCCCATAAACCACTCGTCCACAAAGCTTATGCAGGGAGCGAAGAGAAGGCTGCTTGAGATTCCATACATCAAGCCTTGCGTCATGATGACTTGTACAGCCTCGAAACGTCATTAACACTCTTTACTTCATAATTTGGTTCATCACTCTACTCACTGTTGCTGCGAAGGCAGCCCCGAGCGTGGATGCGACAACCAAAACCATACCAGCCCACATCATATAGAATCGCACATTAGGATATGTAGTGATGAGTTTAAGTGTGAATGGGGATAGTGATTGCAGAATTCCCTTTTGGTTGTTAGTGTGCGCAGAATGACCCTGTGATGAGAGAACATACGACCACCAGGAGTCCGATGGATGCAACAAGTTGATTGCCCTCGAATGGCCCACTCTTGAAGTAATGCTCGCGGAAGACTCCTTGACTGGCACCGAAACCTTAGACCGGGCTTGATCAGCATATAACTCATGATAAATTCTCGATTCTTTGGAAGCATACCCCATGTGATCATTGATATGACAGAGACGGCTGCCAAACATGTCCATGCGGCTCGTCCACGATCTCGAGGCGGTAGATCTTGTGCGTGGAGCACTTCATCTCGTGCCGAAGGAGACTGAGTCTCGAGAACGACACTGTTGCGTCCGTCATGCTCAAGCATCGAATCGCTGCGGCCCATCCTGAATGATTTTTGTAGTTCCGGGAATGTCAAGACGAATGCAATTTGGTATGTAACTGAGTAGTGAAGAGAAGTAAGCAATTTTCGAGAGACGATGTGAGTCACGACTGACGTCTGAATCGTAGAATTTGTTATTCTGGTCCGTGTATCAATTGTTGAAGTGTACGGTACAGCTGAAATCAAGAATTGGTGAGTCTCAAGTTAGTTAAGGTGAGCCGGAGAATTTTTTTGGTTGGTGGTAATACCGTGGGCGATAACTACCTAGAGGCCACATCCTAGTTTCAAAAATCTCGAAAAATAATTTTTTTACTTGTTAGCCTTGAGCCAACTTCGCACTTTCGCACTTTTCAGATTTGAAACTAGCGATGTGGCCACTAGCCAGTTATCGCCCACGGTAGGTAACACAAGCACGTTGGTGCATGTGCAAGGCCTCGTATCCACAGGGTGGTCGGTGAAGCCGTCAGATGGGGCCATACCCCTTCGTGATATCACTGTTACAGTCGCATTTTAATATAAATGCTGACGCACCGGATTCAAGTCCACCCGTCCCCGTTCTAATTCCCACGTTTGATTCATGTGGCACAGCTGAGGTTCGGTCTGACATGTTGGAAGTCGAGTTATGCCAAGGAGTTTTTGTCCACCTTCCTGATCAGGGGCGTTTGGAAGCAAAGGCCCCTCGTGCCGTCAGATCGAAGAAGTAAAAACGACGAGAGCAGACCTGCCAGCCGTGATGTAACAATCCAGCCCTGAATTGTTACCCTGTATCAGGTCATTCTGATCCTTTGGACTTATTTTGGTCTTTTCTGGAAGAGAGACGTATCTTCCACAAATATTTACTCACATAACGAAGGTGTTACAAGCGGGCCCTGACGGACTACATGTTGGATTAATCTTCCTTCAGCATCATTGACAAACGTCAAAATTCATTCCATTCGACCATCTCTTATCTATTCAAAATGCCGGGAACCATTTCAATCGGTAACGAGGGCATGACGCAGCATTATGAACCAATCGCTCAACTCGACACTGTCGTCTTCTCCAAACTACTCGACCGCGATCCAGAACAAATCAAGAAACTCATCTCTTCATGCGAGAAAGATGGTTTCTTTTATCTGGATATCTCTGATCAATATTCCGCCAAAATGCTGAAGACGTTTGAGGAACTATCCTCCACTATGAAGCAATGGTTCGCTCAACCAACTGAGGTCAAGCTCAAGGAATTCGCCATAAGCATGGCATCGCATGGGTAAGTTTGGATGATATTTTTTTTCCTCAAGGGGATAAACCTCCACTGACTTGATTGCATTCAGCTATAAGCCAATTGGATCTCAAGCTGGAACACATGGTGGACGAGATGGTTGGGAAGTCTTGAAGGTAAGCTTTTAACACAGCAAAGATACGAGAAATTGGTTTGGCTGAACATAGGAACAGACCGGTAGATTTGAACTGGAAGGCAGATGGGGCTTGCCAAAAGTCGTAGAGGATAACTACGAGTCCTTTTCAACCTTTCAAAGCCAATGCCACTACATCACTCATGTTTTGCTGGACCGAATCTCCAATGCCTTGGGTATGCGGGGAGCCCAAAGTCTCAACAACTTCCATCGGAACAACAGCCCATCGAAAAGTGCTCTCGCATTCTTGCACTAGGTGAGAACATTATCCTTCCTCAACATTATCTCCACATACTGACAGCAATGCAGTACGTTATCTTCTCTCCATTACCCTGAAAGTTCGCTCTAACCACATTCCAATGTCTTCGGGCGTGCTTCAAATCGCGTGGCTAACTATACCTCCTTTCCAGCGTCCCCATGGATCCAACTGGAGCGAATGTTGGCCACAATGTACACACAGATTACGGCACACTCACCCTGGTCTTCGCTCCCCAGTGGGGTCTGCAAGTGTTCTCCCCAGAAAACAAGGGAAATCCGAGTCTAGAATGGGAGTTCGTGGAGCCCCGACCGGGATGCGCGATCGTAAATGTTGCCGATGTCCTCCGATTCCTCACCAACGACAGGCTCAAGTCAGCTGTGCATCGTGTCCTACCCCTCCCTGATGTCGATCGATACTCGACGACTTATTTTTTGCGCCCAAATGACGACCTAGATTTTACAGATGGGGATGGCAACATGACGAATGTGTTGGACTGGTATGATCGGAAGAATAACATGTACGAGGCTCCATCAAACGCCCAAGATCGGTCGCTCCTTGTTGGTGGTTTATATAAGCAGCTTTAGTGCTTGTGTGAACATGGTGGGATTGTTGAGCGGGTAGAAGCTTGAATAAAGAATCTTCTGTCATGGCAGCTTCGCCAAATGGCATTTTTCTCTGCTGAAAATCAGCTTCTTTCCAAATCATCCGTCTCTAAAGGCTTGTGGATTGAGAAGGGCGAATGAGCGAGCATCTCGGCTTCTTGATGCTGCTGCTTTGAAAGCGAAAGTCAACACTGCTCGTTCGAATTCTGGCTTCTTCAATGTTCCATTCTTGTATTACAATGAACTCCCTCGATGTGTTGCGTTTAGAGTTGAAGCTAATCTATGTCGTCCACTCGCATCCAGATCCAGCGTCGTGTAATCCGCGGCTTTAACATCCACAACCTCATCTACAACCACAAATCAATCTCTCCAACTCAATCTCTCCACTCCATCTCTCCATCCCTCAACTCTACTTCCATACTTATAGTTGTCTCACCTCACACCCAGCACCCCATCCACTACAATCCCGTCCACGTATCCAGCATCCACTCTCTCACTCCTCTCCAACAAATCAATTTATGTTTCTATGCCTCCAAAATTGCCGGGTCTACAAGCTTTGACCTCTTCACGATCTTGTTTGACAGTTGTAACAATGAGTTGTTCGCGAGTAGTTCCAATATCGGAACTGTACTATCCATCTCTCGGAATAGCCAGTTTCGCATTTCAACGGCCACTAGGGAGTCCATACCGTACGCCGACATGGGCTGCGAGGGACTGATGTCCTCGGGTGGAATCATCAAGAGTATCGACATCTTCCCAATAATAGCGTTGCAAGCCTTTGCTGAAGCATCATCAACCGACACTGCTGACCGAAGGAGATCCCTTGCTTTGCCTTCCGAATCTGATGCGTGGTCATCGGATTGTTCAGATCTAAATGCCATTCTTCGAAAATGGGAAAAGAGAGGATGGACCAAAGAACTATGAGAGCCTTCGCTTCTCCAGGTACCAAGTCCGGTGATTGTCTGGCCGGGATGACCTTCTCTTCGTGGATTGAGGATGGCAAACTCAATCATCGCAGTGACCTCTTCGCCCGAGATCCCCTCAAACCCCTGCCTTTCCAAACCCCTTTTGACGTCTTCATTATCTGCTACATAGCCTATATCAAGAACCATGCCGAGATCAAGCGTAGTTGCAGGGAGACCAAGATTGTTTCGGTAGTGTGCAAATGCGTCCATGAAGCTGCCAGCAGCTGCATACGCAGCTTGACCCACCGTTCCAACCATACCACTAACTGAAGAAAGCATGATGAAAAAGTCCATGTTTCGAGGAAGCTTATTATGGAGGTTCCAGGTACCACGGACCTTTGGCCTAATAGTGATGCTGTAATCCTCTAGGCTCAAATTTTCAAAGTGAGAGTCCTGGAATATCATATCAGTATTGCATGAAGAAGAGGTGAAGCGCAGGACGTACCCGGAGCACCATAGCACCTTGAATCACCCCACGAATTGGAGGCATCTCTTTTTTCGCTTGGGCCAGCAGCCGGTCGAACTGCTCAGCGTCGCCGATGTCACAAATCATGACGGCGACTTTGGCTCCTTGAGCCGTCAAAGTCGCAACCAATTCTGTTGCACTCTGACTGGCCGTACCGCTTCGAGAGGCAAAAATAAAATGTCTGGCACCATGAGCCAGCAACCAGAGCGCGGTGGCTCGTCCAATACCACCTAGTCCACCGACAAGCAAATAGGCCGCGTCTTCTCGGAGTATATGTCCACTCTTTTTGGAAGGTGTGCACTGAACCAAGTCGTTAGCGGAGCTTCACTTTCTGGTAAGATATCGCATTTACAAACCTTCACAATCTCGTTCGGCCGGATCATTGCAACAAGCTTTCCTATATGCTTCCTTGTCTGCATAGTTCTCAGGGCCTGTTCGATCTCAGAAAATCCGAACACTGTAATGGGCGACGGCGGCTTGAGAGTCCCTTCACGAACCAGTGCCATGACTTCTGCCCAAACCTCAGCAGTCCAATCCGGTCTCTCCCTAATCAAACCGACCAGGTCGACGGCTGCGAAAGTTACATTTCTTGCAAATCGTCCCATCTCGAGGCGCGAGTTTATTTGAAAATCTCGTTTCCCCAACTCGATAAAGCGACCGAACGGAGCGATGCAGTTCCACGTGAGACGAAGGGCGTCACTTGCAACAGAATTCATAATGACATCGACGCCTTTACCGTGGGTCATTCTCATCAACCCGGTTGCGAATGTGCCGTCTCGATTCGAGAAGATGTGGTCCTCTGCTATGTTGAATTGAGACATCAGGAAATCCCTCTTTTCCGCGGTCCCGACAGTAGCAAAAATCTCTGCGCCTACCATCTGGCAAATATGAATCGTCGCCTGACCGAGTCCTCCAGATGCTGAATGAATCAATACCGTTTCGCCTTTGCGCAAGCGCGCAGCCTTGAGTATAGAATAGTAGGCGGTACCGTACACAACCGGCATTGAGGCTGCGACTTCAAAAGGCATGTCATCAGGGAGCTTTTGAACTGCCTTGGCATGTTGGCGTATGTGTGTGCAAAAGCACCCGACTCTGTATGTGACCACACGATCGCCTATATCCCAGCCTTCGACAGACTTTCCAATTCGGCTGATTACACCAGCACATTCACCCCCAAACGGTTCAACTTGGATCTGTCCCACAGCCATCATAACGTCTCTGAAGTTGATCCCTGCTGCTATGACCTCAATCTCAACAGAGTCATCGGCCAAATCACCCTCCATCATGGGGTCATCGACGAAGTGAATTGTGTCTAGGAGCCCAGGAGAGCCAATTTCCATGCACAAATCACGACCTTCTTGGTGGATTGGCTGGTCTTCCGGTACGACCGACTTCTTCTTGGACGCAACAAACTTATTCATTGCTTTGTCCTCGATTACCCTCGGAATCAAAAGGAAACCACCTTGCTCCGCGTATTCCACATCAAGCAGGCCACTGCTCTCGCTCCTCAGATTGAAACTGGATTTGAACACCTTGAGAATGGCGTCGGCTCGAGCAAAGTGAGGCAAAGGATCTCTCGTTCCAAGGTCCAATGTAATGAGTATGTTGTCACCTTTTTCAGATCTCAACGTCCTCATCAACCCTGATATGAGCGCCGAGGTCGGGTTAGAAGACTCAACAGCAGCACCGTCGACTACCCACAGGACCCCTTCACTATTCAACAGTATCTCCTTGACACACTGGAATCTTTCTGGCGTTGGCTCATACAAGATTGGTTGCCAGGGCTTGTCTAGAACCACGCAAATCGCTCCAGTTGGCTCTGCCTTGTCGAGCGTTGTAGTAATGACCTCAGTGCCGAGGTCTTGAATCAGCGCTTGCAGTTGTCTGACGGAGGCGTCATGCGGCTCCTCTATGACAATATTGACTCTGGGGTAGCTGGCAGTATTCTTCGTCGATTTATGTGAGACCATCATTGAGCTCTGGTGATATGGATCGCCTGGAAAATCCCAGAGCGCGGCGTCTAGACCCGAAAACCCGGTTTCGCGGAGCACGGCATCCCACTCAGACTCAGTCAATAGGGGACCTGTTGAGCGCCCAGCTTTGAATCACTATGTCAGCATCCTTCAGGCATAGAGAGGATTCGAACTTACCTTTCCACCATCCAGGTAAAGTTCCAAATATGATAGACGCAGACATCATCTCTCTGGTGGCTTCTACCAAGACGAGCTTACCACCAGGTTTGAGCAGTGTACGCACATGATTTAGTGTCTCATTCATGCTCAAGGTGGCATGCAGAACATTAGCCGCTAGCACCAAGTCGTAGAAGCCACCTTCGTATCCTTGGGCGAGCGGGTCAGATTCGATGTCAAGCTTCTTGAACTGGACCAAGTTTCCCCAAACCTTGAATTTCTCTTTCGCATTCTCAAAAAAGCCGGTGCTGATATCTGTGAAATCATAATTCGCGAAACGAGGTAATTTGTCTTCATAGCCGCCCAATGTCTGCAGAGTTGCGAGCGTCGCGCCACCCGTTCCAGCACCTATCTCGAGGATGTTGAGATGTGGGTTTTTGTGCGCAACCAAGTCGATGTATTTCGCCGCGCTTTCGTAGCAACTCTGCAATTTCACATTATTCATGTAGTAGAGATCAAGACGACCATCTTCGATCATCAAAGGCAAAGGTTCTACTTCTTGTCTCAGAACGCGGGAGATATTCTCTCCCACGTGACAGACAAGATTCCCAACATCTCCAGAAGTGCGAGCTTTGGAAAGCATCTCTGCTTGCTCCGATGCACTCAGTGTAAGCCATAAGGACGATGGAAAATCCAAAGTTTGTTCTCGTGCTGCTTTACAATAAGCTTTCATGCAGTTGTACAGCATTTTGTGATGCTCGGCGAGATGTTCAAATTGTGCTTCCGAGACAACTCTCAATGCTTGTTCCATGTAATATAAAGCTGCTTGCTCCACCAAACTGTCATGCCTATCGGAACCCATATCAGTGGCAGCACATAACTCGGTGAATTGTTGTGGGGAGAAGAGGTCGATATCCGGGCGCCATTGGGTCTGGTAACATGTTCTCTTTTCCGCATGAGCTTCTTCTGCCACTTTGTCTTTGGCCAATACCTTACACCTCAGGTTGGTGATGGTGATCATTGGCTCAATATCGCCACTATTGACAACCAAGATGGACGCTTCAACATTGCGGGGGTCACTTTTCCCACAAGTGGCATAGACATCTAATTCATGCCCGGGTGTATTGCTGAGATGCCTGGATATAAAAAGCTCTTCGATAAAAATTGGGACCATAGGGTCATGAAGGCCGCCCTTCTCCACTGAGAGGGCAACAAACAGTGTATGGAAACAACTGTCCAGCGTTGCCGGGTGAAGAACAAAGGGGAATTGGAAGTTCATTGGCATGACGGTAGCCGTGTCTGGGATAGACAAATAGCCAATGCTATTGCCAGGTGATGCTCGGGCCCTTGTCAGGTTTGCAAATGTTGGACCGTACTCCAGTCCAAGGGCAGCGAGCTTCTCGTACAGCGCCTTCGTATCCACAGCTGTCTCGCAACGTGCTTTGGCATCTGCAATCCTTGAGCTATAGGACTTGTGATCTTCTCGAGTTTGCCGATCCCCGTCTACTTCGTTTGGGTGTCCATGCTGTTGAATTGATATCAATCCGCGGCAATGCTCTGTCCATCGATCGTCTTCTGCGACAGAGAAGACACAAAATTCGTCCCACAGATCCGAAGGGTTGCGACAGCTTTCGTTAAAAGGCCTAAAAGATACCATGGTCTCAATATCCCCAGAATTCTCAGAAATCACCAGCGCTTGCCCAATGGTCATTTCGCGGAGTTTGAAGCTGGAGATATCGATGCCCTTTTCTGAAGAGCGTTGAGAAGCAGCCTCTATCGCCATCGCAATGAAACCAGCAGCTGGATATACTATGTTGGACTGGACTTTGTGATCCCTGATCCAAGGTATTTCTTCAGCGCGAATCAGGTTGCGCCAGCGTGGTTCCATGGGGTTTGAGTTTCGAGTAAGAACTCCTAGGAGATCCGTTCGCGGATTGGCCCTGTTTCGAAATTGTCGGCTTATGCGTGACTCTGCCCAGAAAGAAGCTGAATGGTTCCATGAATATGGAGGCAGATCGACCAGAACTGTATGACTCTCGGTTCCCGTCGGACGATTAATAGACAGGCTGCAGATTGAACTTCCGACCTGAATCATCTTGCAGGCCAAATCCATCATGGTTTTCTCCGCGCTCTGATTTCGAGTCAATGCAGAGATGTAGGAAATGGAAGCTTTGCTTAGTTGTTTGTCTGATTTGAGTATATTCTTGATTGGACCTGCAAGAGCCGCATGTGGTCCAATCTCGATCAAGATATTGATTGCAGCAGCGGCGCTTTTCCTATGTTGACTTTTCGAACCCTTGGATTCCAAGCACATTTGACGCATCGAATCGGAAAATTTAACCTTGTTCAGCATGTTGGCTACCCAATAGGTATTGCAAAGCTCCGATGCTTCAGCTCGAGAGCCAGTCACCGAAGAGTAGAATTCAATGTCCGTCCCCTTCGACGTCTCAAGATCTGCTAATAAAGCCAGATATTCGGTCGCGACTCGTTCCATGTGATGGGAGTGATAGGCTACGTCAACGGCCAACCTTCGAGCGAATACATTTTTCTCGTCGAGTAATGTTTTGAGCTCTTCGATAGCACCTGTATCCCCAGATACTGTGATACTAGAGGGGCTGTTCAAGCAGGCTACCGTAGCCTGCCCCAGAGTCAATCCAGAGATGAGGGGCTTGGCGTCTTCTTTGGACATCCCCACAGCGAGCATCGCTCCCTTGATTGATGCCATGTCTTTCATCTTTGACGCTACAAGGCCACGATAGTATGATACAGCCATGGCGGATTCAAGGGACAAGGCGCCAATAGTGTATGCAGCAGCAATCTCGCCACTGGAATGCCCAGTGACTGCTACAGGTCTGATACCCCAGGAAGCCAGAAGCTCCACAAGGGCAAGCTGAATTGCTGTACAGAGTGGTTGACTGAACAGTGAAAGTCCGACTTGAGTTGATGCTTCATCCTTATGCAGTTCATCTATCCCTCTTAGCCTGTGACCTTTGGAGAAGACACTGCTGGGGGAATAATACCTATCAAAGACCATGGTGCACCTATGCTTCTCAGATAAACAGTTGCTCTTTGCAAAGTCTGTCGAAAAACAGGATATCGACAATCAATTCGCGCCCCATTGCATACCACTGGGCCCCTTGCCCAGTAAACACGAAGCCGACCACTGGAGGTTTTGAAACCTT
Organism: Cadophora sp. MPI-SDFR-AT-0126; assembly: GCA_020747065.1. Lineage (NCBI taxonomy): Eukaryota > Fungi > Ascomycota > Leotiomycetes > Helotiales > Ploettnerulaceae > Cadophora > Cadophora sp. MPI-SDFR-AT-0126. The sequence goes on along the minus strand of JAGMVK010000020.1, from coordinate 713,753 downwards.
GGAAAATCGTGGCCCGCTCCTTAGAAAATGTTGCAGCTCCGTAGTAGATGTTGCTGAAACCGCTGCTTTCCACGGAAATATCGAGCGGCGCTCATTGAGAGTGAACGCTAAATCGTCTAGCCAATCTTCACTGACAGGAGTCTGGAGCCCCTCCAAGTATTCAGCAAGACTCTTGGCATATTGGTTTCCCGTTCTTTCATCATTTGCCGTGAGCATGAACAGCCGTCTTCGTGGCTCAGATTGTGCCAGACCCTGCTCTGAATAGCTGTTGCCATTCTTATGATCACTGTGCCGGGGGTCGATCTTTGCATCGCCGTGCCTAATGTGGTTCCCTTTTCTGGTTGGCAATTCGACCGGAAACGGAGATGATGTTGTTCTGACAAACCCTTCGAGACTGTGTGACATCAGATAACTTTTTGAATCATCAAGAATGACATGAGCATTGGTTCCACCATATCCAAAACTATTGATGGAAGCCCGCAGCGAGCCTTCAGATTTCCAGGGAATTGGGCTTGTTGGAACCTGCATTTAAGCTTTAGAAATGCTGTTTTTAGCTCTGTGCAGCAAACGTACCTTGAGATTCCACTTCTCCAGATGGATGTTTTCGTTGGGTTTCTCAAAGTTGCGATTGGGGAGGATACATTGATTCTCCATCATGAGAACTGTCTTGATCAATCCAGCAACGCCACTAGCTCCTTCCAAATGGCCGATATTGGTTTTGATGGAGCCAATATAAAGAGGCTCATCCGTAGATCTGCCGGGCCCGAAGATATTTGATATCGCGGCGGTTTCGACCGGGTCCCCAGCGGGAGTTCCTGTTCCATGAGCTTCGACATAGCTCGTTTCCAGTGGGTCGAGACCTGCGTTTCTATAGACTGATCTCATGAGTTCTTGTTGAGAAGCCTGACTAGGAAGAGTAATGCCTGCAGTCTTTCCATCTTGATTTACGCCCGTGTTGCGGATAACGGCGCGGATTGTGTCTCCATCACGGATTGCATTGGCCAAAGGTTTGATAAAAACAACACCTACTCCTTCTCCACGTGCGTAACCGTTTGCGCGAGAATCGAAAGTGTAGCAGCGACCGTCTGGAGAAAGAAATCTGTGCCGCTGAATTAGCATTTGGGATTGGTGTAGGTGCTATGAACAATACCTCATCATAGATAGACTGACTGTGCCATCATGATTTAATATAACGCTGGTTCCACCAACGAGTGCTTGTTCTGTTTCGCCAGTCCTCAAAGATTGGCAAGCAAGGTGTAGAGCTACCAAACTACCAGAGCAAGCCGTATCGATTGTGACGCTGGGGCCTTTGAGATCATAGAGATACGAAAGACGATTGGATGTGATGGCTCGAGATTGCCCAGCACTGGTAGCCTGATAGAGGGGAAGCGTCTCTAGATCCCGAAGGAGAACATCCGTGTAATCTTGGGAGAATGTACCAACAAAGACAGCTGTATTGCTGCCCATGATCTTGTCCATGGGTGTTCCGGCTACATAAATAATGAGTCAAGACCTGCAGCAAACGTGGAATGTACCAACACTAACAATTTTCAAGAGCTTCGTAAGAACACTCCAAAAGCAATCTCTGTTGAGGGTCCAATGCCTACAATGAGTAAGCAGCTGACTTTGGAAAATGATTTCATCTAACTAACATCGACTTCAGCACTTGTCATATTGAAGAATGAGGCATCAAAGCGAGACAGATCTTGGGTAAAGTAGTGTCCACCCTGCGTGTTTGTCTAGATAATTGCGATTAGCCGAATTACACCCGTTCGGAGACGTCAGAAGACAAACCGTCCCGTTTCTGTTTGGGTCGGGATGATAGAAGGCTTCATTGTTCCATTTCTCCTTTGGGACGGAACTCCAAGCCTCTCTGCCCTCCAAAATCATCTTCCAGAGCTTTTCGGTAGTATGAGCATCTCCTGGACCGCGAAAACCGATACCAACAACTGCAATAGGCATGACGGCATCCACCAAGCCAGGTGCCGTCTCCGCGGCCCCGCGTGGATCAGGATCATTGTGAGCATCATCGCCGCTCTGACCAGTGACACAATGTTTGTTAGTGCTCGCCATGATGTAAAACTAGATGATTTGACACTTAGACGAATTGAGTAGAGTTTTCAGCCGTTGCTTGCCTTATGATACTAGAATGTGCAACCCCAAATTTTATGGACAAATTTTATGGACAATGAAAATACCAAGAGCATATGGAAGTGTTTCTAAGACCTGCCTACTTACCTACTGACCTCTTTAAGTATCCTCTCGTTTGCTAGTGGAATACTGGCGCATATGGAGGCTCCTTGCACACATTGATTTTCTGGAGTCTCGACCTCCTGCTCCCATTATTCACGGGTGCGAAGGGACAGTTTCAGATTAAAGTTTACAAGTTGCCTAAAGAACTTGATCACCTATGACAACAGACTTGCTTTGCCATGCATAAGACGGAGAGAGGCTCCCTTGCTCCCATGTACAATACACACACCCCAAGTTGAAGATACCTCGGAGAAAGCATAATAAATACATGTGAAATCGAAAGATGATTACGAAAAGAATATCAGAACTCATAAACGGGAGCAGAAACTCAATCATTAGTTGTCTGTTATAGTTTATATGCAGGTTAGAGTTTATAGTAGTGCAAAGATCAGCAGAACTGACTTCAACTTACTTCTACTCTGCATCAAAGAGCGGAAACTTCCTTCCGCCGTTTCTACCTTTACAGCACATTGCAGCGAAGAGAACTCCCCGATTCGCTTGATTGATACCTATTTAAGTTTGCACACGTGTATGGAGAATTAAGATCTCTACCCTAGTATATCAGCATACAGCTTGAAAGGCAATGCTATAGTAGGCTCGACTCCGAGCACATAACCGTTGTGCCTTTGTTGTAGTCACACATGCGAATAAGCCCTTAAGCCTCGGATCTGTCTTGTCCTTTCCAAAAGTTTGTTCTGATCTCGAGTATGTCGCGTATTTGATAGAAACACTCCCAACACTGGACTGTCTCTGTATCTTTTATACTCTGCAATACTATTCTGCAAATATCACAGAGTAAAACCTCGTACCTCGGCGCTAAATAGACAGAGACAAGTTTGAAGACTTGACATGTGCTAGAGTGGTAGCTACTCGATGTCAAGTTATATTTCCATCATCCGTTCTTTCGATCCTCTGTAAAGACTCTCACATTGTCAAAATGGCGTTATATGAATACGATTTTATCAATTTCAACATCTCTTTTCCACGACACCTGGTCGCTCACGTTGAAATTCATCGCCCATCAAAGAGGAACGCTTTCAATGAGTCTATGTGGGTCGAACTCAGGGATATTTTTCAAAGTCTCTCTCACGACCCCGATGTAAGAGCTGTTGTTCTATCAGGGGCCGGTACCGAAGCTTTCTCGACGGGAATGGATTTTACCACTCCGATAACTAGAAAGTTGTTGCAGCAGCAAGACAGTGACCCTGCAAGGAAAGCTGTTATTTGGAGGAGGTGGATTCATGGGGTTCAAGACTGCTTCATTGCCGTGCAGCAGTGTGAGAAACGTAAGTCTTGAGAATATGAGGACTATTCTAGCTAACTATAGGCAAGCCATTGTGTGTGTTGCACATGGCTTTGCTTGGGGACTCGCATTAGATCTCTGCTGCCTATGTGACATACGCATCTGTTCCACAGACACTCAATTCTCTGTCAAAGAAGTCGACTTCGGTATCGTCGCTGATCTTGGTTCTCTCCAGCTCTTGCCAAAAATTTCAGGGAATCTCAGCTGGGCTAAGGAAGTGTGTATTACTGCGAGAGGTTTTCGAGCAGAGGAAGCGCTTCAGATGGGATTCGTGAGTAAGATTGAGAAGACTAAGGCTGAAGCCCTTACCCAGGGATTGATTACGGGGGAGTTGATTGCTCGTAAGAGTCCTGTAGCTACCCAAGGGACCAAGGCAATTTTGAACTATTCTCTAGACCACAGCTTTCATGATGGTACGTTCAGGCAGAGTCACCCCAGGAAAATGCTTATCATATGACAGGTTTGAAATATTCTGGCGTTTGGAATTCGGTAGCTGCGCAGTCAAAAGACATACTGGAATCTTTGGAATCAGGAACGAAGAGAAATCCAACCTTTGAGAAGCTGTAAGGAAGTTGGTGCATTGTGCAATTAGCTTTAAGGGAAAATAGTGAATTGACTTTGAACTTTGGTGAGGGTCCAATGTAACTGTTGGTCTTAACTCGGTCTTGTGACATGATCTGTAAGACTGAATTCTTGTAGACAGGAGTCTGCAGACCACTTGAGCCGGGAAACCTAAGTATGTCTCGTCGACGACAAGAGCTGTAAATTGAATCCTAAGACAAACAGACAGAAGGAAAATACTTTTTTGAACGGCGATTGAAGCCCTCAGATACTTTGACCGAGGCTAAAAACTTGCCGTGTGATAGCTGCAGGTAGAAATTTGCCATGGTCCCGGATTTCGTGTACCACTTGGTTGTGAAACGAGAAGGGTCTGTATCCAATAGAAAGAACGTAGAAACCCATGGAAGGGCCAAAGATCCCTTTTCCTCAGCATAAAAGTTCCCAGCTCCGAAAGTTTTATATCTCTTCACACACAAACATCTCTGCTATTGTACTTTGGCATTTGGTGTTGGAGCCCGCATACGTCTCAAGCATCCTGAATATTCGCAAGTATAACATGCCAACTTTGCGATTTCTATGCCTGCATGGCGCAGGTACAAATTCCGATGTGGGTTCTTTCCCTCCAATATGATGTAAGGACACAGACTCAACACGCTTACAGATTTTCAGATTGCAGCTGGGTAAACCCAACTTAAACATTTCCAGACTCAACTAATTCCGAATTCACAGATCCCATATCTGAAGAACTGAGAAAAGACAACTCTGCAGTGTTCCATTTCATCGACGGTGAGGAGGACTCGGGACCAGGTCCTGGAATTGAAGGACTGTTCGAAGGCCCCTACTTCAGTTTCTATGCCTGGCCCCGTACTTGCACCACCGAGGACGAAAAAGCAGTCGAAGAAGCATACAAACTCATATATGCCGCAATAGAACAAGAAGGGCCATTTGATGGGATTTTGGGCTTTTCACAAGGCGCAACTCTTGCGTTCCAATTTCTTTCTCAGCACGCCAAGCGCTTTCCGTATGATCCGCCTAATGCAGTGTTCAGGTGTGGTGTCTTCATTTGCGGTCCACCACCATTCAGAGTCATATCTGGACAACTGGTTTGTGACGAGGATTTGGGGAAAATCAGGATCCCTTCTTTGCATATTGTAGGTAAAGAAGATGAGATTTTGGAACATTCTTTGCACTTGTTCGAGCTTTGCGAGGGAGACTGTGCTACTCTATTACACCACGGAAAAGGCCATACTATTCCGAGGGACAAGGAGAATGTCATGGCTATCGCCAAAGCTATCAGGGAGTTAAGCTACAGAGCAGTATTAAGTTGAGAAGAATGAGTGCGTTTGGGAGGATATGATGTTTGAAAGAGACCGGTGTCCTCCATCTGGATAGAATAGTTCAGTCGAGATCAGCGACGGAGCAACAATCAGATCATTGACAGCACCTAATCATTTAGAAATGAAGTGTGAGACTCTGATTGGGGCGCATATCCCTTCGTCCGCCGAGACATTTCCATCGCTAGTAGCGGTAGAATGGCGGAGGTTCCAATTGGTCACTGAAGAGGAGTTCAACAGATTCCCTTGTTCTGCCTCCCCTGTTAACGGTGGAGACTTCTCAGCGGACGAAGGAATAGCACTAAATTTTCGTTTCACTGTGTTCGGCTGTCTGCATCTCGGCATTGTTTCCTGCATTCATATCCCAACGAATCAGCTCTGCAGGTGCTGGATACTTCCACGATTCACTCCTGCCGAGGTCTTGGACGGTGAGATGTTCTTGAATTTACACCTGATAGACCAGAGTGTTGACTCGGATTGATTACGCACTCAGCATTAGAAAGCTAGATATCGGAAGCTCATAACTCCCGTTCCATTGGCTGGAATGGACGCATGCTCGTATCCAGACCAAGCAGCGAATACGAGTTTTACGTCTGCCGTTATCATTGCCGTTCTTCTCGATCGTCATCTTCGGCTAGGGAACCAGTATCAGATAACGAATGTCTCTGGAATTGGGGAGCAGTTGGAATACACATTGTACACGGTAGCCAAGCTCTGGGAATTACCCCGGCAGGACTTGATCTAAATCTAAATATGAATCGTTTCTTACAAGCTCGATCAGGGGAGTTATGCAGTTGATGAAACTTCTTGTTGCCAATTTTTGAAAGGAGTTAACGAATCTGATGACTATACTGGTACCTCGAATTGAAAAGAGTTCATGTCGTGGGGAGAAAAAAAAGCAAAAGAATCAGACTTGCTGAAACCCTGCAACAACTGCCCCCCCCCCCCCCCCCCCCCCCCCCCCCGGGTTCCCCATACACACATTTCTACAAGCCCAAGTTGATTGAGCCTTGCCCCCAAAAACCTTGCCTAATCATCCTACCACCCGTTTACAAATTTCACTTTAACAAGCAGCCCATCCGTCGGTCTTGCTGTCATTGTTCCCTTCCATTTCATTCTGTTCCCGTCCATATGCCTCTCATCTGCAAGCGAGAACTCAAAACGTCCAATCCATCCGGCTAGCAAGCACGCAAATTCCCCCTTTGCGAAACCCATTCCAATACAATTCCTAGGTCCATGTAAGAACGGCATGTACGAATAATTGCTTGGTGACCCGCCATTGGCACTATGGGGATTTGCCTCGGAGGGAATCCAACGGTTGGGGTTGAATTCTTCGGCGTTGGGCCATAGTTTGTTAGATTTGTGAACGGCTAAGGTAGAAAGCATAACATTTGTGCCGCTGGGGATTTTATGCCCACAAATACTGGTGTTTCGTACTGCAACGCGGGGTGTGAAAGGAACTGGTGGGTAGCAGCGGAGGACCTCATTACATATTGCGTTGAGGTAGTGCATATGGTCTATTTGCTGACTACTGATATTTGTGTCTTCGTCAATGCCGGGAAGGTTCTCTCGAATCTCTTGGCGTAATTTCGTCTGCATTTCTGGGTGTATACAGAGTATGTAGATTGCCCATACCAAGGCCGCCGATGTCGTGACATGGCCTGCGGCGAAAAAGGTCATGACTTGATCTGTCAGATTCTCCTCGTTGAAAAGTCCAGTCTCAAGTGCGACGCTCAAGATATCAAGGCTTGCAGATTTATCCTTTTCAAAGCTTTCTGCTTTCTCTCGAATCAACTGCCGGCATGCATTCCTGATGGAATTTGCGGCTGTATTCGAGTCTTCCCTCCCTTTCAGTGGAATCATCTTTGCGAGCCATACTGGTAGGAATAAGAGAAGAATTTCATAAGTCCGACTTGCCGAGCGTTTAAAGGCTGTTCGGTAAGTGTGGCTGAGAGGAGTATCAGGGTCTTTAATCGAGCCTAGGTCCTTTCCCAAGACTGCAAGGAAGATTATGTCGAGACTGACTCTGTTCGCCCAACTGTCCACTTGGAGAATAACCGCCTCCTTGGTTCTTCCTGTACGTTGCTTCGAATCTTTCGAACCGGGCTCATTGGTGTTCTCGACGGCATCTATATGCTCGCTCATTCTCTTCACGGCATCTCGAGACTTGTCCCAAAAGACTGGATACAGATCTTTTACTTTTCTGAACGCAAATGCCGGTGTAAGGTTCTTTCTCAGGAATTTGTGTTCATCTCCCTCCACTAGCAGAACACCACCGGCTCCTACAACTGGTGCAAGTCGATCCTTGATCACCTCTGGCTTAACAAAATCGTAGCACTTCGTTGTTAGGACTTCATTGAGGGCTTCTGGTGAGGTAATGAGAATGCACTCCGAGTTGAAGGTGCCGAGATACCGAATGAGGCCATCATTTGAAATGGTATTTGCCCTGTAATCAGTTTCAGTACCCCAACTTCGATATTGAAAATTAGAAAGCAGACAAACCACTCAGACATCGGAAGTTCGTAATGCTTGGCATGGAGAGTAGAGAATTGCCCATTCCACCAGCTGCGACTTCTGGGGCCTGGAATCTTTCTGAGTGGCGAGAAAAACTTCGGCCAGAGAATGACCCTCCATACAGCCCAACAAATAAATTGTGAGGTCCACAGCAGTGCAAAGGTGCTAAAATAGCTAAGTTTGGAGGATAGGAGCAGATAGGGTACTTGAGAGATGAGCATGTAAGTTCCAGTGGCGGAAAGTATTGTGAACTGTTTGGCTGGAACTTCGGCGACCATGATTTCTGTTTTCTCAAACCTCTGGGAAGAATTGATATGAAAATGGGAACGATTATTATGGATCTGTTGGTGACACACTCTCGTCGAGATGGTGGGAAGTGTAACAGCCCAAAGTCTGAGACGACAGCAAAGGTGAAGCCATGGATGTGCACATGCTCCCACTCGTCAACCGCAGAGACCAAAGCACGGTTTCTAACTTACCTGCTGTGGCGTTTGAATATGGCTTTGGTTTGGATGAAATGGTGCCGACGCTGCTGATTGGTGACAAAGACAAGCATTTACAAAGTACTTGTTCTGTTAGTCCAACCCATCGAAACCTATTGGCGAGAATACCTATCAACTTCTCGAATCCTTCCGAGTACCGAGGCCTAACCTTAATCGTTGCGGGGCTGTTGCATATACGAATGAGAAACTAAGAGTAGAAGTATCTTTCTTTAGAGTTTTTCAAAAGGACCGAGCAGTAACTACTATCCCCCCAGACATAAGATTAAATGCCAAGAAAAGAGACCTCGGCTGGTGTTTAGGGATGTCTATCCAATAACTTTATCGTTCTCTACAATAGCTCTGATTTTGGCTCGTGCTTTGAGAATCAACAAGGCCTTGTCGAGGGTCTTTGACCACTCGGAACATGAAAACTAGGTCTCTAGCATACAAAAATTCAGGTTTAGCATTATACCCGGTGAGATAGTAGAGTATTATTAATCGAGCTGAGCATGTTTACGAACTAGGTGCCAGAAGTCAGTGCGTTTAGAATTACTACTAATTCGTACTTGATTTTGTGGTATTATAAAGCAATGAAAGGGCGCATTTTCAGCTTAGAAAGGAGTATCCCTTACCAAGCGAAGGCAGCCTCAACGCACGGACTTCTGCCACCTAGTTCGTTAAGGGAAAAGCCTATTTATTTATCGTTCTAGGGACCGGGCCGTAACCTTAACATAAAATTGAGCGACGTCGACTGTCAACTATCGTGGGTATAGGATAACTAAACAATTGAAATAGGGGTAGCTTTGATTTGAGCTAATTCTTCTCTATTTGAATTGACTATACTTCAATCGTCTGATCTTCTTATGCACTTGCCCTTAGAGGTCTGGAAACCCGAACAATATACTTCGAATAATTAGCTGTACTGTAGACCAGTCAATGTAAATAGGCAACGATCACATGTATCCATCACAGGATAGCCCTGAATAATTCAAAGTGATTGATTTATCACACCAACTCAATTCACCTTGATCTTCATGCGGCTACCGGTGACATCAGTCGTTTTTTTGTAAAAGAGTAAATTACAACTTGGTATATGGCTTATTCCGCACAAAAAGGTCGATGAATGATGAAATAGGGCCATCCTGTGCCATAGCTGCACAGATTTCCTCGATCTCCTGCTCCGAAAATAGCAATGCCATATTCTGCTTGAATTTCGCTCGCACAGCAGGCAAAGTTTCCTCATTCCTCGGATGTCCAACGCCAAATTCTATCAATACCTCGTCGAGCTCCGACTCATCATGCAGTAAAACTGTCACTCCGCTCGCCACACTTCTTTTGGTGATATCGAGATAATCGCGAGTGAGATCCTTGTCCACCATGATCTCACATTTAGCCATCAGAGCAGTCACTCGTGCATCGGCAGCCCAGGGACTGTCATCTTGAAAGTCTGAGGCGTCTGGAACCGCGCCTTTGAGAATTGTGACGGCTATCATATACTGCATACAATGGTCACGGTCTGCTGCTCCGTGCAGTTCGCCAGGCCTGTTAATGATCATGTTAGCTGAGGCGTTGGTACGGATCTTGATCTTCTTGATCGCGTGCCCGGGATCAAGACCTTGTGCCTGGATTCTGAGTGTCTGCTCTAGAGCAGCTTCCGTGGCCGAGATTCCATGGCCTTCGGCAGCAATGATCTTAAAAAAGACATTTTCCACCACCCATGTCCCATACTGTCTCGGGGGGGTAAACGATTCACCACGCCATGTGGTGGCATAAAACCCCCATCGAGGCTCTGTCAATACCGTTGGAGCCCCTGACTGCCCAGAACGAGTAAGCAGTGCCAGCTGAACGGCGCGCATACAAGCATCGCCAGCCGCCCAGCTTTTTCTCAATGTGCTATTTGGATAGGTCCGGAAAATTCGAAGGGGGATTCCATCCATCCAAACGTGAGAAATGGCTGCCATTGTTTGATCCTCACTGAGGCCGAGAAGCCAGGACACAACGGCTGTCGAAGCGAGCTTGACGAGCACCGTGTGGTCAAGACCGTATTGATTGAAAGCATTGTTCAACAGAAAGCAGCCTTGTATTTCGTACGCTTTGACTGTAGCCTCGAGCAGCGTGCGCATAGTCAGTCGAGGCCCCTTATGGAGTAATCTACCGCTGGCACTAGAACGGGAGAGCCAGTCAGAGACAGCAATGATGGCACCAAGATTGTCTTTGCTCATCCAGATATCTTGTCAGAACGTCTTTCTATGATAACTGTACTTTCTCACATACCTGAAGGATGCCCCCAATCCTTTCCGCCAAGTGCGTCATTGCGGTCCAGATATCGAATCATTGTTGCCATATCAAATGCTCCTTTGACTGGATCAAGTTGGTAAGAACTTCCAGGGAGTCTGAATCCATCCGGGGTTATAGTTCCGGGGATAACTGGGCCCAGAAGGCTTCTACACCCAGGGCTAGTGGCTACTCCTTCAATAGCACAACCAAGAGCATCCAAGATGGTGGTCTGGGCAGAAACCCATGCGTTTGGGCTCTCAATCTGATAGTGGAATACATAGTCCTTGATATCCACTATGATCTGGTCATATGGTGAAGTCATTGTGTCGTTGTCCTTATCGTGTGTACTTCGGAAGAACATTTGTGTCGAATCTTTCAGAGAGTTATTCAAAATTATGGTAGGGCTGAAGAGAATCTTCAGAAAAATGTCAAGCAAAGAAATGGAGCAAAGTACTGAGGCCGACCCTACGCTGCTAATTAGCAATTAAGCCGAGGTAACAGCTGATACCGTCGTGTCTGCACTTCGTAAAAGAAAACTTAAATAGGAACTCTAACATTACCTTTCCCAGATTACTAAATTCTCACTTGCCGTCTCGAGAGAAAGAAAAAAATCCATTATTGCACATGATGTCACAAGCCTGACTCTTCTCCAGACATTCGTCCCTTTCTATCCGAAACCGCACAGTTCTCAAAAATGAACTCAAAATGAAATGCTATTTCTCAAAATATCAATCAGATGGAAAAGTGTGAGAGTAGTAATCCTCAAGGTCTATACTATCAAGCAAGAACAAGGTAATCAAGACTCGCATGTGATGCTTCATAATGAAGCACGGTAATGGAAGTCTGAATGACGCGTTCGAAAGATCTGACTGTATCACAAGGAAGATTTTACTCCAGGTGTTGTGTTGCCTAGGTTGAATCAAGGGAAGGTAGAACGCCAAACCCACATTTCTGAGGATTTCCCGAGGGTTCTCTCACGTATTGTTTTATTCAAGCTGAATCTAATCATTCTAAATACTCCGGATGTCATTACATATCAAATCCAGATTCGTCATTACATACCAAATCAAGATTCTTCCCCCAAATTCAAATTCCACTTCGTTCAAAAAATCCTTACTCTCCAAGCCAACATGGCAGACGGAAGACTCTATATCGAAGACTCTCGAACGTCTCGCAGATATGAGATACCCATACATCAGAACACCGTGATGGCAGCCAGTTTCAAGCAGATAAAGGCCCCCGAAGATGGTTCGAATCCAGCCCACATGGTTGGCGATGGGCTCCGCTTGTATGATCCTGGGCTGAAGAACACTGCAGTTCTTAAGTCTGGGATGACCTGGGTGTAAGCTCACAACGTCCCTCACTCATGTGTCAATTCTGATCTGAATTGTGGACAGGGACGGAAATCGAGGACTAGTGCTATTCCGTGGTCTCTCATCTAAGGAAATTTGGGATTGCGACTACGAAGATATAGCCCATTTAATGCTGTGGGGTAGTGTGCCGTCGCCAGAACAGAAGGAAAGACTGAAGAACGATCTAGCTATCGCTGCCCACGAAGTTCCTGCGGCTGTGGTGAAGACTGTGCGGTCATTTCCGTAAGTGAATCTTGTCGGCCTTGAGAGCTCATCATTAACTATACCATGCAGACCAACAGCTCCAGCAATGACAATAATCATGGCAGGGCTGTCGGCATATCTAGGATCCAATCCGGAAATGATCCCAACAGCCACCGGTGAAAACCTTTATCACAGGAATATGGATCTCGTGGACAAGGCAATCATTCGGACTCTAGCAGCCTATTCAGTTGTTGTAGGGTTAACTGTCAGCCATCGAGATGGCCGAACATTTGTGCCTCCAGACATAAACAAATCTCATCTCGAGAACTTCCTCATCATGATGGGCTACGTTGATGAGGGCACTAGAGAACCACACCCGAAGAACATGTCTTGCCTTGATCGCCTCATGGCGATTAGCCCAGACCAAGGACTGACCAATTCTACCTTTTCGCTCCTCGTCACAGCGTCATCCCTTGCCGACCCTATTTCATGTGTCATCAGTGCTATGGCAGCCGGGTCTGGGCCCCTTCATTTTGGGGCTTCCGAAGCAGCATACAAGGCGATGGCTGAAGTAGGTCGTCCGGAGAATGTTCCTCAGCTCATAAAGGACGTCAAAGCAGGCAAAAAAAGACTTTTCGGGTTTGGATCTCCGTCGTTTAAGACAGTTGATCCAAGAATCACATTAATCAAGTGCTTGCTGGATGAATTTGGAGAGGATTCTAACCCTCTGCTGGCAGTTGCCACTGAAATAGAGCGCATTGCTTCCATTGACGAGTACTTCACATCACGGAAGCTGCATGCCAACGCAGATCTCTACGGAGTTTTCCTTTTCATAGCCCTGTAAGAAGATCTATCTTCTTGATCTCAGACCGTCCCGTCATATAATGGCTATCTAATATACTGTTACATTTCAGGAAATTCTCACCGGAGATGATACCTATAGTGATAATTCATGGGAGGCTGCCAGGCATGTTGGCGCATTGGCGAGAAGCTATGGGTAAGCCTCTATTCTGACAACGATGGCACACCTTCTGCAACTAATACATACGCGTGTATGAAGGTCGAGAAATAACATTGTTGCGCCCACAGTCGATATACACCGGGCCGATAAAACCAGGGCAAGGCAGTTCCAAACTCTGAGCGCGTCAATTTGATATCTTGTTGGAAATACAGTTCTGTCTTCAAATTGAACTGACGAAAGTGGATTGAGTGGTTTCTTTAGTTACAATAGCTCAAAAAATTATGTCCTTTTTGCACCCATCTTCTCAAAGCTTGTAAAGCAACAGACCTTCAGCCGCTCATGTGAAATTACAAATTTCGAATCGTGACTTTTCGACCGACCAATTTTTTGTCATGACCGTACACGTGGTTTTTGTGCCCCTCTTCACACAGCAGCTCTTGTGACATATCAGCGAGCCGAGGGCGCAGCTATCAACATCCAGTATGCTATGCGTAAGTGGCATGTGAAGATAAGATCAAAAACTTCCCGGTCTTTCCCGTGTACTTTTGACACTGCATAAATGCTTGGGAAGCCCAGTTGTCCAAGGTCAAAAGAACGTCGCTCCATGTCCATCAATCTACAATCTATCAGCACTTCTGGTCCAAATTGTCTTCTGTATACTAGGAAGGCAAGATAAAATGCCATCCTCATCCTCAAATCAGCCAATTCTTTTAAATCAACCAATGGATCCAGAGAGCCACACCGGAAGGCTCTGTCTCTGGATCAATAGCCTCGCCTTATGCAACATTCCCGACCTGATCCAGACCCGCGCTAAGTACCTCATACTCGATGGCTTGGGATGTGCGATTATTGGAGCTCATCTTCCATGGTCTGAGAAAGCCGCTAGGGCAATTCTCAATATTGAGCCTGAAGGTGACTGTTCGGTCTTTGGATGGGAAAAGGTCTGCCTCCATTCTGTACCTCTAGAACGATGAACATGAAGTTTACAAAAGGACAGAAAATCTCCCCACTCGCGGCAGCTCTTCTGAACAGCACGTTCATTCAAGGCATTGAGCTTGATGACTACCACTCGGAAGCGCCCTTGCACAGCAACTCGGTCGTGCTCCCTGCTCTCTTCGCCGCTATCTCGTCATTGTCGTGTAAATCTCAACCACAACACTTCTCTGGAAAGCAATTCCTGCTGGCCTATATTACAGGGCTAGAGGTCGGGCCCCGAGTTGGGAATGCTCTCCGAGGCATTCGAATGCTGACCATGGGCTGGCATTCCGGTGCTGTATTTGGCCCATCCGCATCCGCTGCCTCCGTTTGTAAACTGCTGGACATGCCAGCCGGGCGGATTGAGGATGCGCTAGGTATTGCTTGTACGCAAGCTTGCGGCCTTATGAGCGCTCAGTTTGAATCCGAGGTTAAGAGAATGCACCATGGTTTTGCGGCCCGGAACGGACTTTTAGCGGCGTTTTTGGCAAGGGAAGAATATGTGGGGATTAAGAAAGTTTATGACAGAGAGTATGGGGGATTCTTAGAAATGTTTTCTAAGGGCAATGGAAAAGAGCCAAGCTACAAAATAGAGGCTATCACCGAAGGACTAGGCACAACTTGGAAGATAGAGAATGTGAAGATCAAGCCGTATAGTGCCATGGCGGCGACACACCCAGCAATTGATTGTATTCGGCTGCTGCAAAGAGAACATATGAAGGAGTTGTTGGACTTGAAAGACATCGAGAGTGTGAGGCTGGAAATGGCTGATGCGGGTTTTCATCATGGAGGTTTCAAGGTTCAGAAGCCGATCACAAGTACAGGGGCGCAGATGAGTGCGGCATATGTTGCCGCGACGCAGATTGTGGATGGCGAAGTTCTACCTTCGGGCTTCAGGCAGCATATGCTCGAACGGGAAGAAGTTTGGGGTTTGGTCGAAAAGACGGAGTGCGTTCTAAAGGAACAATACAATGGAACCATGCAAACGGCAGCGGAAATCAGATTGAGGGGCGGGAAAGTTCTAAGGGCTGAAGTGATGAGCGCCAGGGGTATGAATCAAGAGTTGTCGAACCAAGAGATCGTGGAGAAGTGGAGAGGAATTACGCAAGGTGTTGTCTCTGATGAGAGGAGGGATTTGATTGAGAAGCTTTGTTTGAACTTGGACAAGTTGGAGGATGTTATCGAGCTAGGAGATCTGTTGGTGGGATTGACGAGCAATCCGATTGCTTGATAGGCTATTTGATATTATATCCGATGATTTTCAATAGATTGAAATGAACAACCACTGTTGGGTCAAGCAAGGATAATCTTGTCGAGTTTGTTGTCATAGACGGATTCAACTTAAACTATTGGTGCGACGGGATTGCCTTGGAATAATACTATTAATACTTCTTCGGCCACTGCGGTCGAGCGACTAACGTCTCACCCCTGGTTTCCGCCCACCCCTACATTCCGCCCACCTCGCTTAACCTCACCGCTTCTTATACCACCTAACTTCAATAATTATTTAATATTTTATTCTTTAATTGATTTTCTTAAAATTTAGAATATGAATTGATTTTATTATAAAGCCTTAATATACTGAACATGATATTATATATACTATTAAGGAGATTGCAAATAGCAAGTCCTTATAAAAAGTATATTTAGAGTAAGGTATTCTAAGGTCTACTTTTTATAATCGGAATACAACGATATAATTATATAAGGAGGCTGCTAAATATATATAAAGACTTCCTATTATAATTAAAGATCGATTAATTAATTAGATTTTAACTTAAGAGTCTTTTAGTTATAGAGTTACTTATATATAGATATAGGTTTTTAAAGAGAGGCTCCTAGCTCTTTAAGGAGAATACTGCTTACTTAGAAAATACTAGATAGTACGGTTTTTAGCTTAGAATCCTATTCTTAAGACTAAGAGGCAGATATACGTTGATTTTATATATATTAATAATACTTATTCTAAAGTTATTAAGCTATAGTTCTAAAAATTAGTAATTCTAGTAATTAAGGTAATTCTAGTCTTTTAATAATGGAATATGAATAAGACTAGTATTATAGAAGGTTATAGTTTAAATAGATATATAGTAGGGAGTGTAAAGGCACGTAAGGTTTAAGGAAAATAGCTAGGCTCGCGCTCTTAAATAATAATTATTAAGTGTATATCCGTAATAGGTCTCTCTACGTTTCCGGCTATAATATATAAGGAAAAATTAGTCTAATAACAATAGTTTCTATTGCAATTAAATATATTTAATTTATAGTACTTTACAGCTATAGAAAATAGGTGGATAACTAATCAAATAGCTCTGGAGTAGCTGGAAAAGGTCTTTATTCCTGTTGGTCCATAGGCCTATACAGGACATGTCTCAGCTAGAATAGGGGGTAGGACTACTTGCGGAGGCGATTCGGTGGCATTTCGGAGGTAGTATATAGTCTAGTATCTCCTAACCTTTCTTAGAAATATATATAGATTTTCTATACTATTAAGCTTAATATGCATATATATGATATTTACGTTTGATTTTTAGCTTATATTTAGTATTGAATTGATACTGATCAGTAGTTAATATGTATTATAGAGTAGATAGGTTACGGTAAGAAAAGCGGCGACTTTAACGTTAAGTACTTAACTATACTTAACAGGTAACTCTTTAAAACTAAATTAACAAGTAATGATTTAGGAGTAAGGGATAAGTATTACGTTTGGACTGTAAATCTTATATACTTATATATATAATAATAGTAGTAATTCCTCTTTAATAATTGTTAAGTTAATTACTTAACTCTAATTAAAAAGCTTTTAAATAAATAATACTATATCTGAAAGACTACTAATTTAGATACGAATTATAGCTAAAGAAATACTAGCTATTTCAGACTAGGAGAAAAGAGTAAAGGAGGAAGAGGAAGCAGCGGAAGTAGTGTAAATAGGGCTAAAGCTAGTGAAGGAATTACTAGAAGATCTAATAAAGCTTTTGTAAGAATTTCGGAAGCTCTTCTACAATAATAGTAAGAAGAGCGAGTTCCTTTTCTAAGACTACTAGGAATACTTTAGAAATTAGTCTTTTTTCTATTTTTTCCGGATAAGGAAATCAGAGCAGATTATACTATAAAATGTATTACAAGCTAATAGTATTTACGTATAACAGGATAGAGCACTAGTATTTATTACATTAGCTTAAATAGTATAAGCTAAAGATAATATTTAGCTAGAGGATTAATTAAGATTATAAATTCAAAATACTTCTAAGATAATACCAGACTAGATTTAGAGTACTTACTAAGTAATAACCTTAATTACCTAAATACTTTACTAAAGAATACCTCTACTATATTAATGTAATAAACTAATAGTAGTGATTAATTCTATTAAATTAACTTCTTTAAAGGAAAAAGAGGGGACGCGCTAATATATTTAGTTAAGAAGTAATTTTCTAAGGGCTAAAGTATCTCAAAGCTTAGATAATTTTACTACCCCTGCTTATATAAAACTCACTATTTCAAATAACGATTTATATAGCGTAACACTACTAGTTTATATAAAGAGAGAGTTCTCATTTACCCCTAGGAGAGGATCCCTAAATATAGTACTAATATAGAGACTAAACGAGAATCTGTTACTAAATCCAGTGCTAGCCCCGGATATGTACCCGCGGGATGAGTCTTTACCCCTATTTACGAGACCTAGACTTAACAGATTATATATAGAGCAAATACAACTATCCTAATATGTCCAGGATATATTGATATAGGGCTAATTAAAGTCCTTAGTAAGCCTTAGTAAGATATATATAAAAGAGCTTTAGTATAGTAGGTCTAAAGACTATTTAGATAAAAAGCTATATATCTTTACTAGCTTTTATTAGAAAGCTAGTATTAATTATGATATTTAGTACTAAGTATTTCCGACGATACTCTGGGATAGAGTAAGTTTATACTATTATTAGTACCTATAGAATAAGGGGTATAAATTTAATAATCTTATTAAAGTAATACGTACTAACTTTAAGATAGAGGAGAGAGCTAACTAATTCCTTAGCTACTAGTTTAGCTTAACTTTCTTGTTATTTTAAACCGAGCTTTACTAGAAGGGCAGGCTAATTTTAGCTTAGTTAGAGAACTTTACTAGAGAACTATAAAGTATTTAACTTAGTCTTAAAGACAATAATATATGAAACAATAAGACGTTACGCAATAAACTTATATAAGGAGTATCTAGAAACCCGCTCTTTAAGATAGCGTTATTTCAAGTACTATTTATATTTCCTATATTAATAGATAGCCTTCACACAGCTTTAAGCGTGGAAATAACTCATGAGTCGGGACTATAAGTAGGAAAATACACTAAGTTAAGGCTAAATTACTATTATTCTTACGTAGTAGACAGAAGAACTCTTTATTTAGATCAGAGGATAAAGTTTTTAGTAGATAATAAATATGGAATTAAATTCTAACTTAAACTAGGTTATATAGGGTATATTATCTATAAGAAGATAGATTACTATAGTAGCTATTATTCTAATAAGGAGTAAAGAGTATTAAAAGTAAAGTACTTTATTGAGTATAAAGTAAAAAGTATAAAGGTAACTAACGATTCTTTTAAGGCTTACTTAGTATATACTAAGGGAACTAGATTAGATTTGGATTAGAATTAGGAAGGTCCCGGAATTTAGGAAGATAATCTAGATTCCTAGGATTTTGATACTTTATTGTATTCTAATGATTTATTAACTAATTCTAATAGCAGGAATAAAGACGAAAAAGCTTTCTTCACGACCGTATTTATAATAAGTGAGGCAGAATATAATATACAAGATATTATGAAAAGACTTAATGAATAGAAGGCGTTATATGTACTAGAAAGTAGAATTTAAAAACTACTCTAGGAAGAGAGGTATACAATATAATAGATAGATCAATTCTTTTAGGATCTTCTCATTAATATAGGAGTATTTAGTAAGAACGTGGGAGGTATTAATTAATTGCGTGCGTTACAGCGAGTTCAAAATATTAAGTACAATACTAGTCAATTAGGTAGGAATTGGATCTAATTTAGAACTAGTTCTTATACCTCCTTAGGAATTACTACAGTAGATACCTTAATTAGGGTTTTAGACTTCTATATTATGAATACAGACGTGTTATTCTTAGTGTATTTGTAATAGTTAGATAAGATAGGTGCGTACTACAATAACTTGTAAAATATATTAGTTTAGGGAAATAAGAGGTACTTAATTATGCGAAAAAAGGAGTACCTATAGCTTCTTTTGGACTAGTATTATTAATTAATTGAACCTTTAGTTAATATAATTAGCTAGTGCTATTTAATAGAGGTAAAGATTCGTTGGCTTTATAGACAATTCAGCTACTCATTAGTATAATATCTGTAGTATTTACTAGACTAAGCTGGCTATAAGTTTAATTCTAATATTATATTACGAGTTAAAGAAATATATAAGTACTACCAGAAATATATAAATACTCTATATAGATTCAGATTTAAACTATAAGACAATATAGACTTTAACTATATAATTTACGTTAATATTATATAGTTTAGAAAATAATATATACTTTATATAATAAATAAGGCTATAGGATTCGGAGCTACAAAGCTACTCTGAAAGCGCCCTAGTTTAGTTACGGCTTAGGCTACTTTTAATACATTTAAATTAGTATAGATAGATATATATATTAGACTCCTTAACTTTATTATCTACGATTATAGAACTAACTTTAATTCTACGAAGTTTCGGAGTATACTTAGGGCTATAGGAAGCACACTTAAACTTATCTTAGTAGAGGCGTACTACTTAATTAGTAAGGTAGAATAATATTATTATCTACTCTAATATACTTATAAAATTATTATAGAAGAGTACCCTAATATAAGCGATAAGAATCGCCTATAGATAGCTATTAAAGCTATTAATAATATAGCTGGACTAAATAGCTTAATTCCTACGCTTCTTATTTTCAATACCTATCTAAAAATAACGGAAATAGATCCTCTAAACCTATCTATTTAATAACGTGCAAAGACTATTAAGAGAGCCATAATAGAGGTACACTAAATACATGCAAAATAGTAAGTTAATAATACGCTAGTAACTTATAATAGCCCTAGTATAACGTATATTTATAATCTTAAGCTTTAAGATTAAGTATTAGTCTAGCGTGAAAAGAAGGAATAGAAGGGACTCTATCCTTTCTTAAGAATAGAGGGCAAAGCATGTAAAATAGATATAGATAATAGTAAAATATATATATTTTGTTTAATATTAGTATGTCTATTTAAGATAGATATATCTAGTATTAAATAAAAGAAAGAAAAATTACTAAATATAACCTATAAGCTTAGCTTACTAATCTGAAAAGCCCCCGAAACTGCACTAAAAGCCCCTTAAATTACTATTAAAGTCCTATTTATAAAGCTAATCCCAGGACTACTAATAATTAATAATAATTACAATACTGAAGTATTTCTAATTAAGAAGGAGATAAGAGATTAAGAGCTATTAATTAAGCTATGCGCAGAGAGTAAGATTACTATACCTAGCCTACTATTTCAGTAATCCCGATGAACTGAGTATAAAGCTCTTATTAAGAGAGGTGTTTTTATACCGATTTCTAAAGGCAATCCTAGAGTAAGAGGCTATCGTATCTTCAAATTAAGGATAATAAATAAAATAAAGGGCAAAGAATTAGTAATACTATATAAGAAATTAAGGCTTATTATTTAATACTTTAATAATAAAAGTAAGAAGAAGATATTAATCTAGTCTCCTACTATCTAATAAGTAAGCCAGAAATTACTTATCTCCCTAGCTGTAACTATAAGGTACCTAAACTAGGTCCAAAAAGGGTCCGGTATATATCTAGTAATCCAAGATATTACCTAGGCTTATATCCAGTTAATAATAAAACTCCTTTAGAATATCTTTATATAGCCGCTAGAAGAGATCGTAGATAAATTCCCCCCTAGTATAATATTCATAATAATACTCCCTCTTTATAATATACTAAAATCTGGAAATCACTAGTTTAATACCTACTATAAGTACTATATAAAAAGGCTCTAGATGGAAACGTTAATATATAACCCTTGCTTACTAATTAGTACTAAAGAAAGTTACGAGTTTAAAGTCGTTGAAATATAAATAGATAATACTCTTATCCTTAGGAATAATAACTTTTTAGTAAGAGAGTAGGACAGGATTATAGAAGCTAATTTCCTAATAAAGCTAATTCAGGTCCTACTCCTTTCCAAATCTATTATATTTAATGAATATACTATTACTTTAAACAAAGATAATATTTATATATCGTAAAAAGGGTAAGGAATAAGGCTAGAATTAGTTAATATGAAAGTACTAGATTATAAGAAGGCTTACATAGAATAACGCGCTCACAGAGCTTATATTATAATAATTTACTAACTAGAAGCTAATTTTAATTTATTAGTAGTAGCGTAATATTAGAATCTAACAATTAATGACGCTAAAGCTTTGAACTAACGCCTTTAATAGTAAATAGATAATACAAAGAGAGGTTTATAGTATATACTAATTAATTTATACTATACTAAACTTTATGTCTTTATCAATGAATTATTTATTAATAATAAGGATCTAAGTTCATAAATCAGGTTTCTAATAGTAATCGAAATAGAAATAAAGGGGGATACGGAATTTATTCTTTCTGGTAATATTATTTATATAAGCTCCATAAAGTGTAAGAGAGTAATATATATTATACTTACTTTAGAGCTATATACTATAGTAGTAGGAATTAATATATTAATTACCTTAGGAACTACTATTAATATAGTAACAGATAAGTTTAGATTATTACAGCTTCCTACTATAGTATATATAGATTCCCTATCTCTTTACGAGTGTATTATTAAGCTTAGTACTATAAAGAAGAAATATTTAATAATTAATATAATAGTAATTCGTTAATTATATAAGCGTAGGGAGTTAATGGAGATTTAATAGATCGATAGTACTTATAATTCTACTAATACTATAATAAAAATAATACTAAATAACGTGGTTTATCAGCGAGTCGATCATATCAGCGAGTCGATCACTTTTCCTTGGCATCGACTTCTAAAACTTGAACACGCGTTTTTTCACCTATTTATTATGGATATTCAAACCCAGGAAGCGCGAATCATTCTAGCTATCGAGGCAATTCGATCGTCCAAAAAACTAAGCAAACGCTCTGCTGCAAAGATCTACAAAGTACCATATACCACACTCTCCGACAGAATGGCCGGCCGAACCTACCGCCCAGATTCTAAAGCCAATTGTCATAAGCTGACTGAGGTAGAAGAACAAGTAATTCTTCAAAATATACTCGATATGGATTCCAGAGGATTTGCGCCCCGGCTGGCTGGTGTAGAAGATATGGCCAACTTTATCCTCGAATCGCGGGGGGGAAGACGCGTCGGCAAGCTTTGGGCTCATCGATTTGTACAACGACAACCAGGCCTAAAGACGCGTTTTAATCGCGTTTATGATTTCCAAAGGGCCTTATGCGAAGATCCAGTGCTAATTAGCGCGTGGTTCCGACTTGTTTCGAATATGCGGGCGAAGTATGGAGTTTTGGATTGCGATATTTACAATTTTGATGAAACTGGGTTTATGATGGGTGTTATTTGTCCTGGAATGGTTGTTACTTGTGCAGATCGGTGTGGCAGAGGCAAGGCAGTTCAGCCAGGCAATCGGGAATGGGCTACAGCAATTGCCTGTATCAATGGGGAGGGCTGGAGTATCCCTCCATTCTTGGTGGTTCAAGGCAAGAACCATCTCTCCAACTGGTATACCGACGGCGGCCTCCCACCCGATTGGGTTATCAAACCGACAAGTAACGGGTGGACAAACAATGAGACAGGCCTGGAATGGTTAAAACACTTCAACAAACACACTGCTACTCGTGCAAAAGGTCTATATCGAATGCTGGTGTTGGATGGGCATAACAGTCATGAATCGGCCGAATTTCAAGAGTTTTGCAAAGTACACAACATTATAACTCTTGGACTGCCTCCTCATTCATCTCATCTAACCCAACCACTTGATATTGGATGTTTTAGTGTGTTGAAGCGGGCGTATAGTCGGCAGATAGAGACGTTCATCAAAGCCCACATCAACCACATCACAAAGGTCGAGTTCTTTCTAGCCTTTCAAGCAGCATATAAGGAAACAATGACGGTTGAAAACTGTCAGGCTGGATTCCGTGGAGCTGGCTTAGTACCTTTCAATCCACAAGCTGTGATTTCAAAGCTTGACGTCAAGTTACGGACTCCAACTCCCTCTCGACCATCGAGTGCTAACTCCCTCCCTTGGGTCTCTCAGACTCCTTGCAACCCAAGTGAAGCACTTTCACAGTCAACTCTTGTGCGAAACCGTATTGCCTGTCATCAAGGAAGCTCGCCAACTCCACTTTTTGAAACAGTTGCTGCGTTAGTAAAGGGTACAGAGCGAATGGCCCATGAGATGACCCTTCTGTCCGCTGAGGTACGCTCTCTTCGAGCAGCTAATGAAGCCCTAAGCCAACGCCGCAGGGCTAAAAAGTCTCGTGTCCGTCAAGGAGGAGCACTTACAGTAGAGGATGCACAGGATATTTTGGCCCAGAAGGATGTAGATGAGCAAGTACGACGCGACATACGTGAAGCGGGGAGTAATCGAAAGGAGGGGCAACCGTCTGGACGGCACTGTAGAACTTGTGGAAAAGCTGGTCACAACGCGCGAACTTGTCATGAAGTTGGAGATATATCTAGTTCATCAGATTCCGAGAGTAATAATTAATTTGATGTGTTGTGGTTGATTTATTCAAGTTTGAAGTTCCGTGCCAAGGAAAAGTGATCGACTCGCTGATATGATCGACTCGCTGATAAACCACGTTAGAGCTTTTTAAGAGCTAATTAATATTAATACCTTAACTATGAAGATAGAGAGTTAGGTTTAGAGATTACTTGATGTTGATTTAGAAGCTAGTTTGACTTATAATCTGGGCTTATGAATTAATAGTGCTAATTCGGTAGAATAACAAAGAGGTTTTAAGTAAGGAGTAATTTTTTCTTTATTATGATTTTCTTATAACTCTTATTAATTACTTATAATTATTTTTAGTTATATTTGAGATGTAGAAAGAAGAACGAGTTTGATTTATAAGTAATTACCCTTTGATTTAAAGTACTAATAGGCGGCCTTACGATAACACTCTAATAAGGATTAAGTACTAGTTTTACTATAGGGGATTACTCCTATATACTAGTATAAAGAAAGTGTTACTACGAAGAACTAATTATAAAGCCTTTTCGAAATAAGGCCTATTCCCTTACTTGTAAGTAGTACTCAGATTAATTAGTGTATTACTAGATTCTTCTTTCCTTATGCTACTTAAGCGACTTCTACCCTGATTTTTCTTTACCTAAGGGCTTGAATCTTCTCTATCTCTATCTCTATTATCCCTTATAAGGGTCTTATACTTAATACTACTACAATAAGATATAATGGAAGTTATAGCCTCCTTAATTCACTTCTTTATATAGGAGAGGATTTACTTATAGTCCTATAGAAGTTTTAGCTGAATATGAATTAGAGTATATTTAATGAAGATTTAGAATAAAAGAAAAGGGGATTACTTATAAATTAACTTTAAGTAAGATCCGCTATCCTAGTATAAAGAGTACGAGTCTTCTCTAATAACATTAAACTTATCTTATTCCAAGTCTTTAGTAGCTTAGTAATTATAATTCGGAGTTTTATATTAATAGCTATAATAGTAATAAAAATAGTAATAGTATCTTTACTAATAAGAGCATAAGTAAGTTCTTAATACTTAGTATCTAAGAACTAGGGAATCTATAAATAGGTTAGTTATAGATTATATTTAGAGTAATTCAGAATTTAGGATTAGAAAAAGAGAGAGGGAGTACTTACGGGATTACATAAGGATTTCTTTTTAGTATAGTACAAGTATTTCTTACTCTCTTACTTATTAAAGAAGCAGATATAGTTTAATTTCTTTACTAGGAGTCGAACGCAATAGATATAGTAGTTTTAGTAGGCAGCAGCGAGAGCTTCAAATAGTATTAGTATAAGCACTATTTATATTAGTATCTGTTTTACTACTAAATTACCTACGATTCTTTTGAATTTCTATACTTACTTTTACTTATTTAATTTAGTACGAACTATAATAAAATATTAGCAAATATTTCTCAAGATCAAAGATTTATATACTTATAAGTAGTTCTTTAATATTTACTTAAAAAGAAAGAGCTTTAGAATAGAGAGAGATCTTAGTTTTATATAATTAACGATAGCCTCACTTAGTATTTATTTACTTACTATTATCTTCTAATAGACTATATTAACTACTTCTAACGTATAGCTTTTAGGCTATAACCGGAGGTCTTTCAGACTATAGTACTTCTGTAGCTCCGTACTTAGTACACCTATACTACCTCCTTTACTTATATAATTACTCTTTGTAACTGTTTTTTCTCTTACAATTGGAATAGAAATTCGCTTCTATAACAGAGATTCGCTTAGAAACTGTCTTTCTAAAAAGAAGATTTACCGGTGTTAATCCATAGGCCTATACAGGACATATCTCAGCTAGAATAGGGGGTAGAACTACTTGCGGAGGCGATTTAGTGGCGTTTCGGAGGTAGTATATAGTCTGGTATTTCCCGACCCCTCTTAGAAATATATACAGATTTTCCACACTATTAAGCTTGATATACATATATATAATATTTACGTTTAATTCTTGGCTTATATTCGGTATTGAACCGACAATTCCTTAAATAGAACTACGTGATTATTCAGTAAAACTCCTTATTCTAGACGACTATAGGAGCTACAAGATTACGGATTTCCTTTAGAAGTATCTTAAGTATAATATCTATCTTCTTTTCTTACTAGTATATATATTATATGTCTTATAACCTCTTGATTTAATAGTTTTTTCATCTCTTAAGCGTGCTTACTAGAAAGAGCTTTAAAAGTTGAATTTAATAATCGATTCTACACTAATTAGTAAGTATAATTTTCTTATATACTATAAGAAGGTACACTAAGAAAGTATTATAGCTTTAAATATCAAGGCTAGGTAGAGAACTACTAGTCTATAGCCGATCTCTATAGTAAAGCTATTAATAAGCCCTTTACTCTTAGAAAATAGTAATAAATTAATAAATCCGACTCTTCTAAAGCTTTAAGAGATACTAATACTACTTCCAGAAGTTTCTAATACTTCAATTGAGTTATATACTCTAAAAAACTAAAAAAAGATATATATATAGATTTAGACTTTAGCTAGCGAGTTATATAACTAACTTCTAGTTAATCGTTTACTCTTTAAAAAGATTATAAAGGAAATAGATAAAAGAGATTACGAATTAGGGAAGGCAAATATAAGAGTTAAAGAATTAGAAAAGAGATTAGAGCAAGTACAGCTAAAGAAAAGAAAGAAAGTCCTAACTAGTTTAAATTCCCGGTTTATAAGAACACGTGTAATTAAGGAGGCTTAAATCGCAGCTAGAGAACGCTAAATTAAACCTATAGAATTAAAAAGCAAAGAAGATTTAAATTCTATAATATCTTATATAAAAGTTAACGTAGAATAGAAATATTAAGTATTAAAAATCAGGTAACGGAATTAGTGGGGTGGGCGGAATGTAGGGGTGAGCGGAAACCAGGGGTGAGACGTTATCTTATGTCTGGTGATTAGCTGCGCCCAGCCGGTACCCACGTAACTCGTTACTCCAGGCAAAGTTTTGCTTTTTCCGATCTAATAATGTAGTCTTACCGTAAGTTTCAGATCATTAGGGTCACTGTTTGAGCTGATGTGGGATATCCCAGTTCTTATTCAGACTAATTTATACTCTGTCAACAGTGGTGCAAGCCTCTGGAACATACACAACAGCTAAGTCTCATATGCATATGTCATCCACCTGACGGCCTCCGACTATACTTCCACCCCTGACATCTACCATTCTGTACTTGCTTCACCAAAGCTCTTGATTTCCCTACATAGCAGGAGGGTTCTGAAATTACTGTTTATAGTCTTAAATCGCGATGTATCTTCGGGGATGAGCTAATTCATTTAATAACATGGGACTAACTCGGCTCCCTAGCTAGTCTCGATTGTGTCTGATAAGGACTACATTCAAACTTCTCTTTTAGAGCTAAACCAGAATAATATTCAAGAACATTATAGCTATTATCTGAAAATAATTATATTTGCATCCAAAATGACAGATTTCAGCAAAGATTTAGATACGAAACTTGTAGTTTCACTAAAGCGCTATTCGTAACTTTGTAAAAAGTAAGGCTGTATTGTAAGGAAGCTCTGTATTGTAAGAAAGTTCTAAAACATAAGACTAACAAGATTCGCACGGCTCAAAATCTTTAAATAATTTCACTAAACGATAGAATGCTTATATCTGCCTGACTTATATAGATAGATGAGATAGATGGAAAGAGCTCTTATTTGCATTCTCTTTGTAACAACGCAATATTGTGGTAGGGATCGGCCTCGGTACACTTTTGTCACCTGACCTGTGCACTTAGTATTATACTTAAGCTGAAATCTCCCCGAGAGATTAGAAATAATAATAATAGCTCTTTTCCCTTTATTAAGTTTTACACTCCTTTCTTCACTTGACATTTTGCACTCTTCAGATATATAATATCTTTTAATTCCGTCTATCTGTTATTTCATAAACTTCATACCTATATACTATATATTTACTACTCTCTTATCGTGTGGAGATTGAGGTCTTCCCCTCCACAATATCACTAAGTGCAGTATCAAGTATAGGAGCAAGAGGGTAGGCAAATAGTAATATTATAGGTCTGGTACAAAGGAAACAAGAAGGTAAGAAGCCCTCAGAGGGAAGGCGGTCCTATATATATACACGAATCTGGTCCGACTTCCGTCCGGTAATATTCCGGCTAAACCTGAGTACCCCTATTTCCAGCGCTTCCATCACTTCAACGTTACACTCTTACCTATATATAATAATAGAATGTGTTATATTCTTTGTATCGAAATTTAATATTACTCTTAAGTAATATCAATCGAAATGTGTCTTCTTATCAAAATTCACAATTAACACTTAGAATTATAGAGACATTATAATCTATCTATGTTGGTCCGCAGGTCCATACAGGGCATGTCTCAGCTAGAATAGGGGTAGGAGGACCACTTCCGGAGGAGATTCGGTAGCGTTTCGGGGTACTATATAATCTGGCACCTCCCATTCCCTCTTAGAAAACACACATAAAATACTACTATAAAAAAGAGGCGCTTTTCCATCTAAAACATTGCCAAAACTTTATACGTAAGAATGTTTGAAGCCTCAGATTCTAGAACTATGTTGAATTCTTGAGAAAAATAGAGAGAAAAAATCAAATAGTTTCAGCCACATATATTTTTCAAAGTAATTAGGTATTTGAAAGGGATTAAGTCATGATATTAGATACCAGACCGCGGGTTTCAGTGGGGGGTAACATGTGCTGGTTATATCAATTACCTAGCACTGTGTATGGCTCCCTGGAAAGAGATTCCGGTCTAAGATCAAATATCATCCCTCGAAGCACTTATCCCAGCTTTCGTTGTATCACCCGCCCTCACCCAGATGTGAAAGCGTCTGCGAGTACTGTTATCTTCTCGTGACATACGGAAGAAGTCCAAAACATCTTCTTTGAAATCCTCCCAGGCTTCCTCGCCCATATGCTTATTGACAACGGCGGCGTTCTGATTGATCCAGGTGTATCGAAACGTGATGTCGTTCAGCGAAGAAGTAGCTTTGTTTGATCTACTTGCCACGAGCTCGAAGAAAGTAGCAAGAGAGGAGTCTCGAAACGTGGGACCAGAGACCAGTTGTGATGGCCCAGTGTCGGGCATACCTTTGGAGTTCTCGATTGCAAAGTACAGCTTAGTCCTCTGGGGCATTGTAACGTCTCACCCCTGGTTTCCGCCCACCCCTACATTCCGCCCACCTCGCTTAACTTCACCGCTTCTTATACCACCCAACTTTAATAATTATTTAATATTTTATTCTCTAATCGATTTTCTTGAAATTTGGAATATGAATTAATCTTATCATAAAGCCTTAATATACTAAACGTAACGTTATATGTACTATTAAGGAGATCGCAAATAGTAAGTCCTTACGGAAGGCATATCTAGAGTAGGGTATTCTAAGGTCTACTCTTCGTAATCGGAATGTAACGATATAACTATATAAGGAGGCCGCTAAACACATATAAAGACTTCCTACTGTAATTGAAGATCAATTAATTAATTAGATTTTAACTTAAGAGTCTCTTAGCTATAGAGTTACCTACACGTAAATACAGGTTTTTAGAGAGAGGCTCCTAGCTCTTTAAGGAGATTACCGCCTACTTAGAAAACACTAGATAGTACAGTTTTTAGCTCGGAATCCTATTCTTAAGACTAAGAGGCAGATATACGTTGATTCTATACGTATTAATAACGCTTATTCTGAAGTTATTAAGCCGTAGTTCTAAAAATTAGTAATTCCGGTAATTAAGGTAATTCTAGCCTCTTAACAATGGAATATAAACGAGACTAGTATTATAGAAGGTTATAGTCTGAATAGATATATAGTAGGGAGTGTAAAGGCATATAAGGTTCAAGGAAAACAGCTAGGCTCGCGCTCTTAAACGATAATTATTAAGTGTATATCCGTAACAGGTCTCTCTACGTTTCCGGCTGTAATATATAAGGGAAAATCGGTCTAATAATAATAGTTTCTATCGCAATTAGATATATTCGATCTATAGTACTATATAGCCACAGAAAATAGGTGGATAACTGATTAAACGACTCTGGAGTAGCTGGAAAAGGTCTTTATTCCTTAGACGGAACTACGTGACTATTTAGCAAGACTCCTTATTCTAGACAGCTATAGGAGCTATAAGACTACGGATTTCCTTTAAAAGTATCTCAAGCATAATATCTACTTTCTTTTCTTACTAGTATATACGTTACATATCTTATAATCTCTTGATTTAATAGTTTTTTTATCTCTTAAGCGTGCTTACTAGAAAGAACTTTAAAAGTTGAGTTTAATAATTGATTCTACGCTAATTAGCAAGCGTAATTTCCTTATATACTACGAGAAGGCACGCTAAGAAAGTATTATAGCTTCAAATATTAAGGCTAGGTAAAGAACTACTAGTTTATAACTAGTCTCTATAACAAAGCTATTAATAAGTCCTTTACTCTTAGAAAATAGTAATAAATTAATAAATCCGACTCTCTTAAAGCTTTAAAAGATACTAATACTACCTCTAGAGGTTTCTAACACTTTAATTAAGTTATATACTCTAAGAAACCGGAAAAAGATATACGTATAGATTCGGACCCTAGCTAGCGAGTTATATAACTAATTTCTAATTAATTATTTACTCTTTAGGAAGGTTATAAAGGGAATAGATAAAAGAGATTACGAATTAGGGAAGGCAAATATAAGAGTTAAAGAATTAGAAAAGAGATTAGAGTAAGTACAGCTAAAGAAAAGAAAGAAAGTCCTAACTAGTTTAAATTCCCGGTTTATAAGAACACGTGTAATTAAGGAGGCTTAAATCGCAGCTAGAGAACGCTAAATTAAACCTATAGAATCAGAAAGTAAAGGAGATTCAGATTCTATAATATCTTGTATAGAAGTTAACGCAGAATAAAAATATTAAGTGTTGAAAATCAGGTAACGGAATTAGTGGGGTAGGCGGAATGTAGGGGTGGGCGGAAACCAGGGGTGAGACGTTAGTATCTGGATTGGATGCCACAGACTGGGGTTGAGATGACACAGAGCCACTGTTCTGTGCAGTAGCTGGCAGCCCATCGTACAATGGTTCGACTCGATGAGGAACAGGAGAGAGAGTCTCAGTCTTCAAAGGTGGCGGCGAGTCGACGTTGTATGGAGCATGATAATTGGATCCAACGTGTCCAAAACCCTCGAAGATGGTACAGGCTGAAGGTTGACGTAAAGCAGGTGAGGCCGTGCCGAGAAGAAGTGAGTTTGGAGAGATGATGGGAGGACTTGTCAGTATGTCTTTAGGAGTGTCGGCCACTGTTGTAATGCGCGATGGATTGGAAGGGCCGTCGTGATTGTGTTGCAGGTTTTGAGTTCCTGGCAATGGATTGACCATCATGGCCTCGGGAGCTCTGCCGTTGCTTGGTTGAGAGTAATCGAGTGGCCGAGACAGGCGAGAATCAATCGTGGCAGATACTGGTGGTTCTGTCGGAGTTCCTTGTGACATTCGTTGCGATGGCGGTTCTTTCGGTGCTCGCGATGACTCAACACCATCATGGTCTTCAGCCGGCTGAGAGAAAGGATTTCATTAGCCATGTCACACCATCAACTAAGAACATATCGGAAAGTGATAACTCATACTCGCTTTCTACTTGCCAATTCGGGGACTTCATGGGGTACTAATGGTTGTGTTTGAAATGGCGGTGGGATTTCAAGCAAGCCATCTGTTACCCCGGAATTTATTTCATCGATCCATCTCCTTCGATGATGCATCCATGCATGTTCGAACACCGGCGTCTTTTTTATTATGCCGTTCTTCCTCGTCAAGATGCCATAACCACCTGCATCCCATTTCCGAGCAGCTCTCTGTACAAGCTGCTCACACCTTTTGAAGATCTTATGATCTTTGGATGGGGCACATGTGACGTGAAGGTGCAGTTTTAGGTCTTTGGAGAACTTATGAATTGCATCGATGTTTTCAGCTTTCGAGTTGTAGAGATTATGTTCGTGGAGGTAACGAAATGCGAAGGGCTCGACGTCGTCTGGACATTTTTCGGACTGCGAAGAAAAGGTTGTTAGTAATCCAGGTCTTGTGGTTGTGTTACGACTCACTGTGAACAACCACTCGCTCGCATTTCCATCCACAGAATGGTTTAGAGGATACACGTAGTCGAGATGTATGGCAATGATCCTCTGCAATTCTTCGATATCTTGTTCATCCCCACTCCCGCTTTCGCTGCTTTTCGCCATTAGCGCAAAGCGAAGCTTCGGATAGTCACTAGTCAGAAATCTTACCTGGATGGACCATCAAATATAGACCTGGAGGTCTCAATGAGAGTATTATTGCCTACAAGGCTCGTTAGGGACGTTAAGGGGGTCGGATCGACGACGAATGGAGCGTCGATTTCAATGTCGTGGTTGGCGCTTTGTTTTGTTGCTTTGTCTCTGGCATTCTTCTGTCGCAGGTACTCTTGAGCGCACATGAGTTTGGCTATCCCGGAAAGAATCCTGCGGTGGATCACTTAATATCAAGAATAATGCTATGGGTTACCTCGTTACCTTGATTTGTCGTCGGGATAGATTGGCCATGAGAAAGCGCGAGCTTCACTAGAGGCAGGGAATAGGTGCCGATGATGGTCCAAAAATCGCAATGCGCATGTCTGAACTTCTGGTGCGACGTTCGAGAGAGGGAACTCTGTTAGAGCTGCGGAGCTTTCCACAAAGCTCCTTCGATAATTCGCAGTCTTTGCACTCAATATTTTGAAGTGGCGATCGGTTTTTGTTTCTGAATTGTATCCGAGAGAAGCACAAATTTCGCGCACCGAGTCGTAGCCTGGATCCTGGAGGATTGGTCGCTGCTTCGAAGCCATTTTTGATGTCGCGAGGTCACTTTGGGACATCAATTGAAGATGAAGATGGTGCCTTGAACAAAAAATATTTAGGAGAATGGACGGGCGGTGAGGAAAACTATCCCGAAGAGCATCTGGCTTAACCCAGCTCTC
The DNA here is from genome assembly GCA_020747065.1 of Cadophora sp. MPI-SDFR-AT-0126. Classification (NCBI taxonomy): domain Eukaryota; kingdom Fungi; phylum Ascomycota; class Leotiomycetes; order Helotiales; family Ploettnerulaceae; genus Cadophora; species Cadophora sp. MPI-SDFR-AT-0126. The sequence goes on along the minus strand of JAGMVK010000020.1, from coordinate 680,724 downwards.
TGCCTGGCAAAGAGCAGGTATACTTACAATGAAGAGAGAGTCTTCCTAGAGAAGGAAGGAGAACATGCTGACTTGCTGGCCAACCCCTGAGCGTTGCACATTCTCGTCAAGATTTGCTAATAATTGGCTGGGACGCACCAACATCACGACCTGGGCAGGAGCAGAATTCTGTCAGCCACTTAACGCAACTGATCCATATACAGATAATACAGCTACCTCAGAAACCCATTTGACCTATACGGTGTTGGCTTTGCATGATATGAGGCTTATCGTGCCCTACTTTAATTTGCCAGCTGCTCGCAGTGGCTCGTGCATCATCATGATCATCATCATCGTGCGAATGGCTCACCGAGCAATTTTGATATCTGCAAGCCCCTTGAAAAAGGAAATATATCGACATGTTCCTTATTAGAAATTGAAATGTGAATTATGTTTAAAATGGGCTCGAGCGCTGTAGGAGCTTGTAAATTAAGAAATGTTGGGTTCGGGACAGGATATTAAAGCTTCCCCGGCTTCTCGGGTAACACAAAACAATAAAAATCTGCAATCCCAGCCCCCTTCAAAGATAATGCTAGTCCTACGTGCCGCTTCTACTGTTAGTGCTCATACTAATCTGTAAAGTCGTACGATGATCGGCGTTGTTGAACTCCTCATGGTCTCCTAAGTAACGTGCAGGGGCTTCAGGACGTCTACGCCCTCCATGCTAGGTCTCCCGCACGACCATTGAGGCTCAGCAAGTTCTTATCCTTGCCACCGGTAAGCTGATTTGAAACGCCATTTTCCAGCAATCGTGAACCGGGGATGAGATTCCGGGGAAGAATAAACAGGTTAGGTGAGTATAAATTACGGAATATGCGAATATCTAACCCTTTGGGCAGCACAACGCAGCATATAGCCACAGATCATGATCAATCGTCAACGAACGAGGACAATGGACTTGTGAATCAAAGTTTTCCACTCATACATGCAGGATTGATTTGGCCTGGAAACCCCTCTCCGCTCCCGTATCAGCCAATATCAACAACAGAAGGGGGCGAAGCTCAGGGCTTGGTAGCCTCTATCAGCTGCCAAACTAGTTTCCATTTTGGAGTCTAGCGCTATCTATACTTCAGTACGCGGTAAGTACGGGTAAATTATTTCACCAAGTGAGCACTGATGTAGAATACCACAGTTCCCGGAGGATGCGTGAGGCGGTAGACCCGGTAGACCTAGACCAAATAACATCACAACAGGGCAACAGCCAGAGGAGGCCATGATGGAAAGCATACGCTCCATTGGAGGTCAGCCTCTTTTGACTTCATTTCAAATTGAACTGGAGCAAGACAAGCATTGAATCATTTCTGTAATAAGAATACAGATATCAAGCAGAGTGGTAGCGGACAGCTGACGATCTTGCCTGACAGCATTAGAGTGTGTGTCTTAGCTCAATTGTCGCAAATGGCATCCTTCTCTAGGTTTCTGCCCACCACAAGTGGATGTTGTTCCGTTTAGTTTCATACGAATCAGCATTGACGAAACGCCAGGTCATGCACAGAGACGAAACAGGAAGTACCCGACGAGAGTCGAAAACACATATTGACTCCTGATGCAAGCTATCAGAGCCAACAGATGGCTTATGTCCCTGCCTTCCAGGAGTTTCCATCTGCTCAGGCCACTACCAGTCGTTTCGTTGTCCTCTGCCTACCGAAATCTTACAGTCCCAAAACTGGACGGTAGGGTCTCTCTCCCCTCGATTTCAATTCACTCGAATTCATATTCTATAAAGATCTTTCGAAGCACTTTCATACCGATAAAACAAAATGTCCACTTCAGAGAAATGGTTCGGCCAGGGACGAAATCCAAGAATGGATCGAGCAAGGCGTGGTGGTCGGAGGAAAATACTGTTAGCTTTCGTACTCTGTCACTAGAAATCTGAGCTGACGATACTCTCCGCAGGTGCCTACCAAACTCATGGCAGCGAGGGCGCTGTCCAGGCCCCCCACAATAGCGGCAGACGAGCAAGTACAACTGTAGGCTCCCATGATCACCTTGGTTAAAGCATTTCCTGCACAAGTCCTAACAAACTCAGGCTTGCACTCAAACATGCGTAAAAATGAGGGATGAAGCTCATGGGTTGCTCGCCGCCAAAGTGCTGCAACTCGTGAGCTCAATCGAACATCGCCCGCCGCAGGGACCGTAACATGCGAAAGACACAATACAGAGTAACAACGACTTCGTCCCGACCGAATGTTAGTTGTTCAAGTGTTCGGACTTCACACATTGACACTCGACTCGCACAATAATAATTCGAACGTTCCAAAAAGAAAAACTACATTGGGGACGAGGGCTACGACGAAGGCTATACCTGCTCCCGGGTACAAAAAAAAACGATAGTCGCCATCCTCTAGAAAACGACGAATAAATAAAACAAGAATAAAAGCAAAGAATCATCTGAAGATAAGACAACGTAATTTGGCTGGGATACAAGATCCTTTACATGCTAACGTCCCACCCCCCCATTCCGGCCACCCCCCCATTCCGGCCACCTCGCTTAACCTCACCGCTTCTTGTACCACTCTACTTCAACAATAATTAATTATCTTGATTCTTTATCGATTTTCTTGAAATTTAGAGTAATAATTGTTTTCATTATGAAGCTTTAATATACTGAGTATAACGTCAGGGCCGCTCTTAGAGAAGTGGCAAATAGCAAGTCTTTGCGAAAAGCATCGCTTAAGTGGGGTATTCCAAGGTCTACCCTTATGGACCGCAACACAATAACTTAACTATATAGGGAGGCCGCTAGTCACTTACAAAAGCTACCTACGGTAGTAGAAAATCGATTGACCGATTGGATTTTAACTTAAGAGGCTTTTAGGCACGGAGTTACCCACACACAGATACGAGTTTTTAGAGAAAGGCTTCTAGCCCTTCAAGGAGATCACTAAGAGCTTAGAAAACACTGGATAGCGCGATTTTTAGCTCGTAATCCTGTTCTAAAGACTAAGAGGTAAATATACATCGATTTTATATATATCAATAGCACTTGTTCCAAAGTTATTAAGCCGTGATTTCAAAAATTGGAGATTCCGGAAATCAAGGTAATTCCGGCCGCCCAACGATGGAATATAGACGAGACTAGTGTTATGGAAGGTTATAGTCTTAATAGCTATATCGTAGGGAGTACTAAGAAACGCAAGGTTCAAGGGAAACAGCTAGGCTCATGTACCTAGATATCAATTATTAAGTGTATATCCGCAACCGGCCTCTCTACGTTTCCAGCGGTAATTTACAAGGGAAAATTAGTCTAATAATAATAGTTTCTGGCTTAATTAGATATATTTAGTTAATAGTACTTTACAGCAATCGATAATAGGTGGACAACTAATTAGATAGCTCTGGAGTAGCTGGAAAAGGTCTTTATCCCTCAGACTCAACCACGTGATTATTCAGCCAGACTTCTTATTCTAGATAACTACGAAAGCTATAAGACTACAGATTTCCTTTAGAGGTGCCTTAAGCATAATATATACCTTCTTTTCTTACCGGCATATACGTCACATGTCTTGTAACCTCTTGATTTAACGGTTTTTTCTGTCTTAAAGCATGCTTACTAAAAAGAGCTTTAAAAATTGAGTTCAATAATTAATTCTACACTAATTAGTAGGCGCAATTTCCTTATCTGCTACTAGAAGGCACATCTAAAAGCTTTTAGCCCTTCTAATATTAAGGCTGAGTAAAGGACTGCAAGTCTGTGGCCGGTTTCTATAGTAAAGCCTTTGATAAGCCTATTATTGTTGAAAAACAGTAACAAATCGATCGATCCACTTCCACTAAAGCCTCAGGAGACGCCAATACTACCTCTAGAGGTTTCCGATACTTCAATTAAGGTACAGACGCTAAAGGGCCGGAAAGAGCTATACAGATAAATCCGTACTTTAGCCAGCAGGTCATATAACCAACTTCCAGAGAAGCGTATACTCTTTAGAAAGGTTATTAAGGGAATTGATAAAAAAGACTACGAATTAGGGAAGGCAAATATAAGAGTCAAAGAGTTAAAGGAACAAATAGAGCAAATTCGGCTAAGAAAAAAGAGAAAAGTCTTAACTAATCCAAATTCCCGATTTATAATAACACGTGCCATTAGAGAGGCTCAAATCGCAACTGAAAAGGCTCAAATTAAACCTGTAAAATCAGAATCAAAGGAAGATTCAGAATCTACAATATCATATATAGAAGTTGACGTAGAATAGAGTTATTAAGTCTTGAATAGGAAGTGCTGAAATTAAGCGAGGTGGCCGGAATGGGGGGGTGGCCGGAATGGGGGGGGTGGGACGTTACAACTCCACGTGAAAGCATCTTTAAATACTGAGACAAGATTATTGAGAAAATCTTGTGTCGGCGGCAGAACGAAGAACGAAATGCATCCATATATTTTGGGACATGAATATTTCCACTCCTTTTATGAACGGCAGCTCGGGACATCTCACATCCGCTCGCGCCGAGACCCAAGAAGCGGGAGAATCCTGAAGGCCGCGTCTGCGTTTTCGGATGGAACTGAACGGTGAGGCCATGCGGTTCATATAAAGTTCCGAAAAGGCGAGATGACAGCTTATCCCTAATTCCATGTCGACGGCCTTCCAATTAAGGATCGCGATCCTCATTTTGAGTTTCTCGCACCATCTTTAGCCACGGCTATCCCGGAACCTTCTCGCTTACCGCTTCGCTAAGCTGCTTCAATTCATGCCATAAGCGGAAACTGGCGTAAACCTTCCCCGATGTTGCCTCTATTCAGGGACCACCTTGTGCACTTCCCGTATGATTGTGACTTCACGCTCCAGATAGCATACGTAGTTATTCATATGTTTGATATCTAGCTTTATCAATCAGCCAAGCCGCCCTGAAGTTATGGTCCGCTCCGACAATCTCTGATAGTTGTGTTCGTTGTCTAGAGCAAATGATTTCCGGACCCTCCACCATCCTGACAACTTTCGTCCTGGTTGGCATACTGTGAGGTACTAGATGACATGAATTATCGATGAAATCGTGGTACAATTATGATAATTTTCTATTTCGAGTGGCGTGTCCGTTGACAGCTCAGAGGCCCGGATGGCCGAGAACACCTTCAAAGCTCCGATCGATCCATACTCCACAGTCCAGCTATCTCAAACATTACATGTCGAGATAGCACTCCATAATACGGAGAGCTCATTATTCTCCAGCCAATCCAGACGGACCGGACCGAGAAGCTACGCCCAGTCGGCACTGTCCCGAGTACGAATCCGAGGCTCAGTCGGTTTCATGGAAAGTTAATGGTCTTGGAGCATGTACATATTTATGCATAACAGCTCGCGAAATTCTAGGTACCGGAAGTGCTCATTTCAATGTCACCGAAGTCCGAGGCTTCCAATATCCAGGTTTTGCATATAAGGTGCCGACGCTCCCGCCTGGAATCTTCTCTTCATCTCATCTCAACTTACCTCACTTCACAGCTCTCCAACAGCATCAACCAATACAAACAATTCCAAGTACCAAGACAGGTTTCTAACTCAATCCAACAAAATGCCTTACCTCGCAGTTGTTATGCCAGCCATTCCTGAGGCACACAAGGATGAATTCTTGACACACTGGCCTACCATCGCCGCGCAGATGATTGCGCTTCCAATGGTTCTCGGTGTCTCTGGTGGTCCAGTCGTGGGCGAAGACGGAGCCGCAGTTACGGAATTCAAATTCCTGCAAACGATTGGTACGCCGCTATAATTCTACGTCTTGTGTGAGACATGGCAACTGATTCACCCACAGCATTCAAGACTCTGGAGGACGAGAAAGCATTCGCAGATTCAGACTTCGCAAAGGAGGGGGCCAAGAAGTACGCTGAGAGGTCTGGTGGAGTTCCTCCAAAACATGCCATTTTCGAATGCGCCGAATTCCCCAAGGACAGCACGCCCAAGCCATTCGCCCAGTTCTCTCGCATGACCGGGATCGATGAAACCAAGGGCGCAGAGGCCAGAAAGGCATGGGAAGACTTAATGGCAGTCTTGGGCAAAGAGAGCTGGGGTGGCAAGACTGTTGGTGACGGCCCGCAGGCTGGCATGGGACTCGTTGGCTGGGATAGCTTGGAGGTATGTTCAAGTCCTGAACCAATGTCACGTGAGGATTCAAGAAAGTTGGTAACTGACATGGTATCTGCTTGTAGGAGGCAGGAGCTGCTTATGCGAATCCAGCTGCCAAGGCTGCCTTGGATAAGTACCACAGCTTGGGTGATTGCAAAGACCTGATGGTAAAGATGGAATATTTCAAGTAGTGGATAACAGAACTAGACTCAAAAGTACGGGGAGACTTGGCAAAGAGGAAATCGACTACCTTTGCTGGAACAAAGAATTAAAGTGCTCTCATCATCAGATATGTCTCTATTCATTGTGGCTTACGAAGTTATGCGTTTGTTTGCCTTGCAACAGAGCTCATTGGCTGCGAAATATTAGCGTTGTGTAGCTTCAAATGGTTTCAAGGGCTTCCGGAGTTGGAAGGGTTTTTATTTGGTAGAACTGTTATTGGCACACTGACTTTCGAGAGAAAACAACGATGGAGCATTTTCTGTATGGTACAGGCAGTGCCACAAGCTTTTCAAGCTGGACAACCCCACCATTGATCGCGGAGATTAGCCAATAGATTAGCGAGGTCGCCTTAGCGAATGACAACAAAGAACACAATGGCATAGTTGCCATCGATACGGAACAGATCTTCCGAGGGCTAATGGTTCCGAGACCCTTTTTGACAAATGCGCTGGAGATCGCAAGCAGAGCAAGAGATGCAAAGGACTTTCGGAATCCAGAAGTAGTAGGTTCCACCGCTCACCTGCTCCAATTATGCTCCCGCAAAAGTCCCAGAAATTGATAATCGTGATCTGGCGCACACCATTTGGCGTGGAAGGCATATATACTTATAGGGGCAATGGCTACAATTGATGAAACGTACAGGACAGTGTATATGACTGTTCCTTCAAATGTCTCGTAGTGATGGTTAACAACTATCGTGCCGCACAAACGAGAATGGGGAGTGTGCAGAACCGCGTACGAATTGACTCATATTTAAGCAGCCATGAATAGGCTTGTAAGTTGGATTTTGACAAGAGACTCGAAGAAATAATTAATCTTAGCAGCAGGGTAGGAACACCGTTTTTTGTATCTCAAGAAGGCATTAGACATTACAAGCAAATGCTCAAAGCAGAATACGAATGCGAATCATGTATCATTGTGGATATCTGCCTAGCTCGAAAATCGTTCTGTCTTAATCTTTTGTCTCGGTTTCCAATGTGTGTAGATGGCAGTAAAGATATAGCATCATTTGAGCTGCAGGATGTGATGCTCTTACGGGAAATTCTGATCAAGCCGAAATGGTCTGCGGCTCACGTCCATGAGACTGTGTGCCACTATCAGTCTCCTGATCTATGGACGAAGAGTCGGCTACAGTCGTCTCGTCTGCAACTGGAGAATCCGGGTCGTAAGAATAATCAATGATCGAGTCGTTTTCATCAACAAGAAGAGGACTCGACCAGCTGTCCCATTCATCAATTGCCAGACTGCCACTTACTGCTGAACTCGAATGATCGACCAGCTTACCATCAGCACCTAGAGCGACTTTCTTGTCCTTCATGCATTTTGGAGTATGAAGACATCCCGAGCGATGCGAGAAGCAACTGTTGCGGCTGATGTTGACGTGTCCTGGCTCCACCGTAGTATGAGCGGGGTTCAAGCAGGTCCAGTTGCCACAGAGATGTGACAGATGCCATTGCTTGTTGACAAACCCGTCTTGCTGTTGCTTCGTCATCTGGTAGTTGACGAGTTTCACTACAATGCCATAGTTGAGAGCGATCGAGTGCTTCCCCTCTTTGTTCCTCCAAGTGAAGCGTTTTTGAAGTTTGCCAACGGGTCGGAAAATTCCAGAGACGCTCAAAAGAGCTGGTGGGGGAGATGGATGCAACCAACAATCGTCGTCTTCTCGAAAGGGATCTAAAAGCCAGTTTGTCTTTTTGACCCATTCAATCATTGCCTTTGTAACATTTGGAGGGCGACTGGGTGAAATGATAATACGCTTACGCTCCCTGCAAGAGATCTTGTTCAGCGGGATCTTGGAGGTATGAGTAGATACCTGGGAAGCCCACAAGGAGGGACTGGCTTCAAGATTTATTGAAACGGAAGGCTGATCTGTACTCGAACGAGGGTCTGGCAGATGGCCATCAAGTAATAAACTTGTCTGAAGAGTTGATGACTGTTGAAGAGCTGGTGGGTTTGGGCCATCTGCAGGCTCTAGCGGTAATTTGGATAAGCAGGCAGATCGAGGAATTTCGCATGTTGTGATGATGAAATCTGGAATAGTATCTGAAAACTGAGAGGGGGGAAGATCGTCTAGTCTACTATTGTTATCCTGGACGAATGTGGATAATTCTATGGATTGTAGATCATCATCGTGTGAGATACATGATGTAGATGGTAAACAAGATTGATTGCCCAGGATGAGCTTTCTTTCGTCCCGCTGAGTTGAGGGCACTTGAGTGTCTGGCAGCTGATCGTCAATTCCTGGCCTCGTGGCCGGCCAGAAGCCATTTAAAAGTGAGTCTCCACGCGCCCTGTCACGCACTGCCGACAACTTGGAAGCTGTAAGAGTTAGTTGCAGCTATACCGAAAGATCGATGACACATCGAGTATTCACCTTGGAAATATGCCTTGATGGAAGGTGCTGTGTTGGATAGTCGAGTATCTGGTATGCTTGAATTTGAGCTAGTCTTTGTGTTCCGATATTCCTGAAAGACCAAACTTGTCTGCAGCTTATCTTGAGATCCATCTTGGTACTGAGCATCTGGAAGCTGTGAGTTCGAGGAGAACTTCCTTTTCTGGATTGACGTTCCAGTGCATCCAGCAAGATCGGTAGGGTGTTGAAGCTGAACCCCATCCCCACATTGAGTGCCTGGTAACATGGAGGCCAACTGAAACAAATCCTCACCCTTGCCATGATTCTGGGCTTCTGACGTAAGACCTTGCTGGGAATGTGTCTTCAAGCTGTGGTCATTATCAATGCCTGGTGATGGCTGAATTGATGGATATTGTGACTCTGCAACAAAAATTTTGATGTCGGATTTGTTTATAAATGGTTCTTCTGAAGATTCCATATCTGCGTTTGATATTGTAAGAGCTGCTTGAAACTTGGCAAGTCCAAGTGTCGTGTTGTGTACAGTAGCAATAGGCAGGGAGCTGTTGTTGAAAGCCGTTCGTCCCTACTTCCTAGAGCATAGTGAATCATCCCTCGAATCGCACATGCTTTTATCTGTAACCTAGACTACTGTGAACTGGGCCATGTTTGAAGTGGTCGAGTCGTGGATTATGACTTTCATGAAGGTTTCGTCATTCTGAACTGAGGGACTGCAACGCACACAAGGCCCCCCTCCCCCCCCCTTCTCTAGATTTATAAACATGTACTGTACATGTGACACTAAGTAGGTGGGAGTCTCATTGGATAATGGGATAAACGTTGATGTCGGTAATGGCTCTCACATACCTTCCTACGCGATGTGATAGCCCAGTGCCGTAGTTTGACAAGACAACGAAATGCGTGCAAGGCTGCCCCAAAAGATGAGAGTGTTTCGGTGTACAGCTCGAGCCGCAGACTGGAGAGGAGATACATCTGGACGATTTGATGTCTTTGTGAGCTCGTTGAGATATCAAAATGAGGTGAGAGGATAGAGTGGCCATGCGAGAAAACATCGAAGCCCTCACCAGGCACGTGGTTTCCTGCTCGGGACGCGAGTTTTGAAGCTCGCTTGCTGTTTCCATCTCATCCTCCTTCTTGCTCTCCCCATTTCGCTCTTCTCTCTTATCTTCTTCAACAAGACGCGTCTTCATTCTGTATAACATCCATAACACCAAGTTCACCACTCGATTGAACTATCTTGAAAGACTACTGCCAGCGGCAATAGATCGGACTGAAAAATCATTTTCGTGCGATATCAACTTTACAACTTAGGAGTGAGAACGCGTCTCACCGGCTGGCTGGAGACAGTAATTAATTGTTTGTAGCATTACAACCATCAACTGTATCACCAGCAGTTCAGACTTCGTACGCGGTATAGTACGCCCTACCAGCACTCCCAGATAATCCACGTCCACACGCCAAGGTGATTGACCAGGTCATGGCCAAAAAGCACAAGGAGGCCACGCAGAGGGTAGAAGCTGCTGAAAATTCTAGATGCGTGCGTGCACCAATTGTGTACGATTACACTACGGAAAATGCCACGAGGCTGTCAAGCAATGCTTTGAATGCAAAGGCTACAACCACACCGAGAGGTACTGTCCTAACAGGAAGAGCCATATCCAGCGCGTTGCCGGCAAGCCTTTGGCAATTACACAAGCTTGAATTGAGATGCATGGTCTGGAATATGATCTAGATGTTCATAAAGTACAATCCATATCCTTACTGACGTGTCGCGACGGCTTGAGAACTTCACTCGACAGTCCGTACTGCTCTCGCAGCCGAGAAGCGAGACGATGCTGAGCAATCGAACAGCTAAAGAAAAGGGTTCTGAACGCATTGAAGACAAGCCCAGAAACAGCAATCTTTGTCAACCGAATTTGTATCTATGCAGGTACGGCGAAGCATTTCGATGTCGAGGATAGGCCATCGCGAGGAAGGACTTTGGAAGAACGCGTCAAGAACGACCGGGAGAGGTCGATGTCACCCCCTCGATTCCGGCAGCCATCTGCTCAAGCATACCGTGGCAGATCTCCACCCCGTGAGCGTGGATGCCCTGGCTACTATGATCCTCCCGCCCGTGAGCAGAGATATAGGTCCCGCAGTCCTCTCAACCCGCGTCGCCGAGCTCCATCGCCACACCAGTTCCAAAGGCACCGGACACTTCCAGGTTTGCAAAAATAATTACGAAAGGGACTTCGAATTGAAAAACAAAAAAACTTGAGGAGAAAAAAACAACAAGAAAAAAAGCCCTTTATCTCGACAATGCTGTTCTGGCATTTGGATTAGTTATGACAAGTTCGGAAATCGGTTTCACACATGTATCTCAATTGATACAATGCTCAAACCCAGGTAATGTCTTACATGCCTAACAGCTGATCCCGATGCCCCTCCGCGGCGGTAGCCTGGCCGACCAATTCGTCGCAGACAATCTTTAGGCTAGGTTCAACAAAACAAGATGCCAATTTCCGACGTACCAAACTTTATAATACAAGGCAAGAGTGATGTATTTGACTGACACGGACTAAAACCACAGCATTAGATATCGAACTACACCAATCAGAAACTACGCACCAACAATGTCTTTGTTCGAATACCTCTGTCCTCTTATTCATCGACTTCCACCTGCGCCATTGCTTTCCTTTGCCCAGCTATCTGTATTCTGATTGGCATTGTGTCAAGGGCCTGAAAGGACGACATAGAGTCGAACGGGGTAGAGGCGGTCCACCCGTACAAGAAAAAATGTCTGTTGTCATTATAGTAGCGACAAGTTCTTAAAGGAGTGAAATTATGTGGAGCTCTCCAAAGAGCAATCTAATTTTCTCTCTAGCTCTCATCTGAGCCAGTATTGATATTATGATGGCGACGTTTACTCATGGGAGTGAAATTATATTGGTACCTCTAAAGACTTGGTTCTTATGGAACGAATGTAGTCAACAGCAGTTGGTATTGTTCTTGTTGCTTTCGCTGTCGCTACTGCTGTCGTTGTCGCTAGGACAGAGAATTTCCTGTTGATCTCCAAGTTCAGAGCAACAACTAGAAGGGTTTGACATAGAGCTTGAGACAAGGGTTGGAAGAGTTCAATGCTGTACTCCTAGTTCCGTAAGAGCAGATCTAAGGCAGCCGCAAGAGTTAGAGATGTAGAAGAGAAGTCGGAGAGCAATTACAAAAAGAATTGTAATTTGCAGAGGGCGACACGCTATTTACAAGCTGGCTAAGCTACTGCCTTGTGCGTGACCATAATGTAGTCAATTGTACAACAATACCGTTTAATCATCATATAAGTAGTCGGTGTCGTACTCGTAGTCTGGAAGCCTGGGAAGTCGTAGCCGCTCGTCCTCCTCGGACTTCAAACCTGCTATCATTCTATCGTCGTGAACAGTCCATCGCAAATGCCGTCGCTCTGTCTGAATGTACTGCTGTTTCTTCAACACACGCTTCATCTTTTCTTCCACGTCCTTAGACACTAAATCTTCAGTACTATACTCGTTGAGGAAGTTCTCGATGCGTAACATCATGGCTGTCCAACTTCGTAACCGAAAAGTTAGAGAGGTGGCCTTCATACAGCGATAATGATAACTCCCAAGCTTTTGATCCGTCATTGCGTCGAACCTGTGGTAGGTTAATTCGTCTGGGCCATAGGGTGTCTTTCGCTTCAGAAACTTTATGACGGCCTCGAATAGCTCGAAGACGCGAGGTTCTATGTTAACATCTTCAGGAACTTTCACCTCTGGATGATCGACGTTTCTTAATTGAAAGAACGGAAGCAGCACAGAGTAAAAGTCTGGCTTGCATGGCAGGGGATCTAGGTTGGTAGTCGTCGGTTTGCCATTCAAAAAACACTTCCCCATCTTTCCATCTTTGAATATGATTTGAACTCCACATGGGCTCCTGACGCATCTCTGTAACATATCCGCCACTTTGCGCACTTTCCAAAATAGATATATAAGTTGGCCGGCCTCGCCCCGATCAGGCGCTTTGATTTCAACCCGAAATGTATTTCGATGTGGACCCATATTAAGAAATCCTCTTGCCTCTGCCTCTTCGAGAGAGCCAAGGTTCCATGTAGTGGCGTTCTTCTTTCCGTTCGATAAAGTGATCCAAGATTTATATCTGTATTCTGGCGACACGGAAATGATGAAAGGGTGGCGCGCTCTCGGATAAATGTAGCTGCCAACTTCATTATAGATGCGACGGCTAGTTCGAAGCACAGCTAGTTTGGTGTTTCGTGGGTCGGCACACTGCACCGAAAAGCCAGTAGAAAATATACCTCACCCAACCCGCTCAAAAAAAAAAAGCTTAAACCTAAGCATCAGGTTTCAGGCATACACCACAACACCTCAGCCTCCACCCCTACTGGCCGCTCATACTCCCCTTCCTCCATAACCTCTAGCAAGTCCCTCACATCCGCCCTCGTCTTCTCACTCGCTCCCCACGCCAGTCTAGCACTAACCCTCACACTCCTCAAATCGCCTAACAAGCCCCCCTCAACAGCTTCGTACAATACCCCTGGCGGGATATCCACATCCGGGTTCGCATCGGGACTGCATTCTAGATCCAGAATGCGGAGGGGGTGGGAAGGGGGAATGTTCGGCGCCGTGAAGAGAGCGGGGGAGATGAAATCTGCGGAGACGCGGAGGGCGAGGAGAAGGGGGCAGAGGAGGAGGAGGCCGTCGAGGGAGGTTGGGTACAGGTGTGGCAGCGGGTGGCGGAGAGTGAGGTGCGTTAACTGCTTGCCTAGGAGCTCCAAGACGTGCAAGATAGATGGCGCATGGATGGTTGAGCAGTGCTGTATACTCAACGTCCTTAAAGTCTCCGGTAAAGTTCCCATATGCGTCCACAAGAAGTTATCGTTTATGCCACCTGCTAGATGCAATGCCGACAGCTTCGGCGGCCAAACGTAGGGCGCGGAGACGGTCTCGAGTGCGTCGAGTGCGGATGACCGGGGGAAGAAGAGTGTGTGTAGATTTGGGAGGTGCGAGAGTGTTTGGAAGAGGAGTTTGTTGGAGATGCTGGCTGAGATGAGAGATAGGTCCAGTAAGCGCATCTCCCTGCATTTCCCCAGCGCAGCAAAAGAATTGATCGCGAATGAAGCTTGTGGTGCGACGAATTGTTGGATGTTTCCCTTCAAACGACCTAACAGGCGTGCGGTCAACGATTTGCTGGAGTTGTGGACGAGGGCTCCCATGTCGAGGCGGTGGACGAGGGGACTGAGGGGTGTGGGGATGATGTGGGCGTTTTTGGAGGGGCAGATTGTGCGGACGAAGAGGCTGAAGTTGTTGGGTGTTATGTACGGACGGTGGTACAGGAGGGGAATGCTGGCGTGGTAGAAGGATCGCGAGACGAGGGTGCATGCCCAGAGGGTTGGTTGTGAGGATTGTGTGCGGGGGATGTGGGCGAGGATTAGAGAGATGATTTCGGAGGGGAGGTGAAGTGGGGGCCGAGTTGAAGGGGTTTCGGATGGCGAAATATCTGGAGATACATCTGGCGATTCCATTTTTGCGGTAGAGACTGTCTCCAGAGCTTGCTCGTCTGTTGAATGGTTATTGTTGTCGAGGGCAGCCATGGTGGCGAAGACTGATAGTGCTCGATTTCTGGTTATTGAAAGTTTGCATAGGCGAAATACGCCCGGGAGTTGATTGCTCAAGGCCAGTTATCCATGTTGAGAGATTTAGATAGGAGCTTCGGAGAGTTAGTTGTGATTGCACCCTGGATCGAAGTGATGATTGTCATGAGATGGAGGGGCTGTAGTTGGACTTTGGACAAGGCTAGAAGATTATCGTCATTACGTAAGCAAGGCTGCGAACTGCCCCAAGGCAAGAAACATCCGACCCTCATATCATCATCTCTTCAAAACACAACGATGGCAGGAATGAAACGTAAATCTCGAGGCGACACGCCCGAAGAAGTCTACAGCAGCAAAACCCGTGCCAAACAATCAGTGGAAGCCAAAGTTGACCCAACCTACGGTCAACGAAGTGCTATTCCGGGACTCGACGAAGAGACGCTACAGTATGGCGATGAGGACTTTGATTATGACGAGGATATGGATGCGTTGGCTTATTTAAGATCTGTCAGGTTAGTATCTCCTCGTTCCTTATTCTCGAATGGACCGATGGCTGAGACATTCTACACTAGATAGAAGCTGACATGAAATGTCAATAAATAGGGAGGAAGCAACCACGATCCCTAATCTCCTCGTCGCGCCACGAACACCTCCATCAAGCGACAGTCGCGGCATCTACGAAGATGGCGTGGGAGACTTCAGAGGATGGTACGCAGACGGCGCTTATATCGCACAATTCGACCCAGCAGCCGAGGAGGATGAAGCAGAAGCAGAAGATGATCCAAGGAGTGCATACTTCGACTCGATTCTCACACGATACCAAATCCTACGCGACCAATTATCCCAAACGCCTCCTCGTCACGCCATCGAAAGTCTAGGTCGAGATCATCCGATACATGTCGATAAAATGAATAGAGACTTAACGCGATTCTGGATCAAGAAGCTGAGGACCGTGGATCCGAAGGCGGCGCAGCTAGCATGCTTTGATAAAGGGTCTGCATTACGACTATTGAGGTTGTTGACGCAGGGGACGTTATTGAAGAGGGGCTTGGGGGTCGAGATGGGAATCAGTAGGTGGATATGGAGTTTATTTGCGAGACTACCTGACAGAGGGGAGCTGAGCAGTGAAGAGATTGGGGTTGTGCGGGAGTTGGGGAAGAAAGCTGTGTTGGTGGGAGTGGGATTGAAGGAAAGGGAGGAGTGGGCGGAGGGGATAAGGGAGGTTGAGAAGGGGCTCGATGGCGATGAGGGAGAAGGGGAGGGAGAGGTGGAGGTGCTTAATGAGGACAAGATTGAGCTGGAGGGCGATGATGTTGAAGAGGTTGTGGTGCAAGATGGGGATTCGGAACCAGGGCTCACTATGCAGGGAGAAGCGGATCTCACGACTGAGGCACTGGAAAACCCATCTGAATGTTCGGATCCACTCGCAGCAGCCAAAGCTCGCATCCTGGCGAACCTCCCAGCTGACGCGATGGATGATGTTGAGCACCAGTCAACCCCCGATGGTCTCGATTTTGAACCTGTTCAGGAACCGATCATTGGACCTATGCAGCCGCATAGCTATGAAAAGGCTCCAGAACCTGTCTTTGATGCCAAGATTAATACGAAGGCTACGGTTGATATGATCCTTACTATCGCTGGAGAAATCTATGGACAGAGGGATTTATTGGAATTCAGAGGGCAGTGGGGAAATGAATAAGCAGTGTCCGGAGTAGCCTTGGTCAGGTTGGTGCGTTGAGCTCTGTTATTGTTGTGTCAGGATACCACTTGCATTTTCGAATTGAGCCTGATCGGGCTTTCTGCTGTATCATTTCTTGCATTGTGATTCTGTTTTGGTTGACGTTCGCATTACCTTGATGTGCTTTTTCCACTCACTGCGAAGAACTTGCAAAAGCGCGGGGCATTACGAGAATCGCCGTATTCAAATTTATCCATCTCAAGTGCATGGGGTGTCATTTCATCAATTGCCGCTTAAAGCACTCTTGAAATATGATCATTACAAGTCCAAACACCCTGCAATGTTTCTGAAGCTGCCCACAGTCGAATGTCTCTTCTCCAAAAATCTTCCCCTGAGCCCTGTGATTTGGCATGGAAGCATAAGATAATCCCCATCTCAATTTATCTCACTGGCAACCCTCAACTACAGATATCAAATCTCTGTGCACCATATTTTGAAGAGCCCCAACCGGTGGCTTGGATCTTGCCTCCACCCAGGAAGATCCTCTGCAGATTGACCCGCCATTGATGGCGTCTCTCGTCTTCCGCTGCGGCAATGCCGGTGCCGGTCCCAGTGCTGATCTCGAAAATTCCCAACTCTCTGGTGCAACTGAATCACTGTATGCAATGATTCTTTTATCATAGCGGGTTTGAATCAGCTGGCGGGATGGTTTGCGTGTCTCTGGAGACGGATCTCGCGAGGAAAGATCACCTGGCTGATAAGAGCCCTTCAGACAGATTTCATCCTACGCTCACTTTGTGTTCTCTTCCTTAAAGGCTATACCCCCTCCATTTGAACTCTCACACAGTCCAGTCCACATTCTATAGTCATACAATTTCTCGTCAGAAATGCAGTAGGGCAAACCCCGTGGTGCACTCCTACCATCTTTGAGATCGACAACTTTCAGACCAGCCATCATTCTCAGATGACTCGGGATACAGCCAGCAACTTTAGCTTTGATAATGTCCTTCTCAAGTCTTTGTGCGAAGAATGTCATCCCTTTTTGGAGTTCAGCGATTTCCTTCAGGGCAATCAGAAGCAAGCCGAGATCTGCTGGGCTGTTTGGTGAAGGACGATGGCCCATCAGGTCTTCGATGAATACTCCGGCAGCGATGTAAAGGGGGGCAGTGGTCCACATGTTGACCTGAGTTGTCAGCATTTGTTTGGGAGAATCCAGAGTCTGGCTAGAAACTTTACTCACTGGGAAGTTCTTCAAGTCTCGAACCGAGTACATAGTATCCTTGATCTCAATCGCGCTAGTGAGACATCTCTGGAAGCTGTTGTGCCCCACTGCCTCGTCCATCCTCTGCTTGGTAGCCGTCTTACCTGCTAATTGGTGTAATAGTATAATGGAGAGGTGAAGGTTGAAATGGGTGAAGACGACATTGACATCCTTCTCCACTTTCTTCACTCTCAGATGTGTGGGAAGATTCATGAAGATCAGGGATATAGATGTATCGATCCTGCGATGGTTATCCCAGTATCGACCCGTGTTCTCTGCTGTAAGGCCGTGTTCGTAGGCGCGAAGATGATTAAGACACTTCCCTAGAATCGATGTTGCGGAGATGGCCCCGGCGAAGGATGATAACGAGCAAAATCTCTCAATGTTATCCAGTTTTAGGAAGCTCACACCAACTTCTTCAATTCCCAGCTCGAATGAATTTTCAGAAGATGGTAGGTTGGTGCATATCTGATTGAGCACGAAATGTCAGTCAATTCAGACACGTGCCACGAATAGTCGACTTACGTCTTCATCTTTAATGATAAGTGGATGACCACTCATCGTGCTTGCCCATTTATCCGCACAATACGCGCCCCAGAATACTCTCCTTCCTTCCTCCCTATCAATCAAACTTCCATGCTTCAAAGCATGCACCTCCGCATGTGGACTATCGAGCCGGTGCAAATTCATCATTTGCACAGCTCGTACGCACCTGCCGACACTCATCCAAGCGCGGGTGAAGTATGCTCGACTTGCTTCGAACGAGGCGAGGAGAAACCAGCATTGCGCTAGCGAAGGTGCCATTTGGGCCATGGTGCTCTGTTTGCTGTAAGTATAGTTATAAGTCGTTGGGGAGAGAGAATAGACCTTCATCTCGAATTGCTCGGCCTCTTTTCGAGCCGTGATGTAGAAGTTCTCGGCGACGTGTTGGTGCTCCGTGCTCGCAAGTGCAGCCACTGCCCACATGGCATACCTCAGAGCGACGGGTGGAGAGAAGTTGGGATCTCCTTCCAGAGCTTTCAAAAATTTGGTTTTGTGGATCAATGGCGCAACAGGGTCAAGTTGCTGGAAGTAGACATGATACCTAGAAGTGTTGGCTGGTTTTTGTACAAATGAAAACAGGGCTTACAATTTCTGCTGCCACTGTGTATCAGGCAAAGACTGCGGCCCTTGTACGCCAGGCGGAATGAGATTTTCGGTTGCTGTCTACCAGTTAGATCTATAATATATCAAGTGATGCATTACTAATGACGCAGTCCTTACCATCTTCCGTTTCCGAAATGTTGAAATGTGAGAACTCTCCTTCGATGCTCCCATCTGTTTCCGTTTTCCGCGACAACGTTTCCTCCCCGGGACTACACCTAGCACTAACGGAGTGCTTCAGGATTTGTTCTTGGAGCAATTGTGACTCTAGGGTCCCTTAAATCATTGTTAACACCGCCTATCCTCGCCAATGATGAATAAGACAACGTGCCCAGTCTGCTCTCGAAAGCCTTTATGCGGGAATGTACCGCCAGCTTCGCCGATTTCCGCGCTCGATACTCGCACGGCTTTCCAGTGAAGAGGCATCTCGAACAGGAAGGCTGTTTTCGGTCGCAGGCAATTTTTCGACTTCGGCAGAACGTGCAGGCTAGAATTCCCATGCTGCCTTGAAAGTACGGACTTTTGACTCTTGCGTGAATGCGTAACAACTATTACGGCTGAGATTGCTTGGTGATGAGTACTGTGGGGTGAAGCAGATTTAATTATCTGAGCCGCATCGTTCTGAACATGCACGAACAGAGTGTCAGGACTGCAGTTGTTCATGCCCGAAACATGCTCGGGAGTAGTCCAGCCTTGGCATTCCTCATGAAAAGATCACTAATCACGTTTGATGAATCAAATGCCGTCGCCTCACATTCTCGATTCGCTTAGCCTAAGCCTTGTTTACCATGATTACTCAACGATCCTCCACACTGGGGGGGCGCTAACGGGGATGTGCACACTCAAAGTGCGCACTTCTGGAGGAACCTCTAATAGAAAAGTCCGGTCAAGCTAATGCGAGTAATGGATTCACGTGCGCATCAAGGTCGGGATTCTTGGAAAGTGCGCTGACGCTTAGTGCGAGGCAATTGCGATCACAAAAGAGCTGTCAGATAATCTCAAGCACAAACCTAGATCTCCCACCCGGGACAATGATGATGCGTGCATTGCCATAATGGAGATTCGACTCGGTGGTATTTGTAAGCTAGCCGAGAATTCTCGCAGATGCGGATATTTGTCTGCTTATTGGGACGTGGTTTGAATAATGCACTAGCTAAGCTCTACAGCCGCAGACCTACAAAGGCACCTAGTTGCAGACGAAACTATCTCAATTTGTCACCTTGTATTTCCTACTTCTTTTCCATGGCTTGATAGTCAGCAAGGAGCTACATTTTTGTCCTTGCTTCAATTCGCTCTTTCAGTCTGTTTTCCTCCCCCATTGGCGCTATGTCGAGACCAACAACTCCAGTCTCCCCTGGAGAAGAGCACAGCGAAAACATCATAACCCGAGCACTATCACGACTTTCTGCTATCAACTCCCGGATACGCGGTGAAGAATATCCAGACGACATCGACGACAGTACCGACGATGACGCCTCCAATTGGGACCGAATGCCAGAAGTCAAGGCCCTGAAAGGACAAAATGGCGATGGAAGCGATGCACAGCCTGCAAGGAGACTCGGTCTTACCTGGACAAATCTGACAATCAAGGGGATCGGCGCAGACGCCTGCTTCAACGAGAACGTGGTGTCGCAATTCCTCCCCGAGAAACTCAAGGGTGGCATTAAAGCTGCTCAAGAATCACTGCGGACGATCATACACGAGAGTCATGGCTGTGTCAAGCCTGGAGAGATGCTCCTCGTCCTAGGACGTCCGGGTGCTGGTTGCACATCTCTATTGAAAGTCTTGTCTAATCGTACAGCGGGCTTCGTCGAAGTAGATGGTCAGGTCAATTTCGGTTCCTTGAGCCCCGAAGAGGCGACAAAGTATCGCGGGCAAATCATCATGAACACAGAAGAGGAGCTTTTCTACCCTACTCTGACTGTCGGGGAAACGATCGACTTCGCAACTCGGATGAAAACACCGTTGGCCAAAGCCCCGGGCTTCGACTCTTCGGAAGATGCTCGAATTGCCAGCAGAGACTTTTTGTTAAAGCAACTTGGAATCGCGCACACTTTCAACACCAAAGTTGGTAATGAATACATTCGCGGCGTTTCTGGTGGAGAACGCAAGCGAGTCAGTCTCGTCGAGGCAATGGCAACGCGCGGAAGCATTTACTGCTGGGACAATCCGACAAGAGGTCTTGATGCAAGCACCGCACGTAAGTATTCGTCGACCCTCCAGCATGATTCATTGATGAATACTACGTCTTGAACATTGACTACATTACTGCTCGATGCCTATCGCTGACCTGTCGCTTAGTTCAATTCACCGAGGCCCTCCGAGACATGACAACGATATTCGGGTTGTCTACTGTCGTCACGATTTATCAGGCGGGCAATGGTATCTATGACTTGTTTGATAAAGTGCTCGTTCTCGATGAAGGAAAAGAAATCTACTATGGGCCATTAAAAGAGGCGAAACCTTTCATGGAGGATTTGGGCTTTGTGTGTGCCGATGGTGCGAATGTGGCTGACTTTCTCACTGGTCAGTGTGCCTTCCAGAATTAACAAAGCCCCAGCACTAATTCCGTCGTAGGAGTCACTGTTCCAACAGAACGCAGTATTCGTGAAGGTTTCGAGGATAGATTTCCGAGGAACGCGGATGCAATTTTGGCAGCTTACCAGCAATCTGCCATCAAAGCCCAGATGCAAGCGGAGTACGGGTATCCATCCACCGAGGAAGCAAAGAACAACACCGAGGAGTTTAAGCAAGCCATTCAAGGCGAGAAGCATCCGAGCTACTTGATGAACAAGCTTCCGGTTACTGTCGGATTCACCGAGCAACTGAAAGCAGCGGTTATTCGGCAATACCAGATACTCCGTGGAGACCTCGCAGTTGTTCTTGTCAAACAAGGCTCGAATATCATCCAGGCGCTATCATCAGGTTCTCTTTTCTACAATACGTCAACCGACTCGTCTGGGATTTTCTTGAGATCCGGGGCTATTTTTGTTGCGATCCTGTTCAACTCTCTCATAGCCCAGTCCGAGGTCACTGATTCGTTCTCCGGTCGACCTGTTTTGGCGAAGCACAAGAGCTTTGCGCTCTATCATCCAGCTGCCTTTTGTTTCTCACAGATTATCACGGACCTTCCAATCCACATTTTCCAGATCACAACCTTCTCACTTCCGCTGTACTTCATGGTTGGACTCACTATGTCAGCAGGAAATTACTTCATCTTCTGGTTCGTCCTCTTTGCCGTTACCATGTGCATGACAGCGCTATTCAGAGCAGTCGGTGCCGCTTTCCCGACATTCGATGCAGCCACCAAAATCTCCGGACTAGTGGTCAACTCGACGTTTTTGTATATCGGATATTTTATCCCCAAGCCGAATATGCATCCGTGGTTTGTTTGGTTTGTCGCCACCGATAAATATTGTCTTACAAAGCTGACTGAATTACAGGATATTCTGGATAGATCCTCTTTCATACGCCTACGACGCTCTTCTTTCCAACGAGTTTCACGGTAAAGTTCTGCCTTGTGTCGGACCTAACCTTATTCCTAATGGCCCATCGTACGGATCGATTGAGAATCAAGCATGTGCTGGGGTACGAGGCGCACCCCCAGGTGCATCAAGTATTACAGGAACTCAGTACCTGGCCAGCATGAACTACAGTCATTCGCATATGTGGAGGAATATTGGGATTGTATGGTGAGCTTCTCATCTAGAGTCTCAAAAAGAGTGCTATAACACTGATACTCTATTACAGGGCCTGGTGGGCATTTTTTGTGTTCTTGACCGTTGTCTTTACATCCAGGTGGGCAGAAACCCCGCCTCGAAGCGGGCTCCTTCTTGTCCCACGCGAAAACAGCAAGAAAGCAAAAATCGTTTCTCAAGACGAGGAAGCCCAAACAACAAATGAAAAGATCGCAGAGTCGAGCAGCTCTTCAGCTACCAGAGCCGTACCTGCCGCAGAAAACAACTTGATACGAAACACGTCGGTGTTCACATGGAAAAATTTGACTTACACCGTTCAGACACCGCATGGACCTCGCGTCCTGCTTAATAACGTCAACGGCTGGGTGAAACCCGGGATGCTAGGAGCGTTGATGGGCTCATCTGGAGCTGGAAAAACCACATTACTTGACGTGCTGGCCCAGAGGAAGGTAGACGGAACCATTCATGGAAACGTTCTGGTGGATGGTAAACCCCTCTCTGTCAGCTTTCAGCGTTCAGCCGGTTACTGTGAACAGTTGGATGTGCATGAAGCATTGGCGTACGTATATCCTTAACTCCTCTTTCCTTCGCTGATGATCTTCTACAGGACTGTGAGAGAAGCTTTGGAGTTTTCCGCACTTTTACGTCAATCTCGTGAGACGTCTCGAGAAGAAAAGTTGAAATATGTCGACGTCATTATCGATCTTCTGGAGATGCAGGACATCGAAAACTGTTTGATCGGCACTCCCGGTGGTGCTGGACTTTCCGTTGAACAAAGAAAGAGGTTGACCATTGGAGTCGAACTTGTCGCAAAACCAAGCATTCTCATTTTCCTCGATGAACCCACGTCTGGTCTCGATGGTCAAGCTGCCTACAATATCGTTCGGTTCTTGAAGAAGCTAGCCGCCGCTGGGCAGGCAATCCTCGTCACGATCCACCAACCGAGTGCACAACTCTTTTCTCAGTTCGATACACTGCTCTTGCTAGCCAAAGGAGGCAACACAGTCTACTTTGGAGACATTGGCGACAATGGCGCGCAAGTGAAGGAATATTTCGGGCGTTACGGTGCCCCGTGCCCGGTAAACGCCAATCCTGCTGAGCATATGATCGACGTTGTCTCAGGCCACCACCACAGGAAAGACTGGGCCAAAGTATGGCTTGAATCCCCAGAGCATGAGCGAATGCTGGGTGAGCTTGAACGGATCGTCGCCGGAGCAGCCTCCTCGCCACCAAAAACTCTTGATGATGGATACGAGTTCGCAATGCCGCTATGGGATCAGGTCAAAATCGTCACACACCGCATGTCAGTTGCCATGTGGCGTAACACGGAATACGTCGACAACAAGTTCTCCCTCCATATTATCATTGGGCTGTTCGCAGGATTTTCTTTTTGGCAGCTCGGTGACTCACTTAGTGAATTACAATTCCGGCTCTTTGCGGTATTTCAGTTCCTCTTCGTGGCGCCAGGAGTCATCGGTAAGTTCTCTCCCACAAAAATATCTGTTGTGAGTGAAGTTATTTTGTATTGACACGATTTTAGCTCAACTGCAACCTCTATTTATCGAGAAGCGAGACATCTACGATGCCAGAGAAAAGAAATCCAAGATGTACAGCTGGATCGCCTTCGTCACCGGCTTGATCGTTTCCGAGTTACCGTACCTCATCATCTGCGGTATCCAATTCTTCCTCTGCTTCTATTACACCGTCGGCTTTCCGGGAGACTCGAACAAAGCAGGCGCAGCTCTTTTCCTCATGCTGGTCTACGAATTCCTGTATACAGGAATCGGTCAATTCATCGCCGCTTACGCTCCAAATGCGGTAGCCGCATCTCTCGCCAATCCCCTGATTATCATCACTTTAGTTGGATTCTGCGGTGTCTTAGTGCCGTATTCGCAATTGCAAGAGTTCTGGAGGTACTGGCTATACTACATGAACCCCTTCAACTACCTGCTAAGCGGTCTCATGGTCTTCACCACCTACGATGTAGATGTCCGCTGTAAGGACTCCGAATTCGCCGTCTTTGAACCTCTGGCCAACCAGACATGTGGAGAATACTTGGGCGACTATTTGCAGCAAATGGGTGCCGGGTCCAACCTCACTAATCCTGACGCTACCACGAACTGCCGGGTGTGTCAGTACAAGGCTGGGGCTGACTACCTCCGAACTATCAATATCACGGAGTACTACCATGGCTGGAGAGATGCTGCGATTGTTGTCATCTTTGTGCTCTCGAGCTACGGTCTCGTTTACCTGCTGATGAAATTGCGAACCAAGAGGACCAAGAAGGCGGAGTGATCAGCGGTCTGGGTCGCAAATGGAAGTTGGTGACGTCTTCTTTTTGTTTTCTTTGTTATATCTCTAATTTATCTTGTCGGTGTCACTTTCTTAAACTAGAGATTGCTGTTTAGAGATTGCTGTTTATAGATTGCTGTTTAGAGATTGCTGTTCAGACTCTGTTGTTCAGACTCTGTTGTTTAGACTCTGCTGTTTAGACTCTGCTGTTAGAACTTGCTGTCTAGAAGTCTGCCTTTTAGAGCTTGCTGGTCTCTCTGTGCTCCCATTTGTATCGTCATGGAATTTTACATCCAGGCATTTGCTGCCCTCAATCTAATCTTGTTAATTACCTCCTTATCAAAGAGACACTCTATTCTTTTCATCTCTGTGCCGCGACTTTGAAGCAATCAAGAGGACGGAGAAATATTATCATGGGACTTGCATCAATTCACGTTGGTGTTGCAATGACACCGATGCAGGCCCAGCTGGTGATCGAAAGCGAAACTCGCATAATAATAAAGCATAAACATTACATCTTATTAATTCAAAACCACACCACCACACCACTGACCGTACCCCTAGCATATTGACACAAGCCCATGATCCAGACTAGGACCCCTTGATAAGCAACTGCTTCTCTTTCTTCAACTGATCTACCACACTCCTCGAAATCTTCAACGTATTTGCCACAATGTCCGGTGGTGTAAGCGCCAGCCACTGAGTAAGCGAAATATCAGCCACACGATCAGACTTGTAGATCTCAATCCAGACCAGCGTCTCGGTCTCGGATGTGTTCTCGATGTAGTGGCCGCTGTTGTCGGGGAATACAGCAGTGTCGCCTGAGCTGAAGTCGAAAGTGCGAGCATTGGCACCGCCTATGAACACGGTCGCTCTTGCGGTCCCGGTGTGGAAATAAAGCCATTCTTCGGCATTTGGGTGCCAGTGAAGCTCACTTTCGGTCTGTGTCAGCATTTTCAAGAATTATGCAAATTGATTAAGGAGACAAACAGCGGGTGATCAGGAGATAAAAAGAGTAACACACCGAAGACCCTTTGGCTCAAGTGTCACAACAGTCGCCGCAATAGTCGTGGCAATAGGAAAATTTCTCGAGTCAATGATAGATAAAGTTCCACCAGCGCCTGGAACGGGAACAGTACCATAATCCGCTTTATGTATGACGTACGAGCTGTTGCCGAAGAGACCAGCCTCTGCTCCTGTAGGCTGGCTGGTGGAAGTTGTTCCATTAAGAATATATGGATCAGGTGTGGGAATTGTGTCGAAGACGGAAGAGTTGACGCCGAAGTTCTTGGCTAGAACTGATTTGGGGGTATGCGCGATCCACTGGCGAGAATGAAGTCAGTTGGGGAAACGTCTGAAGGTGCGAAAGACATGGTTAAATGAGTAAGTACGTACGTCATCCACCATAAAGGTTGTTCCCACGGCATCAAAATTACCTTATCATACATTAGATCGCTTTATATGGTGTGAGAAGTGTCGCTACTTACCATCATCGAAGACGAGAAGGTATTCATTCTCATCAGCAAGACCTGTGAACATCTGTCGGATCATCTGAACGATATAGAGGTAGGAACATTACTCACCTTGCACGGTGTGCGCACTGCCTTTGGGAAAATACCAAATATCTCCAACTTGCAGTTTGTCGACTTGATAATTGCCACTCTCATCTACAGCCGAGACGAGAACTTCTCCGTTATACACATATCCCCATTCAGCCTGTATCTAGTGTCAGCCTATGTGGTCCATTATCAGAATGCCAACAAACTTACAACTCGATGCCAATGAAGCTCTCGAACAGCGCCCTTCTTCAAGTGTTGTTGAGCTGCAGCGATATCATGACTTGCGGGAAGATCAGTCACGACTTGTTCACGTGTCCAACCACCGTTGAAGATTTTCGTCTTCGAGTCACTGAAGCTCCATTTGAGATTGGGAACAAGTCCACTATCAGTGCTCTGGGCACCGAGATTGTCGGGGTTCTGGAGGTCGAGTTGATGATTGGTCCCTCCTACTATGCAATCAGTAAACCTTTTAGAAAGGTTAATGAGAGTGCATACCAGAAAAAGGTCCACCCTTTCCTTTCCCGTCAGCTGGTTGACCATCTGCAAAAGTCGGGCCTGTCCTCTTCTCGAGTATCGCACCAGAAGTTGCCGAGGTAAAAACAGCTGCGCTGCAGAGCGCGAGAGATAGATGTGGCAAATGCATGATAGCTTTTCTTCCAAGTGAGAAGACGAACGGTATGAAGATTGACAGAAAATAAAGACTGGATGCGGGGTGTCGTGGAGTACAAGTACCTCAGGCTAATGCATTCATCCTACCCAATCACCTTAATAATTGTGATCTGCAGCATGCCTGCATGTGCAATATATCAGTCAATGACGGCATAGCTAGCGGGAAAGTCGTGTATGCACAGATCTCCTGTACTACCCTCAATGATCCATCAGCCTCTTTGCCTGTTTGCTCGGGCCGAACCCTGGTAAGACCCCGCGTCCGGCTTGTCAAATATTGGGGATCATCAGGAACCGTGACTATCCAAAAGTCAAGATAATTGCATTTCTTCTGATACAGATATTTGATTGACCGTGTTATTAGTACAATTCGTGGCTGTCATGATCATATTGGCGTCCAATGACAATATCGGCAATCAGATGTCGCAATTCGTGGCTTCGGCTTCGTTTATTCAGCCGTTGCTTACTTGGTATAAGACGCGGCAGATCATCTTGGCATACCAACGGTGCGAAGCTTCGTTGTGCCAAATGAGGTTGGCGGGAAAAAAGTGGAAGGTGTGATGTTGAAAGAAGCTCTGCGTTGGATCGCCTGCCAAGAAAAGGCGTGCTTCGTGAGACCCATCACAACATTCGCTACTCCTTGCCTAACCGAGACTAACAACAACACGCCAAGGAAAGTCAACAATACCCAATTGAGGTATACGAGATTTATGCTTAAATGTTCCTACTTGCCAGACTGCTCTTTCAGGACTGGGAATCCTGGATCCTCAATGATCTTCAATGCATTAGTCGCCCTTCTTCAATAGACCAGGGACCTGCGCTTCTCCAGAACATCGCCGACCTGGGGGAATTTAGATAGCCTGGAAGAGATGAGATTGGAGGAAATTACAGGATCAGCAGGGCGAGTTGCAACTGGACCCAAAACCAAACTCTGTGCCGTCCCTGCTGGGTTCGTTTTCCTTCGGTAATGTCAGGATGGTAGCGTCGGTCTTGGCCCTGGATTGGCTACTTTGCTGGTCATCTGATTCTGAGCTTCGACGGAATGGACATTTGTAAATTTGCCTTGGTAATTCGAGGTCCTAGGGACCCTCATGGGGATCCCAATTCTGCTGCTTGGAAATTGAAGTTGCATTCTGCTTATCTCATATTGCTCAAGTGAAGCTGTTCTCAATGTTGATATCGAGCTGACAAGGACGTTGGTGAGAAAATGCTCTCTAAACCATCTTCCACCCTCATGATGTCAGATATATGATGCACCACATGGTCGCAAACATAATAGAGAAACTTGTGACCGATATGTCGTGGGGGCGAGATCGTCTAGTCGATGATGGTAAGCGGTAAGTCTGCCAAGTGTTTGTGGAGGCTCTCAAAAGCAACAATTGCTCCCACGAGATCAAGTTCAAACCACGACATGATGCCTGAAAATTGGTAGTTGAAGATCTTATCCATGAATAGATATAGCTTTCAAGTATTTGAGCTCCGTAGGTTGCCACCTTGCGTTCCCGAAGCGGTATCTCATCCTCGTCAAGATGAGACATCTGAAAGAAGACAGAATTGTCATGTCGATCTCCGCATCGGAGTGTGAATTACTTCTTCGCTCCGCATCTTTCTCATAAACTATGTGAATGGCGACATTGTTGTATGTTGGGGATCATGACGGCTGCTGACCACATTGGTCTTGAGTGCCAGAAAAGGAGACCAGATTGCAAGATAAGTCTTCGTGATGGAGGATCCGTAAATATATTTAAGTCATGCCAACTCCCCGCGGTAACAATCAACTCTCTCAAAGCTGCTCAAATCAATTCCAATAGCACTTCGAGAACATCATAATTTGCTCACTCCATTATGTCTCGTCAACTCCTCGCAGTTGCTTATGCTGCGGTGCTCGCCTTCGGCTCACCTGTTCCTGATCCCCATCCACAGATATCCCTACCACCTCTCATCCCATCGATTCCGGGTGTCACAGAACCGCTTGCGTCCAACGCTCCCCCACTACCCATCCTTCAGCTTCCAACCCCCCCACTGCCTTCCCCGCCATTTGTTGGCAGCAACATCAAGCCGAAGAAGATCGGATACTTCTGGACTGGGGCTGGCGATAACATCCATGCCGGTATGATTATCTTGTCGCGAGACTCTTCGCAGAGCTAATGGAGCCATAGACTTCCTCGCTACCTACAGTCTCGATGATGACACGTTCGGTCAATTCATCTGGTTGACCGATGTCCCTACTAGCGGGAACTCGCCTCATCATCTTGGCCCCAGCGCTGATGGAAAGACCCTTGTTGGTGGTGGCCTTCTTTCTTTGCTGAAGACTCAGGTACGATATCCATTTTCCAACACCAGTAACACCACTGAATATCGTGCAAGGATACCGCGTATTACTTCGATGTGTCCAACCCATACCGTCCCAAGTTCAAGAAGAGCAACCGTGCCCTGTTGTCATCCATCACAGATGAGATTCGCGCGAAGCCTGACGGGTGAGTACTTTCAATACAATCTTCCGCATCTGAATGCATTTCGTTACTAACACATATCAGTGGCTTTCTCATTACATACATGGGTTCAGCAGTCGGCACCTCTCCAGGTCGTCTCGTCGAAACAGATTCTGACTTTAATATCATCGCCGAACATCCCAAGGACATCGCTGGTCTGACTAACATCCTTGGAGAGCAGTTTTCACCTCACGGTCTCAGTGTCGATTGGGAGAAGAACATCATACTCACATCTGACTTCGTCGTCCCCATCACGATCTTGAAGCCATCTCTTGGCATAGTCAGAGCAAACACCCTGCGTCTTTGGAACCTTGCTTCGCGTACAATCATCAGCACAATTAACATTCCAAATGCAAGTTAATTTCAAGTTCCTTCTGGTATGGTCAAGCTGACTGGGACTTCTAGGGCGGTGGCATTCAAGATGTCAAGTTCATTCCCGGCAACAAGGAATCAGCAGCGCTTGCAACCGCTGTTCATCTCGGCCAAGTCTGGATCATCTACCCTTTCCGCACCGACTCAAACGGCAAACAAGGTGTTGCAGAGCTGCTGTATGATCTTGGTCCAACAGCCCGTGATACTGTCGCAATCTAGTAAGCTTCTCCCACCCAACAAACGACCAAACACATCTAACAAAGTGCCCAGCTCCGACATCACCCAAGATGGCAAATTCGCTTACTTCACTCTGACCACCGCCAACCACATCGCCGCCCTCGACATTTCCGACCTGGACAACGTCAAGCGTCTTGATGACCCCGCCACCGTTCAGCCCACCATCGGCCCTCACTACATCAAGGTGACGCCTGACCAGAAGCACATCGTCGTCACAGATTACTTCGTGCAAACTGGTGACATTGGTCTCATCAATACTCCTGCTGATTACAAGGCGTTGTATATTGATATTAATGATGATGGGAGCTTGCACTTCAATCGCACAATTGACTTTACTAGGGAGTTCGCCAATCGGGGCGGCGCCAAGCCACACTCGAGCGTGGTGTTTGATTTGACGGATCCTGATCATCCTTACTACTACTAGATTGGGAGAGGATTCCAGGTAGCAGATGGTTATGGGATGGTGCACTGGTGACGCTGTAGTGATGGCATTGTCTAGGCGAGAGAAGCCGGGCGGTGATGGTGATTTTTCATTTGTCATGTTCATCGCTTCGATCAAACATTCCAGAAATACAACTTTAATCTTAGGATCTAACCTCATGTTCTTTATACGAGATCAATATCGGCTTTCATTTTGTCTCCTGTCATATCTTCTGATGTTCTTGGTCACCAGCTGTAAATGTTTGAATCCTAAATCATCTCATGACTGTGAATACCGAATAGCTTGCTCGTGCCAACGGAAAGTCTAAACTGTATAGCCTCATCATTTTATGCTGAGTAGATGCAAACCATATCAGTGCCTCATTTGATCAACTGCTGCCAAAGGGAGACACATTCTAGCAGATTTTGGTTCACTCTGCTAGTTTGACAATCGTTGCTGGAAAGGCGTTTTACTTGGTTGTTCTGCAAACATTCCAGCTCGGTGGACATTCAACTATGGTGGATTGCCAAGAAATTACCTTTTTCCACGGCCAAGAATTTTTCATAAAAGACCTTCTACTGCCTGATTTTGGGAAGTCTTGATTACTCTGATTCATCAACGCGCTAGTCCAAGTATACGCCAGAAGCTTCCTGCTCAAGTATACGGCCAACGTATGTCGCATCATCATCCTAAGTTTAGTGAACAACACTTTCAGTAAGCAGGATGGAGAAACGCGTCGAAGTTGCTGCCAAGACCAAAATTGAGTCATTGACCGAAGAAAATGCTGAGGGGAAGACGAGAAAGTGTTGAGTCGAGCAACTGTCAACTAGCGGGCTAGGAGTTACGCGAGTCTTTCTTGATTCTGTATTTTGACAGCTCAGGAAAAGACTGCAAGCCCGTCCAACACTTGACAAAGTCATGGGGTAAGTTCTCTTGCCCTATCAGATTTCTTTCTGACTCTCAGTGTGTAGATGGCAAACATCCTATGTCGCATAACATCCCATGTCGCGTGTAAAAGTCTAGCCATGATCATGTGAAATGCGGGACTACTGATCCCACGGCCAACTTCCGACCTCGATTGGACCTAGTTTTTGTTCATTTTGAGTCGATGCTTTTCACTAGTTTGCCTTCTCAACACGGCGCGCTGACTCCTGTTTGTATATATGTATCGAACCTTGATAACATCCTTCCACTCGAAATCATCTTCGACCCATAACCAAACTTCGACACAAAACTACACTTCGACTCAGGACCACACTTCGGCTCTGCATCTTCGCAAGACCCAAACAGACTTCAGGGTAATTACATGCGATGAATCAGAGTCCTTGACTGTATTCTTCCATTGAAACTTTACTGATTGTCTTACTTTTGAAGTTCTCCACAGTTTCCTCACGACAGATATCTCGACAACGCTCTTCACCCAACGAGCACATCTTGACAGCTACATGCTGAACCCCACAACGTCATCAAAACTCTCTACAACACCACAAGACACAAAGTCATATATTGAACCATCCAGGTACGTGCAGTATCAGGTGTTTCATTGTCCACTATTGTTTGGCACATTGATTGCTTTGCCTTTCCTCATTACAAACCATTAGCCTAGGATGGTGGGGTTATCCTACTTCTCAAAAGACTGTCATCTTCTTGGACTTCAATTACATGCAGCACCCATCTTCAACCTTTGAGGTCCACCACTATCTGATATACATTATAACATATGCAAGATTAGACTTCAATTACATCTCACTAACATTCGTTTTCAGAACTTACACAATGTCGACAAGGTCCCACCAAGACTTTGATGCCATGTATGAAATCAACAAGCGCCAGCAAGGCGGGTGGCTGATCACAGAAAAACCGGGTCCCAAGCGACTAACCCCAACTGAACGGGGAGACAAGTCGAAGAGTCTTCCCGACGAGCTCCGAGTACCTCAACTTGCCACACCAGAGGTATTGAAGGCAATCAGCTATCATAATCTCGACGATTATGAACCTGTCTACGTCAAAGCCAGGACCAAGACAGTCTCCAGAGACATGTCAGTCGCGATGGTCATGTCGACCCAAAGGATTGCGGAGCTCGGCCACTTTGAACGACTCACCCGCGTACAAAGTCTACTGGTTGATCCAGAGACTAAAAACATCTCGAGGGTTTAGAGAGAGTTGGACACAAAAGGCGCAAAGGCACCACGCATAATCTCACCTGATCCGTCCAAGCTACTCATGATACAGGAAGTATCCAACCAGGTGCTATTGCGAAGGCTTAATCATCCAAAGCCATGGAAATTGTGGAGCTGGTTACCATCATTGGCTCTGATCTTGTCAAGTCGTTTCCCGGTGCGTGGACTCCTGAACACGAGAAACAGTGGATCAAGGAGGCATCCCTCACTTGCGGTGTCGATAGCAACAAATCGATTGCATCAATCCCAATCAATTACTCGACTGTCAAGGAGAAGACTGAGAAAGAATCGAACAAGCCAGGTGGCCTGCAGGATTCCTTGAAAGACAAGTCCCACGTGCACAACGATGGCAGGGACGAACATAGAAACCATTCTGTCCTCTTCTTCCTTTCATATGTTCCGAAAGATCATTTCGTTGGCAGGTTCAACATCCTAAACTACCGGTTGACCTGCACTTGTGCGCCATTTACAGCACTAGTGTTCAATGCCACGAATCCTCATGGCGGGAGTGCTTTCTCCTGGTATCCATCCGATCTGCCAGTGGATTCGCCGCTACGATACACACCACCAGCGAGCTTCACATACCCAAAACCACCTGAAAACACTCCATACGTGCGAGTAAACACTATCGCATACTCTCCACAAGACTGCATGCGCCGCGCCAGCGAGAGATCCACGAGAAGGCGTACGGACCCGAGGGACTTGGGGCATTTCTCACAAAGAGAAATCAGAACACCCAGAGAATGCGGATGGCCATTAAGTACCGTACTGAAATCGGCGTTGACGATCCCTCGGCAGACGAGTATGCCAAGGCCTTTGGTTGGGAAGACGAGACCGGTGAGAAGCAGTATCCTGATCTCGAGATCGCCGAGAAGGGAATCTTCTACCGAGAAGAGAAGGATGATACAGAGTGGGAACTCATGAAGAAGTTGCCAAACTAGTACGTATCATCTTTTGATCTAGATATAACTCGTTTACCAACAGCCCGGATGCCAAAGGCTAACGATCACTTTTTCTCTAGCAACAATGCCCACCTGACTAAAGACGAGCCCACCAGATACGGATATGCCAAAGCACGACTTGCCAAATTCGAGATTAAGGAGGTAGCTGGAGACTCTTGGTATTACGATTATATCAAAAGAGATGGCAAGAGGTGCAAGATAGCCAAAGTAAAAGTCGATGGTGCTACAAAGTGCCGCCATCACTTGGACAAGGAGAATCCAGAAGTAGATCACCAGGATGAGGAAGATGGCGAGAACAGCGACTGGGAGACTGTTATGGATGAGGAGGAAGATGAAATAGTGCAAGTAATGCCGCCCGAACTCGCTGAACGTGCTGACTTGAAGAGACGCCGGGAAGAGCGCTCTGAAGGAGAGACTTCAAGACAGCCCAAGAGGGTTGTAAGAGCGAAATGCACTGGTAAGAAGAGAAACGGGGAGAACTGCACATATTAGGCCCTGTGGAGGACGGATAGATGCGGGAATCATTCGAGGAAGTCTCTGAAGGACACGTGAAGGGGCGTCAGTTTGGGTGAATCATGCAAAGCGGGAAACAAAAGTTGGAAATGAGGTGGAATTGTGCATCGGAGAAAATTGAATACTTTCTGAAACCGTTCGAAATCACCGAGTGACTCATCATATGATTCTTTCACGTGAGGCTGTATCTCCTTACGCATCGCCAAGAGACGTGGCAACAGGGCTAACCGAGCTCCATTATTGACATCGAGCAGCCTAAGCTTGATAATGGCTATCGCGATTCTTAGGTCATTGGCGAGCAGAACGCCTGGTTGTTGTCATGATGTTATCTATTGTATACAGCTAGTCGTCTTTCGCCTGTTGCTCCTTGGGGAGCTTTATGAATGTAGCGCAGGACTTTTCCCTTTGCAGATATCTTCCAGGGTGATCTCGGGGTCTGGATTGTCTCAAACGTGTGGCGAGAATTTCCCACCAAATTACCCGATTGGGGATGATTTCTGTCGGTCTCAGAAGCAAGTCAATCTGGTCTATTCAGAAAGGGACTCCAGCGCTAAGACCGAGAACATTCCTCCATAAATACGGGAGCTGCTAACCGCAGTCTCTATCCTACTTCTCAGTGACATCCTCGAAGAGAAAGACGTGAGTCTCCAAATGCTTCATCTATCTACCTCCTCTAGTGCTTTCACTTGTATTATTCAGCCTCTTTGATAATGCAACTGACATTCGATTCTCGAGCCCCCGAAGCCAACTACGAAACATAACCTCCGAAGAGAGTAAAAGCCTTCATTCAAGCCACCGTCGCCAGGTATCTCCCTCGATATTCGTCCACATCAACCCTTAAACTTCCATCATGACAAGCAACACTTCAACTCACCCAGATGTCATGTACGACATATCACCCCGGTCAAAGGGCGGATGGCTTCTCACGGAGAAGAAGATCCCAGGTCAATCCCGCTTCAGCGCCACCGCGCGCGGCGAGCACTCCAAGATCATTCAATTGGAATTGCAACAGCCGCAACACGTTCCACCTCATACCTTGGATGCAATAGGCTACCACAGTCTCGACGACACCAGACCTGTCTTCGCAAAAGCCATGGCAGGTCGAAAAGTCTACGAGCTTCTTGAAGCCCAGACGTTCTCGCCACAACAAATGCACGACCTCGGTCTCTGGGAGAAATTAGTCGAACTTCAAAGCATCATCCTGAAGCCCGGTATGACAGACCACCTAGCTGGTCTAGAGACGACCCAGAACCGGAAGCGTGTAGGCACCATGTATAACCTCACATGGTCTGTCGAACCCAACGGCAAGGATGGAAGTATCCGACCAGGGGTCATTGCGAAGAAGAAGGATCCAGGTGTTATGCGGATGGTGCAGCTGATTTCGGAGATCTCGTTTGAGTTGGTGAAGAAGGCGGATGGGGCGTGGACGGAGGAGCATGAGAGACAGTGGGTTAAGGAGGCGTCGTTGACGTGTGGGGGTGGGGAGAACAAGAGTGTTACTTCGATTCAGGTCAATCTTACGGCTATCGAGAAACCCGATGGGATAGTCAATGAAGAGGATGGCGAAGGAACAGAGGAGTCGGAGGGCGGGAACCTAAAACAAGTTGATGGAGATGCGTTCATGACAGGCATGGATGCGGATGCTGAATACTCAGATGAAACCCGCATCAGCAATTTCACCATGGCCGCTGACTCGACTAAGACCACAGACCAAATCATGGAAGAAACTCTCAAAGCTAAATCGCACGTCCACAAGGATGGTCACGACGAGCGCCGCAACTTCTCCTGCATCCTATTCCTCAATCACGTCCCCCAAGACCATTTCGTCGGCCGCTTTAACATCACGAACTTTCGACTGACATGTACCTGCATCCCCTTTTCCGGTCTTATCTTCTCAGCAAATAACCCTCATGGAGGTAGTGGCTTCGCGCCTTACGAGGCGGATCTACCCCTGGACTCGCCACTGCGCTTCACTCCTCCACCTCCAAATGGTGTGGAATATCCAAGACTCTCAGAGAATGCACCGTATACCCGCTGCTTGACGATCGCCTATTCGCGCCAGGATTGCATGAGAGCTCGGACGAAGCAGTTGAATGCCAGTATTGTCGGGGACACAGGGCTCGGTGCGTTCATCACGCGCAAGGCGCAGGCAAACTGGATGATACGACATGCCATCCGTGATGGGATCGACATCGGCGTGGCGGACCCGAGTGTTGATGACTATCTGGAGAAGTTCAGCTGGGTTGAGAATGGCGTGAATTGCTACGAAGATCGAAAGTTGGTGGAGGATGCACTGGCGCTGAAAGGAACGGATGATAAGGAGTGGAAGTTGATGTTGAAGGCTACTGCGTAGTAAGTTTCTTGCATGTACCGAACACCATCTCAGGGCAAGAACACTAATGACTGTCTCTAACACAGTAATAGCGCGCATATCAAACAAGACCAACCAAGTCGCTATGAGAGTCCCAAGCAGAGAAAAGCACGACAGGCGAGAGAAGCTCTGGGAGATGATGCGTATTGTACTCAAATTACCGCGCAAGGCACTCGATGTAAGGCTTGGCTTGCGAAAAACACTGATGGAGTCAAGCTGTGTGGCCACCATTACAAGATCTTCATGGCTGCCCAGGGTGGGGCTCATGGATTCAATAGTAGTGCTGGAGGGGGGGGGGGGGGGGGGGTAATTGGTACAACACGAGGACATTAGAGAGAGCGGCTTGATGACGATAGCGAACCAGACGACGATGACTATGCAGAATGCGATGAGGATGAGGACAACATCCATGTCTCCAGCCGACTAAGACGGAGAGGCTCACCATATGGGAATTCTCTTTTCAAGCGAGGCTGCTACTAGAGCCGCTGTTGGGAGACCTGCGGAAACCTGAACTAACTTAGAATTATCAACGGATGGGGTGAGAGGTACTGAGGTGGAATGATGAATATCAGGGGCGAAACTCAAGGCCACTCTATATACATAATTAGAAAGACCTCACAAACCAGCCAGAAAATGAGAATGTTGACCTGCGGTTGCGGGGTTGCCGAACTAAACAGTCAACTCATCAATGGTTGTCATCTCTTCCGGACCCAACAAGCTCCCGCCTGATTCTCATACCCCTCTCCTCTTCCTGAACCAGCCTCTTCTCAAAAGCCGTAATCTCATTCTGTAGCTTGAAATAATCAGCTTGACTCACAGCCACCGTTCTATACTTCTCAAACAATCCCAGTCCTAAATCAAGAAATGGTAGCTGACCAGTCGCAGGCAGACCAAGCACTTCTTTAATGGTAGCTAGATTGACCATCACAGCTGTTGGTATGCTGGAGATCTTGTTGGGCGACTTCCGCATTGTCGTGTATTTTTCCGCGATAACAGGGATCTGAGATCTGATTGCCTCGTTCACCACTTTGGCTGGCTGTTTGCCGAAGTGGGAGACTAGGGATTGCTTGATCTCTTTCTGCAGATGGTTGGAGAGATGGGATTTGCGACAATACGCCTTGTGGAAAATCTTTGGTGCAGTTGATACTTGCAGCTCTGCCAAGAGGGAAGTGAACCATGCGATGTTTTCTGGCATTGTAAGGGGACATTGTTTCTTGCTTTTTGGAGTCTGGCTGAAGAACGTGTTCAGACGTGTTAGATATGGAGTGAGTGAGTGCTTGCGGAGTGGGTCGAAGAGCCATGGACTAGGTTTGGTGTAGTGGGAGATTTCTTGAATGAGGTCATACTGGACTGATATCCGGAGGAATTCTTCTATGCGCGCCCTTGGCGACACCGTCCGATGACTGGAGCGTTGTCTCATATCAAAAGTCATTATTTCGTGTTTCTCCCTCCGGGTCCCTAAGTCAGCCATTGAGCTTTTGTCGTCTATCGGTGTGGATCCAGGAGGGCTGGTCTTGCTGTCGCCTCCATCGCCCTGCATCGAAGCAAGATCCCAAATTCTTTTCGAGCGGTACGTCAAGGGCAAAGACGAAACGATCAGGTAGTGCGTAACTGGATCAAGAGTCTCCGCATTCTGGTCAGGCGTCCTTGACGATACAAAAATGCGAGCCGAAAGAGGAAGCGCTTCATGAACCATGAGAAAGAGCGGAACATCTTTAGATTTATCGATGGGCACGCCTCTGCATGCGAAGTTCCTGGTGGGATATCGTACTCTTAGTTTCTTCGATAACCTTTTTGCCCTGGACTTGATGGCACTCTCGTCCGATCTTATGCAGCTTCTCTCGACTGGTACGGTGTGTGCTCTGAAGATACGAGAATCATTTTCAGTGGCAGTGTTTTGTGACGTTCCAAGAAACTCTCTCATCTTTAGACCGTGAAGTGATCCGTCAATTCCAGATTCGTCGAGTGTGGTTGCGGGGTTCGCGATTATCTTCCCCCAGGTCTTGGTGAGGCCTGCAAGATCTTGAGCATCCAGGAACAGAAAGTTTGTGTCTCTGCTCAGTAGCTTCGATACGACTGCCGGACTCATGAACTCATATGACGATCTGCCAACGGATCCAAAAAAGGTGAAGACGTTGCCGAGTACAACAATTGTCTTTCCAGTGTACCGTTCCAGTACGTTTTCTCCAGACGCTTCAGTGAGTGATGCATTGAGACTGATATTGATAATATCGAGCTCTAGCATCAAATCATGCTGTATGAAAGTCGAAATCCGCCGAATGAATGCTTCAGATGTGCCTGCATTAATAAGCAGCAGGTACGAAGAGCTCTGGTTATATTGGTATTTTGGCGAGACCTGCATCGGAAGGTCCCAGACTGTGACAGGAAATTGTGCAGAGCTTCTCACAAAGAGCGCATCCATCGGATCTTGTCTGGAAGATGTGGGAGAGAGCATGAATTCTAGCTTCACCACACCGTTGCTGAATGGCTCGGCCATTTCGGATACGCTAAATTGCTGCTTGAAGGTTATTCTTTCTTGGGGATTGATACTGTGAATTTCGCGATCTAGAACTGTTCCTCCTTCATTTCCTAGGAACTCAACGAAGTCACTGTTGGTAGAGATGCGAGTGGAAACAGTTCGATGGGAGTCTGAGTGTATGCCGTGGATACGACTCGAAATATTCTCAACCTGTTTTGGGGCTTAGCTAGTTCGTCGTCGAGGCGGGACAGGCACTTACACTCCATTGTATATTGAACTGTTCCCCATGAGCAATAGCTTCTGCGAACTGGGGCTGTGTCATTCGAAGGGGATATTGCACTATGAAGGGGCATGTGACCCCAAAGCCGAGCAATTTTCGATTGATCCCAGACATGATTCCTTCGAGCCTAACAGCTTCATCTACTTTCAAAGGTATGGGAGAGCGTCGAACTTCAGGCTCGGGCTTGATATATGCTTTAGCCATTCGCGGTGCATGAATAGTGGTGCGGCCGGGAATTGATGTGGGTACTCCGAGGATTTCTTGATCGACGGTGGGATCGACCCATTGGCTTGGTGTGATTGCGATTCTGATTAGAGATTGACTAGGAGAAGGCATGTCTCCTAGTTTTGATCAATATCTGAGTCGTGAAGGAAGAAGATGAACGTACCATGGTTCCTGATCGCAATGTTTTGGACCATTATGTTCTCTCCAGGTTCATATATGCCATCGTCGTTCTCGTCCTTGAGCATCCAGTTCTCGATGCGCAGATCGTATCTGGAAGCATACTTTGAGACAGTACCGTCATTGAAAATAACGACAAAACGAATTTGACCATCTCTCCCAGAAGAACCACCACGCAAGATAGATCTGGCTGGAGCACCAGCCAATCCATTCGTTCCTGGATACCCACCAGGCATATGGCGATTATTCAAGTGAGATCCACGATGCGAGTCATCATCGTAGGCTCTTTGATCGTAATGCTCGACCCTATAAGGTTCCGCTCGTCAAATTGATGTACAAAGAAACAAGTGTTTTTCCAAAGAGGATATGCATACCATGAATGTCCATGTCCCCCTCTACCCTCTCTTCCGCCAGATCCAGGTTTGCCGTGCTGACCTTGAGCTCCACCAGAGCCTCCGCTGTTATCCCAATCGAGGGTGATCAATAGACACATATCATCCTCGCGGACTCTGATCTCGATATTACCTCCGGGACCACCGTTACCGCCATCGGTTCCGTGACCTGCACTGTAGAAATATCAATTAGCCTTTACCATTGCTGCTTCAGGTGCTGGATCGAATACTCTCCGCCATCACCTCCGCGGCCTCCTTGCTGTACCACGTCAGTAGACTGAACAGTTCGGCTTTGTTTCGAAGCGGAGATAAGTTACCCCTCCTGAATGCCACTCGTCAGCATCTCTCCCCGGCCTTCCATCACCACCATCCTGACCACCCTCACCCCACCCTCCATTCCCTCCATCTCCGCCTCGTGCACTGATGAAAAGATTAAAGTCATTCGGAACTTCGCTTCGATAGCCTGTAGATTGTCCGTATCCCTTGACGATCATGACGCCGGGCTTTTCGGAGCACGACAATTCCACGCACACATTCCCAGCAGCTGTACCAAAAGAAGGGGCTGTCGCGTTCCGGCCTTGTCGACCATTATTTCCGTGCATCTGAGATGTCCATGCCCCCAAACCTGCAAGAGCTCCGAGGACATCGAAAGGTTCCGGTTCTGCACGGTCTGAAGTCGTGTTCTCAGTCCGATGCTTGGAGCCGTGCAGTCCATTTGCTCCATCGGCCCGAATGACTACTTTCTCACGCGCCATGGTTCCAAATCAAGATAATAGTGACTTGTAGTGGGTGCGACTGCAGTCTGTATGTAGCGGAAAAGCTTGACGGGGCGGAAGGGTGGACTGATGGAGAAATTTGAAGAAAAAAAAAGAAATTGATTTTTCAACAATTTAAATCTATGACCAATAGCTCCTGAGAATAATCCAGCCGTCCAAAGGTGAATGAATAATGGAAGCGAAATGCTAGCTCCCATAGCTAAGTCTCAGTAGCCTAATTCACGACTTCAGTTTAGAACTTTCTAAACTCACAACAATTCCACGAACAACGAAACAAGTGCGGAATACAGTGGGCAGAATTGATAAATCCGATTGATGTTCAAAACCCACGCCAAACAGAGCATCCGATTTTGTCGAGCGGCACGTGATCATGGCGAGCTTTTAACCACGTGAGACGCTCCATCCACCAGGAGAAGGATGTTCGCGGATGTTCAAATCCCAGAAAGCGGAAGCGACAAAGACAATTAACAAAGATAATTAACAAAGATGGCATCGAAGCCGAGCAACGACTTCGAGTCTCTTGGGACTCCGAAGATCGGCTCGAGTCGGCAACACGGTTCGCGAGCGGGAGGAGGTCGACTCATGTTTCAATAGCTTTGTAGGTTTCAAGATAGAGGACCTGTATGGAAGGCCAGCGACACGTATTAGAATGAGGCGTATTCAGCATGAATTGGAAACGTTGAGCAGCTTCGATGCTGTCGGATGAGGTTCAGAACACAGACGTCGGGATGTTCGTCAAAAGTTCGCGTGGGCGGATTAATATTGATCCGGGTGCCAATTCCCTCCAGTCACGCAGCCGCGGTTCATAATCCCCGCCCAACAATTTTGAAGTCCAAGACTTCAAAACTACATACTTTTTCTCATCCCTTGTATCAACAACAAATCATCCATAAAATACATGAAAAGATGACCCAAATACAGACTAATGGCACGAATGGCATATCTAAGTCTTCAAAACCGAAGCTATGGACTCACCCGGACCCAGACTCGACTCGGATGTTCGAGTTCATGCGTGGGGTCAACTTAAAGTATCAATTGAGCCTGAAAACTTACGAAGATCTGTACCGGTGGTCTGTCGGTAACATTGACCACTTCTGGGGCGAGGTCTGGGACTTCACAGGCATCACTGCTGAGGAACCATACAGCGAGGTTCGTGAACTGATATTGTTGCCACGTGATAGTAATTGATATTCATGCCTTCTAGGTTATCTCCAAAGGTGCAAGAATGTTCCCAAGACCAGACTTCTTTGCTGGTTCGCGGTTGAACTTCGCTGAGAATCTACTCTATCCAACAAACATCACTGTCGACGAGAACTCCCCCGCCATAATCGAGGCAACGGAGACTGGACATACCTCCATCACTTGGGCTCAACTACGCGAGCGGGTTCGTCAATGTACTATCGCTTTACGTTCCCAGGGTGTCGTTGAGTCCGATCGGGTTGCTGGCTTCCTCGGGAATCATGCCAATGCTGTCGTTGCTATGCTGGCCACGGCTTCGATTGGAGCTATCTGGACGGGCGTCAGTCCCGATACGGGAGTTACTGCGGTACTGGAGAGACTGGTTCAGATTGAGCCAAAAGTTCTGTTTGTTGATAATGCGGTCGGTTATAACGGGAAGGTGCATGGGAGCTATGCTAAGGTGAAAGATATCTTGGAGGGTCTAAAGGGTTTGAAGGCTTGTGTGATTTTTGAGACTGTCAAAGGGCATGAGATGAGGACAGATGGACTAAGTCTTCCAAGTGGGAAAGTGTGTAAATATGCAGACTTTGTCAAAAGGTTCGTTAATCTCTGGAGAGCTATATTCTCGATACTAACATAATTCCAGCGCCGGAAACACTTCTGCTCCCCTCATATTCAACCAATTACCTGCATCCCACCCATTATACATTTTATACTCTAGTGGCACCACCGGAGCACCAAAATGTATTGTCCACTCCGCAGCCGGTACCCTGATACAGCACAAGAAAGAGCACATCCTGCACTGCGACATCCGACCTGGCGATCGAATGCTCTACTTCACAACTACAACCTGGATGATGTGGCACTGGCTCGTCTCCTCCCTCGCTTCCGGCGCAACCATAATTCTCTATGATGGCTCTCCCTTCCACCCTCACGGCCCTCTCTCCATGCCTCGCTTAATCCAAGACCTCCGCATAACACAATTCGGCACCTCCGCCAAATACCTCTCCATCCTCGAACAAAAAGGCATCAAGCCCATGACCGGCGTGAACGCCCTTGATCTCAGTTCTCTGAAAGCAATATACTCGACTGGATCACCGCTCGCACCATCGACCTTCAATTATGTATACGAGGCTTTCCCACCTACGATAAACCTCGGTTCTATCACCGGCGGCACAGACATCATTTCTCTCTTCGGCGCCCCCTGTCCGCTCCTCCCCGTCTACAGCGGCGAAATCCAATGCTCCGGCCTCGGCATGGCCATCGAAGCGTGGTCACCCTCCGGCTCCCCCATCCCCGACGGCAGCGAAGGCGACCTCGTCTGCACGCTCCCCTTCCCCTGCCAACCCGTGACCTTCTTCCACGCCACCTCCCCGTCCCAAGGCTTAGATAAATATCGATCCGCTTACTTCGAGCAATTCCCCGGAGTATGGCACCACGGCGATTTCGTGCGTTTCGAGGCGGGAACGCGAGGTCTCACGATGTTGGGGAGGAGTGATGGGATTCTGAAACCGAGTGGTGTGAGGTTTGGGAGTGCGGAGATTTATAATGTGCTGTTGAAGTGGTTTGGGGAGGAGGTGAGTGATGCGATTTGTGTGGGGAGGAGGAGGGAGGGGGAGGGGGATGAGGTGGTGGTGTTGTTTTTGAAGATGGAGGAGGGGAGGGTTTGTGATGAGGGGTTGAAGGTAAGGATCAAATCGGTGATCAGGAAGGAGTTGAGTGCGAGGCATGTCCCGGGAGTTATTGATGAGTGTTTTGATATTCCGATTACGGGGAATGGAAAGAAGTAAGTTGAAGTTCTTTCCTTTTCGTTGCATAGAGCGGATGGCCCGGGATTAACACTGACGATTATAGGGTTGAGATCGCTGTCAAGCAGATTCTGTGTGGGATGAACATCAAGGTTGGTGCTAGTGTGGCGAACAAGGAGTGTTTGGAGTGGTATCGAGAATGGTCTGCGAGTAATTAGACTGACGACCATTTTAAATTTCTAAACTCGCGAATCAGGACGAGGAAGGAGGGGTTAAAAAAGGGATTTTAGAAGGTAGAGCTGGCCCAAAATCAAAGGAAGCAAAAGCTCGGAACATGCTTATCA
The DNA here is from genome assembly GCA_020747065.1 of Cadophora sp. MPI-SDFR-AT-0126. Lineage (NCBI taxonomy): Eukaryota > Fungi > Ascomycota > Leotiomycetes > Helotiales > Ploettnerulaceae > Cadophora > Cadophora sp. MPI-SDFR-AT-0126. Next base: position 636,992 of record JAGMVK010000020.1, on the reverse strand, counting down.
CGACTAGAATGTAATCAAAGTTCCCAGATCACCCAATCGCTAATGCGCTTCAAACGACAAAGCAAGACCCATATGATCAGACTTCAAGCCTCAACTATCGCAACTCACTCTTCACCTCCTCCACATAAGGTAACTCCTCAAAAAGCGCCTCCCCAACCTTCTTAACCCACATCCACGGCTCAATCTTCTCGTACTCGCTCTGCCCCGCATCCCAATACTCCCAGCCACTGACGCCCCCAAAGCTATCCCTCGTCTCCCTCCTCAAACTCCTAATTGTATCCCCCAACGTCTCCACATGCACAAACCCATTCGGCTGCCCATCATCTTTACAATCCAACACCCCAAGCACAACACGTTCGGGCTCCCACCCCTGCTCCATCACGCTCTCGTAGAAGGGCGGACCGCGCGCGAACCCGCCGTAGAACATGCCGTTGTACCAGTGCACGAGCTTGGTGTCGGAGCCGGGTGCGGTGGCGAATTCGTCGAGGTCGAAGTAGGAGAAGCCGGAGAGGTTTTGGCCGTCTTTGTGTGCGAGGGCGGAGGCGAGGGGCGCCATGGTGAGGATGAATTGCGGTCCCATGTCGCGGTGGAGTGCGGTGAGGAGGCGAATGGGAACGGTGAGGGGGACTTTTTCTTCGATGTCGAGGTCGATGCCGTCGAGATTGTTGGTTTGGAGGAGATTGCGGAGGGGGTGGTAATATTCGTAGAACTTCATACATGTCAGCATTTTCGTTCTGAATTCATATGCATGTCTCTGTTTTCCAGAGAGTTGATGAAATAGTTTGATAGGAAGCAGCGCTTACCTCATGATCTGTCCCATTTAGTCTCTTATACGTCCCAGCAGCGGCACCCCCCAGCATGACCATAACTTTCACTCCGTTCTCCTGTAGGATCTTCACCTCCTCCCAGGTCCGATCCCAAGTCGGATCACCAAAAGCATGATCATTTAAACGAATTTCCCCGGGCTTCTCGTGTAAATGCACACTCGCAAGAATAACATGCGTGATACCCGTCTGATGTTCCAACAACGGTAGCAAACTAAGTGCTCTACCATCTGGTGCCTTGAATGTCTGTACATAGACTATCAGTCTGGGGATGGTCCGTTTGTGTTCTGGGTGAGGATAAAATGTCAGGTGGTGATCGATGTCGTGATTGTGGACCACTGGGTCATTGTGTATCACGTATTGGGAAGCGATGCCAGGGATTTTGTGCTCATGTTGGTGCCGATCCAGTTCGCGTTCGCGGACGCGTTGTTCGTGGTGCTTGATGTGGTGCTCGTCAGTCCATACTTCGTGTTTGGGAAGCCAGATCCCGAGCATGTGGTTGTATTCAAAGTTGCCGATATTGCTGGCGCTGATGTTGGTGGTCAAAGCGAAGACGGCGAGAAGGCCAGTGAGCTTCATTATGAGCAGTGGTCCATCCAACCATCCAAATCGTAGTCTATGTTTGATCGTATCGTGAGAACTGAAGGATACGACGGAAGAACGAGGAGTGCGGGGACAGAAATAAAATATCTGATCTGGCCTGTGTCAAGACGATCATGTGCAAGGATGAAATCCGCTACCCCATGTTGACTGCCGTTATCAGATGAGCCGGTGCAATGTTGATGAATTGGATAGCATTCCAGAGCCGATACAGCCTCAATCATAGAGTGTGTGGGGTAAACAGATCCCCCACATTTTGCCGGCTAAGCGAAGAGCCATGGACTGATGAATTGTCACTGACAGGATAGTATAAGGCGAAGACAGACTGCTTGGAATTATGTGGAATTGCTTACACTCGAGATGAAAGAAAGGCCTGATGGGTATTTGTCTTCTGTCAACGAATTCCAGTCAACATACAGGGCTTTACGCCGGAGGTGGAGAGCCAGGGGGTTGTGGCGGCATTGGAGGTAGCCTATCCACACTGGCAGGTTCTGAGGTAAAGTCAGACGGCCAACTATCGACACTATTGGTTCCCGAAAAGCGGTCGTCGTAGTCATCGCCAGTAACGAGCATGATGTAAAGCACTCGTACGATTTGGCCAATCCCAATAATGAGTGGAATTGTCTGGCCAGCGGAGGAGATCTCGTTGACATCCGTGATGTGATTCCAAGCGATCGTGAGCTCGGTTGCTGCAACGACAATACTCGCAACCGTTAGGTTCATGAAAGTCTGAAGCTCTTGGAGAGCTGTTTTGCGAACTCGCCTGGCGAAACGTCAGAAATACGATTGGGCCAAATCTTGTCAGAACATACCCGATTCTTCCTTTGGGCTTTTCCTCGAGGAATCCCCATCTCTTACCGACCGAGATACCAAGGACGCCCACGCAGCAAAGCAAAAGTAGGAAATACAGCACGACGTTGACAACAACAAATCCACGCTGGTTCAACCTGACTCTCGCAAACAAGAACCCAAACTCCGTACACCCATCGCGTCCGATTGTGGAAACCCTTCCAATCCAAAACCACAACTGAAAGATACAAACAGCGCAAAGAAGCAGAAAGTTCAACCTGCTGAACATCTTCCCTGGCCTGACTCTAGGATGTCGACTCGGATCCAAGTCAGGGTCACAACCAATCAATAATCTCCATACATAGAGCGGCACAAAATAGAGATAGCCCCCGAAGGTGAGCAGGAGGATGATGTATATCTCGACAGGGCGAAGATTATCGCGGTCGGTTTGAATGATCAGAGCGAGGAAAGTGGCCGCAATGAACAGAGATTCCGAAAGACGCATCCCGGTGACTTCTTTTCGGGCAACCCATGTGGCAAAAATCTTTCCGAACCACTGAAGGTAGAATCCTATCCTAATACCAAGGCCGTACATGTCGGCATTTCCTGAGAAGCTGCAGATTGCCATGATGATTTGAAGCTGTGGAAAACAAGGGAGACTCCTTTGATTTAGTGTTTGAGTTCGATGTGGTGGGTTGAAATGCTGGAAAGTTAAGAAAGAAGAGATAACGATTATACGGTAAAGATCTCAACTGCTTTAGATCCCCCCATCGGTGGGCATGATCCAGGTGATGAGAAGTATGTGACGTGGAGCTGAAGAACTGCCAATTTGGTCACCCCCACAGGCAGGTGAGCTGGATATCGTGAGCTGCATGCTTGGGCATCCTCACTTGGGCAAGAGACTCGTGGGCAAGAGCTTTGACTGGCCGATTTGAGGCCGAAAGTATTGTTTTATTACGATATCATGCGTGGGATGAATTTTGACCATCACACTGCAGCCTCTTCCACGTGGCAACTCTCATTGGAGGACTTCGGCCACCTCAAACTACACGCTGTATGTTCATCAAATTTCGTCCCAACCTTCTATTATACAAATTGAAATTGGTCGCGACATTATCAAATCAGCTACCGAAGAGTTAAGTATGAGCAATACTTACCTAAACAAAGTGAGATATAAAATTGCTGACTTGCTCCAACTGGGCCTATCATATCACAAGAAGCAGCGATCTACCTGCGTGCCATTCATGGCACCTACTCGCCACCCTTCAGTTCTAGTTTTCACGCCAATGGCCCCCTGTGAAGTTGAAGGCGTTCGCTAAGCTGTTGAGTATTAGCCATATGACCGGCGATGGGGACGAATTGTTGTGGTATCGATTTCCTCGATGATCGGCTAGAATGCTGCTTGACTGAATGAAGTACCAAACGTGAGAAGCCGTGACATCAATACTGTTCGGGGTTTAGAGCGGCTTATGCCAGAGGCAATGCACTGGGTGTCACATTCCTGTAAAAACTGTATCTTGTTTTTTAATTGTAGTTTTGACAGAAGGTTGTTGGAGAAGGACTATCCCAGCCGGTATATCTTCGGCGCTTCCGATAAGCTGATAAGGCCGAGACTTGTCATAAAGCTTTATTGATCAACACAGTTCAAACTGACATATCTTTTTGCTTACCGTCACTAAACGGCATCCAAACAATATGCGACGATGTGTCTTCCGCCACAAGAATGGCCTATTCCGGAGTGATATAGAATTGACTGCTGCTGGCTTCGGGCAGCCACTCCGCTATCTCCCAGCGCGAGAATATCACAGCCGCCAACAGTTATCTTCGCCAACTCCCCCTCGCTGCACTCGGCACCAACGGCCGAAAGTCCTTCGAAGCGGATCTGCTATCGTATCTCGGCGAAGCCTAATCACAGATGCGATTATTGAGAATCATATAGCTGCCAGCGAAACTCCAACCTTCGCCTTCGCGTTCGAGTGAGTCATCCCAAGCTGCCTCCACTCTTCCAAAGTTAACATACAGTCTCCAGCATCGATGGCGTCCTCCTACGATCTGCGAAACCTCTACCTGGAGCAACCGAAGCCTTGCTGCATCTGCAAAAGAACAATATACCGTTTATACTATTGACCAATGGAGGAGGGAAGCTTGAGAGCGAGCGCGTTTCACAGCTGAGCAAGAAGCTTGGTGTCCCTTTATCAGAGGACAATTTTGTTCAATCGCATACACCGTTCAAGCTGGTAGTCGAGAGTCTTAGCCAACGTAGAGGCAAGTCATTGGAGGATACGACGGTACTGGTGACAGGTGGAGATGGCGACAAATGTCGACAAGTCGCCGAATCGTAGGGATTCATAATCTTATTCTATGAGCTTTGTTGATGAGAAGCAGGTACGGATTCAGAAACGTGGTGATTCCTGGAGACATCCTTACGGCTTGTCCTGAAATATGGCCTTTCAGCAAGATTTTCTCCGATTCGTACAAAGCAGCTGCCCGACCTCTGCCCCGCCCGATCGACCCGACGAATCCAGAGAAATCGCTCCAAATCGACGCTATATTCGTTTTCAACGACCCTCGAGATTGGGCACTGGATACGCAGATTATCATCGATCTTTTGATGTCGAAGAATGGAGTACTGGGCACAGTCTCTGAGAAGAATGGTAACGAGTCGTTACCCAATCTCGGATATCAACAAGATATGCAACCGAAGCTATACTTCTCTAACCCAGATCTTCTCTGGGCAGCAGCCTATCACATGCCACGGCTCGGACAAGGCGGTTTTCAAGCTGCTCTTGCTGGTGTGTGGAACCAAGTCACAAGGGCGAAATTGAAGCGAACCGTCATTGGTAAACCACACGCAGCTACATACACGTATGCGGAGACTGTTCTCCTTAAGCATCGGAAAAAGATGCTGGATGAGCTACTAAGCAGAGAAACAGGAAAGAAAAAGAATGGTGCTGGTAAATTGTCGAGGGTCTTCATGGTTGGCGACAATCCTGCGAGCGATATCAAGGGTGCAAATGATTTCAACAGTCCGATAGGAACCTCGTGGACAAGCATACTGGTCAAAACGGGGGTTTTCGAAGATGGTACCGAGCCAGAATTCAAGCCGAAAGTCATTGTGGACAATGTGCTTGATGCAGTGAAATGGGCATTGGAGCAGGAAGGATGGAAAGACAATGTCGAAAAGGTGGAAAGCTGATCCATATGCCTCTCACTTTTCGAACTACGTTTCTTTGTGCGGTCAGGGTACTGGATGGACTGACATCTTGTTACAACTCATATGACGGCTGCTCAAAGTCTGCAAAATCTGGTCCGCCTGCGGATGGACCCACCCATGGCATGACAATATAAACGTGTATGGGAAGGGATACATATCATATTTGGACAAGAGCCTCGTGCTTCAATTGCTCCTGTATAGTACAGAATCATAGAGTCAGACAAGATACCAGAGATGTCATATGAATAGAAATAGATATTTATGGATGAAGTCCTCGGCAAATTACTGTCTCGGCATTCGCATCTCCGAAGTAAGAAAGCCACATTCGAGAAGCGTGCGCCTATTCCACCACCACATGAGACTCGAGACCACGATACCAATCTTCCGACACTTCGCTTATCCTTCAATGTCATTCGAGTCTAACTGGTATGCCAGACCGGAATTCAAAACGCCGAAGTCCTGCCTGTCATTTTCCCGCCGGACTTAAGCTCCCTTGCACGTACGTACAGCATTTTCAGTCTAACCTCGTCTCGGATAACTAACCTGCTTTCTCATTATTTTAGTGCTAGATATTATTCTAGCCCCCAGAAAAGTTGGGTGCGCATGACGTTGGTTGGTGTGATTCTATTTGTGATGCAGGTAATGATGGGTTGGTGTTCGAGGAGTTAATGGCCGGACTTTGGACAGCTTCGGTCTGAAGGGGACAACTGATGGTTGTTATGAGAGAAGAGGAAGGTCATATAAAGGACGGACTACACTTTTCGAGTTGAAGCAGGCCAACGACAGCTCAAAGAACTGTAATACCTAAGCACACGCTTCAACCCAGAAGCCATCAACGCTCAGTACAAATGGCTCAGCAATACGCCAGCACCCAGCCATCAGGCTTCAACAACCACATCAAGAATGTTGCTCTCGTCGGTGTAAGTCCTTCCCCTCCCAAATTAACACTTCAATCACTCACCTCCACACAAGGCGGGAGGGACTCTCGGCTCCTACATCCTCACCTCCCTCCTCGCCACAGGAAAACACCACATAACCATCCTAACTCGCCCCGACAGCACCTCCACCTTCCCCTCCCATCCGTCACTCAGCACAAAGCAAATCGACTATGCCTCCCAATCCTCCCTCACTACAGCCCTCGCCGGCCAAGATATACTCATTATAACCATGTCCGTGACCGCTCCTCCAACGCAAGAAGAATCCCTGATTCGTGCCGCCGCCTCCGCCGGCGTCAAGTACATCATGCCCAACGAATGGGGAAATGACTTCTCCTACGAAGGTCTTGCGGCCGACACGCCTCTACTCGGTCCCAAACTCGCCAAGAACAGGAAACTGATTGAAGATTTGGGTGTCAGTAAGTGGATGACTGTCACTGGTGGGTTTTGGTACGAGTACAGTCTCGCGGGCACGGAATGGAGATACGGGTATGATTTCGGGAAGAGAACTGTGACGTTCTTTGGGGATGGGGAAGCGAAGGTTAATACGAGTACTTGGGAGCAGTTTGCGAGGACTGTTTCTGCTCTCCTTTCCCTGCCCATCCTGCCGAATGATAGCGAGGACAAGTCAACCACGTTGTCTAGCTATGAGAACAAACGCTGCTACATCTCGTCCTTCCACGTCTCGCAGAAAGACATGTTTGAATCTGTCCTGCGCGTCACGGGCACGAAAAAGGAAGATTGGACGATCACGTATGAGGATGTGGAGGCGAGGTGGAAGAGGGGCATGGAGATGTTTAAGAAGGGGGATATGGTGGGGTTTGGGATTGCGATGTATGCAAGGAATTTTTTTGCGGATGGAGCAGGGGACTTTGGGAGTAGGTGGGGGTTGAGCAACGAGGTGTTGGGGTTGCCGAAGGAGGACTTTGATGCGTGCACGAAGAAGGCCGTGGAGATGGCGGAAAAGGAGGCGGCGGCTGAGTTTAAGGATCGGGAACATTCAACTTGAACTTGGACCTCGTATAGTGGTATCTGATGAGGGATGGATTCGGTAGCTTTGGATGCTGGAAGCTTGCTTTATCGACTTTGAGCACATTTAGTTTCCCTCTCAGACTTTTCTACATGCCGGGGAATTTTCCTGGTTGCTTTTTCAAGACATCTTCTTCTCCACTGAAGCTTGTTCAATGAATAAAGTTGGCTCACTCGGTCCCTACTTTGCCACTGTTCGTTTCCCACGGTCCTCAAAGCCTGCTCTGTAATCTCTGCAGCCACAAGGGCTTCGTCGATTGCTAAACATCTCTAGATTGTATGTCTATCTAAGATCAGCGCAGTGTTTGGTATCTACTGGTAATTCTCTCATGAGCAAGCTCTTCTATGTACTCCTTGCCCAACCTCCAAAGATCTCATTCCCAAGTATCTTTAAAGAGAAAAGCGCCATTCAGCCAATCCCGGGTATCAAATTCCACTCCCAAAACGCCGCCAGCAACTCCAAACTCCAAATGAAAACAAACGACATGCCATCTACAGAACCAGCATTGCCCCAATGAAATTCCCCAGCACACTCCCAGTCCCCCAGTCCGACCCCTCGTTTAGCTTCCCATACCAATTCGCCGCATACAGATTGCCGAACTTCGCCTTACTCTGGATTTGATCATAATTGGCCTTCAAAAAGGCAGCGATCTTGCCCTTTAGGTGATCGCTGACTTTGCCTCTACTACCAATAGTAGTGTAGAAGTCGGCGAGATTGCGGAACAGGACATCCCGCCACTGGACACCGTCACCGTTGGCGGTCAAGTTCGATTGTTGATCAATGACTAAAGCAGGGTCGTTGCCGAAAGATCCAGTCACAGACGATGTCACGGAGAGGGCCGCCGCGTCGAGGTATTTCGCATCGCTGGTCGTCATGTACAGCGATGTCAGAGCCCCGATATATGTACCCGTGTTGTAGGTGAGAGAACCCGGGTGTTTGGTGCAGCGTCCAGCAGTTAGAGCATCGACATTCATGATCCCGGTCTTCTTGTCGAGCATCATACGTTGCAGCCAGTTAATCGCACTGTCTGTCGGTCCACGAAACGACGCATCGCCTGTGATAGCAAGAAGCCAAGCGCCAACTTGGGCAAAGAGACTCGTCGAAATAGCATTCAACCCTGAATCGCCTGTGGAAGCCCAGTACACCGCACCGTCGATGTCGCAATTAGCTGGGATAGCAGTATCGCGCTCGATACCTCCTTTGCTGACTTTAGTGCCTTGATCAGACTTGAAGATCTGGGCGTTGGCGCTGATGGCTCGCCACTGCTTGATGCTCTGGTCGAGGAGTTCCCGATGGCCGTAGTTCTGGTAGGCGCGGATCATGGCGAGACACCACCAGAGCTGGTCGTCGTTGAAGTCGTTCGTGCTGCCTGCTTTTTGCTGGGCGGCGGTGGAGGTGGCGATGGTAAGGAGGGAGGCGCCGTAGGTGGATTCGTACTTTTTGGTCTTGGACCAGAGGTCGAAGTCCATGATGTCGTTGTAGACGTTGGCGGCTATCCAGCCGCCGATATTCTTCCATCGGAAAGAGTCTTTCATGTAGAAGCCGTCAAGGGCGGTGATGGCTGAGGTTGCTACGTTGGCATAATCGGCGTTGATTGCACGTGGTGTGAGAGTGTTGGTGTTGGTGTTGAGAGCTGACCGAGTAGTCTTGACTTCGGTTGAGGATAGAGCCGCCGCAGCGGTCATGATAGACCGGATAGAGTGAGGGATAATCATTTTGAGAATGGGCAACTTGAGACTAGGAAGTTGGAGTTTGACAAATGGTCATTAAATAGGTGTGGCATAGTAGGGCACTCGCCATAATATAGTGATTCACGGCCTTCCTCAGAGCGGCCTTCAAACAGCCGAGTCGACAGTCAACAAAGCTCTCATGACTTGGCCAACACTGTGCCATGTGCCACAGTCTGGCTTGCAATAGGACATGCTGTGAGCTTGGTGATTTTGTTGGCACTGCCATGGCTCTTAGCTCACATCTGCCTTGTATCTGGGAATCCCACACCGTCAGGATCGAAGGAGTGCTGCGCACTGAATACATCGTGAGCATGAACGGAATCCAACGTGGAGTCACTGGACTGGAATGCGAATGCGACAACCCAGAGAGACAACACAGAAATAAGCAGGTTTGAACTCCTTAATAGCCGCGATATTGACATGGCGGTTGTCGACTCAGAGGATTGATTGCTCCTGAGCCTATGAATGGCGATTGTTTGTTGGTTGTGATTGTGATGATTGTTTCGTGCATATTCTGAAACGGACCCCAGGATCGCCAGCGCATACGGATAATGGAAACCACGTGTGATGCCAAGAAGCAGAGAAAACGCCGTGAGTCCAGCGACTTCATAGTTAGGACGATCTATGCAGGAACACTTCACATTGAGCTGTGCAAGTGACATAAATGACATAATTGACGGTCTTGGAAATCAAGGTACAAGGCAGAAGTTAGAGAGAGAGCTCAGCAAGATTTTGGGTGCTGACAGTATTCCCTAAAGTCGCTCCAGCTAGCCAATCGGTAAGCAGAACGAGAGCGCCAGAATTTATTTTGGGTCTCACCAACGTAGTGACGGCGAAGCCAATGGGAACAAATAATCTTCGCAATGATGGGTTCGCAGTATTCGACGAATCAATTGATCGCACAGCCGCGACCCGCGACATTTACTGTAGGTGGTCAAAGCTTTACATCAGCCCTATCATCTGTTTCTGGAAAATGACAGGCTATTAATAGATGCCTTGATATAAAGATTTAGGATAGGTGAATGCTTTCCTCGTGCAATCAAGCCATAGATCGTGCCGCATCCCTCCACATTTTGATGGTTGAGTTCGCCTCGTCTTTGCCGCACCAGCCCATCTCTTGGCAACTTCGGGATCCCTTCCGATCCTGCTATGTTCGGCCACTAGAAAATTGCAATGGCCTATACTTCCTTTAACAAAGAGCAGATACTCCTAGAATGTAGTAGATACAATGGTTTATAAGAGCGCAGGTTTTCGCAATTCCATCTCAATTTCATGTTTTGATTGGCTCGTTCGCTTGTCAGTATTGATTTCTACCCGAGCCCGTCGGCCCGGAGGCCGCCGGATAGGCGAATCGTGCCTTCCATCAAACAAGTAACATTTTGCATCAAGGAAAGTTTTTCGGGTTGAGGTTAAGCTGAGCTTCCATTCAAAGATTCAACCACGGGCAAACTCACTGAATCACCAACAGCCAAGATGATTTCCATCGATGAGCTGACCATCGACCAGGTCCAAGAAGCCTTCAAGAGTGGGGCCTACACTTGCCGCGAACTCGTAGGAGCATACATCGCACGCATCAAGGCGCTCGACCAAGAAGGCCCAAAATTGAATGCCATCACGGTCATATCATCAACCTGTCTAGATGAAGCCAATGCTCTTGACAATTATTTGACGGAGCAAGGAACCTTTGTCGGTCCGCTCCACGGAGTTCCTGTCATCGTCAAGGACCAATGTGATACGAAGGATGTTCCAACAGCGTACGGCAACGTCTGTTGTGTACATACACCAATACAGGATGCGACTCTGGTCAAGAAATTGAGGGATGCAGGGGCAGTAATCTTGGCCAAGAGCACGATGCCAGGTAAGGATTTTGACATCATGTGACGTTTCTCTACTGACGGTCCAAGACTTTGCCGCATCGTTCAACTCCGCATCTTCCCTCAGTGGTATCACCCTGAATCCGTATAAGACTAGTCGCGAGACGGGAGGCTCCAGCGCTGGTACTGGCGCGGCTATTGCAGCGAATATGGGACTTATCGGAGTTGGTGAGGACACTGGCGGTTCTATTCGAGTGCCAGCATCGTTTTGCAACCTCGTCGGACTTCGACCTACAGTTGGCATGATCTCGAGAGCTGGACTTTCACCTCTAGTCAAGACACAAGACACGCCAGGTCCGATGACGAGAACAGTTCGTGATGCGGCTTTGATGTTGGATGTCATGGTGGGGTATGATGCCAAGGATCCGTATACTGCTTCGGCCGTGGTTGCAGGACCGCCACAAGGAGGTAGTTACTCATCCAACCTTTCCGAGGTAGCTTTGTCGCAATTCCGGATTGGCGTCCTGAAATCCGGTTTTGGTCATGAACATCTGGCTGAATGCACAAGCGTTAATGATGTCGTTCGAGGCGCATTACGGAGAATTGAAGACACAGGCGCCACGATTATCAACATCGAGATCCAAGACATTGACTATTACATGAATACAAGCTCTACCTACCTTTCAAGATCAAGATACGACATCCAAAACTTCCTCGAAGCCCATCCCATAATCAAGGACGTCAGCTTTGAGAGCATTCACTCCTCTAATAATTATCATCAATCTCTCCCGCTCTTCCGAAACATGGGAGCGCCGAAATCCTTCAAGCACCCATACGAGGATCCACATTACGCAAAGCGTCTTGATGTCCGACAAGACTTCCAACGATTGGTAATTGGTATCATGGCTGAGCACGATCTGGACGTCATTGCTCTCCCGAGCGTCCAGATCCCAGCACCTTTTGTCTCTGATGTCGTTGGCACACGATTTGAAAATTACTTTCCTACAAATACCAGTTTTGCCAGTCAGCTGCATCATCCTGCGATCTCGGTTCCTGTTGGATTCACAGAGAAGACTGACTTGCCTGTGGGCCTGGAATTTGTTGGTCTCCCGTATTCGGAACAGAAGTTGCTGGAGCTTGCGTATGGTGTGGAATCATTGATCAAGGCAAGAAAAGCTCCCGTATTTGAGTGTCTCCAGAAGGGATAGGTGGATCTGATGAATGAGTGATGGAAAATTCATTACACAACCACCCAGCTGGAAGCTTGACAGAGCACCGGAAATTACCCCGCGGTTATACTCTCCTTGCTCCTCTATCATTCTAGAACTGTGTCGTATCAATCAAACTTCGGGTTTTCCAACATTAATAGATACACTTTGGAGCAACACGGAACTTCTTTTCTTGACTCTGCTTAAGCCACCACACACAGAAATTCAGAAGATAGAAATCCCGGTTGAGTACCTCAAGCCTCGCTTAGGCAGGTAAACAAAGACCAATCAAAGCGCATCACCAGACGCTGTAAGTATCTCGAAGATTACAGTTCTAGACACTTCTTGGTAAGAATTATCCTTGAAACTTCATACAGTACCTCATTATTTTGAAAATGTCGTCTGGACGAACAAATGGGAGGTCGGAAGCCGTCCATTCGAAACCACGTGACCAAGAAACAATCTTATCTTGCGCTTTCAACTCGTTTGTGGCTTCGCTCCTTTGAATGCACGATGAGAAGAATGTAACAATCAATCGAATCGCTTGCAACGATGCACAGTTTTCGTTTCTTGATGCGGAACTTCAGATATGACAATACCAACCAAGTGTTCAACATATATTACTCAGCATGCGGCGTTGATCCAAGCAGCCTTAGCGGCTAAATGAGATCATGCAGGACAGGGTTCAACCACCTCATTGTTAGGCTTCATGTTCACTTCATAATATTTCAAGACTGTTACACAACTTTATCGCTTATTGAAAACCAAACGTCGTCAAAATACAGCAAGTTCGGTTTATCTAGTGGAATTAAAGCATTAGCATTGTAATTTCCGAGTCGATTAATCTTGCGGTCCGGGTTTTGACCCCACTTTTGCGGTCATGGATCATGAATCAAATGAAGCTTTCCAGCCAAGTTCCACTACGGCGCCAAGATCTGGGGATCCTTCGAATGGGGCCAAGACAGGAGGTCACGGAGATGACAAAGTGCTAGGGGACACATCTGACAAATCCTATTCTCTGACATCGTCCACATCTCCAGCTGCAGCCCCGACTTCGACAGCTGTTCAAGAGAATGATGAAAGTAACGAAGCTCCCGCGGGTCCATCCAATATTGTTGAATACGTATCGCATCCTGATATAGAAGTTGATGATGATGTAAGTAGTCGAAACATCTATCATTGGAGGAGTTCAGGACGAGATGGTTGACTTTGAAGTAGCAAATAGATCATGGCTCCGATACTGATTCAGCATTGGGATCCATGCCGGCGTAAGCTCCTAGGAGTCTTGTGAGTTTCTTGTAGAAGCTGCTGATTAGATCAGGAGTTCGACGGTCTCGCTTCGTTCAAGCGTCTACGAATACATTGAAGGTTGAACCCAGCTCCGCTGTTAAAAGCCAAATCTGATGATGATACAGAAAATGGAAGAACATACCATGCTTTCAATGCTGGGAGTGAGTTGGGATGTCAACTTTGTTTTTCGTTTCCTCCACGCTTGATAACTAACGAAAGGTAGAATACATTGGGCCAAATGATGAGATAGAACAGGAGCGACTAGGTTTGTCGCTTTTGCAACTCAAACTTTAGACACCAAATGTTGACGGCCATTCAGATCTCCAGCATCACCTCTTCGTCATGACAATGGACAGCAAATTACACCTCGCGCCAATCGAGAACCCTCAACATGTTTTGGACATCGCAACCGGAACAGGAATTTGGGCAATTGAGTTCGCGCAGCTCTACCCATCTTGCACAGTGCTTGGAACTGATCTCAGTCCCATTCAACCATCCTTGTAATCTTTCCAAATCACTTTGCCAATCATTCGGCCATACTGACCCAAGTCAGCGTCCCTCCAAATTGCCAATTCCGCATCGACGATGCTGAAGAAGAATGGATCTTCAGCCAACCGTTTGACTATATCCACGGCCGCGCCCTCGTATCCTGCTTCCGCGACCCCCCATCCGTAATCACCAGCATCTTCGCCAACCTCACCCCAGGCGGCTATTTCGAATTCCAAGATCCCATCATGCCATTAAAATCCATCGACGGTTCCCTCACCGGTACCTCCCTCGACCTCTTCCAAAAGTCCTGCATGGAAGCCGCTGAGAAACTCGGTCGGCCCTGGACGAACGGTAAGAACTATGGGAGGTGGATGAGGAGGCGGGGTTTGTGCATGTGGTTGAGAAGAGCTATTATTGGGCTACTAATGGGTGGGTTAGGAGAAGGCAGCAGAAGTTGCAGGCGTTGTGGTTGAATGAGAATTTGAAGGAGGGACTACCGGCTTGGGGATTGAGTACGTTGAGTAGAGGACTTGGGTGGAGTAGGGAGAGGATTGAGGTGTTGATTGCGGCTGCGAGGAAGGATTTGAGTAATCCAAATATTCATGCGTGTGCAGAGTGTTATGTTGCTTATGGGAGGAAACCACACAGCCCGTAAAGCTTTTCCTAGGTTTCTGAGAAGGTCGCGCCATTCTTTGATGCCGTCTCGAAGGGGGAATTTGGATACAGATTCGGAACGTATGATTAGAAGTAAGCTCACTGAATTCGTTCGAGTTCTGTTGAGTGGAATTTGATGTCCAAGGAATACTGCTGCCTTTCTAGCGAGAGTAGCGGTCGGAAAGCTCTTATATTGCCATAATAAACCATTCTAGTTAGTAACAACCCACATAGTACCTTATAGGGGGGCTTGCCTCCTCATACAGGTCGCGAGAGAAATCACAGTCATTACCATTGGTACGATAGAAAAGCAGAAATCACCTTCCTGATTGAAGCAGGTCGGTGTGCTGGTCAGAGATCGCATGTGGGTTTACTCGATAATTAGGAGATTTATAGGGCCAATGTCATGTATCAAACAGTATGAGTGTAATCGTTGACGAATTGGGGAGCGGTCTACCTGAAGTACCGATAAACGTACTCTCTCACTAGAAAATATGTTGATGAGCTGTGACTATTACGAGGCTTGAAAGAACACCCGTCCAACACACTACTTAACTCTCTTCTGGTACTCCTCATCCGTGACAGCGTCGTGCCAATCAGTCTTTCCAAGACCGACTACAAAGTGTGTCATGATGCTCTTCTCGTCTGCCCCATGCCAGTGCGTCGTTCCAGCTGGAGCCCAGATGGTGTCTCCAGCCTTGATCTGCCGTGCCTCATCGCCCTTGTCGCAAATCCAACCAGTGCCAGAAAGTACGCGGATCATCTGTCCATTCTCATGAGTGTGCCAGTGTGTTCGAGCACATGGTGTAAACGTGACATTTGCCAGGATGGCCGTGTCATCCGCGTTGATCATTTCGAGGAATACCTCGCCGGTAAAAGTAGCTGTTGGCTTGATGACCTCTTTCGAGGCAGACGACGTCGAAATAATAACAGACTTGGGCATATTTGTTTCCGTGCTGACGTCTTCGTGTGTAGCGTGAGGTACCAATGCTTAATTCTAGATGGGCTGTCAGCCGTAGAGCTCAATTAACGAATTCGTCGAACAGCACCTAGTTATTCAAGACACCCTGAGTTCGAGATGAAGTATGGAATGATTTTAAAATATTGTTTGATTTACACAGCTTTTCTTTTAAACCACGTTCTCAATTCACTACGCGAGAATTGATGGATCTAAGTCGAGGGACTCGCACGGTTATGGCTAAGCCCATCTCTTAGTTTCCGGGCCGTAAGCAGCCTGCAGTAACGAACGCTGGTCGGTGCTTGCATAATGCAATGCGTCTCTGTATGGATGCGGAGAATATCAATCCACGGTTTCGCTTAAACTCTCGCTATTGGACAGAACGGAAGCAGATCGAGTCAGTCATGGGAGCCGTCCTCTTTTTCACGCCTCTTAAGTCCTAACTCCTTAGGATCCTGCCCTGCTCCACCATACTGTCCTTCTGCAAAGTTTACCCTAATAAAGTTGCAAGGTAAGGCTGATGGATCCCTTCAATAGGATCCTTTCCACGGGGTTACTTCGGCGGGACTGCCACGGCATATGCTGCGCTCAACCCCACTCGGCCTAAATGAGAAAAATTACACGCTTGCAGTTGGGTATTCCTCCAATTACACTACAACCCATGAAACCATCCTCTAAGCTATATGGGGGGGGGGGGGGGGGGGGGGGGGGGGGGGCGAATTGAGGAAGGCGCTTAGCACTCGAAGGACTTAATTTCATAGTCATAGTCATGGTAAACTCGCCAGAACGAAAGTGGCGAGCCAATTCTGGCGCTTCGGCAAAGATAGCCTTGAATTACTCAAGGAGCACTAGGACACTCTCTTCGCTTCCCTCCCTCTCTTCCTCTCTTCCTCCCACACTCCCTAGCAGAGATGAATCCTCGTGCATTTACTTACGACGAATGATACCTTTTCTCTTATGTACACTTCGGATTCTGGAAATCCTCCTCACAGAACAAAGCAAGAGGGAAAACAACCAACGGGTTATCGCCATTCTGCAATCATGGCCGCTTATATCTTGTTGGACGTTCTCGCCGAGGACTTGACGAACGCCATCAATGGTCTTGAGAAGGCCACATTCGATGCTGCGTCGGCCTACACCAAACACGAAGGCCTCTTCAGTGAGACCTTGACCAGGACAGAGCGGACAAAAAAAGCTAATGTGTTCAGAGTTGATTCGGAGAAGCTGAGTCTTCAGACATAGTCTTTAGATTCCAACTACTCACTGCAAGACTACTTTCGTTCCTTTCTTCCTGGGCGCTTCATGGAAGAGTAAATTACCTTGAGCTAGTGCGTGGAGCAATGGTCTGAAAATCCAGCGAAAGTCACACGTCCCTATTACATTACCAGTCTCCTCACATTAAAGACCCGCCAGATATACCAACTACTGTGGCTGCAAGAAACACTTTAATATATGAGACCATAAAGCATGAGCCAGCGCCGGAGGTGCTTGAAGGGAGGATCTGCGCCGACGCGGTGGAGGAAGCCAGAGATGGAACGGTCGTTTGAGGCACCAATGCACTTCCACCTGGAGAATGTCAGTAGTCTTTCCTCTTGCACCATGGTTTTGACCATATGAAGTTGACAAACCAGATGTCGTCGACGCTGTCACAGACCCAGGACTCAGTTTTTCTATCCCAGCTATGATAGTACATGGCTGCGGAGACATCTCGGATGAATTCATCGTTTCCATCGACGTTCCAGTCGAATTGCCCACCGAAAACACATAAGTACATGTCGCGGTATTGGGCTCGGTCAATGGGCAGTCATATCGGTATGAAGTAGCCAGATTTGTGCCACACTCGGTGTATATAACCGTCACGCCAGCGGTAGAGGGACCATTGACGAGTGTTATCCTGTCATACGCTTCGGCATTGCAATCTATGGTGTTTGAATTGTTTCGGGAGGGGTCATGATTATCATCAAGGTAGGTTGTTGCTCTGGTGTCGACGGCGACTACGGAGACGTGTCCGTCCCAATTTGCGAAGATCAGGGAGGTTGTTATTGCGCTGTGGGATTGCGACTTTGAATGTGAGGGAGACTGAGCAGTAGTGATCGAGAGTAGAAGATGCCACAAAGTAACAAATTTGGGGATGTGCGCGTGAGAAAACATGGGAAATGAATGCAGAGGAGCTAAAAACGCTAGGCATTGGCAGACCCGCCAACATTGAATACTTATATAGGTAGTCGTAAAGTCACAACAAACTTACATGTGGAAAATGAAGCAGGGAATGCGGGGTAGGCAGATTTGTACCGAGGTATGCCTCAAATCCCCCCTGTCAGCTCTTGGCTTTACGGCACAATAACGAACGACCATCGTTGGTGCAGTCAAGAGGCAGAAAGCGATCACAAATATATACATACAAACTTGAGAAGGCTCATGTCGCTCCTGGGCAGTCTTCTGTGCAGTACCCGAGACAGGTAATTCAGACACAATGTCTACCTTCCTCGAACCAACTGACTGGATTCCCAAGCGTATTATTCCAGTGCGGACGAATGCCGTGCTCCCCAGCTCGCCTGACCCTTCTATCTCACCATTACTTTTTTCTGTTTTCCTAGCAGCTCCACATCCACCTTTCCCTCTACCCTTCTGCTAATCAACAACGTTTCATAACTTATTTGGAGACCACAAAAGAGTACGGCGGCGAGGGCAGATAGTCATCACCTCTCGATCAACAAGCAATGACTACCCTACCATCACATTTGCAGTCGATTGTGACTGCAAATAGCGCAATATATGAAGCTCCTGTGACGGAGAACTCGATCCGAATCGTCCATCTGCTTCCCGGCCACGTTGATGAGCCTATCTCATGCACCTTCGATATCATGGATCTTGAGAAAGTCGAATCTTTCCAAGCCTTAAGCTACTGCTGGGGCAGTGAACATGCTCACAGACCCTTATTTTGCAACGGACAACCATTCACTCCCACAAGAAATCTATACGCAGCTCTTAAACAGCTACGCCTAACATCGGGAGTACGGTATATGTGGATTGATGCTGTATGATGGCTTCACGCTCACGGAAGGTAAAAGCTAATCTGTTCCACTGACAGATATGTATCAATCAGGACAGCATTACCGAGCGAAATCAGCAGGTGCCGTTGATGCGACAAATATACCAGAAAGCGACACAAGTGATAGTTTGGCTAGGAGGTCAAGACGATACCACGGCACTAGCACTCGCGACTATGCAGAGCATTTTTGAAAGCTGCTGCTCGGAACGGTACGGTGATACGAGTCGTGAGGAATGGCTCACGAACTTGGAAAATGACGAAGAGTATTGCAAATCCCTACGGGGGGACATAGTCAGAACAGTCTCTCCTGAATGGCCTGGCGAACCCAAGACCTGTACAAACGCCCTACAAAAATTCTTCCAAAGACCATGGTTCTCTCGAGTCTGGGTGATCCAAGAAGTGCGAGGGTGTCCGCATATTACTTTGCAGATTGGTGAAACTACTCTGGCGTGGAATATAGTGGCTTCAGTGGCAGCATGGGTCGTCTACGGACCTACATCGGTTACTCACCTAACTGAGCCCTACAAATTTGGTGGATTTCTCCACACAGACCTTATGCAGCAGAAACCGTTCACCACCAAAGACGATGTACCTTTCCTAGAGGTCTTGGATCGCTGTCGTGGTTTCAAGTGTACGATCGATAAGGACCGAATATTTGCTTTGCTCCAGCACACATCAGCTCGCCTTCTTCCAAGTGAAAACGAGCTTGGAACTGCAAATAAAATGCTTTATCCCCTTCGTATGGACATAGATCAGCGTGCAACACACTTCGGTTTGAAGGTAGATTATAACATGACCCTACGCGAGGTTTATCGACAGATAGTTCTTGGCTCGATATCGGAAGGTCGCAGTCTCCAAGTGCTCAGTCATGCTATCGAGGATTCCAAATACCGCAAAGACTACCCGACTTGGATGCCTCTGTGGCACGCGACTAGTTCCCGATTCACTGGGCCACGACGGACCTTCCTGTACAATGCAAGCAGAGACCATGAGCCCCAGGTCCGGACATTCACGAACCCTATGCTGCTTGGTCTTGATGGTGTTGAGGTTGGAATTGTGACGAAAACCAGCACCAACATCATTTTATCGGATGCAAATGAGCTACAGACAGAAGAAATCAACCATGGAACGACTTTGGCGGAGATACAAGAGATTTCCAGGCTGATCGTCCGTGACTGTTGGCAACCAGAGCACAACTGGATGCAAGAAGCGGTCTGCCGTACACGTTCACAAGCTACTACCCATTTTGCAGACTTCTGTGCTTTCATCAGCGAGAGGTTGCAGAAGACACCGGGGCCCACCCTCTTGTCGTTGCACGGAAAGTGGTGCAACATCTGTATGGCAAGGCACGTCACATCACCAGCATCTGGCCTCGACGAAATTCTTGAAATCTTTCATTGTGAGACTTGTTTCGACTTCGACATGTGTATGCGGTGTCGTAAGGCTGGCCACACCTGCCCAGGTCAACATGAGCTGTCTCCACGACCAATTCCTAGCATGATTTGTCAACTAGGAGAGCAAACGCATGCTATGCTGGAGGCACAGAAAGGCAATGGCAATGCAGAACGCTTCGACTTAGGGGTACGGCAATCTTTCGACGGGAAGTGTTTTGTCAAATTAAGCAACGGGCTTCTTGGTTTGGCATCAGACAAGACTCGCGTCGGGGACCTGGTCGTTGTCTTCTTCGGTGGTAGAGTACCATTCATTCTGAGGCAGCAAGGCAGCTTCTATGCTCTACTTGGGGAATGTTATGTCCATGGTATAATGGACGGTGAGGCTATTGACGGCTGGCGCAAAGGAATATTACAACAAAACACCTTTATCTTAGAGTGAGTTATTGGTAGTATTGCGCTGTCCTCTCAGAAGAGGCAACATATGTTGCAGTATCAAAACAGTTCGACGCTATACTCCTCGAGGAATGTGTTTGAGGTATTTGGTCAATAGACAAGCATTGGAAGAAATGATTGCAGGATATCAGGAAATAGCCTACACCGGTCCTGTCGTGTTAGGCCATGAGTACGGGATCTCTCCGTTCCTGGCTAGGTGTCTTTTCTTTTATCTACTGTGAGTGTTTGAGCTTCACTCGGCAGGAGCTATCTTACTAATGAACGGCGCGCGTCTAAGGTGCTCCATTTCCCTGTATACGTAGAGGGGTCGAGCTTTGATAATGATACCTTCTAGATCTGATTGTCATAGCATGGATGCACACGCGTTCATACCAGCAGAAGAGCCATATAATTTCGAATCCACATGTACATTTACGAGAACCCGAGTGTGGAAGGTCCGGGATCGGATCCTGCATTATCTAGCAAATATGTAAGGCTTGGGCTGCTTGAGATACCCATAGACCTAGTATTTATTCTTCCCTTTTGCTTGTTCCATTTCTGCCGGCAGACGTGAGCAACTGCTGCTTTAATCTGAGCTGAGAGTGAAATAGACAAGGGCTCCTATTCGGCAGATGATGAGGCTCTGTGATATCTGCTGAGGAGACCAATCACAACCCCTAACAAATCGCCCCTGCTACTCTTTCCCCCACCACCGGCTCGAATGCTACCTCGCTAAGAAAACTGGACCTCGTAAGGGCAGTCTCGAAAGGTGTCTATCTAGTAGTTCAGAGCACATTCCGCCTCGACTAGGGCTCAAGAGTACTTTTAAAACTTCTAAAATCCACACTTGCCTTTAAACCGAGCTTAAATTTAGCTCGTGCTTTAAGGTGTGTCCAGGGACTGTCCGCGGCCACTAATCATTCAAACCTGAGCTAGGTCTTCGACCCATAAGACTTCACATTTGACATTCAAGCGGGGGCGGTAGCGGTGGTAAATGTTTCAGCGGACGAAGGGACAGTATGGAAAATATTTTGGCCTCCTATGTGCTCCGGCTACATTTTCTTACCGAACTCGCCGGGAATCTGTTGTTTCCTCGCAGGGTCTCTGCCGGAGCTGATTATCGATCAGTCCCACTTCCCACCAGCCCATCTCCCCCGCAGTTTGTCACTAATTCAACAAAGTGGGCAAAGAAAACGAATAGTGAGTGGCCAGAACCTCTTGTCCGCCTCGTTGCACACATGCCAATATTTGATCTGTCATCAAGCTCAGAGTGGTTGTAGCAGTTATCGAGCGCTTCAGAGGGAGCAAAACTTCGTATTGAATGTAAATAATGTATTTAGCTATAATTATTTTACCATTATTAGGATATATTTACTGTTTAAATAATAAATATCTATTTTTACTCGTTGGACACTCTGGAAAGCTACCCACACGTTTCCATCGTATGATCTTTGATGCGGAGGGGAGAGACAATATCAGGAAAATTAACTTCTAACAGGGGTGGGGGAAAGTATCAGTACGGAGAGCCGGAGTGCACTACTTTGCTCTCCAATCCACAAAGGTAAAACTCTTCCCTATAGAAATGCGCAGCCACTATTCATCTCCACACAGCCTGCAACACTAGCCTCTTCCCTCTCGGCATTGCAGACTTCCCAAAGGAAAACGCCTACGCTTTCTGCCGGCTTCTGCCGCCTTGAAAATCAGATTAGATCTTCACACGATCTGATAAGATTTCGCGCATCTCAACCACCCAAATTTCCGTACCACCTTTCGATCCCCTCCATCCCCATGCTACCCTTCTACATCTTGCTCACATGCCTGAGCTCCTACGCATGGGGACGGCCGACAGATCCCTCTGAATTCTGCTTCGGAGGCTGCGAACTCGCTTTGGGAAGCTTTCAGTTTAATGAGACTTCTACCTCTGGGTCTACTCCTGCGGATCCGTCAACGCTGCATGCTAAAAATGGCTGTAACAATGGATTACAAGTCCCATCTTTGTATTTATGTTTGAAGATATATTGTACGGCCGGTGAGAGGGCGAGAGGGTTAGATGGTATGAATGAGACATGTCAGAGGGGGTCAAATATCACGATCCCGCCTTATTCAATCGTTGATGGGTATTCGGACGAGGACATCGATGGACTAAGACATCTTCAACCAGAGGAAATCCCTAGAGGAGGAGACTTCATACTCAATGAAGTCTCCATTCCTTCTAAACAGGTCTTCAAATTGGCGTTTGACACTCTGGTAGGCTCCCACTTTTCTGGTCATGTTTACACGTGATGATGTGCTGATTTGGGGATGGTAGGATGCCGTGTATTTCGAGACCAGGATTCATAATATTTATGGGTAAGTACTTGTCATGGATCCAATTGAAGTTTATAGAGCTAAGAAGAATCTAGGTGCGCCATGTACTATTTCTGGGTGGTAGTGATCGCCATCGGTCTTTCATCACATCTCGGTCCTTACTCGTTGACTTTCCAAAACCGCAACAGCAAGTGGCAACCGCTACCCAACGATGATGCCGATATCGATGGGACAGAAGAGCAAATTCGTAAGAGGAAAAGGAGTATATTTGATACACCATACACTTTACTCAAGAGATATATTACCGTCCCCGCCACATTCGGCTACAAGCGATCTCAAAACATCGGGTGGTGCACAATACCCACTCGCGTCCAGAGTTTAGCAATCGGAGCATTCATTCTTATCAACATCGTTCTCTGCTCTTGCAGCTATAGGGTATTCCCAAACAACATCTAGTACGTTGTCCTCTCACTCCCTTTGCCACCCCTCTCTCCCCCTTTCCCCTCCTCTCCCTCCTTCAAGCAAGCCCTTATTGATAAACTCCCTCAGCTGGCCACGAGTCTCCGACCAAGTCCTCCGCTACTTCGCCGACCGAACGGGCATCATCTCAACAGCGAACCTACCTCTGATATGGTTATTCGGCATAAGAAATAACACGCTGATGTGGCTGACCGGGTGGGATTTCGCTACGTACAATAATTTCCATCGTTGGGTTGCGAGGGTTTCAACTTTTGAGGCGGTACTGCATTCGATTGCTTATACTGTTTTGATTGTTGCTGGTAAGGATGCTATTTATTTATATTGTCGCTTCTCGCATTGGTTCTCTGAAAAGAAGTGAGAGAGTTTTCAGCTGATATGATCATGTAGGAGAAGGATCTATCACGGAAGCATGGGCCTACTACCTATTATATTACAGCCAGAAGTATTTCGTGAATGGAGTTCTGGTAAGAGCCAACACAATGATCTCCCCCATTCTGAGTATTGAGAGAAGTCGATCCATCTAACCCTTCGAAATTCTAGGCTACAATCTTCATGGTTGCGATCCTCGTCGCCTCAGTGTACCCACTACGCCGCAACTTCTACGAGATGTTCCTCTGGCTACATATCATCCTCTCCATCCTCGTAATAATCACCATGTACTAGTACGTTCTTCTGTGCCCATCCCCTCCCTTCTCTCCTCCCTTTGTCCTTCTCACTTCCCCTCTTTCAACCAAATCCTCCAGACTAACCCTTCTCCCTCCCACCCCAGCCACGTCGAAATCTTCCACGGCTACACCCTCTACATCTATCCCTGCATCCTAATCTGGCTCCTCGACCGTCTCCTCCGCCTACTCCGCATCCTCACATTCAACAACCCCCAATTCTGGAGGAACAACCCCACCACAAAAGCAACAATAACTTACTCCCCCTCCTCCAACATCGTGCGTCTCACCGTGCCCTACAACCCAACAACAACATCATTTAACATCCCTCGGCCAGGGACGTTCTATTACATCTATGTTGTTGACAGTTGGAGATTCTGGGAGAATCATCCTTTCACGCTTGGGTATGTTACTCCTACTTCTACGACGGCTGAGAGTCAGATTCCAGAGGGGAAGTTTATACATTCGTCTCCACACTCGTCGTCGATGTCGCTGGGTACGATAAGTCCACCTCGCCGCGCGCCATCGCCTCAGCATCCTTCCTTCTCAGAACCAACCTCATCACTTTCCACCAACTTCCCACCCGAATCAGCACACCTCCTCCCCCAATCGCCATTACCCTCACCCCCTCCTCTCACCACGTCCAGCAACCGCGCCCCCGATTCCAGCACGCTAACCTTCCTCATCCGCCCCTACAACGGCTTCACATCCCGTCTCCGCTCCTCATGCCTCTCTTCCCCCTCTCACGCCCACTCTCCCTCACCCTCTCACTCTCAATCTTACACAACCACCCACACCATCCTCCTCGAAGGCCCCTACGGCACGCCCCAGCCCCTGCACACCTACACCAACATCCTCTTCATCGTCGGCGGAACCGGCATCGCCGTCCCCCTCTCCTATCTCAGGACTTTAACCAGCCCTCCTTCTCCAACCAATGGCATAGATCAAGAGGCGACGAGAAGAAGGACGAAGATCGTGACCATAGTGTGGGCTGTACGGGAGAAGGTGTTTCTGGATGAGGTTGTTGGGAGGGATTTCCCTGCTGCTGGTGGCGGTGGTGCTGCTGCTTCTGATCCTTTGCAAGTAGAAAGCAGTGGTGGTGAGGTCGAGGGGATGATGAACGGGGGGGAGGTCAAGTTACAGGCTTATATTACTCAATCCCCTTCCTCCCCCTCCCCCTCCCCCTGCCCATCTCCCTCTCATCTTCCCTCTTCCACTCACTTTCCCAACACCAATTTCGACGAGGACGAAGACAAAAACGACAACAACACCTCCTCTCCCTCTCCCTCTCCCTCCCCCGACACCAACGCCGCCATCCATTCCACCCGTCAATTGCAGCCACCCAATGTCAAAATATCAACGGGCAGACCGGACGTCTTTGAGGAAGTCTCAACCGCAGTCGCAGAAGCAGCAGGTGGTGATCTAGCAGTTGTAGCCTGCGGCCCGGGGATGATGGCCGATGATGCGAGGAGGGCTGTGGTCACCATGCTAGGCAGAGGAGTCAGTGGCATCGAGTATTTCGAGGAGAGCTTTAATTGGTGAGGCTTAGATGGATGTTTGTGAATGACATTTAAGACTTGCTTTTGGCATGGCATTGCATCAGAGCGGAGTCTTTTTTCGGAAATGTTTAGATTGGATATAGATGAGGTTCGAAGTAGATCATCCAGCTCAGAGACATCAAAGTCATCGGAGAATCTCAAGTCAAAGCATGTTCACAACTCAAGGGTGGTAGAGGTTTTGGGTTGCCATATTGAATTGACTAAAGCAGCGTGTATCGTGAGCTAAAACCTATGCACAACGCAGAAAGAAAGGAATGCACCAAGCAGCGACGCCCAGCCCGTTACCTCCTAACCACATGATCATAAGCAGCCATGATTCATTAATGCGAAGCGCCCCCCTCCCCCCGGATGCATGCCTTCTTCCCAAGACCCTCCCCACATCCCGGCTCGAAAAGAAAAACATGAGCGAAAAAACATGCAGAAAAAGAAAATAACCTCCCCAGAAGCTGCACTCCATTTTCTATCCCCTTTGATGTCAATGCCGGATGTTCTCCATGGTGAGTGATGCTTGTGGGCGCCGTATGCCACTCCTTCCATGTCAACTCTGCCAACACTTCCACCTCGCCCCCCCAAATTATCATCCCCGGACGTCCCCTCTTCCCAGGGTCAAGTACGCAAGGAAAACAAAGAAATGTAAAGAAACCATGAGCAAAACATTATCTCAGGTAGGAACAGAGGATCTGCTCTGGATGCTGATCCTGACGACCGATGTATCTGTCGACGGGACGTGCAAACGAGCTTGTCTGATCTTGTTCCTGCGTGCTTCGTGACCAAAATGTAACCGGCGATGTCGATGCTGATGCTATGTTGATCTGATCGAATAAGCCATTTGTTGCATTCATGTTCCGGAGTTTTGGATGTAATGACATCGGCATGCCGTTCGATTCCTTGACATTGATGATAGAGCTCACCGAGGTGAGTTGTCATGCGAATATCGAAGTGCTCGAGCCATTGTGAAATCCACAAAAATCGGAAAGTCTGAACGAAAAGCAGAAAGAGAAGAGTTTTGATATCGAGCCAGTACCACCAGTCTCAGCGAGACGATCAGGCATGGTCAGCGAATGAGTTGAGATTACATGACGAAACTGCCGCGAGTCGAGAATCGAGTATCGAAAACCGGTCAAGGAGATTCGCCCAAGGAAATAAATCAATACCATTGCTGTCCAGTCTGCTCCTCTCGCTTTGGCCGGTAAGAACCAGAAGAATATCCAGGACCAGTTGCTGCACCTTTCGAGGCAGAGCGCAGCCTATTTGCGGAGACTATAGCGTCAGCCATCCAGTCAGCATATGTTCTCCTCGCGGCCAGCGTCATCGAAGCACACTAAACGCGAAGAGGAAATTCCCTTACAAGGAAGGAACCGGAGCTAGCGAGACACTCACATCCTATCACTTCCACCGACGGCTCTGTTGGTATCCGGAGTGTCTACACCAGCACCACTGGCACCACGTTCAATGACCTTACGGCGGGATCCGGAAATGGCTCCTGGCTTGGAAGCACTGGAGGCGTGCTGTGGGGTCGGTCCTCCGGCAGTAGCGGCGTTGGTACGGGTACGGCCTGGCTTCTCATCCTCATCCTGGGCGGGTTGTTGACCGGCGGCCTGGGCAATGGCTTGGGCATTCTTCTGGTACTTGTAGACGGTCCAATCGAAGACGTAGTCATATTGGAAACCCTCACGAACGAAGAGATCACGGAAGATCTTTCGGAGGTAGGAGTAGTCAGGCTTGTCATCGAATCGGAGAGAGCGAGTATAGTTGAGGTAGATGGCGAACTCGTTGGGAAAGCCTCTGCAGAGGACTTCGGTTGGGGTGGTCATCTTCTTCTCCATGATTCGGTCATACTTCTGCTTCTTGGTAGCAGCCTTCAAGCCTTGCCATGGAAGGGAGCCACGGCAGAAGTAGAGCATAACGTATCCGAGAGACTCCATATCATCACGACGGGATTGCTCTATAGAAAAATTAGATGTGGGGGCCAAGAAGGATGGACATAGTACATACCGACTCCCAAATGGGTGTTGATAGAGGCATAACGAGCAGTACCAGTCAAGTTCTTGTTCTCACGGTATGGGATGTGGAAATGAGTCTTTGGGTCACGGTACTTCTTGGCCAAACCGAAATCAATGACATTGACTTGGTTGCCGCGCTTGCCGATGCCCATCAAGAAGTTGTCTGGCTTGATGTCACGGTGGATGAAGGACTTGGCGTGAATGTACTCGATACGGGAGATCAATTGATCGGCAAGGAGAAGGACGGTTTTGAGGGAGAACTTTCGGTTGCAGAAGTTGAAAAGGTCCTCCAAACTAGGTCCGAGGAGATCAAGAACCATGGCATTGTAGTCACACTCGGTACCGAACCAGCGGACAAATGGGATACCGACACCACCGGCAAGGGACTTGTAGACACGAGCCTCATATTCGAGTTGAGGGTGCTTGGCCTTGACGGACTCAAGCTTGATGGCGATCTCTTCACCGGAGATGATGTTGGTTCCGAGGTAAATGTCACCGAAAGAACCACTGCCGATCTTACGGCCGATACGGTACTTGTTACCAACACGAAGATCCTGCAAAGCCATGTTAGTATCCTAGAGTATAGAGGTGATGATGTGCAGGTGTGCTATGATATGCAAAAGAGGGGGAAAGCACGAGGCTGAGGAGGATGTCAGAAGTGAGACTATGATCTCGACTTGATCTTGATCCAAGACAGCCAGCGTGTATGTAGACAAGAAGGTGCTCGTGGGAGGCTGAAGAAAGGGAGTATAAACCAGAGGATTGGATTTCGACTTGGAAGCGGGTGGATTCACCATAGTAGTCATCTTGCTTGAACTATGGACTCTGGGTATCGGGTTGACCGATACACGAGTCGAAGATGGTTGTTGAGGGTATTAATTATCGATCAACGACGGAGATCGTAGTCGAGTAGGTATGTAGGGAGACAGGAACTAGGAGGAAGAAGACGTTAGTTGTTGTGTTGTTGAAAAGTCAGGCTGCGGAGATTGAACGCGGAGCGGTGAGGTTGGATGGAGATGGCGGTGTCGTAAGCGGCTTGTCGGAATCGAAGGTGAGCGGCAGACGCCACCAGGTTGGCAGATGAGGATATTGATAATATTGCTTGGTGTTGTCGAGTTGTGCTGAGGGAGGGGAGAGGGGGAGTGTTGGTACGTACCTATCTGAGTTGCTGCTCCAAGGTTTGAGGTCTCAGGCTGCAGGTGCCGACCGTCGACGTGTCTTTGGGTCTTCGTACGACGAATCCCGGGTGCTGGGTCGTGTATTCGAAGCGTGAGGTGATTCTCTCAGCCCTCTTTGCAGAGTGAGCGTCAAGAGATCAATGATCACGCGTTGGGGAGAGAAGGGCGAGTTGAAGTTGCGGTTGTAGCGGGGGGGGGGGAAGAGAGACAGACGTTCGAAGATCAGGTTCGATGAGGTCCTGAAGATGGATGGGCTCTGCTCTCTCGCTTGCTTGGGTTTTA
This sequence comes from Cadophora sp. MPI-SDFR-AT-0126, assembly GCA_020747065.1. Taxonomy (NCBI): domain Eukaryota; kingdom Fungi; phylum Ascomycota; class Leotiomycetes; order Helotiales; family Ploettnerulaceae; genus Cadophora; species Cadophora sp. MPI-SDFR-AT-0126. The sequence goes on along the minus strand of JAGMVK010000020.1, from coordinate 608,108 downwards.
AGCACTAGACCGGAGGCGGGCTAGACAGGTCTTTGTCGGGAGTATGTGTGAATGATCGACGCCGCCCTGCTTTGCTTTGACTGCAATCAGTCAAGAGAGATAAAGTGCGAGGTCCTCCCCAGAGTGCTGCTTTTCTTTATGTGATTAATTAATAGGACGACGCTTTCACTTGTTATTTCATGCTCGCAAACAGCTGAGAACGGTTTTATTATGACTGTATGTTATTCATTGACCTGAACCAAAGGCAAAGAAACGGTGAGGTCCGAGGGGAAGGAAGGGAAGGCGGGAAGGCATGAAGGGTCAAGCAAGGCAAGGCAAGGCAAGCAAAGCATGTATTATTCAGCTTTGAGTGTTTCCAGGCTTTCGAGACAGGTGCTGCTCTCTTCGGGTCATGCCCATATTGTTTCTGCTCTCCTCAGAGGCTGACCGTCCTCCGCTCTGGTCCTCTCAAACATCCCATTCTCAGCCGACGGTGGTCCGCATCATGCTTGAAAATGCTCCGCCTGGGCTGCGATCCCCTGGTCTCTTCAGGCTGTGGAGGCTTGGCACAAAGGCCGGAAAGCCTGATACAGAAGCCTGAAAGAGGGGCAAAGCATGCTGAACAAATGACATGCCAAAGACGCCACAGCTGACTGCCGATGGTCTGGCCTTCTTATTTGGAGCAGATCAGGTCGAGTAGGCTGGACTTCGTATATCTGCATAGAACATAGTTCGTACATCTAATGTACTCTGTGCACGCGCTTGGTATGGCATACCATCTCATTATTGTCTTGTATCAAGCTACGTCTGTTATCTATCCTGTTGCTAATCTTACTTACCTGCCCCTGTTATGTTTCCCTTTTGTCAAACTATAATACTCCTCCCTCCCTCTCAAGTATATCCTCCCCCACTTTCACTCACCGAGCCCCCCCTCTCCTCACATCCCGACCCAACCGAGTACTAAAATACCGCATCGCTGCACCACAGCTGGCAGGTCGGCAAAATCCACAGCCTTGCCTCCCTCGCCGCCCACGCCGCCCAGCCCAACATAGCACATAAGAACCAACGATTGGAAGCCGAGCCCAAGCCCGACCGATATGCACGACCACGCCCTCCGCCTTTCCATTCCATCCTAATGGTCATTCACGTCCTTAACTTCGCCATCGGCGGCTTCCTCCCTTTTCACTATTTTATATTCGTCAAAATCCAGTCACGACATTCAACAAATAACGCCTTCTGCCAACAATTCCCTCTTTGCAGCTTCGTAACACCTGACAGAAGAACGCCTGAAAGGCAAAGGGCGAGGCGCCTCCAGAGACGATATGAACCATGGTCCCACCTGCAAAATCCAAAGTCCCTCGATATCTTTCGATCATCAACAGCTTCCTGCGAGTTTAGGCTTCAATTTTTCATCGTCATACAGCCTGACATGCAACATCCCGAACAATAACCTTACTCTTTCGTCATCAGCAAACTTGAACCCAATCCATCCCACCAAATACCGAGTACCTAACCGATAGCAGCAATTTTTACAAGCACCACCCACGTAAAAGCCTCATCTCATCTCATCCCCCCCTCAGGTCTCCTTACTCGCGCCTACGGCCATAAAACCTAAAAGCTAATATTTTTAAACTCATCCCTTATATCTGCATAATCCCCTATTCAGGACCCCAACCCCTCCTTACCCAAACATTAATCGTGCATGCCCCTCAAAACAACGCTCCATTACCTTTGCTTAACACCACGGACCAACTGCACCTCACATCACTTTCCCCATCCGGTCTTATTGTATTCCACCCATGCCCATCGCATGAATACATGCCTCCCTATCAAACTCGTTTCAGAAACATCCCAGCCCTCGACCCAATCAATCGCTCACTCGCCTGTGCAAATCCCACCGAGTCGATCAAATAAATGCCTCTCCCCTCTCCGCTCTTGCATTCTCGTCAGCCTCTACCATGAACCCAGTGCAGCAATCCAATAACGCAATGCAATACCTCCTCACATTGCCCCTAATATCTAATTCGCAGTTCGCCTACCAACATACCTAATTAACGCAGCCTCCCTTTCAACACTGGGCACTGAACTCAGTAAAAAAAAAAAATTGCGCGATTAAATAAAATCCTTCACTTCACTTTACAAACCTTAATTCGCCCCCATTCCGGGATACCGGTCACGTTAAACATTTGCCTTCTTCTGCTGCCTACAGAGTTTTTGCCTCATCAAGCTTCCTTGCGGCTGTTGTGGCAAGTTAGGCAGGCTCTGAGCTCTAAAGATCGGCTTTTTGTATCGATAAGTCCCAGCCGAAGTCAGGTTCCCTGCTCTGGACAGTGCAGTGCAGTGTTCGAGAAGGCGACTTAACACTCCGAAAATCATTTGATTTTAATGTGTTTTGAAGTACCAAGATACGGAACCTCCCATTAACTACTGCCCAAGACAAATATACCGCATCCGGTATCCCGACCTCAATATGCACTTACTTAAATATAGAAACTCATCCATACCTCCACAGCATACCTCACCTTTTTACCCCATTGTACCCTCTCCTTCCGGTCACATCTGTAATCAGTCCATAAATAATACCAAGTGACATCCCCTCCCATCACATAATCATTACCCCTCACCTCTTCTCTTCACAGCGTGGGGTACCTCAATCACCACTCGCCTCACCTGTTCCCTCAAGCTCTTACCATACCCAATGCCCACCCTCCCTGCCAAAAAACCCACCCTCCTGCCCATACCCGGATTCAGTGATCTACAGCCCATCAGAACATCCAGCCTCATTCCCTCCGCGCTTGCAGCGCCATTCGGAAGTGGGCCTGCGTCGTGCCAACACAACGCATCCTGCATAGCATACCAGTAGACAGGATAGGGTGGGTATTCTAAACTTGAATCAGTCATCCCGCGGAATTATTGCTCTTAAGGAGAGGGTTGAGAAAAGAGGAGGGGTGAAATGCGCCATACACTTGCCACAGTTCACCAGCCACATACATCTCAAGCAACTAGCGCTTCGCAGTTTGGAAATGGAATGGGTCGGAGACCGTGCAGACGTCGACTTCATCTTCCCAGGGCACAATAATGTCATCAAAAGACCGATCCAATAACGCCCCTTTACAGAAATGCAAAACTCTCACGGGCTCATCCGTCGCGAAGTAGAATTGGCGAAGGCAGTTAGTATGGTTGAGGTCACCGAGGCTAGCCTAACTAGGACCACTGCCACAGATTCATTCACAAACTCTTTGAAGTATATGTGGTCGTTTGATCGGTAACAAAGGCCTTTGATGTTGCTCAGGGTTTGCCGAACTCCAGATTTATGGTGAATGGCACGAGAGTCAGTTTATGCTGAATAAAATTTGGCAACAAACATCCCCGTCTTAGGGGAAGGATGCCTCACATTTAACCTTTAACTATCGTCAGAGGCACAAAGGTAACCAGTCAGATCAAGGCTGGCTGCGCATTGATGGCAGATTTACTTCCGCGGGGATGCCATTCATAGGGGAGTCGATTTAAGCATGGTTCTATTATCCTCGTCTCAATAACTTTCACCAGACACTTCCTATCGACTCAAACTCTCAAAACACATCGAACGAGATTTACCATCACGATGTTGCGCGTTACGTACCACCAATGGCTACTACACCGATATCCTTCTCTCAAAATCGAATCTCGCAGCTTGGGTCTATTGTCTCGCTCAATACCTTTGCAGATATACCGCAACTGCCATCAGGAAACAACAGCCTCTCGACAGCCCAGCCCGATCCTACAAAAACCACCTGTACCACATTTTCTTCGACCGCTAATCTATCGCTCAGAACCATCGGCTTGAATAGTACCTGAGGACAACAATGGACAAAACTTAGAGAGCGATAGCGTGCTGAAAGTCGTATCGTGGAACATCAATTGGTCTAGTCCTGGACCTGAGGCTCGGGCCACCGCAGCACTAGAACATATCCGAGGGCTCTTTGGAGAAGTACAATATCCATTCGTGGTGATGTTCCAAGAAGTGTGTCAGGAATCGCTCCAAGCTGTCGTAGAGAACCCATGGGTGCAGCGGAACTTCGTCCTCTCAAACACTGAGCCTCCCAAGTCTCTTTACACGAAGATTCATGGGGACTCTTTCGTCTTTGAGCGCCTCGACTGGAGAGCTGCACCGTACTTTACCCTCATGATGATCTCGAGGAACCTGGCAATAGAAAGTTGCTTCCGTGTGCCCTTTGTGACTATAGCGGGAAGGGATGCTCTCGTGGTCGACATCCCTGTATCCGGCTCCAGAGAACAGAACGAAACGAAAGAATGTCTTCGTCTCTGTACGACACATCTAATGTCACTCTGGGGCGGAAAAGCCGAACGCCCAGGTCAGCTGGCTCTGATCTCAACTTTGCTAAAAGGAGAACCCACCATGAAGTCCAAGGTCGTTGCAGGGCTTGTAGGGGGAGATATGAATGCAATCGACCGGTCAGAACATGAATTCCACAGGGCGATCGATGTTGACCTGCAAGACGCCTGGGAACACGTCCCAGCACCTCCAATACCAGCTCGGAGGGGGGGCCGAAAAGACTTGACCTATGGCCGTGCAAGAGGAAACACATGGGGTTACCAATCGAAGAATGCTAAGGAACGAAAGCGGATGGACAAGCTCCTCTACACTGGGTCGCTCAAAACCGTCGCACTTGATGAAGCTCTAGATTTCTCAGGAAGGCTAGGACGACTTGGTATTGGATTGAAAACGGATGTGGACGCCTGGGAGGAAGAGTATGTGGAAGGGCAGATCGTACGGGGAAAGTATGTGGAGAAGCTACATAAGCATTATCTTTCCCAGCGTCAGGTTGAGCATCGGCGAGAGGTGGGCTTCGTGAGCAAGAGGGGTTTAGTTCCTACAAGGATCAACGCCTGGGTTAGCGACCACTTTGGAATTGCGGTTGGTGTCAAAGTTCTGAAGTAGTATTCCTACACGAATTTCTGTATCTGTTCTATGCTATGAATGGGCATTCAATCGAGGTAGGGGACACTTGTTGGAGTTGATTGAAAAAATTTCAAAATTGATACTAAATAGACAAAATCAGTAGTGACTATTGGACCTCTTTACTTCTGTCTCTCCTTTCGGTTGCACTGAAAACATAAATGAGTGGATGTATTCTCAGCACACGTCTGGAAGGTCACGAATAGAACCCACAAGGCACGTAAGCTTCAAAGTATAACACGCGGAGCTAGCGATGCTTGAAGCGCAAGCCAATATCATTGTTGGAAATGATTCACCTAACCCTTTTGTCTTGAATAAACAACTTCGCACGTAAATCTTTATTCTCTGTTCTTTCTCGTGAATTGCAGCCCATTATCTACCCCGACTCAGCCATAACAATGTCTTGTTCCTCAAAAATAGAATCGTATTGGCTTTAAATAATGCATTTCTACGAATAACAATTTGATTTCCTCAAATGACCCTTTTATGCTCTTACGAGTCGAGCACCGTCACATCATATCACAGTGCAACACCACCCTCATATCTCAGGTCCTGACATTCTAAACACACTTCTATCTTCTCCTTAAAGCCAAAGACAAATCCTCAAGTCAGCGCCATCCTACTGACAGACCGACACCTGCTCTCCCACCTCTATATTGCCGATCATTTTCCACCACCCAATATCATCCCCTTCCTCAGCTCTCACATTTCCACCTCCAACATGCCGTCTTCCGATACCACAACGACAGCAACAACAACCTGCCACACCTGCAACACCACCCTACAGATCTCCAGGCTTGAGCAAAATCACTGGTCTTGCTACGGACAGGTTCCTAGGAATATATGGAGCGGACATAAGATGTGTGGAGAGAAATTATATGTGCAGGTCCAGCGGGAGAGGGAAAGGGATTTGGCTCAGAGAGGGACAAGGGCCGAGGGAGATGAGAAGGTTGCGTGGCAGGGTAGTGGACTTTTCTGGGGGGTAGAGGAGAGTTGGCCAGGAGATAATGAGCCATTAGGCGGCCATCGGTGAGACCTTTAGGTGTTGACACGCAATTTGAGGAAGTTTGGGATAGAGTGTCTAGCGATGCACCATGACTTATTTGATTGAGGAAATGCTGTAGTCTGTGTAGTTGTTCAAGAAAATGAGAGACCACGAGAGTGGCTGGGCAATGTTTACTATTTCCTCCTTTGGAATCGAGGCTCATGATTTAAGTGGCCTGTGTATGCTTGCTCTTGACGTCCAAGCGGCGATAGAAATGGACAGACGAGACTTCTCTAGATACACAGTCGCGCGAATGTGAAACGAATGCAAGGAAGAGCTAACTCGCTAGAATCCGAAACAAGGGCAATAAGCTTACACAGTTATTCTGCTGACGCTCAAGAGGCTCTCGAGCTAAAATCGTACGACCATGGAAGGTAACGAATCGTTCAGCGTTCAGAGTTGGGTGTGAGCTACTTTTGCCTTGATTGCTCTAGATCAATGAAATATAGACTGTGTTTGAAATGAGAACCTCTTTGAAGATACACAGCTTCGAGGTAGAGGTTGAGTGGAGGTCTTTGTCATCGGTGAGTAAGCCCGATCTTAATAACCTAGGAGTCTCCTTCGTTTATTTTTATTTTTGAAATTCACTTATCTCTCCAGCATTCAGAATTATAACTTACGATTTGAATATTTCTTGGCGGAAGTGGCATGTGTTGTGTTCTCCTATCATTGGTTCATCGTCATGGAACCGTTGGTGAGCTGATTAATGCACAGGTGTCAGGGTCAGTAGTGGTGGGACAAGGAGCTGATATGCAGCTGGCCGGATGTGCTCACCGGTGGCAGCCACAACGTACTACAGCCTTACTTTTGTGCCGATGTCACCATCTTGGGTTCTGCTCGAGACATTCAAAAGTGCTTCTGCGTAGAAGACAGTCCCACGATTGAAATGGCAACAAAGGCTTTGAGGAATTAGCAGACAATCAAATCTGAACGATGTCCTTGTCAACAATGGATCCAGAACTAACGAAAGATGAGAAGTGCCCCCTGGATAATGATATAGCTGTGAATCCGAATGTCCCAGCTCCCGAACAACCCGATATTGTGGTCTACAAGCCCGATGATCTAGCACCATCAATGCCAGATATGGAGACAAGAGTCGATGTAGGTTGAATTATTGAACATAGAGCAACAGGAATATGGCTGAACTTAGGCTAAGGCACCGGAAGAAGATGATGTGTCCGACAAGTTGGGCATGGGAAGCTCCTTCAGCTCGCACCGACCATCCGCCTCAACGGCACAAACAACACCACGTCGAGTGCTTCGAGATTCCAAGCCAGTATCCGGCAAGAGTAACGGTTTCCAAAGTGTCATCTTTGATTGCAGAATGTGACGCTGACAGCTTAATCATTATCTACTATGGAGGACATGCAGCTTTGAGTCAGCAACGTAACTGTCCTGCAGTGTGGGCCGCGTAAGTGACCCGTTATCACCCATTCTATCGCTAGGCATTGATCGAGACTAACGACGGCTAGAACCGATCGCCCTGACTCCGTCAAGTTTTCATCGTTTGGTGTCCAACAAGTCCTCGAAGAAGCAACTTCGGATGTATTACTTCTCTTTGATTGTTGCTATTCTTCCCATCCAGCTGTGAATAGCGCCGGCCAAGGCGTCACTGAAGTCATCGCTGCTTGCGGATTCGAAAGTCAGGCTCCAGCAGTTGGACCTCACTCGTTTACCAATGCTCTCATCCAGGAGCTTGAAGAATCTTTCACAGGCGCTCCATTTTATGCAGCCGAGTTGCATAGCAAAATCTTGGGTTCGTTGAAGAATTGGAAGCCGAAGCTTTTACGGGATCCTAATGGCAATATTTGGCTCGATGAAAACGATCGACCGAGATACGAGTGCCACAAGCGAAGAACGCCAGTACATTGCCTCTTAACAACCGAAAGACCCAATCGAAGCATCATGTTGGCACCGCTTCGGCCCAACAGTTCATCAGCGAATTCGGCAGACCTCAGAGAACCTCTAGAAAACATGCGAATCGATATGTCGACGCCCAGTACTTACCCCAAAGAATTCCAAGGGCCTTCGCAATTTCCCGAAGTGCTAATCAGCGTTCGTCTCGAAGAAGATTATCTTACCGACGACGATGACGTAGAAAATGGAAAACGACAGCAGCCTTGG